>CM067564.1:37091069-37711755 GCA_034336665.1 Luscinia megarhynchos
AACTGAACTGTTCTATTTTGGGTTATTAGCTTACTAAGTGAAGTTTGTAAAAAGCTGAACTTATTCTGGAAATGTTGGGCAAAAGAAGCATACTTGCTACAGACAGTTACAGAAAAAGGCATCCTATATAGAAATAATCTTGGACTTCACCTCAACTCAGCCAATTTCCAATGGACACGCCATGAAATATCACATTAGTCACAACATGAGCAGACCAAAAACATCCTCGTGCAATGACACATTTAAATTAATTGCTGAGCCAAGATCTTCTTCCATCTATGAAATACTCCCATCTATGACCTCCAAAATCTAATTCTGTGAGAACCCCCAAGAACAGCAACAACTTCCTAGCTCATGCTTAAGATGGAGAAAAAACACAGCAAACTACCTGAAATATCTCTTTAGAAATTGGTTCCTCTTTCCCTGATGTAGCAGCTGTCTAGCTCACCTGCCTTGCTGGAAATCTGAGATAACTGTTAGAGCTTACGGCAGTGCTTGCAAGCCTGTCTAGAAAGGAACAGTTTAAAAATTACTCCCCTCATTTATCAGAGCAGACTTTGCCAATCACCTTCTCCACTGGTTCTCACAGCAGTGTTCTAGCCAGTTTACTCACTGGCCAGATCTCCTGGGTTTGTTTAGTTGCTCACTTCCCAGTCATACAGATACCTGTATACCTGTACCATACAGACCATTGCTTGCCAGAAAGCATTTATGAAGGCATGGAAAAAAGGAAGCACAAAGCTTTTTGTGCGGGTAATGATCATAAATAGCTTGCCCAGACATGGCTGTATCAAAGCCATTGCTCTGCAGCTGATACTTCACTCAGAAGGCTGACACCACAGAATATGTTTACACTGTTCTTCCATGATCTCTGTCTAGGGAAAACCAGCATCTTGCATAAAAGGTTTCTGTGTCTTCCTTCCAAAAGGAGAAAAACATGACACTGTTCTGAACAGTCCACATTGTCCAAAAACTTAATTCCCACAATTTTTTCTAAAATCTCTCTATCCAATGCTTTTTGCTTCTGTGATAGGTTTACCATGGCTGGATACCGAGTGCCTACCAAGCTACTCTATTGCTCTCCCTTCCCACATTCACAGAGGAGAGAAAGTAAAAAACTACTGTACAGTTAAGTCAGTTTACTAAAGCAAAACCAAAAGTTTGCACGTGCAGAAGTAAAGAAGAAAAAAGAAGGTTAATTCTCCACTTCCTATCAGCAAGCCACTTTCCAGGAAGCAAGCCTTCAGCACATGTAGCAACCGCTGCAGAAGGCAAACTTTGTAAAATGACAAATACTGCCCTCCTTCCTCCTCTTTGTCTTAGCTTTTACATCTGAGCAGACTTCCCATGGTATAGAATATCCTTTGGTTATTTTGGGTCAGCTGGCCTAGTTGTGTCCCCCCTCAGGATTTTGCCCACCCCCAGCCAGCCTACTGATGTGGGGGAACTGTTGGAGGTACAGCACTGATACTGTGCCAGAGCTGCTCAGCTGTAGTCAAAACACTGGTGTGTTATCAACTCCTTTCTAGCCACTGATGCAAAGCACAGCTGTCATGCTATGAATAGTTAACATCAGCAATCTCAAGAAATGACAAATAAGTCAAAATAATTCTAGGAGACAGAGCTTTTTCCTCTCTGGCCTTGGAATGGTGAGCTAAAAGACCAGCTGCAAGGAATCAGAAAAATCACATAAACTAAGAACAGCTTAATAATAATAACTTCCACTTCATAAACCCTTAAACAGCTTTCAGTCCTCCTTACAGTCTTTAATGGTATCTGTTTATCAACTACTAGTACCTTCCAGGACACTGGAAGCCAAAACAGATTTCAAACCTGCTCTCCTGCTCCTAATTTGGCCGCAACAGTGGAATCCCTGGATCTGAACGTTTCCTTTTCACAACAATCCTATGGCAGGTTCCTTGGAGTTAACTGAGGAAAGCTACACTTCATGCCTAAGTAATGTCTGTGCTAACCCTTTAACAGAGACCTTATTTACTTAACGGGTTTACAGAGACATGAGAGACAAGACCTTAGAAAGTCCAACAGGTCATTTTAAGCATCCCAATAATCCAAAGTGTTCACTTAACAAAGGTGTACTTTGAAACAAATAGGAGACAGTACTCTCTGTCTCCTATATGGAACAAGCTAAAAATATTTTTTAAAGGATATCATGCTTTTCATTTTGGTGTATGTCTTGTAAGAAGGTTCTATAAGGAAGACATTCACTTGAGAATTGCTTATTTAATTCTGCAAAAAAGAAAAACATACCATATCCATAATCTCAGGCTACATCATCCCTCAAAACAAATCTACGTGGAAAAAAACCCAACTGTCCAACTGTGGAGTATATACTTCATGGCATATCAGTTTGGAGACTGCAAGTCATGTTTGCAAATTAAGAGTAAACACACACTTTTCACGAAGAATTAGCAAAAATAAAAAAAAAATCCAGAAATGTCAAGACTTCTCTGTAAGAGGATGAAGACACATACACACACACAAAAGGAATCTTCACAACTAAATTTATTAACTGAAATATTGAGAAATTATTGGTTTTAATACTGAAGTTAAGTCCAGCGAGGCTGATGCATAATACAACAAAAATTTCACCTTTTAAAAGAACTGACCCTCCAAGAATCTTCATAACCATATGGAACATAAGCTAAAAGTTTAAAATTAAGTATGAAAGAGTGTCATGATCTTTTCTAATTGGTTTAGTTAGATAAAAACCCAAATGAAAGAACTTATGTCAGTAGTATACTTCTTCGAAGCACACAATTAACACGTGTCAGTTACGTGACGTATACAAGTAATGTATGTCTGCTGCCCTAAAGGATGCTCCCTTAACCATTTACATATCTATCTCTTTTCAGAAAATTTGATTTTTTTCCATTATATTTCTTGATGGCCCAGAATTCTTTTTAAAAAAATTCAAGCAGATGTTTATAAGCAAGTCCACCAGTTTATGTAAACCCATCTGGATCAAGCATATTTTTACAGTTAGAAAGCCTAATGGACATTTTAAAGAACAAAAACAGAGAGATAAATTAACACCAATAAAACTCAATGATTCTCGAGTACATTACCTACTTGAAAAAAAATACAATAAAAACGCCTTGAAAAAACTGGAAAACAATGTAGCCTGATTTTGAACTTTGTTAGGACACAAACTTGTGGCAAGTACTACAACTCGTATTTTAAGGAGGTTTTCACAAGCAAACTCTACCTTGGTTAACTTCATATTGTCAGCATGATGGCCCAGTAGGGACCTTCTCCCAATAGATCTCAAGAGAAGTGCACAATTGGAGAGGACACGGAGTCACTGAGCAAAAATTATATACTGCAGACTTTTTATTCTGAATGTTCTACTCCTAATCCACTTCCTACTGCTCTGATTCATTAAAAAAAAAGAAAAAAGAAGGCATGAAGCTATAACTTAAACACACTTTTTAGTCAGAACTGGTAACCATTTATATATGCATCTGAAAGGAGAAGCACACATTGAGACTGCAAAAGCAACACTGCACATCCTTATAAAATTATACATCAAAAAATTACCACATCTCTCAATCAAAATAATCTAAATAAATTTTAAATAAAAGCAAAGTACAGACACTGGATTTGCCAGACAATGAAGGTAGAAGAGGAAAGATCCCAGAGGCACTGTGTCTAAAAAGCAAGCACTAAGCAGCCTGTGAAGAGCCAGTAAACAAACCATAATTCAATACCGGCCCTTCACCAAGAAGAACAAGCACAACCACACACGGAGGACAAAGTGGGAGAGAAGAAAATACGGGTCCAGAACTGATCACTAACAGAAAAACATACTAACCATATACTCATTTGAGACCTCTATAATCACTACTCACACAGGCACATAGAGGCAGTCTTCAAAAACTGCATAATCCCGTAGGAATCCTACTGACTATATACTGTTGCATGGGGTTTGCTTTTGGGTTTTTCTGGGGATTTTTAGGATTACTCAAAGGTTTCTCAATCGTTATTACACTGTAATTGCTATAGTGATACCAGGTTTATTAGGGCTCTTATACTTTAGCACAGGTTTAGCTTCTACTGCCTATTTACAGAGGAAGATTTTTACCAAAACCTTGGGTTACACACAGGAACCAAGACCTGCATAATAAGAAAAAATATCCCTATCTGGAATCTGAAGCATAAAAAGGGGAAGTTTTAATTCAGCAACTCACAATGTCAGCAACTCACACCTTTAAGTCCATCCTAGTGAAAATTGCTGATTATTATCTGCAGCATATCTGTACAACATAAAGAACTGGCTGTATGTGCACTGTAGCAAGCAGAGTCTGAAAAGCAGGATAAGGGTACAGTAACATTTATGATGTTTCTGTGACCTGTTATACACATTGCCATAACACTCGTACTCTTTCAGTTACACTTATTCATTCACAGAGCACATGCTGACTTCTGCTGTACACACATATTGTCAAGGATACTCAAGCTCTTCTTTACCTGGACTTCCAGAGGCCTACATGCCTACCTCTTAGCCAGCTGAAGTCAGAAGACTCAACAGCCAATAAAGCAATAAAACTAAGTGGAGAACAATATGTGGGATAAATCTGGATCTTATAGCTGACACCTAAAGACTTACAGCTGAGTCTGGGTATTAAGTCTCACTTGTAAAACATGAAGTGGAGAAAATGAGTCATATATTCCTTAAATAAACATCTTTACTATTTTCACCGTAGTTTTAATGCAGGTGAACACACCAAATAAAACAAAAACCTTCACATCACCTGAGAACATTCACTCTTTCCTGTAACACTTTCACTTTTAATTACTTCACCCTTTTTCTCATGACATAATCCTCCTATACCCTTACACAGAAAATATCTTCATTTACAACATAAACAATGGTAGTCATTCCTTAACCATGAAGTTACAGCTAACTGCTTTCCAATCCACTTCTAAAAATATCAATAATTTTCCTATGGCAACAACGTATTTCCTTAAGTAATGCTTCCTTTCAGAAAAGAAAACAACATAAAATTCAAGAGCACAAAAATACATTTTCTAAGCATTTAACTCCAGAGCCATTTTCAAAAGAAATCTTGGGCAGGTAGCCCTCTTTGAAAACTGTGTATTTTAAAATTCGCAATTCTGAACTAAATCCTGTAATTTAAAGTTTAAGATCAAATTTAAGATTTCTAAATTTTCAAGAAATTTTCTATAGCTCTTCTTATGCTTCATGTTCAGAACAGCACAATAAATTGCATGCACATGAAATGCACTTTAATCTGGGCCTTGTTTAAAAGTGCCTTCAAATGCACTACTGAGGAAGAAGAAAAAGCTATAAAAACATACCGATTCAGTCTTACTAAATTATGACCAACTTAAATTGTTATAGAAAGCACAGGCAGTAATATTTTGTTGTATAATAGTAGTTATTAAGACTCCATATTCATTCACTTGGCCAAATTACAGAATGCATACACCTTCTAGGACCAAGCACAACCTTTAACCATCTTTCAGGCCAAACTGATCAAATTTATTCTTTTATAGAGCACCTAAGACAGTTCAATGTTTTTAATAGAAAATACATCCCTCCAGCTGAAAACGTTTTAAAATCTAGTCTGTTGGGATGTACTTGAATACTGTGCAACAGTGACAAGTACAGTATGTTTTTGTCTTAGGAAGCCACTCTATACTGCCACAATGAAGACCAGCTCAAATCTGCTTCAGCTGCAAGGCTCTGAACCACCCTGGTCACCTAGATCGTGCAGGCTCTCTGCTGATCTACAACACATTTCCCCTTCTTGCACAGGAGTGCTGTGCTGTGCTCTGGATGTAAGCTTAGCCGTGAGATAGCTAAGGACCCGTCATCCTAGGACTGAGAAATGCTTGTCATTGTCTTAAACACCAGTTGGGTGGATCAGGAGAATAGCTAGAACACAGGGGAGGAAGGAACCAGAAGAGAAACTGGAGTATAGAACAGGAAGAATTGCAGGAAGAAAGAGACAGATGATGAGTAGACAGAGTCCCAAAGATCCAGACACTATAGCATGTAGAGCCTCAGATCCTAGATCCACCTCTACTGGGTTTTCCCATTCTTTTGCCAAATGGACCAGGGACCACGGTCACGATTTACCTCTATCCTCTTCTAATTAATGACACAGAGACTACAGAAAGAAAACATGTCTAGCTAAGATGCTTAAATGCCACGTATGTAAACCAATTTTATGTCCGTCCATTAAGGTTTGTATTTTTTTTTAATAATGCTGAGGGAGCCATACACAGATTTTCACAAGTACCTTCTGCTTGAAATATTTTATGAGTTGATGGAGAAGCATTAACTATTCACAGCTTCAAATTAAATTAAGTTATTTCTGTTATGAAATACTAAGCCAATGTCTCAGTTTCTCTATTTGTAATGCATGGCTGTCACTTCAGTGAGGCAATATTAAAAAAAATATAACTTTTCAAAAACATATTATAAAGCACTTCCATAAAACTGCAGTGAAGAAATTGGAGACAAAACATTAATCCCACGTTTGCCTATAATTTTGGATAGCGTGATCTAAACAACGGGATTAAAAAAGAAAAGCCTCAGTGCAAGATCACCATGAAACCTCTCTAATCAATGAGACCAGAGTGCTCTGGGGAAAACACTATTTGATCAAAAAAACTGAAACAGTGACATGCAGATGGAACCTGAGTTAAGATGGGAAAAAAACCCCTTCATTCCAGCATTCCTTGAATTCAGACTCCCTTAAGTTTGCAATTTTAATAGCCTCTGAAGCAGGGCTTTATGTACTGAGGGAGGGGTTTGTTTGCAAGAAAACTTCAAACACTCATTTAAACAGTGATCTATATCCCTCTCAGTTTATGAACTGAAAATGAGACAAGTCTGACATTCCAATACAAAAACCAAGCATCAGGAAGAACAAAACCAACAAATCATAAGAATACCTAAGGCCAAAAAGAGAGTCATTCTGGGAATACAGGAGACAAAAAAAGGCTATCTGGAGTGCCTTCCATTTACCTAAACCTCTGTCTTCAGACAAAACTTTAGATCTCAGCATAATGTGTCTATGCCTTCATGACTTGATGGAGCAGAGCTGCTCCTCTCCAGGTTTATGTACTAACCCAACTCAAAGCTTCTTACACAAAGTGAAAAAAAAAAATTAAACTTTTAATAGCTAAGATTTTAAAGCATGTTTGATATTAAAGAACCAATACATGAAGAATAGGACCATCTCAGCAGTGTTCCACAGATTTCTATCATGTCAAACCTAAAATTCAGACTAGATTGTCACAACAGATGCGTAACTACAAGGTATCACTAGGAGTCCCATTCTTACTCAAGGGACACACTTTCATTAGTAATCTTACCATTTTTAATTCTGATGTTTTGCCCATTTTACTTTACCAGTTTGGCAATTTCCACAGAAGTCAGACTGCTGACAGGAGCAGGACCTGGCGACATTTCCCAGGAATGACAAGGCCTTGTTGTGGAACCCATTCTATTAGCAGCTGTCTATCTTGTTTTAAGATAGTACCCTTACCACCCATATCCTTACCACCACTGGACTCTCACATCTGAGAGGACAATAGAGAGGAGAGAAAAAAAAGAAAAGAAAGAATTATATTGTGGGCAGGACCATGGCAGTTGCATTCATACAGAAGAAACACACCATGAAAGGAAATTTTCTCTTGCAAACCGAGGCAAAATTTGGTATGTCTTCTGGGTTTGACACTTGAAAGCATGAGGGCAACTGATTAAGCAAGACCATTTTCACTTTTTTCCTGTTTCAGTTTGACAACTGAATTATTTTGAATGGTCTTCATGCATAACAATTTCAGAAGCTTACCTTCCAAGCAAAATCTGTCATTCTCTTGTGGTATTATGCACTTTTTGCTTTTCCAGTAAAAATAGTAACAGATACTTTAGTGTGTCACTACAATTATTAGTGACTAGAAGTTTTTACAGAAAACATGTTCACCGCCAAAATATTCATATCTCAGAAGGATCAAAACATACCCACACGATTTTCTAGCGTGCCATGGCAAGGGCAGCATTAGAGGGATGTGAGCTTATTCTGACTCTGCGTTAATCAATAAAATAGACTATCCATTCATTCTATAAGATGCAAGTCAAAAAGGTAGATATTGAATAAACCTCACATAAAACTTCAAAGTTTTGCTTAATTAGACAGGAAAGGGAGGCTATGCCATCTTCCACAAAACTCTCAAGCTTTTCATAATTAGCAAGTTATATGATGAGTCTGGAATAAACACACGAACTTCACAAAGTGTTTAAAATAAAAAGTGTGTACTGATTCTCCACACATAAATAAAGGGCACATTCTTTTCAATAAACTCCTTTCACTTAAAAATGCCTCATGAACCTGGTGATATCAACATTTTCCTGACACAGTTCTACTCAAACCAGGCCAAGAATTCTCAGTACCTCATGTTAGCAGTCTTCTCTTACCAGTGAACAAACAGATGACAGACAGCTGTGGTCAGCAAACTGGGATACACTCTTAAAAAAATAAAAAGGACTGGGCACAGAAATGCTGAAATACACAACTAATGCATTATTCTTGCATTTGGCTCCCTGAACTCTTACTCAAGAAAAAGAGGAAATAATACCAGACAGAAGAGAAGAACCTATTTGTTATAACAATACTGCATTTCTTCTCTACAAGAACAGTACTGACATCCTAGGCCTAGATGTCACCATCCAGGACACCAGGATCAGAAAACATGGCGTGGTCTGCACACAGGCTCTTCCTCTCTGGGATGCTTCCCTCCTTTGCCTATCAGATGTGCATGTCTGCTTTACCAGGGCTCAGCCACAGTCCCAGCTTTTCTACACAAACAACAAAGCCTATACATTAATTTTTAGAGGAAAACTAATAGAATAAAAATGGTTGCCTCCATTTTGGCCTCAGACTTTGAGATGAACTTTCAATCCTCTAGTCTGAAATTTCAACATAAAAGCTTCAAGAAGTGGTGAAAAATGAGAACCAAGTTACTCAGGGAAAGCTGTAATTCTTGATACATTTGATTTCTGTCCCTGAAATTATTTACATATGACAAGTTTGTTCTCTACAGGTGTCATCCTATCAGCAAGACACGATGCATTTTATTATCTAATTTAACATGTTATTTGTAGCCTCAGTTCAAAAAGCGTGAGAAAAGCCACATTAAAGAGATCAAAACATTGCTAAGACTACAGCAAGAGGTGCACAAAAACTAACACAACAGTGTAATTTGATCATAAATGTCATCCTTCTTTTCAAGAAAATTTTGAGTTTGCTCTCAAAGCTGCATTAATATGATTAACATCTCATTTTCATGTCTGCATTATCCACAGACTTTCAGAACTCTAACAGTTGCAGTGCCCAGCCAAATTAAGTGTGAGCTCTGAGAAAGTGCACATACCTGTAAGCAGGAATCCATGGAGTTTCTTTAGGGAAACAAATGTCTACTGAACTATACAGTACCTTTCCAACTGTTGTTCTGCTCAGATATGCAGAGGAGTAACATACTTCATCATGCAAACAAGATATTTGATATCCCTAAAACTACCACTCATTCCTAAATCCAAGCTACTCTTTGCCTACAGACACTGACAGAGAAAGTATTTCAGATGTAAATACTCATAATCAAAAATTATGTAGGATGTGTTCTACTTCATACCAGTGGGGATGAAGCCTCTAGGTGCTAACAATACAAGATGTGTTACATAAGATATGCACTTATTTTTAGAAGCACATTACAAAATTAAGTACTGCACTGGAATCTGTTGCAGAGCCATGGACAGTTACATCAATATGAACAAAGAACAATTGCTCAGTTGGAGCAGAATATTAGATTCGACTCAGACTGAAGCTCTCTCCTGACAGTCCCAAAAATACTGAACCATCTGAGACCATACAATCTCATTTACATTCAGTAAACAAAGAAAAACTAAAATGCAAAAACCCTACTAATTATAAAGGCCTTTGTTATGAGCAGCAGAATTAATAAAAATTAGATTCTTAAAGATTTGTTCTATTTCTTAATACTTAAACCATGATAACCCTCAACTTCCTTCTCTCCCACATCTCTTTGTGACCTTCCCCCCACTTCAGGGAAAAGAGTTGTGGTGCAGATGCTCTGAAAGTCTGCATGTGTTTACATGCTTAACCAGCCACCATCCTACCAAATATATACCAGATCATGTGTGACCATTTCTTTTCAAGAGGGTGCGCTAATTTGAAATTCCTTCTTTCACCTAGACACAATTTTGTGAGGTCTGGAGGACCATAATTCAAATCTTAACTTCTCCTTCTGATTTCAGTTTCCATATAGAAGCATATTTATGCAAATTCAGTAAAATGCTTAACTTCAGAGTTAACTCAAAAGTTGGGTTACATATACGATTTATTTCAAATTTTTATGTTTCTTGCAGTTATAAGCATCAATTAATCCATGAAGCACATTCCACTGTCAACAGTTTATTCATTTACTACCTCCATTTATTCATCTGCAGCCACTATTACTCCTCTCTAGGCTCTCTCCCCAGTACAGTAACACCAGGGCCTGTGAAGTACCTTTAGTAGACTAAGTTTTAATATACACTGCACAAAATGGTTTTGCTTTAATAACTGGACTCAGCAGATGTAGGTATTTCTTAGCATAGAAAAGGCCAGCAGCTGGACACTGGAATACATTGTTAACGGGGAGTTAAAGATGCTTGCTCTTAGTGAGCCACTCCTGGTTACTAACCAGACCTACACTTGGCCATCCCAGTTTTCAAGACCTGCTGAACTCTTGCTATAAAACCTAATTCAGACTAGTGTGAAACTGAATCTACTCTGTGGACCATAAAAGTACTGGCAGTTGCTTTAAAAAATCATTTAAACTAGTTACATGTCTTTCAGAGACAATAAAATATTAGGATCACAACTAATATTAAGAGTTTGTGAATTCCTAATTAAAATAGTAATCCCAATGAAAATACTACCTGCCACCAACCATATACTGCTGATATTCACAACATACTCTGACCTAAGGTGAGCTCAGAAGAGCAACAAACTCCTGAAAACCAAATATTATCCTTGCAAGAAATTTCGATAGTCCCTGTTCCATCGTGTCTCACAACATTTATGTTCTTGCCTAACTATGCTTCCAGAAATTGGGGCAAATAAAACATGTATTTATTGTCCAAAACATATCATTCTGAAAAGGCCAACGATTTCAAAAAGAAAAAAACAGAATACACACAAAAGAAAATACAACAAACCCCAAACAAACAAACAAAATTAACTCCATACCACAGAAGCAAAGGAAACTGAATTCCTGAATTTACTTCAACTTCTACCATGAAATAAGTGATACTGACTTACTCTCATGAATAATGTTGAACTTAATCGATTTGATCTTACTGGAAATGTGCATCCACATCCAGAAAATAAGCCAACAAATTGAGATTTCAACATACAGTACCTTTCTACTTTACGATGGTGCTTTTGACATGTTAGAAAAAGTACACCACACAGCAAAGTATCAGGACACTGCAATAAATAATCAAATACCTCATTAAATAGAGTTTTGCGTCAAACAGTTTTACAGGTGGACACTGTATTGCAAGATACTTTAACATTCAGGACTGCTCATCAGTCATTTGTCAGTCTTTCAAAAGTTGACATTGCTTACAGCTGATTTCTATTTGAAAACCTTTCAGATTTCCACTTCTCCACATCACAACACACAGTACAGACATTCAACAGACAACTTTCTATACACTTTTTTAGCCTGCTCAGTCATTACATAAAATACCTGCTTCATAGCTATTTTCCTGTTTTATAATTTTTTCAAAAAATAGATATTTGTATGCAACAAGTACTTTCCCACAAACCTCATCACTACTGAATGGTAAAAGACTTCAAGCAAGACTTCAAACAAGTCCTCTACACAGAAGAGCAACAGAAGGAAGATTGGCAGACATTCTTTCCATCATTATAATTCTCTGGCAACATTTCCTTTGCAAGAATAATTTTCACAATTCCAATAAAAAATGCTTACAAGGAATAGTCATTCTGCCTCAAACAATGAAAGGTTTTCATAAGCTGGAAGGGGAAAAATATTATTCCACTGAAGCTCAAAGCAAAAATTCTCACAGTCATATAGACTGCAAGACAAGTGTACAGTCCACCGACACAAGCATCAGTTGCTCATTTTGCACCAGGACAGGCATTTTCCTACAGCCCCTTGACAGAAAAGATAATATAAGGTATTACATTATCATTGTCTGTGTTAGAAAGACAGCTTCAGAAAAACTTGTTTGCCACGGTATTGTCTATAAATCTAAATGTCAACATATTATAATTAAAAATAGTTGGCCATAATGAGTCTGACTGCCTCTTTTTGGTGCCTGAAAACTCCCTCCTACTGTTTCCAAATGCACACATACTTAGACTGCAATGAAAATATTGTGGACATCCCCTCCTGAAATATGTAAGGACAAACAATTCAACACCCACCTACTGAACTTGGTATAGGGCCATTTTTGGGGAGGTTAACATTGCTTTTGCTAACCATATGTATTAACTACTACTGGTACGTGGCTCCACAGAAGTTTTGAAACAGGCAAGTCATTATTTGAAACAGGAAATCATTATTCTCTTACCACAGACTAGAACTTGGCTATGAATTGGTTAAATGACTTACCCAGAGTAACCCATCACTTCAGCAGGTAACTCAAACAGAAAGCATGGTCCAACTCAGCCTATTGGATTACTGTCTGCTCAGCAGCAGCAATGCAAAAGTAAGAGTTTCCACTTTATGTACCACAAATACAGCAGCATTTTATACCAGTTTTCAGCCTAAATAAACTACAACTTTTGATGAATAACTTGACCTCAGCAAACTATATTCAAACATCATTGATCAATCTCAAGCACACAAAAAACCTGAAAGTATTATTTTAAAAATGCTTCTGAAGTTCAATAAACCAAAAAAAAAAAAAAAAAAAACAAAAAAACCCAGAAAAAAAAAATCTCAAGTCATAGGGGGTAAAAAATAATACTTAAAAATAATCCCCCATAAATTATCTCAAATCAAAAGGAAAACTGGAAGCAATAATGGTTTACCTACTACTGAATTTCTGATTAACAACTCTTGCATTGCAATTTAACAAGAGGAGGATGTGTCTGAAAAAAAAAATCTTCATTATAATCAAATTTTAACCAGCATAATCTGAGAGAAATCCTCCAAGGAAACGTAGAGTTGTGAAATTATACATATTAGCACTGCAAAAAGCAATCAGATGGCAGAGTAGCCAAGTCAGGGGGAAAAAATAATGCACACTTTTCTGTAATGCTACTAATAACCAATGCTACAGCAAGACAAATTAAGGGTTCTCAGTAACTCCTCTGGACAAGAACCACTTACACCTTGACTTGGAGCCTATAACACAACCAGACCAGAAGATGAGCTAGTGCACATCCCTACAACAAAAACATTCTATTTTATAAGAGGATTAAAAATGAAAGATAAATTATATATTATAAGCACTATGAACACGTTTTGGCTGGGTTTTTGGTCAGTTTTTTTTTCATTTTTGTAAATACAAACGCAAAAATATTTTCAATCCTACATAAGAATCTCTCATTGATTAGAACAGACTGTGCTTGGTATATGGTATATACACACCTGCTCCAAAACCAAAATAATTCCACAAGGACAATTTAAAATATCCTACTGTGGAGTATTTTCATTTGACACAATTCTTCCTACACTATTATAAGGCTCAATAAAAGCATAGTTAGCTGTCAAAATACATCACCTATCCTGAAAGCTCATGCACAAAGTTAACATCAGCATGTAAGCAGGTGCATTTAAGTCAAGCAGACTACACACAAACTTTTAGGTGTTCATATGCTTTTCAAGGAACTTGGGTCAGGAGACCAACAAGACACACACAAACACAACATCTATGTGCTAAAGCACATCAGGAAAGAAATTTTTCAAAAGGGAAAAAAATGCCAATTCTACTCAGGAAAGACAACTGAAATGAGTTGCATTGAATTGTTCAGTGCAGTATAACTGAGACATAAATTTAAAGCAAATATATTAGCAGATTTCTGCTGTATAGCAGCTCACATACATTTTTTTACTTACTTATGTCTCAAAAGCTCAGATAAAGCAAAGTTAACCTAACTTCAACTTTTATGCTTTTGTCAATCCTTGAAATTTACATTATTTAATTGTGATTTAAAAAAAAAAAAAATATTATTTACAGAGCAATCATTTAAATCTGTTGTAAAAATACTGATTTGACTTCCATAGAAACTAGTAAAGGGTTTTATATTTAAGCTAACATTTATAAACACACACAACAAATGTGGCAAATATTCTGCCACGAATTTAAGAATTTTTTTTAATAACACATTTTTAAGATGACTTTTATTCAAGCACCTTATAGCTTCAAGAGAAGACATAATTTTAAAAAGTTAGATACAGGGGCCTACTTCCTTTAGAACACAATTCTGTACTTGGCGCGTTTTCTACACTACCTCAAAGGAAAACAAGCCATTCAATACTTCTATTCAGTTTCCAGATAAAGTGAGAAAGGTGATAAAAACCTCTGTTATAATTCAATATGGTGCATTTTTAAGTTCTATTCACTTCTTGAGTTCATAAAAAGAAGGAGGTGGAAGACATCTTTGAATAATCAAAGCTATGATACAAGGCCCCTTTAAAACCATAATGGGGTTACAACTTAGCAATTACTACACAACAGACCTTGCATCAACAGGAATATTACAGTAATTTTTAAGAAAGCTACAACAAATGCTAAAAAAGCAATAATGTTCCTGGTTTCAAAGTTAATCTCTATCCAGACCAAAATACATTTTAAAATACAAAAAAATAAAACAGAAATACTTTCTGAGATCTACCAGTCCACTGCGGGCACAAAGAATTTTCACATGAAGCAACTGAAGTAAAGACCAAGATCCTGAGGTGGAAACAGCCACTTATGGGACTATTTTTTAGCATCAAACTTCAGGACACACTAACAGTCCTATTTTTTTTCCACTAAATAACAATTAGCTAAAATTACATTCTGTTAAAGAGAACTCAAATCCGTTTTCAAATATAATTTTCTGGGGTTTCCTTATTTTCAGTTTTTAGCCAAGAGCTTTTCTTTCATTTCTTGATAGAACTGGCACATAAATAGGTTGCAATAACAATGACTACTTTGACAGCAATATTAAGTTGCTAGAAGAGATGTGTAGACAAGGTTTATCTACTACTACACTCTTTAGTAGCTTTATCAACAGCTTCCTGAAAATGAAACGGAAATACACTTGCAAGTCAAGTCAGTCAGCTCTCGATAAGTGAGTATTCAAATCCCTTTCTAAAATCAGAAGCAGTCAACGCCTTGATGTTTAGCATATCAGCTGAATGCTCAACATAAACAACAGTGAAAGTTGGGGGCAAAATGAAGAGAAAAAAAAAGCATGGGACAGATACATCGTTTTCAAGATCACAAAACTTGATCCTGTGAGCTATGTTCTATTAATGCATCAATATAAGAGAACTCAAAGTACATCAACACATGCACAACAATTATTTCAGGTCCCGAGGAAGATGCCTTTGCAATACAAACTTCTACAGTTATTTAGCTCTAGCAAGTCTTCACAAGTCTTAACAGTCTGAAACAAATTCAAGCTCCCCAAAACATAACTTTTTCCAGTGACAGGCATGACAGCATGTTTGATCATCTTAATCTATCTTTCCCCAACCGAAGAGTTAAGACTAGCAGCCAGTCACCAGCATCAGAAATTGCTGCTGTGCAGGCATACAGGAGCATCTCCTTCACACAGTCAAGCCACACACACACAGAGGCATATATTTATGGAAGATACACAGAAAGTTCTTATCCTCCCCTGGGGATAAAATGGTGCGAAGTTGGAAACAACTTTTTCCCGTGATAAAAGAGACAGCAGAAACTAAACATGCTTATGTTAGATGTGGATAAGCAGCAGAATCAACTAACACCTTACACAAGCACATTTTCATTTTCCCACATTAAAGAGCCTCCAAAACAAAGTTACTTGAACTTCACAGAGAAAAACCCACCCGAAAACCGAGAATACCCATTAGCTGGTACCCTGTTTTCACCAGGAGCATACACACACTAGACTGCTAACACTGATCCTTGCATCTTTCCCCACCGCCCTACTGTCCCCTCTTATCCCTAACGTGTCACCCTGTGCCACCTCCTCTCCCAGCACGGGTCAGGTTCACGCCAGAGCTTGTCATCGCCGCCTAGGCGGGCCGGGGAAGGCTGGTTCCTTCGGTCTCTTTCAAGTTTGTTTTACAAACACGTCTAAGAGAAAGCCAGAACCTGTTTACACACCGCCTTAACCGCCGCCAGGAGGAGAGTGAAACAGGCGCAGAAAAAAAATAAGGAAAAAAAAAAAAAATGTAGATATATTTTTCAACCGAAAGCCAGCCAGCAGCACCCCCGTCTCACCCCCTTTCTCCGCCCGGGGCCCGTGGCGCAGGCCGCACGGCCGCTCGGCGGAGCGCGGGGCCGGCGCAGCCCCGGCCGTGGGCGGCAGGTTCCGCTGCCCCGGCGCCGGGCCCGGGAAGGCGGCGGGCGGCGGCCGTGCGGCCCCGCGGGGCCGGGCTCGGAGGGACGGAGGAGGCCTGGGAGAAGCCGGGGGAGCGGCGGCGGGAAGCAGCCGTTCGGGCGGGCCGGGCGGGCCGAGCGGGCCGCAGGGCGAGCTGCCAACGGCGGCCGCAGGGATGCGGGGCCCAAACACCGCCAGGCCGCGGCCTCGCCCGGCCCCGGAGCAGCGCCCGGGGGCCGCCGCCGCCCGTGGCCGCGGAGGAGGGCGGGGGGCGGCAGGCCGGGCCGGGCCTGCGGCTGCGCCCCCGGCTCGGGCGCCGCGCGTCCCCCCCGCTCCCCCTCGGAGACAAAAGCAAACGGAAACCCGGTGGGGCGGCCCCGGGCCCGCCGAGCCCCGCCGAGGGCCGCGCCGCCGCCCGGGCCTCCCACATCGGGCCGCGGCCGGGACGGCGGCGAGGCCCGGGTCAGCGGCGGGGCCGGGGAGGGGCGGCCGGGGCCGGACTCACCGCATGAATTTTCTTGTCCCGCGAATCCAAGATGGCTGAGTATCCAGCACGGAGGATGCTGGGGGAGCAACCTTTACCCTCTGACCCGGCCGCCGCCGTGACCCCGCCGCCGCTCGGCCCGGCCGCCAGCGCCGAGGGGCGGGGGCAGCGCTGCTGCACCGCCCGCAACGGCCCGGCCCTGCGGAGCGGCTGAGGGGGACGGCGAGGAAGGGGAGGAGGAAGGAGCAGCGAGGCTCCCTCGGCTGCTCTCCCTCCGCCTCCCGCGGGAGACGCGGCCCAGTGCGGGGGGCAGGGCCCGCAGGCCGCGGGGCTGCCGGAGGCCGCCGCTCTCCGCCGGCCCCGCTGAGGCGCCGCTGGCCGGGCGCGCCGCCTCAGACCCCGTTCTGTGAGGGGAGAGGGCGGCGCTCAGGCCTGGAGCGCCGGGCTGGATCGGCGCTGCGGGTGAGCAGGGTCAGGGCACAGCGGGGCTCCCCGCTGCTCCCCTCAGCCCTGCGCCCCCTGTGCAGACCTGCCCCGGCTGGCCGCGCTCCCTTGGAAGCGCCCCGGCTTCCACAGGGGGTGTCCGTCCCCTGTGGCCCTTCTCTGCCAGCTCCCTTTGGAACGGCCTGGCCTCTCCGCAGGCTGTGTGTTACCTGTGGAGGTTGTAGGTCAGGAACGACCCGACAATGTGCTAAATTGTGTGAAAGTTCCTGTTTTCTCTACAGTGTGGTAGCGGTGGAGAGACAGGTCCTGCTGTCCAGTTTGTGCATGAATAAAGTGGAAAAGCATTTACAAGATGATACAAGTGGACTTGTAATTTATCAACCATCAAAACATGTATTTTATAGCAATAGCTTGAGTACTGCAAGCGCCAATGCATGAAGCACTCATGCAAATTATCCCCTTGAATTCAATGAGACTGTCAATGGTATAAAAATCTAAGCCTGTGCAGAAGTGTTTACAGGATGAAGGCCAACATCGTTTGTGAACTGGCTGCTCTGCTCCACCAAGAAATACAATGGCACTGACACCTTAGTTTGGTTGCAAAATCATCATAAAATTTAAAGTTTCAAGCAAAGAGATGAACAGAAATAGCAGGTTTCTTTCAGTAGTTTCACATGTATGCTTCTCAGGTTTGATTTTGAACGTCCAAACTGAATTTAGGTTTGAAGAATTCAGTAGGTTACACAACACTAATATTTTATAGAAACATTGGTACTACAGTAACATGTCGGTCAACATAAATATGTTTTGAAGATAAAAGAGCAGTCTTCCTTTTCAAGCAGGAGACCAGTTTGTTAATGTCACTAGCTTTAGTTGTGTGGTGAGCATGGCTGCCATGTCATTGAAATGAATGTGTATATACACCATCCAGGAAAGCACCACATTTTGTTATTCTAATCATAAACCTTTCCTTTGTGACACACACTCATGCATTTGCTAGAATCAAACCATTAGAAAGTACCAAAAGGGACATGCTCTTTTAGAGTATGAACTTCTGGTCCACTTTTGTTGTTAAGTCTAAAAAATCCAACATTTCCTCTTACTACAAATCAAACATAAAAGCAGTACTTTTAGACTGAAAAATACAATCAATATTATTAACGTTCAGTGTTACTAAGTGTTTATATAGTCTGATTCTTTTATATCTATAAACATTTTGCTTCATTATGTTTAATTTCACACTTTAGTCATCTGAGTTTCTTTTTTAAAAGTTACTTTTCATTCCATTTTCCCAAAGAGAAGTCATTCAAGACAATACCCAACAATATGATGCACATAAACTAAGAACCTGATACTGTCATTGCATCTACATGGACTGATCTCTCTGTCCATTACAAAGTTACAGTTTACATGCAAATCAATTAGCATTTATAGGACAAGAAGCCTGAATAGCTCAACAGAGCTGGGTAATGGGAAAAAAAAAGTGCATTATCTTGCATTTGACTGGTTAGCTTAGTATAAACAACCTAACCAGCACTCACAACGTGTGTAAATTGTGATTTAAATTCCGTTAATTGAAAAAATCTAACCTGACTTTCTGCCTAAGACTGTGTTTAGTTGGGGAAGTTCATTACTCAAGCTGTAGTAGCTGTGTATTCTACTTCCTCTTTTGTTTTCTTAAAGAAAGTGAAAGCATTTACTGTTTTAATGTGTTAAAATTACACCCAGGGCTACCAATAAAGAAGGTGTGTTGTCAAGTATGTGTTCATACATTTGCTGCTTTTAGTCTTGACTCAATATCTTTTGCTACAAAGGTGAGGCCTGTTTCCCATAGTTGCATCTGCTTAATTAAAGAAGTGCCCTGAGCTCATTTAACACAAGGATTGCTAATTTGTGTGGACAGTCCTAATCAATTTTGAGCCATATATGGTACAGTTTAACCTCCTTCTTTAAGTCTTTGATCACAAACTGATATACATCTGTTATTTTTATTCTCATTTAATCAATGCTGTCTTTCTTTTGACTTATTTCACAGACTTGGCTGATACACATCCATCTTAAATCAGTGTAAGAATGCCTGTAGGACCTAATCTGAAAACTTTTGTCTATAGCAGCAGAGGTGAAAGATCTATAAAGCATGATTACAGAAAACCTGTCCTGCAGGTGTTCTTGTGTGCAGGCCCCTGCAGTCAACAATCCATGTGGTGCTGTTGACACAGCCTTCTACCTAATGTTCCTGAGAGCTGGGCCCTGGATGTGTGTGTGCTGAAGCAGTCACAACACTTGTCTACCAGCTGTTTGGACTTCAATGGCTAATGCCTCTGCTAATACCTACGGAAGGCTAAAAGCCTACAGCACTTTGCTGGAAAGTTTGGGAAGAGGTCATCAAGAGAGTCAGGTATGCTTAGAATCCCCAAATACTTTATGGATCTCAGCGTCCATTGGCTTCACTCCAGAGAGTTTATTAGTGCCCGGTGACTCAAAGTATCACCAATAGATGTGGGCAACGCAGTTGCAGAAGTGGGAGAAATTGCCCAGAGTATGTGTAGGGCAAGGTTAGGCTGTTCCACTTCGCCAGAACATGAAATTAAATTAATCATAGCAAGAATACCATCCTCAGTTATGAGTGGAGGCAGAACATGGTGAATTAGCAACCTTATAAGTAATTTTTAAATAGAACAAAACAGTGAATTGTAATGCAGCAGGGTCTTTATTTCTCCTACTTACTTATTATCACTGTATTCTTCAGGAAGAACAAATACAGTGCAGTCACCTAGAGCAAGCGTTGGCAGCTTTTCAGCAGTGGTTTTTCCCAGATTAGTGATTAAGTCCCTTGAAAGAAACAGCTTGAGCCAGAAGACACTGCCCCTTGATTGCAAAGTGCATTTGATCAGCTAAAACAGCGAAATACCTCTTTGGCACAAAGCGGAGGTTCCTGTTTTCTGCTGGACTTAGAAATCTGAGTGTGAGACTCATGAATTTGAAGCTACAGTTTTCCCCTAATGCCTTTCTTACTGAATGATGTTCAAAAGTCTCTCCATTGCCTTCTTTGGAAGGCTGTAGGGTTACAGTACTGCTCTGCATTAATCTTTGCCCTAGAAGTGGATTTTTTTCATTCGTATAGACTATTTGATTTTTTTAATCATTTCTAAATCACAAGGATAAAGGTGTGTCAAAACGTACACCCTATCTAATATTAGAGATCTCACCACAAAGAGGTGTTGACAACACTTTTTTTTCACTGAGGCCTCACATTTTCTTAGTGTATTTTCTCATAGTTCCTAACTATTACACTGAAATTGAGCACAAAATATTTAGATTTGTTCAGATTCGGTTAGTTAGTTTGACTTTTGCAGGTTAGTCTTCAGTTGCTAGTGTATTTAGGAAAGGTAAGGGAAGGATCAGCTGTTTCCATGGCACTGTCCTTATCTATCCTTTCACTCCTACAGGGGATTTCCAGGGATGGCTGCTGGCAAGGGAAGCCCTAGAAGTGCAGCTCAATTACTATTTTAGCGTTAAAATGCATCACAAGGTATCCACACAGATGGTTTCTCATCTGCTGGATTTGTAGTTTCCAGGAGGGAATATTGGGAGCAGAAGTATCTTTATCTCAGTCTTTCATATTTTTACTACCAGGAAACCCTTTCTCAGCCTTCTGCTCTAGTGCCTTCAGTGTCTGATTTAGTGCTAATTATAACAGAGTATCAGGGGGAAAAAAATACCAAGTTTAAAAAGAAGTCTGCCAATTCTGGAAAATAATATGACCCCAAAGAGGAGATAAAATGTAGCATTTTCCTAAAATAAGATGCTTCACATTGCTGTATAGCAGCTAAGAAGCCTGCCAGAGTGCTAGTTAATGAGAGGATAAATCAAGAATAAGAGATAGCAGTTTCAAGTCTTTGTTCAGACAAATAGAAGAATAATGATGCAGATGGAAATATGTTTTCTAGGGGAGAGAAACACAAGCCAGCACCAGAGTAGGTGATGACTGACATTCCTGAACAACATTATCCCCAAAGAGATGGGAGTGGTGAAAGAGAAACCCTTCTTATGTTAGTTCTCAAGATTGCAGTCAGCTGGTGGTCATTGGAGAGCTGCCTGGTCAGAACTGCTGTTTCTCTTTTGAAACTATTGAGTCATGGAATCAAGACCTTTAAGATCAGAAAGTCTAATTGTTAACCCAGTATTGCCAGGTTCATCACTAACCTGTGTCCCTGAGTGCTACCTCCTCACATTTTTTTGAATACTTCCATGGTTGATAATGCCATCATTTCCATGGGCACCCTATTCCAATGCCTGACTGGACTTTCAGCAAATAAATTTTTCATAATATGTGATCTAAACCTCTCCTGTTGCAACTCAAGGCCATTTCCTCTTGTCCTTGTGAATTCTTCTTGGGAGAAGAGACCAAACTCTGTCTGGCTACAAACTCCTTCCAGGTAGCTGTAGGGAGGAGTGAGATCTGTCTTAAGCCTCCTTTCATCCAGATTAAACAAGCCCAGCTCTGTCAACTGCTGCTCATCAGGCTCGTTCTCCACACCCTTCACCAGCTCTGTTGCCTTTCTCTAGATGTGCTCCAGAGCCTTAAGGTCTTTCTTGCAGTGAGGGCCTCAGAACTGAGCACAGAATTCAGGGTGTGTCTTCACCAGGGGACAGCCACTGTCCTGGTTCTGCTGGCCTCACTATTGCTGATCCAGGCCAGGATGCCACTGGCCTTCTTGGCCAGCTGGGCATACACTGGCTCATGTTCAGCCAGCTCGTTGATCCAGGACCTTTTCTGAAGACCAGCTTTCCAGCTACTCTGCCCCCAGCCTGTAGCACTGCGTGGGGTTGTTGTGACCCACGTGCAGAACCCGGCACTTTGCCTTGTTGAATCTCAGACAACTGGCCTTGGCCCATTGATCCAGCCAGTCCAGATCCCTCTGTAGAGCCTATGTACCCTTCAGCAGATAATACTCCCACCCAACTTAGTGTCATCTGTAAACTTACTGAAAGTGCATTCAATTCCCTCCTTCAGACCATTAATAAAGGTATTAAACAGACCTAGCCCCAATACTGAGCCCTAGGGAACATCACTTGTGATCATGTCAAAAGACAGACAATGTTTTATTTCAGGTGTTGGGATCCCCTTGGCCTGACTTTTCCATGTGACTAATTGTTGTAGTTACAATGAATATGAGCCACATAGGACATTCTCTCCATTAAGCTGCAGTGTCTGTTGATAAAAACATAAACTTAAGTGTTTGAAATGGTCATAATTAAAAGTTTAGCTGGGAATACAGAGTCACTGCAACAGTTTTTTCAAAAATGGTGGGCAAATGTATAACCAGCAGCCTGAGGAAAGCCATCACAGTATCTAAGGCAAAAGAATGATTAGTTTCCCTTATGACAGGTCTTGGCTGGGGAAGGGAACAGCCTAGGGGGGCTGGAAAGTGCTGAATTCTAGTTCTTGTTTTTTGACAGTTTTTCAAGATTGACAGTCAGGCCTATTTCCAAAAATGCACTCTCCTCTACATAAGTGTTAATGAGCACAACAAATGAACTCTAACTACACCAGCTAACAACAGTCTGCCATCCCACCAGAAGCCAGAGGACTCCACTATCACTGTCCCACTGGCCCTGCCCTGTTCAAGTGGGCTGTGAACAGGAGCTACAAAAAGCCCCAAGGGGCTGCTGTCTGGGCAGCCCAAATTATCCAACTCCTTTCTTTATTAGGAGATTGATTGTACTTGGGGAAGAGTTCCTGAGCTCCTCAGTGGTGCTCTTAACTACCTGTGTCACTGCTGGCCCCATAGCCTGCAGATAGTTTGACATGTGGACAGACCCAGGGTACTTGTCTGCAGAAGTATTTGTCTGGGCTTTGCACTTGCTTGAAAAGGAGAGTCAGCTGCTAAGCTACTTTGAAAGCTTTGCTGGGATGCTGATCATCGCATCGGGTGACTGAACATCAGCAGAGATTCTGGTGTATCTTGTGTTCATCTCTGTGAAGGCTGACACCCAGGTTCTAAATCCAGAGCTGTTGCTTACCTCCTTAGCCAATTCAACCAGCAACATGTTGCTAGGCTGATGAGAGAGGGAACTTCCTGCATCAAAGCTGGTCTCTGTCTGCAGCCAGCACACTGAATTGTTTTATGTTCTATTCTGGCTTACATAAACCCAAACCTTGGCATTTCTGGGAAACTCCAGTAGCCATCACAGGGCTGCAACTGAGCCCTTCCAGCTGAGCAACACCACTGTATCACGGATTATAGTGTTCTCCAGTGGAGCAACAGCAGCTACTTTTGACCTCTTATTCACCTTCGTTACACTGCCCAACAAGATATATAAATATGTATAGTAGGACCCACAGCTGGTCTGTGGGTTACAGAAGGTTAATAAATGAGTTTGTTTTGAGAAGTATTTTCTGGCCAAGGCTGTTGGCATGGAGACTAAGAGGTGAAAAAGGAGAAAAAGAAGATAAATAGGAAAAATACCCCACAGCTGCGGAAAGTATTTTTAGAAAGGTCTTGGAAAGAATAGGGGTGGAGAACTTTCCGCCAATGAATTTTATGTTGACTAATTGTGACCAATGATTAAAATGTAAACTGTGAAAAGGATATAAAAGACAGTGTATTGTTGTAATAAACAGATATTAGCCTTCTGAAGTACAGTGTGTTGCACCTGCCTATACAGTGACATATATGTGCCCATCCCATCACAGAGCCCTCCAAAAGTTTGCTAGGTCTGAGTTTTGCTGCACCTGTGCTGGTGTTTTAAAAAACTGTCCCAAATGTCGTGGATACCAGCATGGTTCCCTACTCTGGTCCCGTTCAGGACTATAAATTCAAATTTTTGTTTAGCATGAAGCCAAGCTATATGTGAATTCTCATTACATAGAAATTCAGTATTGTAAATATTGCAAGCACAAATATTGTAACATCTTACACTTCTTCCCACTCCAGTCCTGCTCATCATTTTCAGTACTCTTAGTGGAAGAACTGCTCACATCTGAGAGCAATGGAGTTGCTCTGTACATGAAGATCAACTGACCACAGCAGCTTGCTGCTTCCTCAGTCAGACACGTCTCAGCAGAAGTAAGCAGAATTTTAAATTCAGCAGCCTGCCATGCTCCCATCACTACTAGCAGAGCCCAGGATTTCTATTGCAGCCATGCTCCTTCCCTAGCTCTGCTTTTTGCTTGGATTGGCACTGAAGAAGGTGGCAGCATCTTCAGAGGTGAACATACAAAGAGATCCTCTCTTTCTCCTTGTCTCTCCTCCTCTCTTTCTCCCTGTCTCTCCTCCTCTCCTTCTCCTTCTCTCTTTCTCAATTTATCACTTTCTCTCATCTTGCTGTCTTTTAAAGATCACGTGCACAGTAATATAAATATTCTTGCAGTAAGCAGCAAATCCTTCTAGGACAAGAAACTAACCTCACTCCAGCTGTGGCTCCTGTGCAAACAAACTGCTGTGCCTGTTTGTGCCTCTGCTTACAGATTTTGGTACAGGCCTGAAACACATGGCTCATATTGTGTAAAACTTATGGTTTGGTATCTGATTATGATATCAGGATGTTTCCTGTTTCGTTATGGATTGTGATAGCTAGAAATGGAAGCATTAAAGCCCCATTTCTGACTGAAAGGACACAGTATCACATACTGACAGGAATGGTGTATCTCATACACACAAATATATTTTGCTTTTTGTATTTTCGTTTGATGTTAAGTCAGATGAGCTTGGAAGCTGGGGATATGACTCATCTCACCATCTTTAGCTGTCTGAGAAGGAGGTGCCTGATCCAAGCTATTAATCCAGTCTTCCTGTAGGTCATTGCAGGGAGAGGGGAATTTTTACTCCTTCTGCTACCTCCTGAGGGTGGGTGTCCTTGCTGGTGTCTGGCATAGGTGGGATGTGTGGCACTTGGATGGCTGCTGCTACCTGGAGAGATTGTACAATCCATTTCCTCAAGTGAAAAGCCCTAACATTATTTTTTCTACATATTCAGGAAGTATTCCTAAAAGATAAGTTTGTGCACAAGTACAAAGATCTGTTGCTCAGGCCTGTGTTTGGAAAGTATGCACAAAGGTCTCTCTTTTGTACACTATATGGTGAAGTATATGGTGAAATATTATGTTGGCATACAAAAATCAGCAATCTCTTGATTACAAGATTGAGTCTAGTAGAAAGATCCTAGACATAAAATAATGTCATCCTGATTTGTATTCCTAAAAAAATTTTCAAAAGGACCCTGCCTTTCTCAGGGCTGGAAAATTCAACTGCAGGAAAACAATTTCTTAACGTGAAATTGTTACTAACTTTTTAAAATGTAGGCATCAACTCTAGCATCCTCTATTTTCATATTGATTAAGTTATACCTGGTTTTTCAGTATGAAGGTGTATTTATTTTAAATTACAAGCTCCAGAGATCAAGGTTCTAGTGTTATAAATACATAGCTGGACCATCTTTCCTGAATCCTTAAAGTCAAGACAGACAAGACAGAAATAGAGGAGGTGATGAAAAAGAGCTGAAGTGACTTGCTAAAAGTCATGTAATAGTATCCTCTCCCGAGCTCCAGTGAGGGGGTAAAGCTGGAAACTGGGACTTCATATGGGCTAGATTACCCTACAGTTAGCTTGGGTTTCCTGTTCTCCAGGTCCCTTGGAAGAGAAACAGTATGACAAACCACAGTTATAGTCAAACATGGAATATCATGAACTAGAATTTTTTTCATTTTAGTATTGTTAAAATGGCAAAATATTTTGTGAGGAATAGCAATAAAAAAAGCAATAAAAGGGAGTGAGTTATGGGACACTCATTGCCAAAATCTTCTGGGTCTGAGCTGAAACTGAAACACCTATTGCTAGGCATTAACCTCTGCTGGCTTATCTCTTCATGAGTGAATTCACAATTACCTGATGAGTTTTATAGATGCCCTTGCAATTCCCATAGGCCTTCATAAGCAGGATTTGGGAAGACAAGATCCAATATTATTGGTATTATTAGTAGTATTATCATTGTTATAATTGCTAATTACCTGTGGAAGAGTTGTGTTTAACTGAGCCAGGTTGCAGTGTGTTGGGTCAGGACCTGCCCTGAAAGGTTCTCTGAACAGCAACCAGCTGCTGTGGAGCCAGGGTTATCATTTTTCAGCAAAGTCTGGGGCAGATCTCTTGAGCCCTGCCCCCAGGAGCAGCCTGTTCTCTCTGTGTTTCTCCAGATGGTTGCTCTGCTGCAAGTGTCCATCCTCAACTTTTCCATCCATTATCTGTGGCCATTGTAAATAAAATAAACGCATGATTCAATGACATTTTCAGTAGTTATCAGCAAGTAAATATCTTGAGTCTAGTGTCGAGTGACTTTTGTGTCTTGGCCTCACAGTAGTTTCTGCAGATGTCCCTGATGCTATAGATAAAATGAAGTTGGAGGAAGGAATTAACCCTAATCATAAAAATGTATCTTTACATGTTTTTTTACTACCACTGAGCATTTTCATAAGTTTAATCACATCTAATGCACTAAAGAATTTATCATTTGTAACATATAATTAAAATTCCTGTGTTGTAATATAGCAATAATTTTTACAAATTAATCTGGAACAGTGCAAACAATGGTGTTTTTGTTTACAGTGTTATCAAATATTTTACATTTTATGGCAATTTAGGGAAAAGAAAAGCTATTGAATTAGTTTAGAATAATTCCTCATTTGTATTCTCCAAACTGGGCAAACAGTCTTTCACTTCTTTATAAGAACATTGAGGCTTTACCCACCCACAGCAAGGAAAATAACTAAGAATTGTGCTTAAAGGGCTGTGTCACATGCATGTGTGTCTTGTGTGTGAATACTGCACTGTTACAGTTCTCTGGAGAAAAACAGAGGATTTGTGGATCCTACTTTCTTAACCCATCTCCTGGGATAGAAATAAAAGCTTACTAGTCATCCTTGATGCTGCATATCACACTACTTTCTTTTTCTTTTGGGTTTTATGAGAAAAAGAGATGCTCAGTTATAATTTTCACACAAACATTGCCAGCTTGAAATTCTGGTATAACAATTAACTAGAAAAATTGGTAAAATCAAAATATTTTTTAAAATGCATTCTGATTTCTCTTGTCTGCAAGATACAGCTGGCATTTGCACTCATTGGCCAACAGACATACTTCTCAAGTCCAAGTTCTTGTTTATTTTAGACTGTGAACTTTTCCAGAGGGAATATAACCTGACTATTGTATGTCAGTGGTGGAAATATTGAAGCACTACTTCTACATCAAACTAAAATTTCCAGAAAAAGGAAGTCTACTTTACATACAGAAAGAACCAAAATGCCATAACACAATAAAAATGTCAGAGATATTCACAGTTCTACTGTAGATGCATTACTATTTTGTTTATAATTTACATACAAAAATATTTTCCTGTTTACTTCCTAAAAGGAGTGGCCTGAAGTGATTTTCTTTTCCCATCTTACGAAAGAAACATTTTTCAACCATTGGTACTCTAATCATATATTCAACATTGAATTATTCTAAATCTACCTTTCAAAATGAAATTCTGATCTTGCATGAAATGCCTGGAGAGTGTCATAAGCTAACTAACACAGAAGTTCACGCTGGACATCCACTGCCTGCCTGGGTGCTGTTTGCCAGCACTGACCTGTGTAGCAGCCAGCCTCTCCTGGGCTGGGTAACCACAGCACTGCCTCTGCCATTGGCCCTTCAGGCCACCCTCTGGATCCCTGTGTCAGTGTAGATAGTAAAGTCTATGATATATAGATGTATAGATGTATAGATATATAGATATATAGGTATAGATATATGGATATATGGATATATAGATATATAGATATATAGATATATGATATATAGATCTCTATATGATATATAGATCTCTGTATCTACTAACTGTGTATGGGATGTTCCTGTACAGCTGTGGTGAACATCACTGGAGCAGTGATAACCAGTGAATACACCCTTTTAGTTTGGTTTGTGTTGTCCCCAGAATCCAAATCTTGTGGAAACACTAATTCTGAATTAAATATGTTCAACTGAATTTCGTTTAAAGCAGCATAAGAAATTTAGCATACAAATCTCTGCTTGATTTCCTACTGCATTTTAGTATTATTTAGGATTTAGGTCAGTAAATTTTATATTGTTCATGACACCATTCATCATACGTCCTCCCCCTACATCTGGGATTCCCTTCTAGGTTACTCCCTTCCTTCCATCAGGGACTCTTTCTCTCTCCCTCTGGCCTTTGATGATTTCTTCAGCTCCATTTGGCTCATCAGTGGAAAAGGGCATTCTTGCCCATAAACCTCTGTCTTTTAGACTGTTCTTAATGTCTCAAGTTTTGGCAAGCACTTTGCTAGCCTGGATGCTTCCTTAGACCTTTATTTTGAGTTCCCTGCTTGGAATGGTTCTGCATTTTACACTTGCCTCCATCCAGCCCTTTCTTTAGCAATCCCCACCCCTCCCCCCTTCTCACTGTGCAGTCTTAATGACCTTTTTAGCTCCTGCTTAGTCTTTTGCATGACAGGATTTTTATAAGCCTTTAGCTATGGTGCTGCTCTCGGAGGGAAGGTATAGTACACAGATTTCTTCAGTGCCATCAGAGCACACTGATACATCAGGGATTGTTCTCATCCCCCACCATGCCAAAACAAGCTTTTGCATCTGGGAACCCCACCTTGGAGGCAACTGCTTCTTTCCAATAAGGACACATCATGGAGAATCACCTCCAAGGCCAAGGGTGTGGCAACCATGGCTATTCATCCTGGAATGTCTCACTGTGGAGGGCAGCAGTGGATGCTGCCTGTCATGCACTCCCCAGCCTTGGCCTTGCTTACAGTCATGCTTTGGTGTCATACAAGAAATTGTGCCAAAGGAGTGAGAAGAATTGCAGCTAAAATGGTACTTGGATTAAAAAAAAAGTCTGGCATTGCTGTTAGTAGCTACACACACGAGTCTGGCAACCTAGGACGTGCAATACTTAGATGAGCACAATTCTCTGCAAATTGTGCCCCTCTTTAGCCACTCCTTTTGCTAAAGGAGACTGGAAAAAGACAGAACAATAAAGACATAAACCACAGTAGGTGGCTCCTTTACTTCTTTCTGTCTGAAAGAACTGTAATGGGAGGGCTGGGTCTGAATAATTGCAGCCTTGCTCAATAACATAGCAGTTTTTTCCTGGAAATGCATTTTATGCACCTCAGTTTCAAACTCTAGTGACCCTCCTAGTCAGGTGGAAATATGGCATTCATGTTTAAAAGGTAGATAAAAGCTTTAGCTTTCCTGAAATATCCTTCTAATTATGAACAAACTGGGTGACATTTTCCTTGAAAGATGCATTTATACAGAAATTTTGGTTTGAAAGAAGAAAAATGTTAAAAAACCTGATCAAAATTCAGACACCAATCATGCTAGTCATTTTCTAGTGTGAAGAATTCAAACAGGATTTCTAATCTGATGACTCTGAAATGCAAAAAACCTGACAGCCTGAAAACCCTCCCAACAGGCAAAACCCATTCCCAAACCTCCCTTGCAAATAAATGTTTCCTCTTTGTTCATTTAAAAACTCAATCCAACAGTTTCTCACATGCAGCCTATTTAAAATTTTTGGAATAATCTACTTCTGGCCTGGAGTGACACAAACATGCTCCTCTGTCCCTGTGGCCTACCTGTTACTAACCTCAGGCTAAAATCTTTAGCCAAGCACATTGGCACCAAGAGCTTGCAGGTGTGTTGCTGCCGACCCCGGTGCTGCTGCTCCTGGGATGAAGTCAGCCAGATCCCTGGCATGGCTGTGCTGCTTTTCATCTGTTCATGTGGCATCCAGCCCACTGGCAAGGGCTGGTGCCAGCCTTAGCCACCGACCAGTGCCATAGTGTAGGCACAGATATCCCCGTCCCCGTCTCAGGCACCGCTGCGTCCTTAGGAACCTGCTAAGTTCCTTAATAACTAAATATCATCTAGCAAAACACAGAAAAATTCATGTGTAAGGGTGTTGTACTGGAAGATGCATAAGATGTATCTGTATATTTTTTTCAGGCATTCAGTAAAACTGTTAAGAGCAGTCCAAGTTATCCAGACTTATCCATCGTACATTTGCAGGCAATCAACATAAGTGCCCATGTTTATCTTCTGAAATGTTTTTGTCCTGTGTGTCAGCACTTGGAAATAACTTGCAAAATACAGCTTAAGAATGTTAGATTTGTTTTTGATTGGTTCAGAAACAGGATAATGGCAAACTTGTCAGATAACTTATTTGCAATGAATAATTTAGTCTTAATCAAGCTGAAGTTTTAATACATTATATCTCTCACTAATCAATCTCACTTAGCATATGGGGAATCAAGATAAATTCATCCTTTTGATTAGAAAATCAAAAGCCTTTATATGCATATGGGTTGATGATAGGTCTCATAAAAGCACATCACCAAACTGCTGATGTTTCAGAACTTGTGTCTTATACAGGGCAACTCATTGATTATGCGAGGTGTTTTTAATCAGGAGATTAAATTCTGCAAGGATGCCTGATGCCAGCTCAGCAGCACCTCTGGTCATGCTCTTTGACTCCAGCTATCTTTTAGACATCAGTGGCCATTGCTCCATGGCACCAGGATGGGGTTTGGAGTGACAAGGCAGAGGTCACACAGCACCTTATGGCAGGCTCTCATTTTTCAGGTGCCCTTAATGGGTTTGGTGCCTTCTCAAACAAAGAGATTTAAGATCTTCAGGGGAATGTGATCCACTTCTGGTAAGAGATGCAGAAGCAAAAACGTTCTATGGTATTTTATTGCTAGAAATACCAGCTTTTAGAGAAGCATCTTTCCCTTAACAGTGTGCTACTCTATCTTGTGTTTTCTGAGTAGCCAGACTAGAGAGGTTGGGACAATTGTTACAAACACTAGCACGGGAAGAAAAACCCACCCACTTAAATAAAAATTACTTAAATCTAAATTGTTTTTGAGAAAAATGAAATATTAAAACAAAACAAAAAACAAAAAAACAAAAAAACAAACAAAAAACCCAACTAACCAAAAAACTACAGATATCAAACTCCAGAGTAACAGCTGAGCAGTCTCCATGATAATTTTGCCTCATTGTGATGCCATCTCTTGCTTTCACCGTCCCAAGGAATCACAGGTAAGATGAGGTCACTGTCAGCTTATATGGGAGACCTAAATTGCTAGAGCAGAGGTGTTGGGAGCAGCAATGCAGGTGATTCATTGTGTGACACATTTCCTTCTGAGTCACTGTAGAATCGATGCCCTGTCAGGATGCTGAGAGGCATCAACAGGGGCTGTCTCCATCTCCTGCAACCAACAAAAAGTCACTTGTTAACAGTGAGGTTCTTCAGCACTCACTGCCTGACCAAGAGAGAAAACAGAGGTGAATTGCAAAATTCTTCTCTAACAGGAGCACCCTTCTCAGAACAGACTGTCTTTATTCTCTGCACCATGCTTAGGTCCCTGTAGGTCTCTGGTGTTGGCAGCTCACAGCAGGGTCCTCTAGTCACAACCCATTGTGCAATAACTTGGGGTTATGCAGTAGGCAGCTTCCACCGGGATTAAATCCTGGCATCTGCTGAATTTTGCCCTGAGGTTTTTCATTATTGAAGCTTCTGACATTTAGTTATACTGTGTCATAGATTTTTAGACTGAGCTACTTCAGAAATATTTAATAATGGGAAGGACAGTGCAATTCACTGGCACTAACAAAAAGGGGTTGCAACTCAGACCTCTATACAGACTTCCCAGGTCTAAGAAAATAAAATTCTACAGTGCAGTTTTTTTATGATATAAGCACTGAAATGGATATTTGCTGCTAGTGAATCAAAAATAATCAATGATGCACAAAAATATCTATTTTAAATTAATATTTAGAGCAAATTTTGTCAGGCAACAAAACATCAGTTTTTTAGTAAATACCTATCATAGTAGTGTTTTAAGCATGATGCTCCAAAATCTGATACAAGCAAATGCTTGCAAAAGGAGGGGATATTTTTGTTAAACCATCTGCAAAAACTAGGAGAAACTTTTGAGCAAACAAGTATCTCCATGAGCTCTGGCAAAAAAGGGTCAAAAACCCAGGGCTAGAAATATGTTCTTCTGATGTAATATTGTTAGACTGAGGTTAGGACTGTTTGTCTTACAGTCTGTGAATTTAATTCAGCTGTTTTAATAAATGTGTTGTGCCTACCTACACACTTCATGTTAAGAAGTGAAATGGAAACCATCACACATCTCATTGTTTACTTTAAGGGCAATAAAATAAAATCACATTACTTGCACTGATAAACTTGGCTTTCTTGATGTTCTTTAACTATGTCATGATGTCTTCATGATAAAATTCACTGCACTATATTTAAAATGAAAGTAAACACGAGCACCCTGTCTGCAGAATTAAGCAGGAATTTGATGATGCTTAGACAGTGCTTTGTCTTGTAGGTGGATAGGTGACAATAAGAACGTGAACTGTGAGCTCTGTACTTTAAAATTACAACTTAAATAATGAAAATAAATAGAAGTACATCAGGTCACACAGTTTTCTTATGTGAAAGATTTTGCACTTTTATTGGTATATTAGTTCACATAATTATCTGTCTGAACTCAGCAGATTAGGCCCATGAAGAATCCCAGAGAAAGCAGTTAGTTTTAGCTATTAAGTGAAGATGTTCTGGTTAGCTAGTAATCAATATTTTAAAAAATACTGAAATTCGACATGATAAAATCTTCTGAAAGACTTTTATTTCACCTCTTAGTTTGTTTAAATTGAAACACTCCTGAAAAATATTTATATTTTAATGACAGAACACAGTTCAGCCAAAATGCTTTTGAACAGCTTTCACAGGCTATGTAAAAAAAGAAAGTATTGCAGAAATCAGTAATTTCAACGTAAGCAACAGCTTGCCTTTTTATTCAGTAATTGAGAAATACAGATAAGCTGCACACAATATAACCTGAAACTGTGACATAATTCCCTGTTGTATTACCTTTGAAGTATTCAGTAAATTATTATCTCTTCTTTTTTCAGTAAGATGAAAGTAAATTTTTTTCCAAAATGGGAAATCCCCTATAGGTGGCAATTTGGAATTCATTCACTCCTTAAGTAACTGCTTTCAACTTCTGACGAGTCAGTTTCAGGAATAGTTAATGCCCTGCATTGCAAATAGGACTTGATGATGCTGACATGCATCACTGGGTGAATAGACTGATGTGTCAAACCCACAAGAAGATATTTTGCAGATGCCATTTATCCCTGGTAGTGGTCAGTGGAGTAAACCCGCAGTAAACCACACAGGTGTGTGCTGCAGAGATGGCAGCGCACGGCAATTACATGGGATTGGGATGTCTCCTCAGCAGCAGCCTCTGAGCCCTCTAGTGGCCCTCTCGGCATTTCACTGGCCACCAGAGATGCCGTCCGTGTGCTGAGATGGCTCTGGCAGTGAGCTGGGCCCGGCAAACCGAGCCTGTGTTCTTCTTGTTACACGGTACAAGTGCAGGGAGCAGGCACACTCCTCTCCCTCTCCTCTCCTCTCCTCTCCTCTCCTCTCCTCTCCTCTCCTCTCCTCTCCTCTCCTCTCCTCTCTCCTCTCCTCTCCTCTCCTCTCCTCTCCTCTCCTCTCCTCTCCTCTCCTCTCCTCTCCTCTCCTCTCCTCTCCTCTCCTCTCCTCTCCTCTCCTCTCCTCTCCTCTCCTCTCCTCTCCTCTCCTCTCCTCTCCTCTCCTCTCCTCTCTCCTCTCCTCTCCTCTCCTCTCCTCTCTCCTCTCCTCTCCTCTCCTCCCCTCCCCCTCCCGGAAAACCAGAAACTGCCTGAAAACTTTTCCCCATGCAAAACAATTTCTGAGACTCCCCACCCAGTCACCTATAAATAATCCCAGTCCCCTGTGATTACCACTTTATAATGGGGAGTGTTAGTGAGATAATTTCAGGCATCCTGCTGCCTCTAAACAGCACTTTGCATCCCATCACATGGATCTCTTCTAGTACCTCCACATGAAAGTTACCACTGCAAAATAAATCCTTGTTCTGCTAATGCTAGGACAGCACATGCTAAAGCATGGGAATGACAAATGCACACGCCTCATCGTGCATCACTGGATAAACACAGCTAAATTTGGCTGTCCCTGGCACAGTAGATAGGCACAGTAGAGCTTGGTGGCAACACCTTGGTGATATCACAGAAAACCTTTAATGAGCCCACGTTCAGGGCATCAGTGAAGGTTCAGCAAACTCGGAGCAGAGCTTAGAAGTATGAAAATGGAAAATGTCATCTGTCATGTCAGATTTAAGGGTCTGTTTGCCAAGAGAGCATGGAGCATGGCTGACTGAGCGGCACTGTGACATCCTGGGAGGACACCAGAGGAAATTCATGGACACTGCCTTCCCTGCCTGCTGCTGCCTGAGCCCACCAGGTCTGGGTGCTGCTGCTGAGTGGAAGGCACCATACCATGCTGAGTGCTGGGACAAAATATCCATCCCCATCTGGGCCAGGATATCCTCCCTGGTCCTCAAAGAGAAAAAAAGCATCCACGCTTAAGCACTTGCACAGACCAAGCCCAGCTCTGCATCACCTCTCTAGCTCTGCACACCAGAGAAATATTTTTCCCTGTTAAGGTTTTTAAAAGCAAATGCTACAAGCACTTCATGTTAACACACACAGCATTTCCAGCAAATATGTATATAGCTAAGCTATTTGCCTTCCCACTATCTTCACATTATTCTTTTTCTATCTTTTTAAAATGGAATTTGAAAGAAAACAGAGGGATATTTTCCCTCCTCTCTAATTTACATCCTACTTTTCCTAGCAAATATTTTTGCAATCAAAATTTAAATAACCCCTTAATGTTTTTGAAGGTCTTCATGAGGAGAGTAGCAATTCTGCCGCTGTAATGTAGTTTAGATAAATAGTTCATCTCACAAACAAAACAAAATAGTCACCAATGTTAATGCATTGTAACAAATATGACACGGTGAAGTATTTTCTTGAAAATCTGAAAGGCCTTTAAAATACTAGATCATATTTTTCAGCTATATTGTTGCTAGAATTTTGTAAACTGTAGAAAATTACTTGACTAAGGCACATAAAACTTAAGCAAGTTTAAAAATCTAGAGTATCACTCAGGGGATTTTATTTGATCATGCCTTGCTTAGCTTCAAAATTATTTTCTCCTTCAGTGGACTTTGTGGAAGCAAGAGCTTTATGATGCATATCTGTATCTGCACTTTGAATTTCACACTAAACACTGCAATTATATATGGTGATATTAATATTCATAATCTGCTCTCTCCATGGTGAACGTGCTCATCTTAAAGTAAACTTTGCTAATAAGTGACCTGATAAAATTTGTGTACAGGAGAATGGGCTCTTTAGAGTGTCTGGAGCAGTATGTGATTGAGTGCAGTGATGGGGTTATATAAAAGCCAATACAGGCCTAGGAAATTTTCTGGATTTCATTATGAAGAAAGCAATGGAACAATGATGAAGTTCAGTTGAATGGGGAGATTAAAAGTGTGGGATCCAACCAAACAACCTTTGCAGTTGTAAAGGCAGAAGTGACTCAGAGATTTTGTCTGCTGAAATCTGGGCAGACAATCCATATTTATTATAATTACTCTGACCTGGTGAGTGCATTATACAGGGAATTACTTGTAAACATTTCATACTCCATAGATTCTTTTTGTTAAAAAGCATAGATTTAAGCTGGTTCATGAAGACTGACAAAAATATTTTTAAAAGTTTTGTATGTACATGATTAGTATTGCTTTTGGCAAAAGAATCTGTAAATGCAGTGTTGCATCCTTTATTACCTTATATGTAACTGGTTTTACAAAAAAAGTCAGCTTTAATAAACTCTAGGCAGAAATGGCAGCAAACAACCCTCATAAAATATAAAGAAATAATTTTCCCTCTAAATTATACATTCAAATCACACCACAGTACATAGTGTTCTTGCATGTGTAAAGAAAATAAAAATTTCAACAAGTTCCAGATACTACTGGTGAATAAAATACAAGTATTTTCACATATCCATCTAATTAGATAATGAAAGCTATAGGCTACATATATAGAGCACCTGCAGCTATACTATTGCTGAATTCAAGGTGATTACAGCACAGAAAGGTTTTCCACCCCTTACAAAACATACCCAGCATATTATATTGGAGATGTCCCTTTGAATGAGGATACATTAGCTTAAGTGGTCTGACTGGAGCACGACTTTACCAAAATGGCTTTGAGGAATTTCTGGGGAATAACCCAAAGTGGCTTTTTGGGGAATAAGCTGGCCCAGCCAGAGCAGCAAGAAATATTCCTTAGCCACCTCCCTAGAAGAGAGCCATAAGGTAAACCACCTAGGGGGTGTCTGTAGCTGTGGTGAACCCTCTTGCACACCTCCTGGGAAGTCTGGATACTTGATTACCTCTCTGAAATGCCTGCACACCAACACACACAGCCCAGGGGATAAACAGGAGCAATTAGAGGCCTGTGTGTGGTCACAGTGCCATGACCCCATTGCAATTACAGGGACATGGTGACATAGTTCACAGGATGGGAGTGCTGTCATGGGTGGCTATGGACTTCTTAGGTAAAACAGGACAGCCAGACCAAATGGTGGAACCACTCCTTATGTGAGAGAGCAATTGGAATGTGTGGAGCACTGCCTAGGCGTGGATGAAGAATGAGTCAAGAGTTTATGGGTAAGAATTAAAGGGCAGGCTATCATGGGTGACACTGCTGTACGTGTTGGCTACAGGTCACCTGGGCATGAGAGGAAATTGATAAGACCTTGAGTGTGCCAAGCAAATCACAGTATTTGCCTGTCTGTGACAAAGACTGGTCAGGGAGGTACCCACATCACTACAGTTCATTTTGTCATGGAAGTGATTCCCCCAGATATCATTAGGCTCTAAAATGCCTTAGTGCTCTGTTAAGGTCATTTTGTGCCTCGTGATCCCCCAGGCCTGATCCTAACTTCATGAAGTTAAAAAGTTCAATACCTCCAAATGTGAGCTTTGCCATCTTTATTGTTAAGGTTCACAGGGCAGAGCAGATATGTGGAGAGGCTAACCTGTGTGAGCAAGCAAGATGGTGTTTGCTTAATCCACATTGCTTTTTTCTTCTACACTCATGTAAAAATCTCATATTTTGCCCTCTTATTAGTATATTTGTCTTATCTTTCATGGCTACATTCTGAAATGGACTATAAAGAAACATTGCCACAGTGGTAACAAAATGCTTATTTTGCAATGATGAAGTTATTTGCCATTCCATGGATGGAGCTATATTGTTTTTCTACTAACCTTTTTTAAATCCAATACCTTCTCAGTAGTTGGATGGTTCATATATTTAGCCTAGAACTCTCACAAAAATGACAAAAAGAAAAACAAAAGTAACTCCCAGCTTCCTAGAGATCTCCCACAAATTGTCTTTCCAAGATTATTGCATTAGCACAGCAGATTAGCTTGATAGACTGAATATAATGAGCTCTCATTTTAGCTAATGCTGCTTCACTGAAGGGACTAACAAACTTAATTCTTAAGGATTACCTGCCAGTGCTTACAGATAGGATGAAACAGATTGACTCTTTACTTTGCTCTCCTTGCATTACTTCATTGGATATTACTTATCCCAGGACTTACACCTACGGTTTTCACTGTGGCTTGAGGCTGTGCTGAGGTCTCACCCCTGGAGGGGTTATCAGCCAGGTCCAGTAGCAGAAGGCTCATCAAAACAGAAATATGTTGTAACTACATCTCCAGGCAGTCCCTGGCTGCCAGCACCAGTGCTGTCTCTGTCAGACCCTAAGGTCGGTGGGCAGCCTCCCAGTCCAGACATCCTGTGGTTGCTGTGGGAGGGATTGCACTGCGTGGGTAACCTCAAATTTACCGTGCAGGAGACAGCCACAGGTTAGCAGGGAAACACTGAGGCTGTGACAAAATGCAAGAGCCAAATCCATCTGGGAAGCAATAAATAACAAGGCAGTCACAGCATGAGTTGCAGGGCTACAGCTGACCCAACCTGCAGTAAAGCAGAAACCACTGTGTGAGTAACCTGCCTTTAAAAGACAAACAGACTCCAGACCTTCTCATCACTTTAATTATATGTGCCTACCAACAGTTAAAACAAACAGCTCTTTTTTATGTGTGTGTTTGGTTTTTGTTTGGGCTTTGTGTATGTGTGTGTGTATGGATGTGTGTGTATGCTCATCATTACTATGACCACATGGAACTTCATGCATTTCAAAGGCATTCTCTGCTGATAGAGACTGGAGTGGCCATAGCAAGGCTCCTTTGAAAAAGAAATTCTAGCAGTGAAAAACTTCTGTAGCTTGCTGCTGGCTTCAAACAATCTCCACAGTGTTAAAACTCAAGAGAGGACATGAAAGAGGAAATTCAGGCCACAAGAAGAGACTAATGGGAGATCAAATTGCATATCCTAAGAAGGTTCTTTATTTGAGGCTAAGTGACAAAAGGAGTTTCATTCTCAGGGAGTTTAAATTATTAATATCCTTGTAAAGAGGTCATGGTAAGGTCTTTTCTACTCTCAAATATAGTAAAAAAATGTCAAATGCAAGACAGTACTGGAGAGAAAAATAATGATGGCAATCTAGGTGGGATGGCACAGCAATCTCACTGGGAAGGAAGAAAATTCTTCATTGAGAGCTAAGTCTTATAAACCCTAAACATTTTTCTCTGCTACTTTGTCCATGGACTTTAACTTGCTTTACCAAAAGATTTTTCCATGCTTCCCCTATTTTACCAAGGAGAAATCTTAAATAGATTGAACAGCTGAAAAGTTTTTCAACAGGTGATCACAGTTTCCTTTATCCAGTCTCACATCTCTGCTGCTCTTAAAATTTGTGGACAATCACAGACTCCATCTGATTCATTTGTTTTGGAAGAGCATGAGCAGCACTGGTGCAACCAAAATCACTCCAAGTAACAGTAGGAGAGCCTGAAATAATAAGTGTGTGTCACAGATCAGCTTGGCAGCCCTCCCCAGGGAATATGTGTTAGGCATTAGGTCTAACTGAGCCATATTGGGGGGGAAAAAAAAGAACTAACATATGCAATGCAAAACTAAGAATATAAACAAATGTTGAAATCTGACTCTGTCGGTCTGTCTTAAAATAGCCAGTCCTACAACAGTAATGCTGCTGCATTTGTGTAACTGACAGCAGGAGCATCAAGCAGATTTGAAGTGTACCTGGTTCTGAGACTATTCAGTGTTCTGTACTTTGGCTGCTCTCCCTTTCTGAGCTGTCTGACGGATCTTTGGGAACTGGGATGTGCAACCCTTGCAAGCAAACCTCTGGACCGTGCAATAAGGGTGTTGGTCACGTTCCTGGAGCCAGATCAAAACCACACTGGGCAACAGTATGAATCCTGTGTTACACACTCGTAGATTCAGCTTTGCTCAAAAAATAATAATGATTAGACTTTGCATCCACAGGGTTTGTGCCTGATCATGCATTGTCTCTCTTTGCTACTTTTAGTTTCTATCAGATCAGGTAGTGCTTGTGTTCCCACAGCCAGGCTGGAAACATGAACTTTCTGTCATGTGGATGGGTTAACTCACCTCCAGCCTGCAGGCATGCCTGGGCAAGACTGAAGCTGTGCTTCTCCAGGCTTCAGCATTAATTTGGTATTAATGAGTAAAGGATGCCAGGATCACTGACTTCTGCAGGCCAGCCTGAAGGACTAAGCACTAGTGAAGGGGTTGTGTTCAACCCTGAGAGGTTGTCTCTATAAGCAGTTTGATCAACACACATACTTTTCCAAATTTTGTTCTTGTGAGAAGTTTGAGGTACTGACAATCAGCTTTGCCCATCAATAAACCCCGTGTGAGGAGAGCAAAGGTTCTGCCCTGGCAGTCTGCCCAATGCCTGTTGTGCTGCCATTTGCCTTAAGGAGGAGGTGTGGAAGTTTCCATGCACTTCATGGTGAGCCTGCAGTGGAGACATCGTGGCACAAGGACTGAGACCTGCCCAGCAGCAGGGTGGATGCAGTGGAAGGAAGCTGGGTGCAGGGGGTGCAGGGGGGAAATCAGGGAGCAGGGCTACAGGAACAGCTGGAGGCTAAAGAAAGGTATGGTTTCCAGCATTTTGTTGCAAACTTTGAAAAGGATAAGATAAAGCCTATCCCAGACTAGCCCAGACAATGTACAGATCCCACATGTCTAACAGTTTCTTTACATCGACTTCTTTGTATTGTAAACCAAAAACAAATATAAGCTTTGCATTTCAGAGTTTTAATCTCTGAGATGCTCTATGTTGATTTTTCCTATTGGAAGAAACTACCTCATCTTCTGTGAGTTTGTCCTCACAAGTCTCCCTTTAAAAAAGGAGAGAAAGTTCACATACAAAATTATTTTTCAAGTTTATGTATAGAAGTTCATTATTATAATTGAAACTTTCCTGGCACCATAAATAAACAAAATAGCTTCTATGTTCTGATTCTTGTGCACCAATCTATCTTCTTGGAATGCTATGTTGTTGCAGGGAGTTCCCAGGATCAAAGTCCAGCCTGTACAAAGAAATTATCTGATTGCCTTCACGCTGCTAGCGACTGACATGGAAATTTAATACTACAGGGAAGGAATGCAGTAGTTCCTGCTGTAAAACTTCTTTCATAACACTGGGCAACATAGATGGCATTTTAAATGCTGGTTAACATGCCATTGTATACTAGCTGATTCCAGCAGTTGCAAGTAACCCAATACGTCATGGTGAGGAGCAGCTCCAAGAATAACACAGATACTGCCAGATGCTGGAAGCCCGTATTAGGGAGAAATACTGCTCTGTCCTTCTGCATCAGCTGTGTTTATGCATCTTCCTTCTAAGACAAACTTTTTGTTTTCCTATCCATTTATGCCATTGTGGGTTCTGATGCATTTGTTCAGGAGAATGCTCTGGTCTCCCAATTTCAGTAAAGGAAGTGAGCTTTGCCTTCATGTATCTGAAGGTGAAGATGTTACATTTTGTAGGACCTGTAAATGTAGCTCATATTGATAGCAATCAATATAATTCCATATAGCAGACTGTTCCATTAATATGCAAGAAAATGTGTATGCACCCCAGCAAAAATATAGATGGTTTTGGGCTTTTTTTTGTAAATGTAACAGATACCGTTAATATGGTCAGAAGGAAAGACAATACTTTTGGTTAAAAGACAGAAACATGAGAGTGGTCCAAGTCCAAATTGGTATTTTAACCAGGCAATTTCTATTTCCTTCTGCCATCTCTTAAATGCCATTTGTCTTAAATTTTTTATTCTCTTCATTCTCTAGTAACATTAGATATACATGGCAATATTTTCAATGTAGCTGGATAGACAACAACCATGGAAAAAAAAAAACATTAGCTTTGTTTTTTCTGTGTGTAAAACACCTTTGAAGTTATTTGGGATGGGGATAAAAAAAGTATATACCTACAACAATATGAAATTAAAAACAATTATAAAGATTTTTCTTACATGTTACTCAATGCTGTTAGGAGACCTTTAGGAGACTTCTTGAAAATAAGAAATGTTTAGTGAATGCATTTTCTGTATATCCACAGAAATGGGGTAGTTTCTTTAGTGTAACTTTGAAAATCAAATAGTGGCTTTTAAAATTTAGCTTATAGTAAACTCCACTTTTCTTGTTTGAATTTACCAAGGGGTTTTGGGATACATGTTTTATTGGTCCTATTTTCACTGATTTTCATATTTGGAGATTTTTCACATATATTTCTTTTGTGGGAAGGGGAAGAGGGAGTTGACCTCTGCAAATGACACTGTTAAATTTTTTAAATTTCACTTAGGCTTTAAGGAATAAGTGAGAGAAATACTGCATTCAATACTGAGAAACTTTTGAGGGCTTTGCAATGAAACACTGCAAGTTAGGAAATTCTTAACACAGGCTCAGCCATATTAATCAACTTCACTCAAAACCTGATAGTGGTTTATTTAGAGATTTAAGGTTACTATAGTTCTGATCACTCCTGGACTACCAAACATAAAGATGAAATGGTAGGAAAGACACTTGAAAAATGGTGACTGGAAGTTTCTTCTGGCAACCTCAGTCTAGCTCTTCACCAGAGAACACATAAACTTTGTGATGGATTAATTGACATCCTGTCAATCACAGGAGAGGTCAAGAAGCAGAGAGGATTTACACATCCATGCAGTGTGTAAGTCTTTTTGCCAACCAGTTAAAGACTAATTTTGTTTGCCTGCAATATCATCCTTTATTTAATGCTTGCTTTTGATGGAAGATTCCAATACAAGCTGAGTTTATTGATTTTCCTCTCCATCAGACTTGAGTCAAAAATATTACTTTAAAATATAGTATTAAGTGACCTTTCATGTGGTGTGGCCTTGAAGGACCACAGACAAGTTTTCTACATTAAGATCTAGTTCCTGACATTGCTTTCTAAGATAAAATAGTTTGCATTCTCCCCAAATGAGCTTAAAACTCCACAAATTATTTTAACTTGTAATTTAGATAATAAGAAGTTAGTAAAAAGAAGAAAGAAGCATCTGTATACCAAGATGTGACCAACAGCACCAGTGTGGAGAGCAACATGAGAAAAAATAAACACTAACTTTGACTCATTGTTTTGGGCTTTTTTTCTCAGACAGATACTGAGTTTTTTGACCATTCTGTGCACATTGATTATATGCATATTCTTCAACTGAACCATTCAAAATATTAAGGATATCTTAGTTCATTGGCTCAGATTCATCTCAGCTATTTCAGTGTCTGGGCATGCTCAATCATCAATAAGGGACATAGGTATCTTCCTGTTGGCTGATTAGTCCACTGAAATTTCTGCATCAACTGTTAAGGAAATCAAGGTGAATACATGCTCCACTTCAGTAGATGTCTCATTTCAACAAGATGTAGTTTGCCCCAGTGAGCTTGCAGTCATACACAAGAGCAGATTTTGGCACTGCATGGGTATGGTGTTAAACCATAAGAACAGCATCCAAATTCATCCAGCAGGAAACCTCACAGTGCTTAAAATGCTAATTAAATGGCATGTTGAAGTCACATATCTGTACCACTACAAGGGAAAGGTTTATAATGTTTTTCTATGAGGACTGCTAAGTAGAGACAGCCTTACCAATATAGGATTCATTATTAATCATGAGTAACAAATGAGACTAAAAAGCAGTGCATTTCTGTTGCAACATTGAACTTACTGAAACTATCAGACCACTCACTGCAAGACCATGTCTTGCTGCAGCAGCAGTACATTTGATACAGATCAAACAGCTCTGCAAGTAGCACAGTTAGAAGCTCTAATTTACAAGTCCTAATTCTCAGGAAGCCATAATTAAAGCCAATCCTTATCAGCAATCTTAAAATCAAATTAATTGCTTAAAATTAAATTTTTTTATGTACATGAATAAATTCTAAGAACTATAGATGATTGATCTCTTCACTACCACGTACCTCTTTCCTTGTCCTAGTCCCCTTACCCTTACATTTTTCTCTCATAGTTCTTGTGAGGAGACCCATAATAATGTGGGCTGAGAAGGGCTTTACATCAACATTACATCAATGTACTTTCACTCACTTCCACCTTATCTAGGCAACTGAGAGCACTACAGAGTGCTTAGGGCCAGATGCTTTTATATCCATGACCAGGTGGTCTGCATCACCTTAACTCCTGGAGCCCCTAAAAGAAGTCAGTTGGATCAATTTACAGGAAGGCTGAATTTGTTGCTTGAGAATATACAAGAACTTGGCTTCTGTCATTTTACAAGATGTGCACGTAAAGCATATTTTAATGTAATGATATTTGACAAATGTTGACTCCTACTGATAGAGCTGCTAATTATATGCTGCAACCATGCTGCTAGATCAGAGGGATTAACACATGACATTCATAAAAATTCCTATTCTTACGGACATCATGCATTAATTTAGTAATTCTTCATACATTTCTGTAGTCCAGTGAAAAAGGAAATATTGGCTTACTAAGGGCCTATATAGCAACACCAGTGTTTATAAAGATCCATGCTTTTAAGGCCATCTTCACTGGTGCTTTTTCTTTTCCTTTGGTATTTACATTTTCAGTGCAAGAGCAGGATTTCAACTCTTGTGCTGTGAAAAATAATGCACTGCTTATTGCAAGCAAATAAGTGGCAGGAACAAATGTTGATTGACACCTGAAGAGAGAGCTCAAGCCCTCTTCCTCCCAGCTGTTCCTTAACTGCAAGAGCCACCTCCAAGAGGAAAGAGATAATTCAGGCTACACATCCATTTACTACTTAGTCCTATAACTGGGATTGCAGACAAGATGCAGTTCTTGGTAATTTTTGTAATGCATCCAAATGTTCCTGGGGAATTATGCTGCCAGAACCAGAGTCACTTGCAAGCATCAATTAATAAAGACCTGGATGAATTTCAGCCTACTGCCCGCAGAGAGCTGAATGAGTCTGTAAATATCTGAGATCCCCAAGACATCCAGACTGTGAGGAACCCTGTTCATATAATCATTAAAAGTTTCCAAGAGCTTAATCTTGTGGAGCTTCAACTTTCTTGCTGCTGTACTTTTAATACAAACTATCATTGATGATCTGTCTCATCGATGCTCCAGCACTGATACAAAACTCATTTTTCTAAAAGTCAGCTCCTAGTCCTGTAATGACAATTTCCACCATAGCAGGTGCCACTGGCTCCAGGATGACAATGTTTACATGGGATAGACACATGGCCTGATTTTCCTATTCTCTAGGATCACCATATAGATGGTAAGTAGCTTCTCTGGAGTTAGAAGAAAGCTGTGAGTGCAGGAGAGATACAAGTAAACACAGAAAGCAGAGGCAGGTGTTTCAGAATGGCAGCTTCACTAAATCCCAGCCTTCTTAAAGAAAAAGTGATCCTTACAGAATGAATACTGGTCTTCTCTAGACATTCTGTTTCTTATTTCTTTGCCAGCTTTTCCATTTTCCCAGACTTCTCCAATGTGAAAGCCTTCTGCCTGGGGAGATGGAGAGCTTCACAGCACGAGTCAGCCTCAGGGGCAGTCTCAGCTTGATGCAGTGACACAAGCACAGTCTAAACTGAAGTATTTGGGAGTCACCATAAAGGGCACATGAAGGGATAATCCCTCATTGTTTTCACATGGTCCTAAGAGAGTGTTTGGCAGCCCTCTCACACGGCTGTGGTAGCAGGCAAGAAGAGTCTGGCCAGCAAACATAACATATTAAGGAAACAATTAATCTTCATTCCAAATTATCTGCCATTACTGACTGAATACCTGTGCACAGTAATTAATCCCCTTTCTTGCTGAAGAACTGATTCACTGCAATTTAGCTCAAGTTTCTCCAGCCACTTTTGCTGCCCTCAGCAGCTTTGCTGGGGCTTTCTCCTGATTACATTCTTTTTCTCCTCCTGATGCAAAGTGCAAAAGTGATAGTGGAGATTCAAATACTATCCCAGAATAATCCCTTATTGAATAAGGCAAATATATAATCATTTGGTTGAAAAAAATCGGTTAGAGATGAAATAATTTGTTTCTGTATCCCATGGTATGTTGACACATTAGACAAAAATATGAATGATGCAGACACATCACTAGAGAAGCCCTAAAAACCTGTGAAGTGATTTTCTCCCTGTTTTCATTCAAATGAGTAAATCTTCCTTATATTCAGTCCCATGTGGTGATGGAAGGTGGGTTTGGATCAAACTCTCCTCTTAAACAGCTTAAAATAATCCAGACATAAATTGATGCTGCTTATGTATTGTTGTATTCCAGGTAAGTCAGCTGCCCCACAGGTGTGAGATGCAGAGACAACTTTTACAGTGTTTGGGGTTCTTTATAATTACTTATTGTTATCCTATCAATAATGTAGGATTGGGAATTTGTTGCTTTGGTATTATTTATTTGGTTGCATTTTTGTAAACTGAGGTGGGAATCTATGAAAAAAAATGTATTCGGTCCACGTTTATTTCATTTCTACTATTTTAAAGTCAAAATTTGAAGTCTTGTTTCTACACATTTTAGCAGAAATCATTCTAGAACTAATGTCTGATTAGAGTAAAACACATATCTATCAACTAATTATTTTACAGTTCAAACTATGATTGCCAAAAATAGAGGAGTCTCTTCCAAAATTAGAAAAACTCAGTAATTCCTCTGTGCAGAATAGAGTTAGCACAAAATAATTACTACAACAAACAGTCTTAAAACAGCTAAACAGTTGGATGTATCCAGAACATAGGCAAGGAGGTCCACACAATTAACAATTCCAGCTTTTTCCTTTAATGCTCTCAGTAGCATTTGCATAATTAAGCAAAGTGGTTGCAATATTAAGGAATGCCACCTGGGGAGGGATTGCTCTGAAATTGCACTCTCCTGTTTGTGCCACACAATATTGTTTTGCACACAACAGCTTACATGTAGTCAAGCCAAATAACAGTTTTATGCTGATATCCACCACTAATATTTGGTTAATTATGAAGCCCAAAGAGGGGCATGCAGGTGTTACCTTGGGGTCTGCAATGCCCTGAGATGTAATTTTGTCTTTCAGCTATTAAGGGAAGTGCATGCTGAGGTTTTGCATTTCCTAGTTGTAAAGGTGGTATTTGCACCACTTAATTAGTGACCTGTCTGCTTTTCTTCTGTGTTGACTCAGAGCAGGATTAAAAACACGAAGGAGACGAATTTTCTTGTGTTTGGGCTTGGTTGTTTATTAAATCTTATCTAAAGTACAGAGAGTTCAGCAACACTTCTAGCTATCAGCAAAAGTGGGCAAAAGGGAGGAGAACCTATAAGGTCACTTAAAACTACACAGTCCAATATTATCATATTATTTATATAATATATATTATTTAATAGTATAATATGTAATATAATTTAGTATATATAATTATTATAGATAATTTATAATATACAATTAATTGTTTAATATAATTAATTATAATTAATTATAATTAATATATTATTTATCCTTTTGACTCAACAACCAAACTCCTGTGACCTGCAGTGCAGCACTGTGTCAACCAGAAACTACTACCTGAAACTATGAAGAAGAAGGAAGAACACCAAAAAGGAGACAACACCCAAAATCCTCCACCTTGTTCCATACCTCTTACTATATTATAAAAACCTCAAATTTAAAACCCTTCACCATGCGAAATCACACACTTCTATTTTAACTGCACCCCATGACTCTAACTCCATCACTCAAATTTGGAAGCCTTCTCCAAGGCCTCAGGTCATAAGCAGTGTCTCCAGGGGATCAATGCCAGAAAGCACAGGAAGCTCACAAATCCCAGATTTCTGGGATCCAACACCTAGTCTTATTTTCCTAGAACATACTTTTTCAGAAAACCTCTATCTTCTTATATCTCTAAATGCTACCTTTTCTTTTGGCTAAATAATTATCCTAAATTAACTGTTGGTAAACTTTTCAGCCTAACCGTTCTTCTCTTATTACTATGCAAGCATAAAACTAAACTCAATTTCATCCGACCTCAAACTTTTTTCCAAATGCTTTCAGCTTTGTAAGAAAGGAAAAAGTCTTGAAAACATCATAAAAATGAACAGGGTTGGGGGAGTTCCTGTATTTTTTTAATAGTTTTGTCAGTAAACTGAAAAACCTGTCAGTAAACTGAAAAACCTGTCATATCACAGTTGCCTTAAGTTGTGAAAGCAAAAATAGTTTAAGCATTTGTTAGTGCAACTTAAGGAAGGGAAAGCAAAACATCTAAAACATTGAAAGAAAGCCAGTAACCTCATCTTGCCTAATCTTTCTTCTATTTATCTGTATTCAGTCAAGTGGATTATTTGGAATTATGCTGAAGATGTTCAGATTGCTGGGGTTTAGCTGGTATGGGATTTAGCAGGAACATCCATCATGCTTCTTTTCCTGTCTGGGAGATGCTCACTGTAAACATTCACAGAGTATGGGTAAAACGTAGCCTAGACTAAGTTGCCTTTGTAGAGCAGCACAAAGTGACTGCACAAAGAAAGGCATGGTGAGAACAGCCAAGAGTAAGTCAGCTCCTTGTTTGAAGCTTGCAGATCATGTTGTGCATGACCAAACTACCACCCTTGATCTCACATTGGATTCACTGCCACTAAAACTCTTTGGTGAAGTTACTACTGTTTGCCTCTGCTGGAATGTGTGAGAAAAACACTTTAGTGCATGATTAAACTAGCTCCAAGACAGCTAAGCTGGAGTCTTAGACAAAGGTCTGTTTGGGTTTTCAACATCTCAAAACTGAGGTTTCCTGTTTGGCCTTGGCAGAGCAGGGCTGCAGACAGCAATCTCCTTGCTGGTCTCAACAGCACTCCCTTTCCTCCCTCTTCTGCAGCACAGGATGCTTGTCCTCCCTGGTGCAGCTTCCCAGTGTTTTTGCCACTTCCCTATCTCTTCTGTTCCTCACCTCCTGATAAATTTTCCTTCCCCCTTAGGTATGAGGAGGGGATCCTCTGTTTCATCTTAACCTTTTCCACTAATTTTCAAACCAGTGCACTTTTTTTCATGTGCACTTTCCTGCCTGCAGGATGCTCCCTGTAAGTGCTCCTGGATTTACCTTGTCATCTTTTTATGGTCCCTTCCTTCACTCTCTGCCTGGCTTTGACACCTGTTCCAGACTTGGTTGCAGCCACATTGGAAATGTTCTGTAGTTCATTGCCTCTCTGCAGAAAAAAGCCAGAACAAACCTTGTGCAAATGAAACATTCCTCACCAAGGAGGGCTTCAGGGAGCACGTATTTTTTGCCTGGAGCTGCATGGAGATTTATTGTATATTCAGTAGCAATGGCTCCATTCAGAGTCAGGAATATCCTGCCCAAAGTGACCAGGGATCAGCTCATTCTCACTGCTTCTGAGGTATGGCCAGGGAATCTTTTTTCCCTCTCCTGAGGTTGCCCAGACCTTCGGGAAGCTCCCAGTGCATGGGCAGGCTGCCTGGGTGCCACATGAGTCCCTGAAGCTGTCACTCCTGGGCAACAACTGCCTGTGAATAAAGGACCACCCCAGCCAGGCATGCTGGGGATATGTTATTCAAATGGCAGCAATACCCAAAAAAGAAAAAGCCACTCTTGGATTCTGTGTAATCACCGGATAGCAGTCGACCTCCAAACACACGGGTGGCTGCTTTCCTGGCACCACACATCTGGGAGAAGAATGCCAGGCTTGCAAGCCTTAATTAGTACTTAATAAACTGAAAAGGTGTAATTTACACTGCTCATTTACCTCTAGAGACTTATTCTTCTTGCTGCCTCTGTGCCTTTCCGGACTTGAGGCCTTCCTATTTTCCCTCTGCTCTAAACAGCAGTGGAGAGAAAACACAATGGCATCTTTAAGCTGGGCAAGACAGTTCCTTTATTATGGCTGGTGACACTGTTCTTGCAGCTAGCAAGCTAAGCCAAAATCACATGTCTTTTTATATATAACAATCAGCTAAATCGATTCAGGAGCTGTATTTCAGCAAAAGGTGCAGTGCTGTGAGGGAAGTACTCTCCAGTGGCATAGACACAGAGTCCTCCCAGCAAAGTGAGTCTCCATTTGTTGGTGTTTAACCCGATGTGAACACGATCTTTAGACACTTTATGTAATTATTTCAAATTGTTACATCTATCCAGAGCAGTACAGTCCATGGCTGTGGGGCAGGTTATATTCTAGTTGTTACACAAAATCTGAGGATTCAGGACTTTTGAGTCTCACTCTGGCTGTGCCCTTTCCACAGCTTCACCAGAGCTGGCACCTTGCATGTCTCCTCTCCTTAAATGCAGGTTGTATACACAAAAATAGGTCATACATGCATACACATCTCTGCAGTCCCTCCTGAATGCCAGGAAACTCAGTGATTTCCATTTGCTCTGCAAAGACAATGCCTGGGATGATAAATCTTAGCTCACAGTCCTTTCGTATAATGGGACACCAGTCACCAAGCAAGAGGCATTAAAAAAACTATTTACTCAGCCACAGATGCTAAAAGGCTTTAACTGTGTCCTTATGTCCAGTGAAAGTATGAAGAATATTGGATGATACAAAAAGAGAGAAGATGCTAAATGCAATTGCAAGAAAATTAATGTGGAGAGCAGTTTTATAATATATGTGAAAGCTAAGAACAACATAAAAATTTTCTTTCTGTCCCAGAACAGACATTTTCTGAAAAACTATTATAAAATATACTTATTCTGATACTACAGTAATTCTACTATTTTCAAGAAATTAATTCATCCACTTACATCTCTAAATACTGACTTTTACTCAGCCTTAATAGTGCCCCTGAATTAACTATCATTAAGCTTTTCAGCTTTGTCATTCTTTTCATGTATGCACAAAACTACACAGCCCTTTCAGCTGACCTTCAAAAAATGAAGCAGTGTTGCAGACAAAGACCTGGAAAATCACAGTCAAAGCTCTTGTTGACTTTAGCAGTGTGAGGGTTTCATCCAGATGTTCTCTAATACAATGCCTTTGTGAAGCTATGAAGGCACTTGATTATAGGTAGCAAAGTACATGCTGATGACCTCCAGCTGAGATGCCAGTCCTTGCACAGTGGATTTCAGCCTGTTGGCAATAGATTTGCATTCCACGGTTGTCTTTTAACCCATATGTGCCTGTGGACAGAAGACCAAAAACCTGATCCCCACTGGAACAGCACAGACCCATATCTGAATGACAGGCTCAGCAAATGGCAAGAGCTGGTGGTGTGCAGCTACAAGGCTCTGGGGGCAGTCTTTGTACACCACAGAAAGTGATGTGGGGCTATCTTTTCCACTAATTTTGTATTGCTGTTTCCCAGCATGACTGTGACATCTTCAGAAGCCACAGCATCATTTAAGAGTTTAAGTCTCCTTAAGTTTCACTCCTGGAAGTCTTGCAACACCTCCAAGCATTGCACAGAGGTTTTTCCCAATTAGTTGCCAGAATTTAGTGTATCAAAAGAATGCTGAATTAGAGATTTAAAGGTATCTGAGCTGATACCTGCCTCTATCAGCATAGGCTGATGCTGATCCTTTAGCAGTGCTTCTGAGTGCTGGCTCATCAGACAGACTTATTTTTCTGTTCTATATATAAAAATACAAATGGTTTTGTATAAAACCAAACCAAAACAAAAAGTTGCAAGGTCGCCTTTCCAGGTGTTCCGCCATACCCAGATACTGTATCTGCAGAGTCCCCTGTGCATCCCAGTCTGCCCACAGAAACAAGTCAGCAGGGCTCCCAGGGCTCAATGCTGACTGAAGGAGGTAGAGGTGTTATGCTGGATCTGGTGATGGGAATGCTCCTCTGGGCATGGAGATGCCATGGCTAATGTAGCAGAGGAGATGAGTTTGCAGAACACAACCATTTGGTGACCACAAAAGGAAACTTTAATATGGACCTTTGATGGAAGAGAAAGAAAAATTGAGTCCTGAGCTTCCAAATACTGAACTGAGATAAAAGAGAAAGGGTTTCATGGAAGTGACCATTAATCAATTTGCAATACATTCCATAATTTAAAACATTAATTACCTTTCTGCTAAATTAAGCTGAATCAGTAAATCTGCCTGCTGTAGCAAAATCCATCCTCGTTTTCTGATCACTCTCCTACCCTGCTATGGGAACCGGTCTGTGAGGTGAATCTTTGATCTAAAAAAAGTAAGTAAGCATAAATACTTTGGTTATGACTATTTCATTTAGGAACTCATAAAAAATAACACTGACTTTTGATTCATGATACATTTGAGGAGCAGGATGATATATTCATCCTAGTGGTTTGCATCTATAGAATGACTTAGGCGTGTTTATTTTTAGGTAAGTTGACTCTGAGACATTTTTCTCTTTATTACATCTCAATTGGTTCTTTTTTTCTCTTCTTTATTTCTTTTTTTCTAGTAGGAACCTTGCAGGATTTTTCTGTGTCTTCCAGCATGTTTTTTTTTTGTTCCAGAATTGCCTATTAGTTAATGGACAAATTTTAACAATACTTGTTAACCTCACTTCAGCCCACTAAGCTTTGAAAATAATAACATATAAGGTTGTAATATGAATTTAAAAACATGGGAGCATTGTTAGCAGTCAATGCCAAAATATTGATTCTAAATAAATTATGAGCTAAACTGATTTATGTTTTTAATGCTTTCTATTTAAATAAAGCCAAAAAGAAGACAAAAAGCACACCTTCCTATTGCTCTAGTTCAGGCAACTAATTTCTAGTTTACAATGTAAACGTAATCAGTGAAAACTAAAAAATAATTTCATTACTGGAGAATAACAGAAAATGTTGAGTTTCTTATGATTGTGTTTGGAAATTATATATAAAATCAGATATTCCTCGTTTTGAACATTCAGCTGCCTTTGACTGCCAACAGTGTTCCCTCCCACCTGGGATGTTTCACTTTGGAGAGTTGTGAGGAGCAGAGCTGCCTTTATGGGAAACTGTACCAAACAAAGAGATTTCAGCACAAATCAAAACATAGACATGAGGGGGTTCGGGTAGGGAAGTGATCACAGTGGTATCACTGTTCCTGGCAAACCAGCTGCGTTTGTGCTGGTGATCCTCTCAACAACCAAGGAAACTGGAGGTGGTGTTAGGAAGGGACCTGCCCTCCCCTTTTCCTGAGTTTCAAGGTTTAAAAAACGAAAGGAAGTATTTTCTGGTGGTTCCATGAGTCATAGTTATGGAAAAGCCTCCAAGAGGATGCTTCTGTGGGCAGTTGCTTCTGTACTAGGACAGTACCTGAGCATTTTGGCATCTTCAAAGCACAGAGGATGACAAGGACACTCTGAGAGAGAAGAGGCTAACAGGCAAGTGAAGTCCATGTGCCACAGTTTTATTTCCACATGCCACAGTTTTATTACAATGCTAATACTGGCTCAAACATCTCCATCTGACTTCAGCCTCCCACTCCTGCTCCCCATCACCTTCCGTGCCTTCCCCAGCTGGTTTAAGAGCCACAGGTAAAATGGTATCAGATAATGGATTCACATTAAAAGCAAGCCTGCATGAAGAGAGGGAAGGCTTTGTTTTCCCCCTGGAGCAGCTCCCTGGCAGCACTCGCTGCTCAGCCCCACAAACAGCGGTGGCAGCTTGTCACCAGGACCTGTCAGGGAAGGAGAGCCTGAAGCTGTGACTGAGCAATGTGAAGGGGAATCAAACACTGGCTTGATACCCACATCTCTCAGGCTGCACTGCGCCTCTCCTGGCTGAAAGCAAGGTAGCTTTACTTTGGTTTGTTGGAAGTCTAGGGAGCATCTGTGTACTGCAGCCTGCTGTGGTTTAATGAGGCATTTTACACACTTACCTCTGGTCAATGTGGGTTAATTTCCTGCGGATGCATCTGTACAGGAAGGTACCTTGCACAGGGAACCCCTGAGCACTGCTGTGTGTGCAGAACTGCTCCCAAAGATGCCCCAAAGCCCTGCAGCAGGGCCAGGGCTCTCCCAGCCTCTGCCCCAGCCCCAGGGTGTCCATCCTTCTCCTACATGGCTGCAGGAGGGCAATCCCAGAGGATGGCTGGCACTGGGCTTTGCACCCTCTCCACCCAGTTTGTTCTCCCTGTGGCAGCCCATCAGGGGACAGACTGCCTGTCACAGACAAACGAAAAGTTTCTGGCCCAGAGACAACTTGGCCCCCTGCAACATATCGTGGAGGAAATTACTTTGTTGTAACTTTGTCAGTACCACATGAATTTACCATAATTATTGCATTCTGTGTGAATCCCAGTGGAAGCAATAATGATTTTCAGTTTATTCAAAAACGTAGCTATTTTCCCTGACAAAAAAAAATTATGACCTAAAAATATCTCATGTATTTCTCATTACTTTAGTGACTGTAATGATATGTTTGGGAGAAACACCAATTTTCCTGTCTACTGCTTTTGACACAGCAACAATTAGTCACAAGCAATGAAAAAAAGACATTAGTTAAGAAATGGTAAGAAATGCACGTTTTTGTATTCATAGCTATTGGATTATTATTTGATTACATTAGTCTAACTCGATTTGTAGAACCAGGGATTTAGGAAACATGCCCTGTAAAGAGTCAAACCTGTTGCTTGTAAAGAGGCAAAGAATTGTATCTCATCAGTATTGTCCTCCCAGAGGAAAACGGCACTTTGGTAACAGCCAAGTATCACATCATGTAGTGAAAATAACAATGCAGTTTTTAGAAAACCAAGCTAGGTTTAGGATGGTAGTGTTTGTCTAATTACAGAGAGAGAGAGAACATAATCACATCATGCTATCTCTGTGCCTTGTCCTTAAGTTTGGCTGCTATATCTCCAGTTATTTAAGTAAATGTATGGAAAAATATATTTGTAAATGTTCCCCTTAACCATTTACTTTATCAGTGTTTGCTGGCATGTTTGCTGGTCACTTTTTCATCTATTTGATAAACATAAAAAACTATTATGAAAATGGTCATTATTAATATTTCAGGAACTCAAAACCTCTTCATTATGACAGCTGTACTGCACTGATTTTGGCCTCTATTTTCCCCTTCTTTACCCTTCCCAAGTCCTTTCCCCTCCAGACACTGCTTTCAACTATTATCTTCTTACATGTTATCTTACCCTTGCTTTCCAGTGTTGCAGCATTTTCTGTGAATCCATCTTCATAAAAAATGTATGGGGGAAGAATCTTCAACTTCTCTGTCAGTGCCTATCCAGAGGGTTTTCCAGCACCAGCAGGTGAGTCAGTGGCACACATCACCCTTGTCCTACAAACTGGTTCTCTCTGACTGAGCTGCATCTTTCTCAGCTTTTCCTAGCACCACGTGATATATATATATATATATATATATATACACACACATTATATAATTATGGATTTACTGCCTGTTAAACATAAATCCAATGTGGTTTGGAAATCTAGATTGTCAAGTGCCATCTGTACTCTTGAAATAGGAGGGATGGTGGCTGAGGTCTGGGGTTCTATGAATGTCCAAGATAAAGGTTTTACTGCTTCCTTGGATCTTGGAGCCTTCTCATGTAATGATGGGACATGGGTTAGGCTACACGTGCCATCTCTCTCTCTCTGTATGTTAAAAGAAATCCCAAACCTGACTGCTCTCAAGCAGATATTAATCTGAGCATGAGCTGAAGCTCTGTGGTTAAGAAGGCACATTGTCATGGGCTCAGCACAGGCAGCTCTGACAAGAACTAAGGTTTGGCTCCTCTAAATGTCAAAATGAAATTTGCCTCTTTCTCAATGCAAAACCAGGTTCTACCACAGCATGAGGCTATTTCTCCATTTGTTTCAAAGTTAGATAATTTTCCTCCCCCACTTGTTCATTTCTTACTATTTCGGGTAGACTGGGTAATCTCATTTTGGTAATTTTTATGTCATGAGCACAGAAGAAATTGTTTTTGTTTCATTACTGCTCACCCTGCAAAAATTTGGTTTCTGCTGTGTTCTTTGCCTACCAGTTTCCAATTACACGAAAAGATACACTATTAAAATATAGAATAATTTGCACTACTTGCACTTTTCTAAACCTTACTGTTTATAGGAGTGATTTAAACAGCACCTACTGCATCAGCTAAATAACTTGGTCTTAGTGTTTTTACAGATAACAGAGATCATCTGTTATTAATGAAGCTTTATTTATTCACCTCATTTTCCTTGCTGAGTTTGCTCAGCAACAGACCTCAAACAGCAAGCAAAAGGGCATGGAAAGGTTTTTTAAATGACAGCCCAAGTTCTCCAAGACAGAGGCTATGCAAATGATGCCATGGTAAGACAAGTCCTAATTGAGGCTTCTTGTTTACAAAAATCCCTCTGAGAGTGTCTTGCCTCTGATGGATGTGGTTCAATGAGTCCCACCAGAGCTAACATCCAGCAGTGCTGCAGCTTCAGCCCCTGACTCCCTCTGCTCTTTCTCAGAGGGTCCTGGAGCAGAGACTGGTTTTAAATGGCACCAAAATGAGGAAAATTCGCTAAAATGGAGAACTGCCTGCACATCTCTTGAGTTATGCTTTGAAATACTTTACAAAGTGTCATACCCAGTAACTATTGAAGAGCTGATTTATTGTTCAAAACTAGTTTTGTTTTACTCACAGAATTTCTAGTTTATCATATGGATACATAAGATTACAGATCATGAAATGAATGTATATAAAAGTTTCCAGGTCTCCTGAGCCCCTACCTTGCTTATAAAGTTCTTTGAAGTTAAAACAAAAACAAGCCTCTAATTACCTGGAGAAAACCCTGTGAACAAGGAGCCTCAGCGTCAGAAAGAAATTTTCCTACATCATTTGTTCTGTGCTGGTATTCCCATGCAAAATCTTTATCTGCACACTTTCTGAGGCATCTTCCTTCTGTGTGACTTCTGAAAGCCTTCAAGTACCAAGAGCCCAGGACAATATGATTTCTCTGAGTTCCTTGGTTTTAATGTGGTCCCAACTGAAAAGCGGAACTGTTAGAATATTCTGAAATAACACCAATCATGAAATATTTGCTTTAAGAATGCAATGAGAAAATCTTATATGCATTAAGTTCATTAGCAACTCAGACTATTTCACACATGACACACATGGCCCCAGATCTGGATTGTACATTAGGAGAGGCAAAATATGTGTTTGAGGGAGAGCTCTCTGCTGACTCTAACTGAATTTAACAAACAGTTTACAAATCTTTTATCAGGTACTAAATAAGTTCCAGGTGCTCCAATCAAAGGCAGAAGAGTGATTTCTCTATCTCTGTGGGTAAACAAGTGATCTCACATCCATAAGCTGCAGCTGCTGTGGAAATAAATGTTAATTTTCACTAATTTGGAAAATCAGGTCAGCTGCGTAAATCTTTCATGATCAGTGCATCCAGAGTCACCAGTCATGCTCAGGAAGCCACCAGGCTTCAAAAGGCAGTAGTAAAACAAGCTGCCTTCCTGAAGGACGGAGGTGTCGTGGTGGATGAGGAAAAGCTGTACCACTCTCTCATTTGTCAGAGCATATCACGCTGTTTCTGAGGTTTTACACTGGCTGCACCCTCTCCTGATGCTGTGGGCAGCACGACAGGCCCCAGGGGCGCCGATGGTGAGCGACAGGAGGTGAAGAGGCACATGGCTGCCTGTGCCACTCCCTGCTGCTGCGGAGCAGTGCTGGCCATAGCTGCAAGGGAGGAAATTTGATGGTTGCCACAAATTACGTTGCCAGCCCCAGGGTCTGCTCCAGCAGTGTGAGAGCTGCCACCTTGGGGTGAATGCCAAAATGCCAGTCCCCAGGCAGTGGGGGCAGATGCAGTAGCTCTGTGTCCCCTGGGGGCTTCCTGATGCTGGAGATACCTTCAGAGAGGCAGATGAACCATATTAAGGGCTGATTTGCATGTCAGTCACTCATACCACTACTTCAGAACTAATGATCTCTTTCTTAGCATCTCCTCCTTCTTTGAAAATATCAGTTGCTGCTGGAAATAATAAATGGAGGTTTATGCATCCCAAGCAGCTAATGCCCATAAAGAGATCACGCACCATAAAAGGATTGCCAAGGAGAGGATGCAGCCATTTGAAGCTTTGGCAACAGCCAGACTCCAGACTGATTTGCTTAAAATTAGCCCCAAGGGCAGCTGAGAGCAGTTCCATACATCCCATGTCACATGTCGACATTTCATTGCCTAAAATGGAGATGGTTCATAAACCACAAGGCAGTGCAAGAGCATGCCAAGCAGAGGACGATTAACTGCATATTAGAAGAAATAATCTTTTTAACAAGCAAGTTTACTGGGGCTACTGTAACCAGAAGGGGGAAAATAAATTCCTTGTGCTATCCTTGGAACTATTTGCCTTTATATGTCCTGTCCTGAGGAGCCTCTGAGTTTCCTTCACGGTGTAATATTTCATTCTCCTCAGCAGCTGGAAGGTCGGTGTTGGATTTGTTAATGCACAAGGTGCAGGATAAGTGACAGCTGTGTCTGTGCCTGACCAAGGGCATGGCATAGGCAGGCATGTGATACACAGAGCATGTTTCACTTGCTAAAGAATGGCATTTTTGTTGTACTTCAAGCCTTTCAGTATTGAGCCTCAAGATAACTACAGCTGCTGGGCTTGCTGTACCAAGGATGCATTGAGCATTGTGTCATGTGCAGGTCAGATGTCTCATAGGAAAATATGGGCTAGTTATGAATGAAGAGATGCAATAGACTGTCCACTGTAGGTGTGTGTATGCCTACATGTGCCTGTGTGTAATACTATAAAACCTGCTTTTTGCAGATAGAGCTGTTGACCCTGAGTACTTGGGAGGAGAACTCTTACATGTCAAGAGAGGGGCATGTGCATGCTTGTAAACTTGAAACACAGACTAATCATCTACACACACAATCTCAGACAGGACTAAAAGCCTGCAGACATTTCAGGATTGACAGCCTGCCAGACTCTCCAGAGAGCTGGTTTAGTGGAGGGTTTGTTTTTTTCTAAAACTTGTAAAACAAGAATTCCCAGAAAGCAGCCAGTCTGCAGGCAATTAGGAGGAGCCTGCAGTTCCTCTGCTGGGGTGCTTCACTTGTGCTGAGGCTGTGCACAGGTGTGGGTGGGTCACACAGGCTGCTGCACGTGGGACAGTGGGAGCACACCAGGCTGCTGCCCAAGCTTCCTCTGGAGGGTTCTCAGCATCGTTTTTGGGTGCAGACCAGCCAAGGGCTGCTCACCTCCATGCTGTGCCTGGGAGGAGCATGTTGTTACACTTGGGGAAAAAGAAATCTCTGTCTTCCAGCAGCTTTAAAATTCCCCCCCCCCCCCCATCATTAAGGCCCAATAAAACTGTTAGCACCTCCTCAGATATCCTATTTTTCTCATGCCATCTTTCAGGTGTGCTCTATGGGCTTCCCTGTTTAGTACATGCAGGGTACATTTTAAGAGCCTCATTAATTATCCTGGGTAAAGCAAAAGGAAGCAAATTCCTGCCTTTGGAGGGAGGTTAATGTGGCAATAGCTCCACAAATGGGTATTCTGGACCTCAGCCCAATTCTCTGTCCTTCTCAGTCTCCTTTCCACTGAGGTATGCCTTCCAGGCAGGCAGCTGGAGCATGGGTGACAAGGGGCTCACTGGAGCTGCTGTCCAGGGCCAGGGAGATACCTGGGTGCCTGAGGTGCACCAGTGCTGAGCACTTGCCTCGAGGCTGGGGGGCATCCCTGGGGCTCCTGCCCTGCTTGGGGCAGAGTTTGGGCTCCCTGGAGAGACCAGAGGTGATTTAGAACCATGAGCAGATGATGCTGGAGGAAGTGCAGCATGCACAGAGAGCACATCTCCACAAACAGCATCAGTAGGAGGCAAAGGGAGGATAAATCCCATTGGATTTATCAGATTGCCTGCTTGTATCCTTGGGGGTTTGGTTCACTTTATCAAATTCTGGACTTTCTTTTGAGGTTTATTGCTCCAAAGGGATAAAAAATAGACAGCCAAGATTTTGCAAAACTAATTCCAGCATTGTTCCACTATAAGAACCTTCTCCTTTCTTTCCTTGGCACTGCAAAGACGTGCATAAATTTAATTTCATATATTTATTTTGCATTAACATATCCCTTCTCCCTTTGTCAAATCACCATGCATTGGATTCTCAGTTTAGGATTTCTTTCATTCCAGAAATTAGCACAGAAAGGATCATACTTTCGGGGGGAAAGTGCATTAGAACTATCTTAGAACAAAACAGTTCCCACACAAGCACATTTTTGCAGATAATTTATTTTCTCTTTTGGAATTTTTTCTGGTTTTTATAGCTTGAAAATTAAATGTTTTCAATGAATCAGGTAGTGGGTAAGTTTTAGGGAAAAAAAAGAGGGGGATATATATTTTTTTTTATTACTTTTCCTCAAACCTTTTGAAAACAATTGACATAATAAGCTACTTAAGCACTCGGTTTACATCAATCCCAACAGGAATAAGATATCTAAGAACTAGACATCTAAATAGCTTAACTAATTGCCTCCTGACAGAGAGACTTTATGGAACAAGCCATTCAGCCCACACAGTTGTCTTCTTTACCTTCAGAGAACATCATTACAGCTGTCAAAGGGCTCCTAGACTTGGTATGACTTAAGGATTAGTTGTGGATTGAGGGATTGCTAAATATCCTGACTTTTGGGCATAGATCTAATGTGAATCTTCTCTTTCCACAAGCTTTTTTGAACAGAATTTATCAGCCTAAAGATGGACCAGCAGATGCAATATGCTACCTTCCACAGGTGTAGCTGTAGCAATGGGTACTTCTCTTTCCTCACTGACAATAATATCAGCATGTTAAAACTGCTGCAAAGAGCAGTGCATCTTCTGGGTGGGTATAAATGACCCCTCTTTAATGAGGCTGCCACCCCTCAGCAGCTAGCACAAAGTGCCACTAGTTAATCCAGTGCTCATCTTTGGAGGACATTTGAGAGATGAAGGTAGGAGCAGGCACTGTCTCCCTGGAGCCTGCAGAAGTCCTCATTGCAGACAGGTACCAGGGGATGGAGAGGCAAGGAATACCCCAAAGCTCCACAGATCTTGCATAAAACTTCTGCATCATCATCTCCAGGGGAAGAGGAGCTGAGAGCTGGGAGGGATCAGTCTGGGGCTGCCAGATGCTGCTGGGGAAACACACACTGGGCTGAGATTCTCAGCTGTGGGATGTTTAGTGTTCTACCAGGTTGTTCTGGTCCTTACAGAAGGGCTGGGCTCATGCCTGAGATCTGTGCTGCAGTGGCACAACCAAAATCAGTGCAAAAGCTGCACTGAATCCAGGTATGGCCAGGAAGCCCAGGCTGGGCATTGGACAAGAGGAACAGCAAGCACATGAGAGCAGAGCACAGGTCAAGAGCACGGTCAGACATGCAGGCAGAGAAGACAAGAAGCTCACGCTGGACCAGGTGCTGGGGAAAGTCAGGGGAAGAAGCAGGAACCAGGGTAAAAGAGGAAGAAACATAGCTTTGAGTTTTGCCAGAAAGAGCTGCAGTGATGGTTCCTTCCAGTGTCTGGGTGGGACAAACCTAGGGCCACAGGTGGATATCAGGTTTAATTGTGCCCTCAGATAAAGCAGGAAAAAGGGGGCACTGGTTGCTACTGAGGACAGGGACTGAGTGGAATTGACACTGCCAATTGTCAAGTGAAAAATGAAAAGATAACACCATCCTGCTGAAGGCATATTCAAAAATACAATATGGGCCTGAAAACCACAGCTAAAGTGTTGTTTTAGTTAATTTTGTATTAAAAACCTTATTCTCAGGAACAAGCAGAGCCTTGTTTAAATTAGCATGTTGCCTGATAATTAAGAAATTTGCTACAACGACAACAATACAACTATCCAAAACCAACATTCTAAGAATAACTTTGTGGAAAAGTTTTGACTGTCTCTTAGGGTCATTAATTAGAGTAATTATGTCACAAATATTTTGTTAAGTTAGTGGCAGTGTAAATCAAGACATAGATACTGAATGAGAGCACAGACTTTATCTGATATGAAAGGAGGGCATATTACAAGCAGACTGTGAATACACATTGACATAATAATCAGTGTGCACCTCATGTATTTTCAGTTTCTTAAACTGTTGTGTGTATGTTGTGTGTATAGCTGTATGTACAGCTAGAATTGCTCTTGGCTCCAATGGTTTCAAATCAAAGAAATCACACAGCCTATTGACCACAATATTTCCTCTGGCCTCCCATCCTGGAATCTATTTATACTTCTTTTTTTCAATCTATGACAGGCCCCAATGGCCATTCCAGGATTGGTTTTCACTCATCTTTGCTTATTTCTGCACCCATTTTTGGGAGAGTGACTGTCACCATGGTGTTGTCTGAGAACACACCACCTGTTCTTTCTGTGTGATGCACATTTTGTTCAAATCCCGCCCTGATGACCTCTTCTAGCACTGTCCACTACAGACTTCCTGTAGGAGTCTTTTTATTGCTTATAATTTGACTGTCCTTTCATGTAAGCATCATTCTGTTCCTTAATTTAAAAAATACACTTGAAAAGACTGACTGATCTGTGCTATACCCATCATCATCAATCCAGTTCTCACTGCATTGTCTTTCTCCCTAAAATAACCATTCCCTGGTTTTGTAACCTCTTTTTTACATGTATTTCTCACCAAATCTCTCATTTTTTTATTCTTTCTTGAATCTTTTCTAAGTTATGTTTTTTCTTGAGATCAGAAACATTATTGAAGAAAGCATTCCAGGGTTTTTATAAACATACACACGCATATTCTGTTTGTACTGATCAGCACAGTAGTTTCTATTGCTATTTAATGAGCTTTTATGGGCATTTAATCAGCATTCATGTGTGATGTTGTCCACTGCTGCTGTACACTTCATTGATATCCAAAAATGCTTACAGTGTTTTCCACAGGTCCAGCCCAGAAACCAACAACATATGAATATATGACTTTTTTCTTATATTCGCACCTTTTATATTTAATCAGATACAAACCTGACTTCAGTTACATACATATTACCTAATATAAAAATCTGTTTAAACTCTTTTAATGAGTTTCTAAAAATTTGCCCTGATTTTTACTAATCAAATTATTTAGAATCGAAGTTCCTCACTTCATCTAACAGGCACAGCAGGAGGGTGTGAATCTAAGATCTGCTCAGTGTGGGACTGTAAGTCATTTTCTGTGTGGTCATGAAGGCTATGTGCAACGACATTTCTAATTCTCTAATGCTGATTTAATGGGAGGATGTGTCAGAAGGAAAACCTTGCACTTTTGGGGAAAAAATGCTGTCCTCTCTTTCTGCAGTTTAAGCTGTGACCCCTTATTTCTTTTGTGCTTTTATGTGTGACATTTATGCCAAATCTTTCAGATTTATCTTCTTTGAAGATGATCTTGGTGGATTTTACTACACACTTGTGGCATGGGTTATAGGGTTTGAATATATGCACCCAGGAAGCTAATATTAAAAAATTAATTACCTTGTACTGTAAGGAGTTCTGCACCTCAGGGTTGTTCATCAGGATGGATGGAGCAGAGGATTCATTTCAGAAGACAGACATAACCCAGGTCTTTCAATACAATTCCTACAGACCCATCTCTCAAACACACGTTTGCCAAATGAACTTCCTTGAGTAAACACCAACTTCATCATACTAATTACACTGCAAAATTCATATGCACTCGCTCAATATTTGCAAATGATCTCCTTGCAGCAGAGTCTTTTTCCTTTCTGAACTGCACAGACACACTTTGTGGCCCATAAGAATGTGTACGCTAAAAAGAAATTTAAACACCAGCTGGCCCAAGCCTATATACATTAGAAGAGAGCAGCAGTTTACTCAGCTGAATTCATTTCCCAACAGTATATTTAAGGGTAGAATGCAATTTCAAGGTCTAATGGCTGATAAAGTTAATGTGCACTTGGGAGAAACAAAAGGTGCTGTCATTGCTGCAGATGATTCCAGTGCAGATCCATTCACATACATTCCTGTCCTGAAATGATTCTCCTCAAAACCATGGCATATTCAGCCACCTTCCCCAGGGAGCACAGGGGAGCCCCCAGGAGGGGCAGTGGGATGTGGGGAGTACAAGTGGGTGAAGGGACTGGAGGACAGGGGGCAAATGGGAGAAAAGAGCTTTTGCACAGGGCGTCAGATCACAGAAAACAGCCTTTTGCACACAGCTGGAAGGAGAAGAGAGACAAGGAGCAGGAGCAGAGGGATGTGAAGAGACAGGGATTAGCAGCTGTGCACAGCCTGTGATCCTGTTCCTGAGGTGAGAACAACCCCCAGGTGACTCAACTCAGCCTGAAAAGGCACCATCACTTGATGGCCTCACTGCACTAAAACTGTTCTCCTTTTTAAGGGGACCAGCTGCCTCCTCTTTGCCAAAACCTGTCTGAGGATCAGTTTAAAAATGAAGATCTGCCCTTTTTTTTTTTTTTTTTTTTTTTTTTTTGTACTTTCCTTTCATGAAAACTCCTGTTCTCACTTATGATTACAGCTGGGAGCTGAGCAGATGTCAAGACAAAAGAAAGGCTTTATTAGAAGTATTCACTTCAATAGAGCTGGAAAAGCACTTTTTGGGCAGTTCTAGCCCAAACAATCCTTATTTAACTGAGCTGAACTGTAAGAGCTTTCAGACACAATAGCCAAAGCAAATACCTTATTTTTTTGTTTTTATCAAGAATGGGAATCTAGTAGAGAGTGGTTCAATTTGGCAATAGTAAAGAAAATCAGACCAGTACTGAAACACCAGGGAAAGCTGTATTTAAGCCACAGATGTGAAGGGTTAAATCCCTGCTGGGGTGTTGGGACAGTTAGCAAAGGAGATCCTGGTGCCTGAAAGGGAATGTGGCACCTTAACCCCAAACCCTGATCTTCTCAGCTGAACTCCACAGTACCTTGTCTGCTAACAGAAAGCTCTCCTGCTCTCACCATTTACCCCATTGAAGGTTTTCCCCGTGTGAGAAAAAGAAATTTGGGAGCTTATGCCCAGTGGCACAGCTCATGGACTAAAAAGGCACTGTCTGGATGCCTTCTCCAGCTCAGCCTTCCATGTCCCCAGCAGACACCCCTGTCCTCCCACAGCCCAGTGCCCAGAGTGCCTGGGGGAAGCTGGTGGAGAGACACAGATCCAGCTCCTTTTGGGAGCACTGTGTCACGAGGGTAAATAAAGACCAGAGAGAAAGAAGCACAGCCATCCCTCTGTATAAATCCTGTCAGGAGCGAGCAGCCACTGCAAAGGCACCACCACAGAGCCACCCTGTGCTGCAAATACTCAGTGCTGAGCCTGCAGCAGCCTCACCCAGGGAGCAGGGCTGTACCAGTGTGTGCTGGGCTGCACATCCTCTGCATTGCTCTCTGGGGGACAAAGTCTCTGAGACCTGCAAAGGTTGTGTCGTACGTGCCCCAGGCCAGAGTGCTGTGGCTGTGCAAAGAGCCTGTCAGGGCTATGAACCATCACATCAGGCAGATGAATGTTAATCTCTGCTCAGAGAGGATTTCAGATGCTGCTGCACAGGGCTGGAGGTGGCAGACCTCCTGTTGAACCCGGGCAGAGAGCAGCCGAGGGGGAGCTGCTGAGCAAAGGAAGCAGCAGATGCAGATTCAACAGCAGAGCAACTGAACCAGCACATTCATAGCAAAACCCAGAATGTTTTCTGTGCTGAGCCAGCCACGAAGCCTTGTGTTAAAGAAACAAATCAGACTTAGGAAAGACAAAAAATTGAACCCAGAAAGGCAATGCTACTGGTACATAAAGGAAAGCCAGGAGCTGGAACTGAAAGGTTTGCTGTGCATTCACATGCATGGGGATGTTCAATGGGCCTGAGAGGTGGAGGTGAACAGGAGTGCTGTCAGCAGGTGCCCAGCACCCAGCAGCACAGACAGGGCTGCCCAGGCCAAATGGCCAGGATAGGGCTGAGAGAGCCCCTTTACCCTCTCAGGGAGCCACGGGAATATGTTGTTTCTAAGCATTTGTCTGTCCCACTAACAGCCAGAGCTTCAGCCTGGCTTGTTCAGCCTCTCAAAGCGTTCCCCTGCAGATCTGGACTAGCACAGCAATGTCTCAAAACAGTACCAAAAATGGGACCTGAGGTCTCCCTCTGAGCAAGGGATTTGGGTGGGACAGATGAGTTGAAGAAAAACTGGCAAAGATTCATTTTGCACAGAACATTGTAGGAAACAAGGATTTAAAACCAGTTCTCCCTCACTGCAGAAGCATTTGTCATTTGTATAGAAAAGGTTGTGATTAAAATCACATTCACAAATGAAAAAGTGGGCAACTTGCTAATCCTCACTCTAAAAGGGAGGGAAAGCAATTTTGAGGGGAAAAAAAAGGAAATTAAGTAAGTTATAAAACAAGATAGTGGCAGCTGGTGACAGCTTAGGACAGTCTGGCAGCTCATCCGCTCAAAATCCTCCTGTATAATGGAGATGTCTGCCCAGGCACCCCAGCCCTGGTGCTGCTCTCAGAGCCACAGGCTGGGCAGCTGCCAGACATCTTGGTTGCCTGCCTGCCCTCATCTGCCAGGGCTCTGCCTGCTAAGGAGGTGAAGCCCTCTGCACTGGGCAGGGTATTGCCTTATTCTTCGAGTTCTCCCTTGCACACCCCTGCCTTTGTCTTCCGTGGGGTTTCTAAGCTCTACAGCCAGGTAAGGCAAAGCACTTATTCTCTGCTACTGAGATGCACAATTAGGCACTGTGATACTACAAACAGTGGAACAGTCAGAGGAGACCGTCTGATTATGCCATAAAAAATGTCATTAAAATGTTGGATTTAAAAGAAAAACCCTTAGCTCTGGAAAAACTCATTAAAAAGTCATTATTAGGTAGAACTGCCATAGCAGGAGGAGGTGGGTGTTTGGGTAATGGACCTTGCATATGCACAGAAGGACCTCCTGGTGATGCCATTATGATGCCAGATTACAGTGGCTAATCAATTTCAGAGCCAATCTATGGAGACCCCACTGAGTTGCAGAAATAAAGGAAGGTTCTGCTGTGCAGACGTCCTGCTACCTATTACAAAAGTAAGAAAAGAAACAGATACACATTGCTATGGTTTTATCCTGCACATAGGTAGTCTCATAAAAAGAACCTCCCACCTTTTTCCAGGGCTCCTGTGTGCTAGCTGTCAGAGGGTGCTGCAAAACAGCATGCAGCATCAGTACAGAGCACACACCAGCAGCACATGGGGGCAGGAGGTCTCAGTAAGGGACAATACACCTAAATACACCGAGGCATTGTTAGTCTACCATCAGCAAATGGGTAGAGCATGGAAAAGAAACATATCATATTTTGCTGATAAAAAAATGCTTGCCCTATTAAATACTAGTCTGGCTTCACTGGGAAACAAAGGTTTTGAGTGTTTGGTGTAGCCTCTGCCCTGTCTTCATGAGGAGACAGGTACACCTGGTGAACTGCAAGGAGTCTATAGTTTGCTAGAGAGAAAAAAACCCCACATTTCCTCACATTGGTCACAGTCGCTTCCATCCATTAGGGACCTGTAGCCAAAGAATGTGCTAAAAATCTGTTAATATAACACAAAGAATGTGTTAAATCTGTTAAACTGTTAAAATTTTAGTTTTTAACCAAAATGTTTGTTGCACACACAGTCACAGTGGTATTTAATGCAAGTAAAGCCTTCTGGTTTCCCAGCTGAACCCATTCAGCTGTGGAGGTTGATGGAGGGAATGGAGGGCCCTGGAGACCTGCAGTTACAAGGTCAGACTCTGAGCCAGTGTGTGATGCTCCCAGCTGTGACCCTGCTGTCTGCCTGAAAATGCTCTCATGTACGTGCAGTAAAACATTTTTGACCGAGGTGTGCAAGTGCCTGGTCTCAAAAATTCCCAAATCAGTAAAGGTAAGGTAACATAGAACCCTTTTCTTTCCTGCCTGCTCCATGCAGATGTGGCAGCCCTGGCACAGCAACAGGAAGCCCAGTGTTGCAGGCTGTGTGCACCTGGAATTTTTTTCTGGACAAGCTCTTCTTCCCCTTAGCTGTAACAGACAGTTTCTATCTATTTTAAAGAAAACCAGTAACCATGGCATCATGGTAGCTGGAATAGAGTCTACTAAAAAAATCCACTTTCAGGACAAAAAGATTGAATCTTCTTTTGTTTTCTGTTTCCATCCAGCTGCAGTCATCAGGATAAAAACTACAAAAGTTCAGGTGGGTTTACTGTTGTACACAAAGAAACTCAGGAAGCCATCCTGCAGTTCACAGGGATATTTTTCAACCCATTTTCAAACCTTCTGGCACATTCACAGGAGAGGTCACCATAAACAGGTTGCTCAGTCACCTGTCTTGCAGTGACCCAAATCCTTATGCCCACTGGCAGCCAAGCTGCTGAACTTCTTTGGCAAGAATTTAGGGCAAAGGAGCTCCCTTCTTTCTGGGTTTGTCTGGGAGAAGCTTTCCTCTGGGCTTCAGAACTTTTTCATGTGTTCACAGAAGTAAACATGGTAAGAGCTACCAAACTGCATATAAAGCACAGGCTGTTGTTCCACTTTTAAACATATTCCTAATATTCCAATAACAGTGTGACTAAATATGTAATTAGAGTGGAGCCAGGCTTCTCAGAGCATAACTTTCCAATTTAGCTTTGACCATAGTCTGAAATACCTACATGCAGGCAAAGCACCCTTTGAGGAGAAAACCTTTCCTGAGAACAGCCCCAACCCAGGTGGTTCAAAGGGAGAGCTGGCCTTTTGCCAGGATTTGTCCTGCTCTTTGGATTAATTCCCAGAGTAACTTCAGGAAACTTCCTGGACCTTCTGCATTAAAAAACACCTTTTGCTATAAAAGGTTAAGACTTAAAATACCACTGGGGAGCAGATCTTGGAAGCAATTGGCATTACAGGCCAGTGATTGTTGGCCCAAGGAGGAAGAAGACTGAATGGCCATAAGACATAACACCTCTCCTTGCATTTCCTTGGGCCCCTTTCTCTTCACTTGCAATAAAGGAACTCACAGTGCTAAGTTAAGACAGATTACTTGAGTTTCCTCTGCAATGCACAGGCCATTTAGTGAACTGGTGAGCAGAGGTGTGACTCCAGCCAAGGTTATCAATGTGGACAAGCTGTGCTTGGATTTGCATGGAATCTGCTCATCTACCTCATCTGCACTGTGGAGCTGGTGGTGTACACCTGACTGCTCCATTCAGGACAAAAGTACCACCAACTTAAGCTTTTCACCTGATTTCTTCAGGGAGGAGAGCATCACTGAAGGAAGACTCTCACTAGGTTTATTGAGACCAATGATCACCTGTCAAAGGATTCCTCACCAAAGGGTCTAATAACACAAAATCTCAATTGTGGCTTCAGATCCCACTTTAATATTTACCTGCATTAGCTTTGGTTGTTGTTAAATGTGAAGAAAAAAATGAATAAATGGGAACTACTTTCATGCCCTTAGGGGTGCAGATGTGGAATGAACATGATTAGCACATAAAGGGGACTCTAAATGCAGATGCAGGCCTGTATTTATTTACTGTTATTGTGGAACCATATATGCCATATCTATACTTAAAACTGTTAATTTTAAAAATTCAGAAAATCATCCTAGGCATAAAAATATCAGGACATTCTGTTAGAATTAATTACATTATTGACAAAATTAATTGGTTACGTTCTAGTTGGAAGGTTTTGGTTAACCTCAACTCAGGATTTTAGGGCTTTTTGTGCTGTCAAGGAAGAACTCTGGATATGGTAATATAAACATGGACTATAGAGCTAGGGCTGAAAGAGATGTCAAGGATCATGTAGCTGACCCTTGGCTCTGATGGCTGGATTCTGTGCTCCCTAAATCACTTCTGCCAGACGTCAGTTTGGCCAGTTCTTAAATACTCCAGACGTCTTTGCAGAGATGCCATAATTGCAGTTTACTCCCGTTTGACAGAAATGCTAAGTCTGAATGAAGAATGGATTGGATAGTCCAGGAGAAACAGCAGAAGAATGGCAGGGGTTAATAGCACCTTTCTTAGCAGGTCATCAGAATCCATTGTGCAAGGAGTTTCTCCAGACATCAGGACTACGAACAAGAAGATACCTAACACAAGGAACAGCCTACACCCAGACTAAGAAAAGTCACCTAGAGGTGATCCTCTTAATGCAATCCAAGTTTGGAGGTCAGGGTGGTGGCTGCAAAAGATGGCTCATGCAGAGACATCCCAGTTATCAGGGAAGAGAATAAAAGCAGATGAGGCAGTGGGCTGGGCTTGTGTGCTGAGCACCTCCCACCCAGCATCTCTCACACGTTCAGGGCAAGATCTGGGGATTTGTAGTTTTTGTCACAGCAGAAAAAAGAAGGAGCATTTACATGTATGACAACTAATGACAACAAATGTATTGACAATAAATTCAGCACTTGAAGCCACTCTCCTGTGTCCACACAGTCGGGTCCCTGTGACATCAAGGTAGATACACCTGGTGTGAAATGAAACTCCAGTGACACAAAACTGTTATATTAGAGGCAACTGAATCTCTGCATGTGAATATTCATCATCAGACACTACCCAGGAAACAAGCAGTTTAAGCAATCTTAATTTATCAAGAAAACCATAACCTGAGGACTAAAATTTTCTTTATTCTACCATTCACATATTAAGATTATATATGGAACAGGCATAATCTTGAGTCACACACACGTTCTATGACTTTGCAGGCAGGGGTTCTTGCAGTGCTCTCAGCCTCCTTCTCTTAACCTCCTTCTTTGCAAAGGCACCTTTTCTAGTTTGGGGTAATTTCACTAACCTGATGTAGAAGATGGAACTGTGGAGCTGTAAAATATCCTTGCTCCTTAACGTCAGGCGCTGATCCAGTGCTGAGTGCCAAAAGCATAGTGATGGGCACTTCATTTTCTACTGCTGTCAGTAAATCTAGATGTTCAGACAAAATGTTCTTAATTGCTGATTGGTTTTCCTGCATTTATGGGTTTTGTACGCTCTGCCGAAAATTAAAGTCCAGCCTCTCAAATACAAGCAGCTCTTTTTGCACCAGTATCAGACTTGATGCCTGCAAGTTTACAAACTAGGGTAGTAATAGACTGGTGCACAATACCTTACCTCATTTACCATCACTTGGTTCCTCTAGGCCACAAATGTCTGCATTATTAGTCCAACAGTTTTATGGGTTTAAAAGGTCCTTTATGAGCTGCTAATTACTTGATTGTGCTGAACTGCTGCAGGCTGTGATGTTTTGGTATAACACTGCCTGCCAGTGCATTGCTGTGGGCTTTGCAGCACAGCCCAGCTCCCAGCCCCAGCTTAGCAAAGCTACTTGGCCAGGTGGCTGCAGCACGAGGTCACCCTGGATGCAGCCTTTCCTGGATGCAGCCTTTCCTGGATGCAGCCTTTCCTGGATGCAGCCTTTCCTGGATGCAGCCTTTCCTGGATGCAGTCTTTCCTGGATGCAGCCTTTCCTGGATGCAGCCTTTCCTGGATGCAGCCTTTCCTGGATGCAGCCTTTCCTGGATGCAGCCTTTGCTGGATGCAGTCTTTGCTGGATGCAGCCTTTGCTGGATGCAGCCTTTGCTGGATGCAGCCTTTGCTGGATGCAGTCTTTGCTGGATGCAGCCTTTGCTGGATGCAGCCTTTCATGGATGCAGCCTTTCATGGATGCAGCCTTTGCTGGATGCAGCCTTTGCTGGATGCAGCCTTTGCTGGATGCAGCCTTTGCTGGATGCAGCCTTTCCTGGATGCAGCCTTTCATGGATGCAGTCTTTGCTGGATGCAGTCTTTGCTGGATGCAGCCTTTCATGGATGCAGCCTTTCATGGATGCAGCCTTTGCTGGATGCAGCCTTTGCTGGATGCAGCCTTTCCTGGATGCAGCCTTTCATGGATGCAGCCTTTCATGGATGCAGTCTTTGCTGGATGCAGTCTTTGCTGGATGCAGCCTTTCATGGATGCAGCCTTTCATGGATGCAGCCTTTGCTGGATGCAGCCTTTCATGGATGCAGCCTTTCCTGGATGCAGCCTTTCCTGGATGCAGCCTTTCATGGATGCAGCCTTTCATGGATGCTGGATGCAGTCTTTCATGGATGCAGTCTTTCATGGATGCAGCCTTTCATGGATGCAGTCTTTGCTGGATGCAGTCTTTGCTGGATGCAGCCTTTCATGGATGCAGTCTTTGCTGGATGCAGCCTTTCATGGATGCAGTCTTTGCTGGATGCAGCCTTTCCTGGATGCAGCCTTTCATGGATGCAGCCTTTGCTGGATGCAGTCTTTGCTGGATGCAGCCTTTCATGGATGCATTCTTCCCAGATGCATCTATGGTGCCCCAGCATCCATCCATCGCAGCCTTCCCTGTAAGCCCAAAGCAGTCAGAGACATGGCAGCTTGTCCCTTGAGGGACAGTGTCCAACCTGTCACTGTTACTTGCCCAGCACTGCATTGCTTTGTGAGGTTTTTTTTTTGACAGGTTGCATCAATACTGGTAACAGCCCAAGGCTATTTCTTATGTACACAGGGATGATCACTCCAGAACGTGTTATACACAGAGCCTACGTGCCAAACTCAGCACTACTGAAGGGGTATAAAAGCTGCATGGAAAGTTACAATTTTTGAGCATTGTTTGCTTTAACCACAGAGACTACTAATAAAAGTTACTAAGAAGTGTTAATGTTACTACCACTTTCTGGGAAGTGGAAGACACAGGTGTGTCACACACGCTGAACTCAGGATTGCTGCTGCAATCCAGAGACAGGGATAACACCAGCAAGCTTTGTGCCACCAAGCAAAGCACAGTCAGGAGGACCATCCCACCCATGTAGAATAGATGGAGTGACAGCCCTTTCACTTCTGGGAGCTTGCACGCAGCCCCATTGCACACAATTATCAGGTGACAATTTTCAACTCTACCCTGCACCACCTTTCCGATGGTGCTCAGCACGGAGAAACAAGGCTTGGCATGGCTCCAGCATCAGCAGACACCCCCTTCCTCTCACAGAGCTGGGACCTCCCTGAGAGCTGGAAAACTCCATAGAAAATCCTAACAAAGAGCCCAGTAAGACTCATGTTTTCTGTTTTTCATCTGCAGCTTGGATACATCAGAGGTTGTATCAGACTGCACTGAAGCAGCATGCTGTTGAGAAAAAAAGCATAAAACCAGCACCAAACATTTCACTCAAAGGCCATGTCATAGTTTGTCAGCTGCCAACCAAGCATCACCCAACCATCACTCAATCCTTTCCAGTGGAGTGGGGGAGAGAAAAGTTGGAAAACTCCTTGTTTGAGATAAGAGAGTTTAACAGGCAGAAAATTAAGAAAACAATAATAGTAATTGTAATGGTAGTAAAATTATAAGAGTATGTAAAACAGTTGCTCATTACCTGCCATCTGATGCCCAGCCAGTCCCCATGCAGTAGCCCCAGCTCACTTTACCTCCAGTTTATATATTAAGCATGATGTCTCCTGCTGTGGAGTATTCCTTTGGCCAGTCTGGGTCAGCTGCCCTAGGTGTGTCTCCTCCCACTTTCTTGTGCCTCTGCAGCCTTCTCAGGGCATAAGAATCTGAGAAGTGCTTGGTGTAGTATTAGCACTGCTTGGCAACAACTAGAAGAACCAGTGTGTTATCAACATTATTCTCATATCCCAAACACAGCACTCTGTCAGTTACTGGAGGAAAATTAAGCCTATCCCACCCAAAACCACATCAGGCAGCCATTCAAAGTATTCTCCTGGAGACAGACAGCTGTTTTCTCGTTATTTATACAGGACCCAAACCCTGTAAGAGAAGCTGCAAATAATGGTCTCCTTATGTCTCTACACAGGAGGCTTCCCAGTTCTGGCACTAAACCATCTCTTATTAAACAGCCAAGCTATAATTACATCTGGGTCAGAAGGCATAAACTGACAAGTTTTACTTGGAAACAATAATTGGGGAAAGAAGCAATAACTAAGCAGAGATAATAATTTGGGATCCATTTTGCCCTCCTGAGAAGGCTTTTCACAGATTCATATTACCATAGGAATTAATATAAAATCCACATCCCGAAGGGTATGCAGAAGAAATTGTTCTACGAAAATAGGCATAACCAGAAAAATACATAATGAATTCTGAATTCTCAGATGAGCACACTGGAGTGGGAATGTGAAACAGTAGTCTGCTGTAACATCTGGACAATTTGGCTGTTGTGGTAGGAAAGAAAAAGTTTCCTTTTCCAGATCTTTGAGAAAAAAACACCAATTTGATCATCCATTTTTTATTGAGTTCCATGCTATTTCTGAACTTTTGCTAATTACATTGGCTAGTTATTATACACTTAAAGAAGCCCATGGTGAAATGCAGGTGTCTAAGCACTGGCTGTCATACACTAGACACAAGATACTTAAGGAAGGCAGTTTTTCTTCCATGTTTTTGGAGCTTCTTGTAGTTCAAGCAGATGCCTAACAGAATTAGATCAGCAGTGACTGAGCTGTGCAGTGACACGTGTTTATAAGAGCAGTGCCAAGAGGCCAGCAAGGATCAGGAGAGAGGGTCATAATGGGATTACTGACTGTTTGGCCTGACTTCCTGTGGGATGGATGCCAGTCAGTCATTCCAGTGTACAGGCCATTTCTGATATATGTGCTACAAGACATAAATTTGGTTTAATGAGTAACAAACAGACCTGGAAATGAGACCTTCCAGGGAAAAGCTTCAGGCTGCCAAGCTTTTCACTCCTGCCAGCTGTTCAAGCTCTGCACGTACCTGCTGCAGACCACATGTTCCTCTGGGGCTTTCACACACCTACCTTGGCTTCAGAGACACAGAGTGGTGAGAGTGGGTGGCCAGGTGTGTAAAGCTGAGCAGTCTGGTACCTTTTGTGTGACCCTGTGCAAGAAAATGTGTCCCAAATAATGGGGCCATTCTCGGTCTACTTGGTCTAGTGCTTCAGAGACTGTATCAGGGAGAAACCCTTTGACATTTGATACACTGCAGGGAAGTCATGGTAAGCACATCCCTGGCCCTGGCCTGGGAACAGAGTGAAGTCCTTCAAATTCCAGGCTAAGGAGAGAACACTTAGAGGAAACTATGAGCTCTGCCATTTCTCAGATAGGTTAGCTTCAGATGTGTTTTGAGAAATGTCCTTTTCCAGAGGGGACTTGCAATGCCAGGTATAAGATCCTCTCCCCTCCTTGTTAGGGAGGGAGACACCTTCCCAGCTCAAGAGGGAAGTGGTTGGTCTGTCTGCTTTTGCTGAGGCTGCAAGGCAAAGGCTCTGTCTGTGAGCTGCAGAGGGGCAGCAGCCACTCAGCTGTGGTGGCTCCTGGCCTGGAAATAGGTCAGGCACAACAGGGGATCAGACAGCAAAGAGCAGAGGAGACTCTTCTCCTTCATGCTTTCATAAACCCAAGATCAGGCTCAGCCTGGGGAGAGGCTCTCCAGGGAAAGAATAATGGGAGAAGGAGGATGGAGCTGAGAGGGACAGAGATGACTTTTCTAGGAATGGGGTAGATGTAGATGTATAAATGCATGCAGAAGGTCATGAAAATGAGAGTAGAAAGCAGGAAAAAGGAGAGTGGAAAGCAGGAAAAGTCTGGGCATAGGTGATCCTGGGGAAGTCCAGGAAGAAGAAGCATTTAAGAGCACAAAACAAGTTTTATGCCTAGTACAGTCTATTACCAACATGTACATTTTCTTTAATGGATTTTAGGTTAAGCAATGTATATCTAAAACTTGCTGAGCACATTGCACGAGGTGAGCAAACTCCTCTGATGCTCCACCAAGGATGTAGCATCTTTCTAGTCTGGTTTTGTGGCTACATCTCCTCATGAGCAGCTCCTTGGTCTGTTCATTTCTCTTCTGGGCAGAGTTCACATGAGACTGTGACCACCAAGAGCCATGGGGGTCTCCCAGGTGGGCCATGCCTGGTGCAGAGATGTGCTGCATTAACACCTGCTGGTGCTCTTTGGATGCAATTGCCTGTGCAATGAGGTAAAGGTCTGTATCTGTGCATGCCTAACAGCCCACATCAAGACATGGTGTCCTATAAAACCCTTCCCAGGGTAAGAGGGCTGTGCTTCAAACCACTTCTGTTCACATTAAAAAAAAAGTTAATTAATCACCCATATAGTTGGGACAAAAAGCAATTAACAGATAACATTATTTAAGACCAGTAAGCTAGGCTTGGTATACTTCTCCCATTTTTTAAAAGAGGTTCACAGAGGTCTGTCTTTCTAGCAAAGCTCTGACAGAGGCAAAATACCCAAATATTCCTGAGATAAGAAGGAAACTTCTTGTGGTCACCAGTGTGAGGTCAGATCCTGGTACACTGCAGCCTCTTTCACTCTTCCCAATCCTCCTGGCAAACCACTGATACCACTGTGTTCCTAGAAAATATCAAAGGATCAACACATAAATGGTGCAACAAACAACACTTCTTGTCCTCAAGCAGTTCTTCTCCCCCCAGGGCTACAGATAATTTAATGGGAGAATTGGTTATTTCAGAATGAACTGTTCATTATGGTATTTTCATTGACAGTTCAGTGAAACTGTCAGCTCTTCTCTCTCTAATTGCTTTAGATCAACAAAAGAAAAACATGCACCCTTAAAAGAAAATTATTTTGATGCAGCTGGAATAGCTCCCTCTTTAAAGAGACTGATATGGAAAAGAGCAAGCAACAGATGATGAGAAGAGAAAGAAAGGGGGGAAAAATGAAACATTTTCCCCAAAAAATCACTTGTTACTTCAGTTTTGCTGCAGTCAAATGCAGTTACTCCAGAGGAAAACTTTCCATGCCCTTCAGCAACCTCTGCCAGAAGAGTTTATTTGGATTGACTCCTGCAGGCACTAAAGAAAAAGCCAATTCTTGGGTATTTATAGGGGAGCAAGTGGTTAGCTTGTGTTGCATGAGTCAGGTTTGTCACTGGTGTCATTCAATCAAGCTACAGAGATTAACTTGGATATACAGTCTAGCAAAACCTGCCATAGAGTACTCATAATTGAATATAAGCTACAACACCAGTCATAGCAGTCATTTCATAAGTAGCAGCAATGTAATCTTAAACTCTAGTGGAAAGTATGATCAATCAACACTCAGGGTTTAACAGATTTCTGCAAAACACCTTGCATAAAAAAAACCCTTGGTTGCTCATTGCTTGCCCTTGGTAACTCATTAAGCATTACTACATCACACAGAAAACAGAATAATTCCACAGTCCTTCAAAAACTAAACAGAAATTTGTTTCTGTTTAGTTCACTTCTCTTTCCCAAATACTGAAGTTTGTAAGAGGGAAAATAAAACCTTGAATTCCAGTCAGGTTTGGGATCAGATTACGAGGAAGGCCTCAGGAACAGCTGCTGACACCTCTGGCACAGGTGTCTCATGTTCTCTGAGAAGGACGTGGCTGCACAGCAGGCAGGTAACTCATCCTGGTCCTCCTTTCTTCTAACAAGGGCCTTGATTTTGAAATATGTAAGATTAGACTTGATTTGGTTTGTTTTAAAAACCTCTGTGTATAGCATACATTCTCTCCTAGCCAAAATGGTCACCCTTGGGATTTCAGTAGAATATGTGAATGCTCAGTTCTTCCAAGAACTGAATCAGTCTTATTTGTGTACCTAATCATGGCTTTAAAAGCTTAACTTGTAACATGCTGGTTTGAAAAACACAGTCACTTCCTTCCTGGTTATACACAGCAGACATGGAAAAATAAAAATAATAGAAGAATCTCCCCTAACCTGAAAGAGCTTGTTTTAAAAACCAAAGCAGCATCTCCTGGCAGTGCTTGGAGGATATCTGTGTTCAGATGCAAGAGATAAACTGACCAGCTGTCAGATGGGGAGGATGGGAAGAGACCTTGATTTATTATTTCAAATCCAACTTCATGTGAAATTTCAGTCCCAATATAATTTTCTATTTTGAATAGCTGGTACCCAGGCACATAAAAGCTTTTGAACTGCAGACTCCAAAATAGCAGAGGGAAAGCAAGAGTATCCATCACCTCCCTGATAGCCTCTGCCAGCTCCCTCTACCCATTTTCATAAAACATGTTCACCTCACAGACACAGTGCAATTTAGAAAATCACACTGGGCTTCATGTGATCACATTTCCCTCATGACCTTGAAGAAGACAAGATGAAAAAACAGGGGTTTCACTATGCCTTTGCAGCCCTGCCTTTGCCCAGCCTGTAATGATCAAACCAGGGAAGGTGTAGACAGAATATCAGCAGAAATCTACTGAAGGGATTGCCAAGCATGGGAACAGGCTGCCCAGGGAAGTGCTTGACAACCCCATCCCTGGGGGTATTTAAAGATGTGTGGATGTGGCACTTGGTGACATTGTTTAGTGGTGAACTTGGCAGTGCTGGGTTTATTGTTGGACATTAGGATCTTGAAGGTCTTTTGCAGCCTAAGCACTTCTATGATTCTGCAAGAGTAACACCTGCAGGAGGCCACACGCTGTATGTAATCCTGCAACAATATCAAACTTTTTTGCTTTCTGACTTTTTTTCCCCCTCCTTGCTCTATATTTCCCTAGAAACCTCACAGTCTAGTTTATTCTAATTTTGCCCTTTCTTCTATCAGGTTATTTTTACTCCTGCATTCCTAATGTAGCTTGAAATTAATGCAGCCTTTTTATTTATGTATCAGCCTCCTCAATGGTGTATGCACAGTTTGAGGAGAGATATAATTACAGGCTGCTGCAGAAGAGCACAACAGGCTGGTGTCATTACATCCCAGGCAAATTTCAGCTTTGTTTCGAATTCATGGCATATGGGAATTTTTTCTAAAATACGTTTGATCTGAATGTCATTATCCTAGACCCCATAATAATCTAAATCAGATCAGGGGACAGGCAATTTCCCTGTGCAGCATCAGAAATCACAGAAAAAGGGGCTGAGAGATCCTGTCCCTGCTGCCTGACTGACAGGGCAGTCCTTCATTCAGGGATTTTTGAGCCCAAATAAGGAATGAGGTAGTTCTGATTAATACTTCAATTAAAAAGCACCCCAGACAAACACATCTAAAACTAAGCAATGGTGGAACAAAATTAATGAGAAAAACCTAGGTCCCCTTTGCAATGACCCCACTCCTGGATTTATAATGTTGTCAAACTGTGGATAAGTCACTTCTTGCCAAAAAAAAAAAAAAAAGAAAACCCAAAAAAAACCAAAAAAAAACAACCCCACAAAAACGTAAACCTTGCATTGCTTTTTGAGAGATGTTTAGCTGTGACCCACTGGGGCCAGCCATGGCTGTGTATTTCATATGGTGAGGATTGCAAATGAGGAGAAACCAAAGGATATTTTACCTGGAGTGTCTGACCTGAAGCAGCTGCTAAACAACAATAAGAGGAAAAGAAGAGAAGGATTAAAACTTTCTAGTGTCTTTCTAATGGCTTTTGCTGGGGTATCTTGCTGTGGCCTATGAATATTTAGACAGAAAACGTAGTAATAAAATTATCATGCTTTTATTTTTTTAAATAAAGCTCACCTCACCTTATCAATTCCCCCAAGGGTATTGTGGTTGAGATTAACTCTGGATGGAAAATGGATTTCTCATTTTATGAAACCCCAGGGTTTCTTAATCTCAGAGTCTTTCCACGAAAAAAGAGAAGGTGAAGGGAAGCCTACAGAAAGTACCAGAGGACAAGGCAGAAAAAAAAAAAACCTTCAAACTTTCAAAACCTTCTTTTTATACTAAATAGAGCCTCATCCAGGGATACTATATCTCTTTACTTCATAGGAGGGACTGGGGCTTACACAACTGAGATTTAGCCTTTGGATCTGTCATTTATATTCTCAGCTAAATTCAATTTCCATTGAAGAATATTTGTTAAATCTCCATAATTTGTTCTTCATGTATAACAGGGATGAAGACAGGAAAAAAAATGAAACACTAGCTCATGAAAATGAGACATTTTAATTAAAGTTTAAACATCATGGTACTTAGTATTTTTTAGGTAAGGTAGCACCTTTTGTTCAACATTGTTATGAGATGATTTTTCCCTTAAATAAATTTTGTGTTCGAGTCCAGGTATCAAACCAGGATTATTCTGATTATTCTCAATGAACACTCTGGCCAGTGGGACATTGCACAACCTTGTGGTCTAAAGACCTTTGTAAGTGTGCCAGTAAATTGGTGAATTGGGATGGCACTTGTTTTACCTAGGTGTAGGTTGGATTAGTTTTATCTAATCATGCAGCTTCCTCCTCTGGCAAAGGGGAAAGAGCATCTCCAAATGGTTGATCATCTCCTTAAGGGTTTCAGATTTGCAGAATAGCCTCCTGTGGGTGCCTGCCTCTGCCTGCTCTGAGCATGGAGCAGGAGCTCGAAGAGTACTTTTGACATTACTACTAGATGAATAAAAATAGAGAGGTGATCTCATGCTTTAGCTCAAGCCTTTAATTTACTAGCTTTGGCATGAACTGTTGCACTAATTACTAGGAATTACTCCCATATTTCATGGGGAAAAGTCCAACAAAATGAAAATGGAAATAGTAGAATGTGTGGCACTTAAAAATTTCCCATGTAATTTTATATTTTTATATAAAATGGGAAATCAGAAACCAATTTAAAATTAAGGTGAGGGGGAATCTCTGCAGCTTGTATAGTTTCAATCTCATAAGAAACCAACTACAGTTGGTTCTACTTTGAAAGCCACATAAAAACATCCTAAAAGGAAATCTCATTACACTAAGACAACAATAAAAACACTTCTTAGCTGAACAGTGGAGCAATTCTAGAGAAATACCTATGAAAGTATTGAGCAGGAAAAAAAGTGGATGGATTTGCTTACTTTTATGCAAAAACTTCCCTGGACAGGTTTGGCTGGAATCAGGGGGAGGCTCAGCTGTGCAGAGCTCCTCATTCAGCTGGACGGGAGGACCTGTGTCATACCATGTGCACTCCCACATATTCATCAGTCATCCTGAGAAAAACAAAAAAGCTTGGAGATGGACTTTGCTGGGTGGCACTGAAAGGCACTGGAAACCTCCCAGTAACCAGAGGGGACCCAGTGAAATGCTTGAGACTAAAACCAAGGAGTGAGGGACCTCTGATTTGATCCACTCCTCTGATGGTGCCAAGGAAAGTGCTCCTCAGGTCTGAAACAAGATTTAGCCTTTCCACATCACTGCAAAGGTCCAAATGAGTTCTCCAGTGAATATTAAAAAGAGCCACTGCTTATTGGCCACAGACACACGAGGGCTGTATCCCTGCCTTGGCAGATCAGTCGTGTACCCCATGGCCCCTCACCAAAAGCCCCTTTGTTTCTCCAGAGCTGAGTGTTGGATTTCACCAGCACCTCAACCCAAAATCTCTCTGACCTGTTTTATTTCTTTTCTCTTAGAAGCAAGGACAAAAATTTCTGCAGTGTTTTCCCCTAGCTAGCTATCAAACAAATGCACAATAACATATTTGAAGTGGAGATGGGGAATGTTAAGGCTATTCCAATTATAAAACCACCCTACTCCTTAATGAAAATTGTCATCACAAAAAAAAAAAAAAAAAAAAAAAAAAAAACCATATTTCAATGAGATATTTTGTAAAATGGTAATATACTGTGATAGTGACACGAATACTGCAAAGGCTGTATAATTGGATGATTTAGGATATGCAGGGCTCTTGAAATACATTAGGCTTGTTCCTTTCTCTAAGATTGCTAACACTTTCTTTTAAGACTTTCATTTTACATTAATGGATTCATTTTACAAAATCCCCTCTTATGGTAGTACTAGAAGAAAAGTCAGTAGGGCCAATTTGCTTTCTCTGTACTGTTTGTTAATGCACATCCTTTCACATGTCCCTGCATTCATCTCCACTCTAGCAAAAAAAAATCTATTTTTTCTGTTGCATTTCCCAGAGATCTTTTCCTGCTCTCATTAATTTTTATTGCCTAGTGCAGACCACTCTCTGCTCTGCTAAACAACAGGCAAACAGGACAGAAGTCACGTTCCTAGTGAAGTAGACAGCAAATTCCTCGAAAGGAAAATAATAACCCCATGTAGTTTTTTCCTCTCTGTCCCTTACACAGTCTGGCACTTGAGTTGTTTTTTCAGATCACTAACTACATCAGCTGGAGGTTTTCTGTGTTCTGTCATCAGTCACATCTAGCTTTTTCCCTCCACCCCATCTGCAGATTAATCCAGCATCCCCTGGGGTAAATTCATTGTTCAAATCATTCCTGTCAGCAGCTTGTGAAGGTCTTGGCTGGCTCACCAGTGCAAGCACTGATCCCAGACCTTGTCACCTCAGCTGGGACACAGCTGCTCAGTGCCACGCCAGGCTGAGTCCTGTCCCACAGCGAGGCCAGGACACCCCATGGCACAAAAATACAGCAAATTTTCTCTCTCAGCAAGAGCTGGGATTAGAGTTTGCTCTCATTCATCATGCAAGAGAGACAGAAGTACTTTTTGATTCCACTGCATGCTGTAACCTGAAAGGGTTGTGTTCCCCCCTAACACACACCAAAAAAGACTTTAGTTAATTGTTCTTCCAAATCTGGCTGCTCTAAGGGGAAATAGCTGGTGCCAATGAATAATAAATTGAGTATTTGCATATTTTCTTTTTTTATTTTTCTTTTATAAGTTAAATATTTGATGCCATTTGCCAACTACAGATCTATTGTCTTGCCACCCTTTTTTGAGATTAATTATACTCTGAGCAAATAACTCCATGGCTCACCTACAGAAGGTGGAAGTGCTGGTCTGCTGAAAAGTGCCAATTTCAAAACCAATTATTTCCTTTTTCTTTTGATTAGGAAAAAAAGGTGGCAAAATCTGTTTGCTGTGCCCTTTACTACCTCCTTTATTTGAGCCAAGATATTTCCACAGTCCATTCAAGGCATCAGAGCTACTCAGTTAAATTGAAACCCTTCCTTCTGAACTCACAGAAAGGACACAGCCACAGCTCCTGAGGAGCTCTTCCCCTTGGAAGTGTGGAGACAGGGGGACCACTGAGAGACTGGACTCCCTTCCAGCCTCAAAGCATTGGCTCTGTGTGACAGAGCCTCAGCAGCCCCATGGGAAAAGTAAACCTGCCAGGCTGGCTGCAAAACCGACAGAAAGAACACTCTGGTCAATTTTTTGTTTTTAATCTGAGTACCACTGAGGTGAAGCTCAACTAAACAACATATAGGGTTGGCATCAAGTAACTATGTAGAATAAAAAAATTGTTCTCACTGGGATTTTTGGGTTACATGAGCTGTTTCAGTGCTTTTACAAGATTGTAGGGGTAATATTTGAGAGTAATTAATTTTCCAGTTTATCTGCAGAGTGCTTGAGTAGAGATAATTGTGTTTTATGCAATTGCTTGAGAGAATCCAGAAAGCAGTTCAATGTCAACTTTTCTGCTGAGGCAATCCAATCTTGCAGATTAAATACTGATAAACATACCAAAGATACATAGCTCTTGCTAAGTGCAAAAGCCCATCATACTGTAAGTGTAATTTTGATGATGACTACTTTGCCACTAACTCAAAACAACACCTGCCATTGTGTTTGAAGTAAGCAAAGTGCTGAAATGACAGTGCTGGAAGCTGTGCTCCTTTATTCAGAGATGCCTTACAGAGACACAAGTGCAGCATCAGCTCCTGCAAACCGACTCATCTTCGTGTTTCCACATCTTATGGGCAAGGCTGTGACTTTCAGAGCATGAAAAAAACCTCCCTTTGCTCATCCCTGATCTTTCTGCCAAAGTAGGGAGCAGCAGAGTGCTTCTACAATTCCTGCTTTTGCAAGAGGCTTCCTTGACTGTGGTTGAATAGCACACAGAGTAACATCCATGATACCGTGCCCCATTGTGACAGCTGTGGGTGAAAAGTAGCAAGGGGCAGCAACCTTTGCTCATAACCTGTGCAGAGGATGGTTCATGCACTGCCCTCTCATGCTCTGCCTCTCCAAAATCCCATTTGCTGGGCATCCCTGTATCACCTGTCACCTTCCTTTATGATACAAGCTAATTTCTCTGCTCCACTTTATAATGTATCAGCCACTGTACACCTTTTCATATTCTTCCTGACCATTGAAAACCTAAAAGCTAACTTGCCTAAGAAGACATGTCAAAAGACACATGCCAAGAACCAGTGGGCTGCAGCATCCAGTTCACTGCTTTTCCATGCACAGCAGATCAGCTGTGGGTTTCCATGCTCCTCAGAGCCAAAGCACAGCCTCACCACAGCCCTGCAAGGAGAGCAGGCTGCTCTGGAGGGCTCCCCCCTCACACTGGCACCCCAAGGACCTGCCCCAGGCAGGGCTGGTGGGGCTCTGCACACCCTCTGCCCTCACTTGGGGCAGTGTCCCTGCACACACCAGCAAAGAGCTCCAGAGTTTGCATCGTCCCTGGACCGATGATTTACTGATTTACTGCTTAATTACATCTCAGTGAGAAGCAGTCCCTCTCCCAACAGAAAATATTACTGATGTCAGATGGGGCTAGCACTGGCAGAAGTGCAGAAATCTATGCTTGAAATAAGGCATTATCAGAGCAGATTGCTTTCCCTTCTTCTATTTCGAATTACATATTGTTCTTTAACTAGAACACAGCAATCACAATACAAGTTTAAATACAAAGCAACAGTTGTAGCTTAATTAAACAGCATATGATTAAAAACAAATAATTTTGAAGATTGATAACTTTGCAAATAATTTTGTTTCATAATTCCTTCTCCAACACTGTTCACAAAAATCAGTTGGCAATTAATTAATATTAATATTAATATTAATATTAATATTAATATTATACCATTCAGTCAAAATTAAAAGAATGTCGGACATCTGATTCTATCTGCTAACAACTCTATTAAACAAAATAGCCAAAGCTCCAACTACATTTCCAAAACAGAATTTCTTGAGGACAGTTTCTGTCCCCAGCTTCTTGCAAAATGAGAATGACTTGGAAGAAGCCAGATTTATCCTAAGGAACAAAGGAGGTCACCTCTGTCACATGAAACTGCTCCAGGATAGTGTGAAAAGATGCTGGTCATGTCTACTGGTCTTCACCCAGCCATGACCTCTCCAGAGGTGAACAATGACCTCCCAGCCTCTGCTGCAGAAAAATAATTCCCAATGGGCCATTATACTCTGTGCACTGAGGTGCAAAGACAAAAAGCTCCATTAAAAAAAAATCTGAAGTCAAAGAGAAGAGGAGAAATAAGAAGCCATGACCATGAAAAGGATATGGCAACTAAAACTGTGTCTCTTAGGGGACTTTGAAATAGCAAATTAAAATATTTTCTGGAACATGAGCAGGCAAATGTAATACCAGCTAATGATAAAAAAATGCAACACCCGAGCCATAATTCCAACAGACAAGATCTGGAAGCCATTTGACCTCATACTTACCTTCACCTACTAAAGCACCTGATGGACAATTAGAGGTGGTTGGGGGGGCTCATGATTGAGCTTCTGGACTGGAGGTCTCCAGCATGGCCCACCTCACACCCCTCCCAGTCTCACCAGGAGCACCTGAATTTGAGGATGCAGAGACCCCCTGCCCACCCAGTCAGAAATTGCCCCTCACCCACACATGAAAATCCCAGTACTGGGAATACTAGGGACCAGGTAGCTGGCAATAAGCTTACCTAGTAATATATATATGCAGGAAAACAACATTAAAAAAGCACTGTAGGACTGAAGGTCTTCCCTAACAAAATGCTGGATGTCAGTCTCAGTTGATTAGCATTGCAACTGAAATGTACTTATAAATGTGCCATGGTTTTGTAGCACTTAGAAGCTTCAGGAGCATTAGAGAGTCCTCAGGACTCTTTCCCTAAAATGCAACCTACAAAAATGTTCTCATTTTCCTCAACACACTGGAGAAAAAGATGAAAGCTTTACTGGCACTCAGGCATCACACACAGGTCAAGGGGAACACATGGGCAACACGTTATTACAGCATTTATGGGCATTTTTCCCAGCAACACTGAGCAGTGTGGAACACAGGACACTGACCTAGGTGTGGACCTGGGATTCTGCTGGAAGCCAGTTCCTACATCCACAAAACAGTGACAACAACCCATTACTGAGAATCTCCCACAGATGTCTGTTAATTATTTTATGACACACAAAGCCAAGAGAGAACAAATACCAGGGAAAGTGCTTCCCCAGTGGCAATTTTATGGCCCCACCTTGGTACCTGCAGGCAGAGACAACCACTTTGCACTGACAACAACCAGAACCTCCAGGTAATGAGTCTTCAGGACTGACGTGAGCTAAAATGCAGTACAACGTCCCTGATTTTCAAAGGTGATGGAATTTGGGGTGTCCTTTCTTGATGCTCCTTTCTGCCTAAGAGAAAAACACCAAAAGGTGGAAAGGGCAGGCCCAGCTGTCCCCCTGCTCTCTTAACTCAGCTTAAGCACATCAAGGTGGACTTGGGGAAGATTGTTGGTTATTGGAGAAGATGGTTATACTCACACTTGGGATGTCTCAGCAGCATTTTCTAATTGATCTGATCAACCACTTGAATATGACCTCATTGCTTCTGGGATGAAAACTCAACATTATATGAATTTGAAACAAAAGAAATAGCACTAGATCACTAAGAACAGGCACCAGACAAGTGCAGTTGGCTGAAACTCAGATGCATTGGCTGCCAGTGAATTCTAGTTTGTGTCTGTGTATACATATTTTTGTGCTTTTGTGTATAAAGTATGTACGGATATCTGGAGGTAATGCCTTAAGCAGAGGGCACAAGGCACTCTCAAAATTCAGACCTGAAAATAGGATTTAATCGTATTTTTTAATTTATTTGATTATGTCATCATCAAAAGTCAAGGTTAGGATTGTTTCAATTAACTGACCTAAACCTTTTCTTCTGTGTGATTCTGTATTTTAAGGTTATATTAAGGAAGAACGATCACTAGCCAACGTTTAGGAAACACATGTGAACTAATTATTAATTGAGTCAAAATACAGATTAAATAACATTGATTAAGACATCTTTTCCAAGCCTTGTTTTCTCTCACCCCTGAAACGAGGATAAACCCATAGCTGTCTGTCTCATCTCTGGGGGAAGATATACTTCATATTTCTCCTGTGATTTTACCTTTTGGACAATGTCTGTATCACTATTTATATTATGATTTCTCACCTGATTTTTCCTTAATATTTCAGGAGTGATCACACTCTGCCTGGATGTTTGGTAGTCTCCCTTTTCAAGGGTACACAGATGATTAGAAGTTTATTTTCACAAAGTATGTGGAGTGGTTTTCTCTGCTCAATACCAAAACAAAATTCAATTGGGAGAATTAAGCTTGTGAAAGAGATGTTAAGGCAATGTCAAAGATCTTTTAGGGAGACAGAACTTCTGTGCAATAACAACATGGTTGGATTAACTTTACAACAAAAGGAAATTAGACTGGATTTCTACAGAGTCAGTTTTGTTATTCTAGCTAACAATATGATTAACATTGAATGAATAGTAAAGGCCTCATTCATGCTTCACTTAGCCCAAATTAATGTGACTGATTGCCCAGCCTCTCTGTACTGGCAGAAATTCTCGTGTCTCCTAGACTCATTTATCCAGAAAGTCTCACTTCTAAAGGAGCTGACCCCAGGTAGAAAAAAACAATAGCTGGAGCCTTTGAAGCTTTTGCACTTCGTTGCCTTTTCCTCTGGACAGCCAGCTTCACCTTCATGTTTAAGGGGTAAAAGTCTACAGCCCCAGAGATTCAGCTGGGCTCCCTTGTAGACATGCAGTTTGACAGCAACTTCAGGAATTCCTCCTTTCTTAGGGAGGTTAATTTTTTTCTCAAATTATTCCTATGCTCCTTCATTGTCAATGATCAGACCACCCTAGACAGAGGTTAGTACTAGGCTTGGGATTAGCTGCTTGTCCTTATTGAGGACCATCCCTGACTCCCCAAGGTGCCATGAATTAAAGCTGCTGCTGAATAACCCCTTTCTGCCCAGCACCTGAGGAACCTGAGAAAAGACCATATGGGCTGTGAAAATGACAATATGCACATCAAGCACTCTTTGTGTTTGTGGGGAGCAAACAAGCCAGCACAGACTGACATCAATGTCAGCATGATGAAGGCTGCAGAAAAAAAAGTGAGATGTAGATTTATCCTAAGAGGCAGGAAACCAGGCAGGAGCAGTTAACTCCCATCTCTCCTGCTGCCACTGCCCCATCACATCAGTAATACTGGAGCAATCTGCTGCCTAAATGTAATCAACATGAAGAGCCTTGACTTTGCCTTCTCCTCATCCTCACTGAAGTACAACACAGGTGAAAACTGGAGGCAGTGAAAACAGTCCACTTGCATAAGCAGGAAATTCTCTCTCTGGGAGCTCACATACTCCTTACATTATCCCTCAAAATAATTCCACCAGAGGAACCCGACTTTCACAAATGCACAGAAGGCACCAGCAAGACTGAGTGCCTTTTGTGGTTTCAAGACCTGCTGGTGCTTGAATCCAACACCCACCCCCACCATAAAAGCCTTCAGCTGGATTTCTAGAGCTAGACTGGATGGGGAACCGAGTCCTGGCTTTATCCTTATGCATTCATGGCTGACTCGAAGGGAGTCCACTAAGGATGTAATGGCATTGCCAGGGCTCTCACTGGGGTGCTGGCACTGACCAGTGAGGATCCTATTGGCCAGCCTTCAACTTCTGTCTCTTTAATGACCATACTCTCTAAATGGCACTAATTCTCCTGCTGAACATAGAGCAAGGCAGTGCAGTGTTGTGTTAGGGGCAAAGCAGAAGTGGCTGACCTGAGTGCAACCTGGAGGGCACAAAATGGGAGCAAAAGCATGAGTCAAACCAGCTGCAGCTTACTTGGTTCCTGCTACTGGCAGGAGATGTCTTTGGGGAGCCAGAGGAATGGATCTTGCCACTGGTGAAGTGAAGGCAGCATCTGCTTTTTTAGTGCATTTGCCCAAGAAGACCTGAAGGAAACTAATTCTGGTACTAGTCATTTGGTAAACTACTTTGAATGCAATTCTTAACTCTATAGGCTAGGTAAATCTTAACTGCTCTGTTAGTTCAGATAGACAAACTCCAAACCCAATATCATACCAAGGCTTGACACTAAGACAATTACTGCTGACTGTGAAACACATGAACATCTTGAAGGCTTTTGATCTTTCAGAGTGGGTGACAGAAGCTTCTTGCAACATGATCCGTACTGAAATGATCTGGCTGTGGTGGCGTGACTCTGAACACTTGCATGTGCTGCAGACAATTTGAATCACAAAAAAAAAAGCTTTGTTCCCTGAGCAGTGGAAACCACCATTTTGGTCCATTTTCACAAACTCATGTGAGAAGTGCAGAAGGAATTACTGAATACCTTCCCTAAACCACATGCAGTTGTCACTGCTGGTAGCTCCTGCACGACAATGTCTGAATCTTCAGGTCTTTCTGGCATCTGCAATGCACATGTCACTGGCAGCCAGAACCAAACCAAATACCCCTCTAGTCCTCTAAGACAAACAAGAGAAGAATGGGAAAGCATCCCAATATTCTTCCTAGCAAAACTCTACAGATGCTTAATTTTATCACCATCATGTAGACTACATCTGCAAAAATTATCAAAGAAAACAAAACAAAAGAAAGAAAACAAAACAAAGAAAGGAAAATAAAAGGTTTATCCAAGATGAGGCAGGTAATTTTCACAGCAGAGTGAGTCCTTGAGTGGTGCAAAGGACAAATCTGTAACAAAGCTAGGTGATATAACCCAAATTTTCAGCCCTACATGCTCTAAATCTTTCACATCTAGCAACATTTATGTGTACTCCCAAAAGTAAAAATCAAGAAATTATATGGAAATGAGTATTCATACATATACACATACCTGTTTGATTCTTGAATGGAAAAAAGAAAAAAAAGAAAAAAAAGGTTTGTACATTAAATTGGAAAGCCCCATAGTCCAGGATATGGTTCCAGAATGAAAACAGTTACAAGAAAACCCCATTCCAATAGATTGTATAGTTTGTCCTTAGCTAAAAGCAAATCCATGTCTAATTGTAAAGATTTGCCATTAGGACAGATATATATGTGATAGTCTGAGCAAGAGACAGGAGAGGTGATCAGATTTTGGTACTTTTTCTCATGTTGCTTTTTTCATGGTAGTTAATTAATCTACAAAGTAAACTCTTTGTACAAAAGCTTTTGTAGAACTTCCTAACTTCATGCTTTTGAAGATTATCCTGACACAGCCAGTAACACAGAGCATTGTTTTGATGGTGATGATATTGAAAACCAGGAAGATAGCCACTCTCCTTCCTGAAAGGACACAGGGCTTTTATAAGCATTTCTAGAAACAAAATAATAATAGTAATATAGCATTCGAGAAGAACGCAGAATTCTTTCAGAATAACACTAAAGGACATTTAAAGTTGAGATGCTGGAGCCTGTCCAGAGAAAGACAACAAGGCTGGTGCAAGATCCAAACACGTGTCCTGTAAGGAGATTTTGAGGGAGCTGGGGTTGTTTAGCCTGAGGAAGAGGAGGCTCAGGGGAGACCTTATGAGTCTCTACACCCACCTGACAGGAGGCTGTAGCCAAGTGGGAATTGGTCTCTTCTCCCAAACAGCCATAAACAGGACACAGTCAGAAGCCACACCAGGGGAAGCTTAGATTGGACATCAGGAAGAAATTCTTCACAGAAAAGGCTGGGCATTGGAATGTGCTGTCCAGGGAGGTGGTGGAGTCATCATCCCTGGAGGTGTTTAATGAAAGACTGGATGTGGCACGCAGTGCCATAGCCTGGTCAACAATGTGGTGTTATATGGTGGGTTGGACTTGTTGATCTCAGAGGTCTTCTCTAACCTAATTGAATCTGTGGTTCTGTGGGTTTGGGAGAACAAAGAAAGGACCCAAGTCCTGAAAAGACAAATATGATACCAGAATCCAGAGTAGGATACATATGGGATTAATTACCCAGCAAGACAATAGACACAAATACATCTGCACACTGCATTGCGTACTGTCTTTTTCTAGATCTAGCAAGTTTCCTGCTCTGTCACGCATGTACAGTTCTCCAGGCTGGCTATTACAAGGACAGAAGGCATTTAGCTGGGGTAACTGTGCCAGGAAATCCCTTGGGATGGATGAGAAGCAGGAGCTCTCCAGGGCCTCCTGCCCGGAGCCCTTTGATGTGAGTGCATGGCCCCTCTGGGCAGCAGGCAGCTCCTGCCACCATGGCCCCGTGCCAGGCACACTGTGCATCCCTGGCTCCTGGCACAGAACAAGCGTCATTCCCGGGAAGGAAAACCTCCCCTGGAAGCCAGGGGTACAAAACAAAATGACTCCTGGCAGGAGGGACAGGGATTGTTCAGGCACAGCGGATCCAGGTATCAGTTTGTGGAGTCAGAGACTGAAAATCTGACAAGGCAAACACGACTGGGAGGAGGGACAGACAGACACAGAGAGATCTCCCCCCTTCCAAGCCAAATATACTGCTTTTGGCAAAAACATGATTAAGATTTAATTACTAGTAAGAACAATCTTAGAATCCCTGAAGGAAAACCCTAAGTTGTTCACAGCAGGAATAAACCACTAAATTAATTTTTGTCAGTGCTTGCATAATCCAGGCTAAGGCAGAACTAACATTAGACTTAAAATTTCTTGTAGAGCAAATCTTTGCCTTACCCTGGAAGGGATTAAATATCCATGAACATGCTCAGTTGTGGTATCACAAACAACTAGGTTTTCTGGTAAAATAAACATATGGAATAGGTTTTATTGAGTTTATTTCATAAACCAGGACAGGCAACAAACTCAGAAGGGTTGCCACTGAACCAACCTTGCAGCTTCACTCTAAGATGCACGGGGAGACACACTGAATGCCAAGTGGGAACATCTGGCTTCCACAATCAGCAAACACTTTTCCCCACTACCTCAGTTTCTCCTCCAGAAAGGCACAAGGAACTGTGTTTTCATGTTTTCCATGTTTTTGCAGAGAACAGAACAACTGAGTAAGGCAAGTTTGTCAGTGAAACATCTGCTTAGCTAGCATCACATAACATTCAAACAAAAAACTTTTAAAAGTCTAAAGAGACAGAGACACACACTGTTGAGCTACATGTGCCTTCCAGACTTGGGCAACAGGGACACTGTTCCAGGGTTTCACCAACCTCACCATAAAGACCCTCTTCCTTGTATCTAATCTGAAGTCCCCGTCTTTAGCTTAAAACCATGACACCTTGTCCTATCACTACAAGTCCTACCCAACAGTTTCTCCCCATCTTCCTTAAAAGCCCTCTGTTTGTATTGCAGAGCTGCAAAAAGGTCTCCCTGGAGTTTGGAGCCTTCTTTTGTCCCAGATGAACCACCCCAACTCTCTCAGCTTTTCCTCATAGTGGAGGTGCTCCAGCCCACAGATCATTTTCACGGCTGTAGTCTGGACTTCTCAGACTACAGAGCTGGATGCAATTCCAGGTGGGTTCTTGCAGAGCAGAGCAGAGCAGAGGGGCAGAATCCCCTCTCTGGCCCTGCTGGCCACGCTGCCCTGGATGCAGCCCAGGATGTATTTGGCTTTTGGGGCTTCAAGCACGCATTGTTGGCACATATCCCACATCTCACCTACCAGCTCCTCCAAGTCCTTCTCCACAGGGCTGCTCTCAAGCCCTTCATCCATCAGCTTGTATTGGTATCAGGGTAATCATGGCAGTCAAATAAACACAAGCAGCAAAGGATAGAGAAATTTTACAAGAAGCTGCACACACATGTAAGCAGGAAAGAGCTATGAAACTTGGGACACCTCATAGTACAAACCTATAAATACTTCACCAGCTGATGCAAGTGAAACTGTTTTGGCTTGCATAAGAGCAAAACTGACTGCCACCACTTCAGGCATGAAAAAGGCTTGTGGCTCCAAGCCTATGTCTCCTAGATCAGTTGATACACAGACAATACCTGCTCTGACCCCCAAGCCTCACCTTGCTCACATCCACAGTGACAAAGCCCAGTGAAGTTCCAAGAACCAGGCACATAGCCCTGCCAGGAACATGCAGGGGAGCCACGGGACCTGAGCAATCCTAATTCCCAAGTGTCCTGCATCACAGATGACACCACTCTAGAGATAAAACAGCCCTGCCAGCCTGAGGGCTGCTCTGGACCAAAGCACCATAGCTATTTGTGAGGACCAGGCTTGGACAGTGCCCCTCCCCAGGCACACACAGGCTGCTCAGCAGCAGCAGCAGCTTGTCTAGTTCAAGCCTGCCATCTGCACCCTGTGTGTGTAAACATGCCCTTTGCAGCTGTGCAACCCCTCTGGATGTTTCACTGACCTATATTCCCACATGTACACCTCACAGAGCAGCACCAGTGCTCTGCAAGCACCAATTCTTCCTCCCATCAGAGCACTTTCCCGTTGTGCCCACCCATCTCCTTGCACACTGCAAAAAGGACCACTGCCAGCATGACCTCAAACCACAGACAAAAGCACAGCTCTTTGGCTGAGAATTTAGGCACCACCTCAGCTCTGTCACACTCACCAAAGGGGTTTGAGAGATGGAGCAGCACAGCTCAGCTCACCAGATGTACAACTGTGTCTGAACAGCAGCGGGCCAGTATGTCAGGCACTGCAGGAGCTCACTGAACAGGCCCATTAGCCAGAAAAATAGGGCACTCTGCCAATTAAATTATTAACCTCAGGCGTATTTGCATGCATCGAGCACACTCAGCTTTTCCAGTTTTACTCCTTTTGTTACACTCAGTGACCCATACATGTCACAGCACTCTATGTGGCTAGGAAAACATTTTTATAACATTTTGTGAGTGAAGAATAGCAGAGACTAAGCCCTGCAGGATATCATATGGTGAGTCAAGGGAAGAGCCTGGAGAAACACCTCCTGACTCACCACACAGTGCTCTGTCCATCCCATCACATCACATTTCAGTGTAGGCACATTGCTGCCATCTGCCACGTGCTGATAAAGTTGTACAATACAAACAAAGGTACTAAGTATGAAATCTTAAAGCACATGGGATTTTTACCTAAGTTTGAACTGGTTTTCTGGTCAACTTCTTACATGGATGAAGTTAAATGCACGTTAAAGTCTTCACAGGCCATTCTTTAAAACGTGCAAAGATCTTGCATTTCAAAAACTGTAAAAATAAAAGTAAAAAAAATTAAAATAATTTTAAAAGACATTTGCTCAGCTTGCATGGTACTATTTCCCTCTCCTTTTTACTCTGAAGCAAATGCATGCTTCTAATCAATGGCACTCTGTGCTCTGTTGCATGGGGTAAATCACCCTGAAGTGCACAAAATGCACAGCAGCAGCACAGGCCCCAGAGGCATTATTAGATCCTCTGACTACGTTCATGGTCACAAATTTTTGACTGCAGTTACAGCTGAAAGAGTGCCATTCTTTCATTCCTCAGGTCAAACTAATTCATATTTTAAGCATGTCAAAACTTCTAAAAATCACTTCATCATTTACATCACAGCCATGGGTGGGTTTTTCCCTAAGTTTGAACAGGGCAAGTACAGACATTAGCCTGCTGGAGGTAGCTCTGCAGCATAGGAAACTCCTAAGTGCAGCTCCTGCTGGTTTTCAATGGGAATTATGCCCTTCAGTCCCACAAATGCTTTTGAACACTCACTCCACAATGCACATCTTTCTTCACAAGCTCTGTGCCGAGCAGCACTGCCCTTTGGCAATGGGGAATGTCTGACTGCTCTCCTGATGTAATGCAAACAGAGAAGTGAAACAGAGAGACAAAACCGACCCTACTTCAAATCACAGAGCAAGGTTGTCTGTATTAATCAGTTCAAAATAAGAATATCAAAGAGCAGTTTCCATAAGTTGATATATTTGACAGGGCATTTTGAGAGGCTCAGGGATGTAGAAACAACTTTTATATAGCCAGAACAAAAGTAACAGACAAAACCAGGTGTTAAAAAGCCTCTAACACTACTGAGGTTTCCTTAGTAAAATCTGTTTTGATCATCATATTTTAATTTCACACAGCTGTTAGGTGAACATCATCTTAGCCATATGCTCTAGCACCATCTAGCTTGTGCCTAAGGTACTTTCTCCTCAAGTAGGGAAATGGTTAATTTATCATGAATGTGTCATTTCCTTCAGGTATGACTGTCTGTGCTTCAGTTATTTTAATTATTTTGACATTATAATCCAAACGAAAGCAAAGGTAGTGAGTACAAAACAGCCTCACATGTTAAAGAGGCCCCTTCATGGATCAATTCCTTCAGCTGTATCCTTTTCCATCTGTCAGCTTCTCTGTTCCCTCCTTCCTGCGCTTGAATTGTAAAAAAGATACATAGGCGTGTTAGATATCTCTGAAGTTTACACTTCAAATTTTGTTTGCTTAAACAAGGTTCCTTAGAGGAACTCATCAATCAAAACGACAAAGAATGGATCAAAATAACACGACACCAAATCTTATTAACAAGGGGAAAAGCACCAACAATATGTGAAACAGAGAAGAGCTGCTGCTCATCACAGGCAAGGCTAATGGTCACTGTTGGGAAGGGCTTTTCTCATGGAGGATGGAGGTGGCTGCCAGTGGCCCTTGTGCCCCACAGAAGTCACCTTGATGCCCTCTAGCTCAGAGCTCAAATGCAGGCAGTGCAAGCGAGAAGAAAACCTCCAATGAACCACTTAATGGTGCGGGAACTGATGTTTAACTTGGATCACCCAGAAAATGATACATGATTCCATTCAATACCTGAGCTGACATAAACTGGGGGAGGTCACATTGAACTAGTGCTCGTGTTATCTCCCTCCTGAACCAGAGCAGACAGGTCCTAATGCACCGTGTCTGCCCTGGCAGCCCTGGGGAGCAATCAGCTCCTCCACTGCAGAGGACTTTGGCAAAAAGCAGCTGGTGCAGGCATGGATGAGGGTATTGTTGCCATTTTTGCTGAGCCAAAGCTTTAGGATGGAACTCAGCTGGTTTGTTTTCCTGTCAGCAGCTTCATGACTAAATTAGCTAGTGAGATACAAAGTGGTGATGCCAAAAGTGCAGCAGTGCTGGGAGCCTGGTCACAAGCAGGTGTATCTAGAGACCAAGCAAAACCCTTTTTTTCAGCCAAAGCTGCAGCATAGCTTTATGTGTTTATGTGAAAAGCCGTTAAGGCTGTCAGTCAGGAGCTTTCAACTTAATTTTGCAAACATGGTAAGTCTCCAAGACTTGAGCCTTTCTAATACAAGGAGCCAGGCTCAGCAGGGACATTGCCCTTCAGAGGGATTCAGAGATCCCCAGCTCAGCACTAGGCCAGGGCAAACCACTCCCAAAAACCGCATTTTCCTGCCTGCAGGTTACAATATGCTCACAGAGGCAGAAAGCTCATTAGCAGCCCTGACCTAAAGGCCACCCTCCCTGGCTCAGTGTCCACCCTGCACAAGGGGCTGGGTCCCTGGGGCTCTCCCACCCTGGATGAGCAGTAAGATCATCACTCCTGGGTGGGGGCAGAGCTCAGGCACGGGGACAGACCGCGCGTCCCTCTTGGCAGTACCGGCTGATTGCACAGAGGATGCTCCATCTGTCACCCTGCTCTGCAGCTGAGCTTGACCTCCCCAGCACTAAGGAAGCCCCAGAAGATTAACATTTAATGATGCTTTCAGTTTCAGCCCTTGCAGTTTTTCGTCTCTCAGAGGGCAGACATGGAAGAGAAGGAGAATCGTATCCTATGTACAGCATATGGGTCTTCTTTCAGCCATCTGCTTTAATATGCTTACTTTGACAGATTCAGATTTTTTATATTATTCCTATGTTGAAAAAAAATATCCACATATACCTTATTCCAGAAACAGAACATTGTTGCTCCTTGTATACCCATTTTTGTTTTGATTTGTGTAACCATCATACCTAATTCAGTTCAAATAAGTAAACACAGGGGATATGGCTCTTGGTAGCTGCCTGAACAGAAGCACGGAAACTAAACCATGCCAAGACAGATGGACTAAATGTGACTCTTTGTTGTCTTGAAAAACACATATAACCACACAACTTAATGCAAAAGTAAAACCTTAAGGGACAGTAAAGTGAACCAGAAACACAGAGTTTCCATTCTTTTTGTTAAGCACTACTTTTTTTTTTTTAATTTTCTGCTTGTGAAATGTCCAGCTTGTGCTCTGTGCTCAGGAGCACATGCAGATAAAGCACCTGGAGGTCTGCTCTGTTCCCAGAGGCCCATCAGAGCTGCCTGGAGCACTGGCTGAAATCAGTAAGATCATCACAAGCACAGAAGTTGTTGAATAAACAAAACTGTGGTATGAAAGTTCATGAAGTATATATTTGGTTTTATGGCTGAGCATTTGATGACTTAGGTTAGTATTCGTAGGAAATAGTGACCTGAAAGAGGGATCTACATGAGAAAGTACAGGGACAAAAGTGATGGCCTAGAAGGAAGGAGAAACACAAAAGCCAGCAGAGAGATTCCAAGCCCATTGAACATTTCTAGAAGATAAAGGTAAGAATTTTAATTTTGGGATTAAATTCTTGGGATTAAATTATTTGGGATTAAATTCTTAATTTAATTCCAAATTTTAATTTAATTTAAAGTTACCAAGAGACAATGCAAGAGTCAGATCCTTAAAGCAAGCAGATCACTTAGGAAAGTGATAAAACAAGGGACAAGAGGATAATTGGTGCTGCTTCAGCCATGATACTGTAGGGAGAAGCTAGATGGGAACACAGAAGGCTACAGAGGGAGAGAAGGAACTGAATACCACTACAGTCAGTTCAGCAGCCAGAGCCCAGCTGTTATTGCACTTTACTCAAGAGAATACCTGAAATGGCAAAAGTCCAGTGAAAGTAAGAGCTGTGCAGTCATGAAGGTAAAAACAAGGCAATTAACCTGTCCCATGTAGTAGCTCTCATTGTTTTTTTAAGGCCCTTGAGACTTCAGCAGCCAGTCAAGCAATGCTCACCAGTGCCCTACCAGCATAAGGTTACCTAAACACGTTGCTAATACAAGTTTCTTTGCCTAAAGAAATCAGATAATTATTATCAATGCCTAAAAGAAATGACAAAAGTAAATTGGGAAGACAGGAAGTCACTTTTTTTTTTTGCAGCCAGACCCTCCAAAGGAAGAAAAATAAATTGCTTCTTAAAGTTTAAAATTGAAAAATCACAAGGTTTCAGCAGACTCCCAAGCAGCCTGGAAACTGAGAATCATGAGTTTGCAGAAAGGGTGCCCAATAAAGGCTAACAACACCCCCAAGAATTTAAAGAACTCCTTCCACAGATGGTCAGAGCTTGTGCTCAGCTGTCCCAGTCACAGCAGATCTGGCTCAGAGGAAACTTCATTCTTCTTGGTATCATGAAAGGCCAGGGGTTTAATGCTGCAGGTGTTCCATGTCTTCCTGGCCCATCCCTGTCCTACTCTGCTGTAGGATGGATACCCCTGCACTGGTGAGACATGCTGAGCTGAAGCATGTCATTCCTCAGTGAAAGAAAACCTGCTAGAAAAATTTGGCTCTTCAACCTGCACATCTCACATTCCCTTGCTAAAGTTCAAAGCAGATAGTAATGGTACAAAGTCCAAAAGGAAACTTACTCTTTGTAGTAAAAATGGGTGTTTGCAGTTAAATGTAAGCATGGAAATAAAAGAGTAAAGCCTAACACAAAACTGAACTCCCTGCAGCAAAACCCTGAGGTATTAGTAGGCATTGTTTATAAGCATCATCATATTGTGTTTTTTCTGCCCCAAACATATGCACTGACACAGTCCTCAACATCAACACAGAGCAGGGAAGGGAAGAGTGCAGCAAAGCCCTGTAAGCAGATCTGCCTCCCTGTGCAACATTTTCAGGGTACCATCCTTAAGTGTAGGGTCTTGGCCCATGTATGGGTGGCATAACTACAGGGCATAACCATTATAACCATCACTAGATGTAAAGATACCCAAACACATCAGCAAGAATAATCACAGCCTCTAATTAACACTGTGAGAAGTCAGAAAATATAGCTCAGGCTTAGCTGCTGCCTCATTTTGTTAACAAGAGATAATTGAAAAAATATATGCTAAAGTGATTGCCTAATCATCACAACAAATTTGATAAAAATTCAATTCACCATGATCAAATAGTTATTTACAAACAAAGCAACAACACACAGAGCACATTACTTGTTTGGGGTCTGTCTCACCAAGTCTGAACAAACAGACTGCAAAGAATTTTACAGAGGAAGGAAGATCAAAACTGTGTCCCAGCAGCTTTTGGGCTAATTTTGGGAATCAGATATCCTTCCTGCTGTTCCATCACTTCCAGTTTGAGAATTATTCTTGTCCCTTTGCTGTGCATCTTGAGGAACCTCTGGTGTTCCCCCTTTACATCACCATCCTGACCCAACCATTCTCCCTCTACCATCAAGGTAAAGGTCATGAGGGTCCACAGGAAGAGCTTGCATGACTCTGTGCCTCCAAAATGCAGGAATAGGGCTATTGACAACAAAAGTCCTCTGTCACCTTCCCCCCTAATGATATTCTCTTAATCTAGGTTTTCAGTGAGGAAATGTGTCATCCAAATGCATAATGAATTACTTGTAAGTAATTTCACCCAAAGAGCTTTGTCCCAAATTCAAGTCAAGCTCTGCAGATATAACAAAGTAGTCAGGACACAACTTATTTTAGGAATCAGCAATATGCTTTAGGCAGAAATCTTAACTTGTAAATATTGCATTCTGGTGCAGCAGATTTCCTTCCTGATAGACCATGACCACTTCATAATTCTAGGGCAAAACCATGAAGATTAATAAAAAGCAGAGAAAGGATTTTAATCAACACAGCCAGCTGGTCTGTGGCTTGGATTATGTTGTGGAAGGCAAAGTGTAACGCTAAGATTGAATGAAAAATGCAAAGCACTGATTACCCTGCAGACTATCTACCAGCTAAATTAACATTAAACTCAAATTTGCAAATCCTGTGCTTATATTACTGCATGTAGGCAATTGTGATATATTTAACATCAACTAGAAATTTTTAAATCTGCCTTTAATATAATGAGTTTTGTTTCAAATCCTGTTCATAGAAGTCACTTTCCACCTGTTACTGAGAAGACAAACTATTTTAAATCTCATCTTTAAAAGTATTGTGATGAGCTCCTTCTCTGGAGGGAGTAAAGCAGCACAGAGGATGTCTGGAAAGCAACTAGATGAGGAGAGGGAACCTGCTTAAAACCCAGGAGCAGGAAGATGAAGGCTTATCCAATACAGGGCATGCAGCCAAGGATATTTCTGGTCTGGGAGGAACAGCTTTGGGTGCCTGGGAGAAGGTGCCTCCTCCAGGACACAGACCCAGGGAGAATCAGGGGCTGCAGCTCCAGAGCAGCAGATGTAGGCTGCTGCCAGCTGCTCTGGGCTGGAGGGAGAAGAGGGGAAACCAGCTGGCTGGACCCTGGCCAAGGAGCAGCAAAAGGCTTGAGTGCCATCCCCACATCGCCCTGCCCCACCCAGCCCCACAGCACCACAGCAACCAGAGCTAAAACTGGGTCAGGATGGCCACTGCAAAACCTGCTATTAGGAATGTAGGGATTGCACTGAAAATGTCCATCCATGTGCTATTTTGACAGAAAACAGGCTACTTGGGGAAACTGAAGAGCAGAGAGGAAACTATGCTTATGAGGAAATCGGTGCCCAAAGTTCTGTGAGTGCATGAATTTTTCTTTTTTTACTGGCACTGCACCTGGACAAGACACACTAGGACTAACTAAAGTGGCATTGCACATCTTGAATCTCACTGAGGTTCCAGGCAATGCCTGGGGTGCCCTGGGTGCATCAGCCAGCCTGCTGCTGACCACCTGCCAGCACAGCCAAAGATAAGCAGGAGGGGTAGCAAGTCACTGGACAAGTATATGTGATCTAGGCCTGGGACATACTTATGCTTTGGCATTTCCTTAGAAAGCACAGTTCTTTCAGCTAAATGCATGACTTGTACCTAGCAACTGCCACTCCGGGTATTATGTGATGGTTTGCAGATGTTAATTAAAATTACTCTGTCCATATTAGAACAACTTAACAAATATTGTGCATGCATAAGTTTCAGGGAGAGGGGTGGAAGTGTAACAGCGAAAACAGTTTCTTTCAATTACTTGATTCTCTCTCTACAGAAAAAAATTCCATTCATACTTTTTCTGGAGAAATATTTCTGTAGCTTGAGAAGGATATTAAGTTAACATGCCAGAATCAAAGCATTCAAGCTGAAAAGCTAAATCTAGACCTAGTACACTCCTCACTAGCCCTGATTTTTCTAAAGTGCTGAGCACTTTGTTTTACTAAAACAGGATCTGTTTGATTATGCCCAGACATACATAATCCTGACACATCAGAGCATCTCAGTGTGCCTAATTAATTTACCTTTACAACACTGATCTCTTCCAAATCCTTTTCCCCTTCATGAAGTGAAAACACAATTAGCAAAGTTTTATAAGTGAGCAGTGGAGGCATGAAGGTTCCATCAGTGGTCCCAGGTCTACAGAGAAGTGGGACTGCATCCCAGCCTCCTTGTGTCACAGATGTTATCCAAAGCTTTGGAGCTACAAACTAAAACTTCCCAAATATCCTGTTTCAAAAAGAAAGCATTCCCCTTTAGAAACTTGAAAGACATTACTCAAGATTCTTTTGTCTGGAATGAACTAAATCCTGGCTTTTAACCCAACATAAAATTAAAAAGCTGATATCATCAGCTTCACTGTTCTACTTACTAATAATTTTAAAGTGTTGACCAATTACAATCTAATTTGATGGAGACTCAGCCAAATTATATTTCTTCAAGATGGAAGAAAATCTGAAGCCAGGAAGTTGAAAAATACAAAACTTGTGCCCATAGAAAGAAACAGATAGGAACAATTTAATATCTCCAAAGGCAAGTAAGAAAACCCTGTATGAGAGAGCAGTAAACACACTGTAGCACTTGCATCAGTAGAAAGAGTAAATCTGATATAAATCAGGTTTGCATTTTGCAGATGGATTGGCTCAGATTCTATGCAACAGATTTGTAGTTCAAGAAGTCAATGACTCCTGAGGGAGGAACTTCTTGTACTGTGAGCAGAATTTAACCCATTAGCAAATCTTAATGAAAGTATTTTCCTAATTTTATAAAGCAAGCTAAAATCCTAGACAAGCATAGGTAATCAGGATTTAATCAAAAGCTCACCCTCAGATCTCCCTTCAGAACTGTGCTGTGCAGGACTCCAGACTCAGTTGCTAACTTCTCAGGGTGGGCTCAGGTCATGTCACCAGGCAGCCTCCTCACTACCTACCAGGCATCTTCTAATTGAGAGACACCTGAACTGAGCTGCAGCAAGAGACCACAATGCCTCTTTGCTCACAGCTCTCTACAGCTGTGCCAAAGCTGTACCCTAACCCTAGGTGGAACAGTAAAATCCTCAGGGGGCTGAGGCTGGTGAAAAGAAAAAGGAAGTGAAGGTGACAGTCTAGTGTTCTCCTTGGCATGCCTTTTTACATGCAGTATGCCTGGAGCTCTGGGCTTTGTGATTTTCTCAACTCTAAACCTAGGCATAACCATCAGCTGAGGCATAACCCTAACCCTAGGCAGAGCAGTAAAATCCTCCTCTGCTCTTCTGCCTTGTCCTTGGTTTCCATGAAGTGACCATGAAGGATTTTCAGCCTTTACAGCCCCTTGGTTTGATGCACTGGGCTTTGAAGTCATCTCTGGTTCTTGCTTCAAATGCTGCTGCCACTTCCAGATCAAACTTAGTGAAATCACAGTGAAGTAATTTGTGCTGCAGTCAAGTAAAAACATGTATTGCCACATCATGCTCTTGGTATGCATAGCATAGTTTGAAATCTAGATCAGATGGTACAAGATCACCCCATTCTAGCCCTGCATTTGCCTTCTGCAGCTTACAGCTGTGACTTTCACACAGCCTGGCAGCTTGCTTTGCCTCAGCTCCCTCTTAAATTAGGCAGAAATATTTCCAGTAATGGATGTCTGAAGGTCTCTCACAACCACATTGTGGTAAAAATAGATAAGGGAAAAGAATTTCCTGTTCCAAGTAGAATTTACGTAAACGATTAATAATTCATTACTTGGTATTCACAAAAATTCTTTCAACTTAGAATGACCAATATTAAAAAATGTTGTAACTTCATTACTGAGGACACAGAAATGGAAAAAAAAAACAAACCAACACCAACAAACATGCTTCAACTTTTTCAAACCTTTTCATTTGGAAAGGTCAGTCCATACTTCCTTTGGCAGTACAGGATGGAAAATGCTGCTGGTATTTTTCTCTGGTAGTTCTAGTTCAATGCCATACAAGGGAGAAGGACAGCAGGAGGCCAAGAATGTCACCAGTCCAGTGCTGTCAAGATGAGCTCCACTTCCCCAAACACAGTAAAGTGAAGGCTTGGCAGTTATGGGAGTGAGAATCATTCCTAGAGCTTCTACATCTCCTGTCCAAACTGGATTAAAATTTAGTCATGTAGGTCAGTCACTCAGTGGGTTTCTGGTGGGGATTGTGTCACAGTTTAACCCCAGTAAGCAGCTAAAGAGCACCCAGCCACACTTCTTTTAACTCCAAGTATTTAATTTCTGCTAGGTCTTCCCTAGCTTTTGCCAAGATTGATATTTATCATCTCAGACTTGTTAGAACACAGCCTTCATACAGCCACATGTCACCTGAAACCTGAAGGAAATCTTCAGCAGTATCTTACTACAAACATGACAGGACTGAGAACTGAGTTGAAAATTCTTAATGGGGAAAATAATGTGTAATTAAAACACCACACAAGCTTTTAAAGAAAAAAGATAGCTGCTATCCCACATGAACCTCACCCTAGACTCAAATTACAGAGAGCCTTTTGATAGCAGGAAACACTTTACATTCAGTTTATATTCTCCTGCTGCAGTGCTCTGTGCCATTGGGAAAGGTATGACAATCCAGAATAGTGTGATGAAAACCAGGTGGGCCTAAAAAGGCAGAATTTTTTTGTTCAAAATGAGCATGCATTATCCTCTGTGACTCTACCCTCAAGTACAGACTACAAAAAATTAAATACAAATTTCTGATGATTTTGTATCCAGAATTCCAACACCAGTTAGTCTCTGGAACATTATAGAACAGTGGTTTACAACACAAACACTTCCCAGGAAAAAAAAACCCACACCACAAAAAAAACCCTTAAACACGTAAGGTCAAACCAATTAGTTATTTAAGGAAAAAATGCCAGACATTGCAATTGACCCCAACTAAGCACATGCATCTAAAAAAAAAATCAGTGAGCAGGAGATTCTTAAAGGAAATCCCAAAATAGTGACAAAATAAATGCCAAATCAAGGCACAGAAACAAATTAAACTCTCCCATCACATTGTCAGGCAATAAATATACAATTAAGGCACACTGTGTTTACAAAGTCTGTGGCAAGGTCTTTTTTAGGCATTAATTTTTCTTTCCTAATGTTTCCCTTTCACTGCTAAATAATTCCATTCAGAGGACAGTTGTTCAAATGTAGCTTTCACATCATAAATCTTTAAAAGCCTACAGTCTCTCTATTATATTTACTTTCTTTTCTCTACACAAAAAAAAGGATTGATCTAAACATACCCTACAACACTATTTACACTTTAGTTGATTATTATTTCTGGTTTGTTTCTGAGCAACTAATGTAAAATTTCATTTAAATAGCTTTTCCTTAAAAATGTATTTCCTAAATATAAACAGAAATTATTTTCCCATACAGGTGTGTATCCATATGCGACTTAGAAAGCCACGAAGGCAAGACAGTATTTCTAGTCTTTCATCATACTAACACAAATCCCAAACACCAAGAAAAAATACCTGAATTTAGGAGTAAATAGTTCATTCCTGATGTACAGTTTCAGATGGGAAAAAAAAAGGTAGCTAAAATAAAACTCATTGAAATAGCAGTAGCACTGTTAAATCACACAGCTGTGGCAGTAATGACAGGACTGCTTTCTGAAATGGAAACACACAGACAGCTGAGTTAACCTGTTATTCCATAAGTTACATGTATTTTAGAGGGCATTTGCAGAGTGCTACATTTATCTTTTAGAGTTTTGGTTGGTTTTGGTTCTGTTAGCAAAAAAAATAAATTTATTTATATCTAAAATAATACAGCAGATACTAAAAGAAGGCATATGCCTGTAGGACAGGAGCAGGTCTCCTTACTGCCAATTATATTTTAATTATCTTCCCATTTTCTGAAAATTGAAGGATATCCCAGCTCCCAGCAGTGCTTTTACTCGCTTGCTCTTGTCTGCTATACATACAATACTATATAACTTCACTATGATCCATATGATCGTTTTATTTACATTATCTGCTGCAGGATGCTCTGTCTGGGGTGCAGGAAAAACTTGAGCAATGCAAATTTTGCAGAGCTGTCACTAGTGAACTGAGAGGAGGTGTCAGGCTGCTTTTAGTGTAGAATTATGCAAAACCAAATCTGACTCATCAACCCCAACGTTAAACACCCTGATAGTGAGGTGAAGGTGCAGCAGATATTGTAAAATATCCTCATGTAGAGATGCTGAGTTGACACAGCTGACCTGGAGACATAGGACTACAGTATAAAGTGAACCCCTTTGTGCTATAAAAGTACCACTTATATATATACTATGGAAGTGCCACTTTCAAATGGCAGAGATTTCTAGCATACTCCTTCTTGGAGCATGTGTGGAGATTCTTCCCTTAGGTGGGGGTGCCTCTCAAGGTGAACTAAAGATGTTTGCCACAGATATTGATATGGGTAACATTGATCTCTACTCAATAATTGTTTATTTTTTGGTATCTTTAATATCATTGCTTTGATATAATATATTATATTATACTAGTAGTGTTAGCTTCTATACTGTGGAGTAAGTAATTCTGATTAAGATCTTTTTGTCTAATTATTTATCATTAATTCATTTTAATACATCTGGCTTGCCATCCTTAATTCTGCATGACGAAATTGTACAAAGGTTCAATCACACTTGTATAATTCCTTAGACTTAAGCCATTGACCAAGTCTGAGGTTAAGATTGGAGTCAATCACACCTAGATTCCTCTCTGAGGAGTTTAGAAAGCCAGAGGTCATTCTGCACCTTGTGACTTAATGGGAAGGCTTCCCTAAAAAGCTTTGAAGCTCCCACTCCACCCACAATGACATCATATACTCCTTTACCTTGTGTCTTTTGAGAAACAGTTTCTGGAAATGCAGAGCTATGACTATTGACAAACACTTCATTTTTCTACTTTTTTTTAATTTAAAAGTGAAAAAAACCAAGAAGGTCCCATACAACCCAGAAAGAGGTTTAAAAAATATCCAGGCTTATTTGCAAGTGTCTTTTTCATATTAGGTGTTTCCTCATCTTTTCCCCAAAGAACAGAATATTTGGCAACATTTTAGTTACACTGCCGATAAAAGTAGAAGTAGTAATCAGTAAAAAAAATTCCAGCGAAGTAACGGTCAGTTGAGCAGCTAGCAAAACCCTGCAAAAGAAAAATAAATGCGATTCATAAAGGAAGCTCCTTCAGTTCAAAAGCTCTTTGTCTGTGGCTGTGCTGTCGTTTGAAAAGCCTTACCGGCACAGCTACGCGGAAAGAGTACGCGCTGTCGAACAGCTTAGCCACGGGGAGAGCCCAAACGTGCTGGCGGCCCTAGGGGATAAGTGAGACACAGACAGATAACCTCATCTCATGGGAAACTGGAGAGAAGGACAGACTCTGGAAATATCTAACTGACAAATGCAGTGCAAGGTGATTACGATACCAAGCCTTGATAATTACAATCAAAGTATTTAAAGAACCAAGCGCTGACTTTAAATCCTGCAAATGTGTGTTTACTCTGATCAGCTCCACATGGGAGCTGCAGGCATCTGACTCCCGGTGAACTAGCAAATGACAGTTCTGCTGATTTTGGGACAGCAACTTCAGCAGTGCTCAGAAGACAGAAAATTTCCTCCATATATTCTAAAGAAATGGGTAGTGTTTTCACTCGGTATTTCAAAAACAGATACCTGCAAGGTTTCATGCTATTTTTTATTACAGTGTTCTGCCATGCAAAAGTGAAACAATGTATTTGGCACCTGAAATGTTTATGCTGCAATGAATAAAACAAAATTCAATCCTCACCTCTCTTTCACCTAATGATCCATGGTAACTTATATTTCTAACATCTCAACTCCTTCATCTTTCTCTCCTCACTTCACTTTCTGACACACCCTCTCTGCTGTAGACAATATGTTCACATGACAAAGTTACATGGGACTGGTGAGTCCAAATGATTGCTGTTCTGCCTTTTGGTAGGGAATAAGCCTTTCCATCCCCAGAAAAATCCCCTTGAAAGAAAGCTCTTCAACTAGGCAGCATTTCTATTCTGAGTCACATCAAATCTGAAAGCTCACTGCTGCTGGAGGCTAGTTAGCTTTAGTCTTTTGATGTGGATTTCAGGTTGACACAGGAAATCTCTTTGACCAGTTTTGTCAGTAAGCTTCAAGGGCATTTCCACAGTGTGAAACTCTCTATGTCTGACTTAATTTCAATTCTGTTGAAATTACAGCAGACAGGGAAAAACTTGGGAAATTTTGGCTTTTGGATTATTTTGCCCCTGTTAGAGAAGCCTGAAACTTTTTGCAAAGACATTTGAAAAGCTGAGCAAAAAGTCAGCTTACAACTGGAGGTATCTCAAGTGCTGTAATTTGACTGACTGGAGGTATCTCAAGTGCTGTAATTAGACTAAGCATAAAAAAAGAAATCAGTTAAAAACATGTTATGCATGGGAGCATAGATCAGAATGCTGAAGAAGACTCTGAAATTGCTTCCAAATTCAGGGCTGTTTCTCCTACAATATGTTCAGAAATGCTATTATCATTGCTTCCGCCTTTTCTACTGTTTTAGCCAGAATAAACATTTCCAAACAGACATTGACAAATGGGGGCCTTGAAGGAGTCCTGTATGTCCAGGGAACTTGAAGAGAGTTTAAAGCCTTGATCAATTTACTGGAGATGCTTAAAGAATTGCAAGACCTGGTCGCTAAGAACATTTTTATTGGGATAAACATGTTTTACCAGCTTTTATCCCCATTGAGGCAATCCAGAAGATGACCCAAAAACAACTTTTGCTTTTAAAATGAAGAATTTTCCCTAGAGGGATTTATTGGTAAACTCCTGTTAGCACAGAAATAAAGCAGAATACTACCATTGTTACCAGCAAATTCTAGACTTTAAAACTGGAATTCATTACTAAGATAATAATAGAAACCATAAAGTAGATGAGAGTTTGGAGGACTCTCCTAAAGCTCTGACTGATAATTTATTCCTTTTTCTTAAGTGTTTCTCTGGTGTTATAATGAGTTGCAGTGATGAGTCAGGCTGAAGCAGAATCAAAACTTTCCTTGCAGGGAATCATTTGCTAGATTTTTATAAAAGTCAGCAGAAAACTGACTCCAACAAAAAGATTGCATCTCATTATTATCACGCCAGAGCCAGCCATGACTGACAGACTCAAAGCACCAGCATTTGGATTTCTAGTACTTCAACAAAGAGCAGAATTTTGCAGCCATTTGTTTTATAAAAATGATTCCCAAAAGACAAAAATCTTACCTGTGTGGTTTCTTGGAAATCCTTCCTACTGTTCTGGCTTGAAGAATAATGGGAACAATAATTTCCAAATGTGACTTTGCAGAGAAATATAATTAACGGCTCTGTGGTGCTTCAAGAAACAGAGAAAAATAAGGATAAATTACTTTATTAAAAATAAAATCAGTTTCCCCCAAACCAATATTCAAAATAATGTCATACTCGGTAAAACTCAGAATATGATGTATTAATCCCTACATGGGAATGCTGTACTATTGGATTATAATGACATACATTTAAAAGACAAATTTTCAGTGGCTGTAGAAAGCAAGCAGACATTTCAGGAGTACTGTTATATTTCATCTTATCTGAAAAAGGCAGATGTTTACAGGGATAAGACTGAAGATCAAAAGACTGGATGAGTTCTTTCTTGCAGAAACAGGAGTCATAAACTGCTTTTCCCTGCTGTAAGTCACAATTTTATTCAGTACCAGAAGTTTCTGCCCAAGAATCCCCTTTAACAGGGCTTGGCACAACAGGCCCAAAGAAGGCTCTCTCTGCAGTTACTCATTTATGTTCCTAATAATGTTTCTCTACAACAAAAGCAAAATCAGATCCCTAGGCCAGAGACCACATTCCTGTCAATACAAACATACATGTCTGCTCAAGTGATTGTTATGATAGAAGCTTAAACCTTCTGGATTTCAATACCTGCAACATCAGGTGAAATTTTCCTTGAGCTGAGAATGGCATTGGGCCTATGAAACAGCACAGAATCTACCCAAAAGGTCTACATTAAAATTTAGTTGTGTATAGATTTTTCCCACTCCTCTGAATAGGACACATTTGTGTAAGAAAAGACATCAGGCAATAATTTCTGTAATATAAAGAACTACTCTTATCTATTGTATGTATTCCTTTTAATTGTACTTACTTTATTTCCAGTGAGATTTCTACATCCATGGGTGTGTATTTGTTAATAGGAATAAGATAGTTGTAGTTTCCAGAGCTGAAAAAGGTTGCATTAAAACACATGGGATTTTGACATCAACAGTATGTTCACCAAAACAAAATTTAAATTTAAATTGCATTTAAATTTTAACAGAAAACATATAAAAAGGCATCAAAGACTACAGCATGGTAGGAAACAACTGTGAGCAGGAGCCAGGCAGGCAGGCCACATTAATGGTGTTTATCCCACCATAGCATAATAAAACAGTTCACCTACCTGCACTGCAGATTTTTACTACAATAGCGATTGTCAATGCTTTGCTGAGTTTCCAAAATCTGTATGGAACTGACTGTTGTATCAATCCCTAAAAATATTAAGAATAATGGTTTATTCTTGATTATTTCAGAAATCTTAGGTAAGAGCCCAATAAAACTGCAGTTAGTTAACTGCCTTGATTGCCACTGCAGGACCTGCTGCAGGTCTAAATTAGCTCTGTTAAAAGCCTCTGGTTGATTACCTTCATTCTGCCATTGGAGATAAGATTCTTGTTCAGTTTGCAAGAACAAATATCCTGAGAACCTAACATTGCACCATTTTCTTCTGCACAGACATTAAAGGTTACTTTGATGGCAGCCCAAGTAAAACTCAAATGTGTCAATATTTATTTTAATGTACTAGAAGCCATACTCATTCAAGTAACCACTAACTGGAAAAACCTTATCTTTGTTGAGAGGAATATCATGGAATGCAACAAAACTTGTTTCTAATTCTCTGTGGAAGAAACCTACCCAACTAAAATGATAATTATAATTCCTCCATACAATGTTGTCTTGAACTTAAAAGAACCATTGTGTTGGCAAGAGTTTTGTAATATTCTACAGATAGATGATGAGTATAGTCATGATAACATTGACAGGCACCATGTTCCTGAGAGTGCTGTCCAAATCCTTCCTGAGCTCTCTGGCACCTTTGGTGTCATGACCACTTCCCTGGGGAATTTGAAAGCACAAGGAGGACTTGGTTTAGCAGGCCCAAGCCCTTCACATCACACTGTGCACACTGGGTTTGTGTTTCTCCTCCTCTGGTCTACAGCAACCATTCCCTAATTTGCAGAGAAACTTGATGAGTATAGGGTGACCTGTCCTCTGGTTATAAAATCTCTGTCTGGTAGTATATATTTAATTTTCAGCATGCAAATATCTACAAGTGACAGAGGGAAATTGAGCATGTTCATCTCAGAGAAGCAGCACAGGAGAACATTTCCCTGTGACACAGCAACTCATTACAACCTGCAACATAGAGATGCCTCAGAGGATCTAATCTGAGGTGTGTGTACCCATGCAAAAAAAATCAGAAGGGGAATGATTTTTCCCCAGATCATCCCACTGAGGCACATCCAGGTGACAAGAAGAACTTGTATTCTATTGCTCACCTGCTTTAAGTGCATGGTCTAGATGTCTAAGTCTAGATGTTTTATCGTCCAAATATTGCCTGGCCTTTAATAAAATATTCATTTTAAAAAAAAAGGCCTTAAAACAGAGGCTCCACAAAAACCAAAAAGACACAAGGCATAATCCTGCTCATACTGAATGAATGCCAGAGCATGCTGCTATAACATATGTAGTCAGCAGATACTCATCTTTACATGAAAGAATCAATATTTTCAGCCCAGGCTGGCTCTGACAGCAGTGCACAGTCTCTAAAAGGGGAACCTGAAATCAAGCCAAACTTCCTGCGTCAAGGAACTTTATTTCATCTCCTCTTGAGGCAGTGTCAGGATCTGAAGGGAGGGATGGCCCCTTTGAGCAGCTGACATTTTAATCCCTTAGGTGAGATGAGGCAAACCTCAAACACTTCCTTCACACTGTATCATGAGTTTCCAGCACACAAATATCACACTCATTTCCTTAAGCACAAGATTTTAGCCCCTGTCAAGGAAAAATGCCACTTGTCATTTTATTGTATCTGAAGCCAAGTCTAAGAACTCTCTAGAGAGGGCAGTCAGAATGTCTATAAAAATCTAACGAAGACATAAGAATAAACTGAAAATTACACTGAATCACAGGTTTCCTGTTGTTCACAGGAACTAGACTCACAAGTGCTAATTCTCTATAATGATGAATTATAACTGAAACTTCTCTAAATTCCAGAAGCAGAATTCCAAGCCTAAAAGTAGATCTTGAAAGTTATACAAGTAAACATTTTAATTTTTTTTTCATTTAAATATAGAACTTACAGTCACTTCCAAGATCAGGTTTTCCACCAGGTTTTTTGACTGGATCTTTTTTGGGTAACATGCCACTTTCATTTCCTGTGAAAGAATGAATGTACAAACATTGCCCAAATTAGCCTTGCACAATTGTAAACAGCAAAGTATGAATACAAAACCAGAAGATTTTTTGTTAATTACCTCCTGAATAAAGACATATGTAACCACGAGAGTGATCTTTAAAATAAAAAGTACTTCCATTTAGAAGAAGATATGCACAGAAAAAATAAGTTTGCAGATAACATGAAACAAGTTTTTGAAATCTACAAAATACCAAAAACACAGCCATTTCCAAAACATAGCCTAGTAGAAAAGACTTCATCACACACAGAGAACATCACCAATTTCTATAACAGAGAGCCAAGCTGGAAGTCAATATGCAGCCAAGCACTTCAGCAAAAGTCTGAACATAAAGCCACATCTTTTTTGTTAGTGAGAAAATAGCATTAGGAATTATAGGCATCTGGCATGCAAATATAGGCTGGGGGAACAACTCAGATTTTTTAATGGGTAATGTTAAGACACAGAGGAATTAAGTATCTTTAGTAGAGCCAGCAATTCAGAGAGAGGATGCATAACCAAATTTAAAAAGCTAATACACATCTCTAGCAACATGATCACCATGCTCACTGATGTCACCTCTGTAACTTCAAACATGGGACTAGGCTGTGTAATATAAACTGATGACTTTTTTTTTACATTGTTATTCTGTTAATTTCCTCAACACTTGCCTAGAAAAGTGAGGTCTTTTGAATAATCATCATATAGTACAACCTGGGGAAGGCAAATGACCCTTCAAGCCCATGGGAAATGGTCAGAGACATGTTACAGTAAACTGGCACTGGGAAATGCTGATCTTGCCTAAACTAACATGCTTCATCAGATATCATTTCTAGAATACCAAAATACTAAATGACCATGTTTTCCAAAGGAAACTTTCTGATTTCAGAATGACTGTCTCATGATAGGAAGCAGAGATCAAAATGCATTATTCCTGAGATTGAAATAAAACAGCTAGATTAACCTTATTGTTTTCTTATTCTTTCTAGATTTGGATTTCATATCAGTATTGGGAAATAAGAAAATCCAGACTTTTCTCATCCTAGTAGGGGAGCATAAGCATGGAGCAACATTAACAATTGGAATCAAATACAAAACAATGTAATGCAAAATCATCTTTGGGATTTTAATCTGGCTTGTGTTTTTTCTATAAGACTCTCATATTGCTGCCAGCTATTCCTTGAATCCATATCTTATTTACTAGCTCATCATACAGATCTACAGGTTCTGCCAGATTTGGGAGTAGTAGTCATCTGCTATGACTACAATGACTATTTCGTAGTTATCTGCTGTGCCATATCCTTGTACAGTTCCAGACACCTAGAAAAATGGCTATTGAACACATGCAATCACACATGTACACTCATCTTGGGGCAGATCTAATAAAAGCCTGCTCATTCTCTCATTCCTCCCTTTAATTCACAAGCTAATTGTCACACATCCATTTTCTCCTGATTTCTCTCAACAGTCCAGATATGCTAGCAATGCACTAAACACTGTAATTTTGTATTTTCATTACCAGAGAGCTATTCTGTAGAAAACCTATATCCTCTAGTAGAGGTGAAGGATTGCTCTATGTAGATAAAATAGTTCAGCCCACATAAGTGTTGGTAGGTATATTTATTAAAAACTTGGGATTAATAAACACCTAAAATTTATTCTTTTGCAGATGGTAGAAGAAAGCATTAAGCAGTATCAGAATTTTGTACAAAAACCAGGACAAAGACAGATTTACTTCACTAAGATTTCAACTATTTAAACTGAGTCAGTAACTAGCATAGAACTTTATTTTCACTTGGGCTTTCACTCATCATAAAATTACCATTTCGTTGTTCTATCAGATATTGCAATCTAAATTTTTAATACTAGGTGCTAATTGAGAAGACCAAGAATATCACAAAGCACCACAGCAACGTTCAGTAAATTGTAAATAAAATTCCACCCTTTCACATATAGTAACACGTAGGGCTTTCTCAAAGGCTCATGTGGGGTGTTGAAGAACAAATTCAATAACAAATATAGAGCTACAAACATGACAAGAATGTAATGAGGAAAACTGTCATCTCCAAATAAGATTACAAAAAACTCATCCAATAAATGTAGTTGTTTCTTTACTTTTCCCTCCAATACTCTATTGTTTTAATTCAAGTGAGCTGTAATATTCTGTAAGCAGTGTGGGAAAAATCTGCTGGTGATTTCTCATCATGGTGGTACTTTACTATGAATCTGTTAACTACCCCCTGAAGGCAATAAATGCATGAGGCTGACCAAAATCCAGCAGGAGCTCTCACCAACCTCTCACTGTGAGAGGAGAGACACGGGGGAAAAACAACAAGTAAGGACAGCTCCTGGTTATTGGTGACACTTAACATTAAGCAATGAGCACTAATGGCATGGAAGCAGAGAGCAGAAAAGGCCCAGCTGCTGGAGGGTATTCACTTTTCTGAATTCCACTGAAATCAATGGAAGTACAAAAGCCTAAATCCTCCAGAAAAATCAGTTAAAATAAAATATGAGGAAACAAGGTCACATTAAGCTGGATGACACAAATATGCGCTGAGTTTTTATTTAATAAATTTCCTCTTGATTATGAATGCTTTTGTTTCTACTTGAACTTTCCAAACACCCTTTTCATCAACAAATCCAGGATTCAAAGGATGAGGAGCTACAATGGATGCACTCCATAGTAGTCTGCACCCACTGAATTCAGTTATTGCATTGTGGAACAGCAAAATGTTGTAATAACTCCTAAATTAGTATTTAATTTAACTGCAGTTTCAAACAGTTCTACCTTTCTATGAATAGGAATAATCAGCTGATTCTAAAGTATCCACTTTTTATCTTGATTATTCCCCATATTTAACTCTCAGCTGTTCTGAAATGCTCTGAAAACATTTTCCTTTTCATTTATCTTGGCTACAGCTACTTTAAACAGCTTGTTGGTTTTCCTTCTGTTCTGATTTCATATTGACATTGTTACCTTCCATCTGGGGATATATTCAGGTTCACTAAACTTGTGCAGAACTGAAATCTTTCAGTAGCTTGTGTACTGTGCTGATTTTTTCACTCTTGGATCCAGTCTTAATGCTATTTGGAGCATAAGACCTTGAGAAGGTAATGCTTTGTGTCTATTCTTATCTTCTCTTTCCACCTAATATCAGAAGCAGCCAGCTGAAGGTTTTCATATTTCAATTTCATCCGTCTACAATTGCCTCATTTATAAATGAGATTAATGTCTTCTTAATTAATCAACACTCTCTCAGCCTCCAGAGCAATACCAATCACTCAGGTATGACCTCTTGAAAGCACTGTACTGAGCTCTATCTGCCACAGGGCTTACTGCAGCACTGATCACAAGAACCTCAAGGACCACTCACACACAGCTTGTCTGCAGAATGGAGAATGGCCAGTGGTGAGTCCCACTGAAAGAGCCCATGCTGAGAGTGTCCAGCAATTGGTAATGCCTGCCCTGGCAGACATCTGTGCCTCAGAGGCTGAACTGCATCCATCCCCAGTTTCACTTCACTTTGTTGACTGTTAAAGCAAGAATTGCTCCCAAGGCCAAGATAGGAAGAGTCTGAATGCTGGTTTAATAATATTAACACTTGCCTCCAGACACTGGGTATGTTAAGGACTGGGAAAGAGAAACACAGATTCTCACAACTTAAGCATACCTTCATGCATTAACCTTCTCTTAGAAATATTACAAAAAATTGTAAACAATGCATCTTCTCATACACTACACACATAATATCTGGCAGGCAATATCAGTAGTAGAATTAATTCCAGTAAAAGTGTTTTACTTTATAGAGCTCTGTCTTCAAATAATACTACTCAAAACCCCTGCCTTAACAACCAGAATTTTATGTTTTCAGGCAGTTGGCATTTTGTCTCAGCCCACAGAAAAGATGTAGTACCACCAAATTGTGACACAATTAATGTTTTTGGAGTTTTTTTACAATTGTTCATTCATTCTCTACTACCTCTAATCAACTCCCATCCAACTGTAGCCAAAGGTTAATTAAAGGGATTAGTGACTTTCCAGTTCACATCAAATAATTTACCAAGAATGGCCAGGAAAAACAGTGACACCAGACAAAACATCTTAGTGCCCCAAATCCTTAAGGGTAACCAGGTCAGATTTTTCAAAAGTATGTTGACTGCAGTGATGATTAACTATATCAAGATTTTGTTAAATCCTCTGGACTAAGCTCTTTTGTAGAAAGCTAACTACCATTAAAGATAAACTACCTTGTCCCTTCCCCCACACTTTCCATACAATCTCTGCACAAATTATAAAAAATTAAATTTTCAACTTACGTTTTTCCTTTGCATTGTTTTTTTTATAACTTAGAGATTTGACTTTTGGTTGATGAATTGGACAACAATAGACCTTGTCACAAGGCAAAAGGTCACAGAAATTCACTTCAGGGATCCTGCTAGTGGGCTGTGTGGTCTGAGAAACTGTGCTTTCCCTCTGCAACGCTAAAGCAAAAAAAAAAAAAATTATAATTCTCAAAAATGCTGTGTACTGGCATTTTATAATAGCCCATTATGTGTATGCAGATCAGCAGAGACACAGTACCTGCTGTGGTGGTAGAGGGAGAGACTAGAACAGAAGTTGGGGTACTGCTGATGAAGAAAAACAATTCATTAAGAAATGGACATTGGAGTTGAGGACCAAAACAAATTGATCCACAGCCTATTACTGATTCTACTAATTCAAATTAATGGTAATTTAACTACTTGCCTGTAAACTGGATGCTTTTCAAAACGGCTGTCATGAATGCTAAGTAAATACAGGCTCCATATTGTCAAAGCACTGTAGAAAGAGAATTGTTCTGTAGATTTACATCCATCTTTTATGCAACACAATATGAATAATACCTTGAAGCATCGTGTGGAGATGCAGTCATGCAAGTCTTAACTATGTTAATGTTTATGAAAGGTAAAGTGTTAACTTGACCTTTAATTTCAGCTGAATTTAATGAGGTTTAGATTAGATACTTGTATACAGTATTGCGTTAATATACTTGCATTCAACACAAAACATAGCCAGTTTCCAACCTAAATAGAATCACACCACCAGTTCAGAGATTGTAAGCCATAGGTTTTTGGTCTGGAGACAGAAAATGGCAATTTTCTGAATTTTCAGAAAGTCCAGAGCGTACTTTCCTTTCCACAAGTCAAACTTTCTGTGACATAAGTGCACACCACAATGGGAACGAGTTCAGCTTCATTTCACACAACAGAATCACCCTGTACATCAGAAATTGTACTTAGGCACAGAATGATTGGATAAAACATGCAGAGTCCAGTTTTGCACCTGTACTACAAGCCACTGAGGTACACTCAAGGTGCACCAAACATTATAACATGGAGAGAGATCAGTTGTCTGCCCATCATATGAGTACTTTACTCGTATACAATGGTTTCAACTTTACAATATTACCAGGGATTTTCATTGTTAATTTTACTACGTTGTGTTCTTTGAGTAGGAAGGGAAAAGGAGGACAAAAAGTGCTATATACTTTCAGATAAGTAGGAAGGGGAAGGGAGAAACAAGTCAAATTGTTGTTAATTAATTGTTACCATAGTGCCATAATAGCAATCAAAGCTATTATAGTCACCCGGAAAATCTTCACGGAGCAAGATTCTTTGGTCTTTGACAAACAAACCTAGGGTAAAAAAAGCCAGTTTGGTTAATTCAAGTGACACACATTTAAGCAACTACTAGTAGAAATATTACACTAGGTTGACTTTACATCATCCTTGTTTCTTTCATGGTCACCTTTATATAAGGGCAACATCTACAGAGAAAAATTTCTTAATTAAAACTTCGTAATTAAAAGCCTATAAGACTGCCAGTGCACTGCGCATTGTTGATAGTGTGGAGGCACAAACATTACAGAGGAAGAAAGGATAGATAAAAAATAACAGCTCCTTGTCCTTTCTTCCTGCCATTTTTCCTACTTTTGAAGTATTTCAAAACCAAATTAAGAACTCAGTAAGTGTCCAGAACTAAAAGCTCAGCAGCTTTCAATATGTGCTCAGACCATGCTAAAGCAGGACTGGAATAAATACAAAAAAGAAAGGCACTTTCCAGATAAGTAGGATAATCTTGGATGATGGAGCATTTGACTGTCATTATGGTACAAAGCACATTTGACCTATTATTTTCTCTTGCTCTTTGGCACTGGCAAAAGCAGGGTAGGGAAATGAGCACTGGTGCATCTTAAAGAACAGGGCTTGGCAGCCTGGGAAGACTGTCTTCAGAAAGGTCAACATATGCATTTCCTCACTCATATGATCCCTTTGAAAATGGGGATCCACTTCCTATACACCACAATAAAGGCAAGAGAAAGTGAATGCCAATCACAGTGAATGACTCAGACAAGAATTTAATTTGACTCACCTTCCTGGATTTTAGCGGGACTGATTTTATTGATGGCAAGGGACTATTAGCTCGACTATACCTGCTGTAAGAGACAGGATCTCTTTAACATTTAAATGCTTCAGCAACTAATTAATGAAGAAAAGACATTTTTAATGTGTTAATGTCACTTGCTTTTGCAATTTTAACATTTACAAAGGGAAAGGCAGAAGTATCAGCAGATTCATTTTCAAGGACAAAGGTCTCCAGTTAACTCATTCATCTGAATGCTCTTAAATGCTACATTTGATTTCAAAGAAAACTTGGGGAAATGGCTTAGAAACAGGAAACACTCATCACTTCCACTGAAGCACTAATGAAGAATCTTTCTTGCAAAAGAAGCTCTGCAGATTTGCCTTGGAAGCAATTTCCAAGTCCCAGAGCAGTAACTGGACATAATCTACCTTTTACTTTATGCAACAGAAGCAACTACAAAAATTACTGCAATTTAACAGACATTTCAAACATTAATTTTGTCAGTGGCTAAAAAAATTATGAGAATTTGGGGTCTTTTATACAGCTTAAATACTGGAAAACAGCTGAACTCTACTGTCAAGCAAAATCAGTTTTCACTTCTGATCGCAGAGATCACTTTAACAATTTGTGTGACAAGTATCAGAGAACATCCCAGCCCGAGGTACCTGAATTTGCTCTCGTCACTGACTGTTGACTTTAAACTGTTCATCCGTTTCAGCCTGGCCAGTTTCCTATTCCATTGTTCCAATTCTTCTATTCTGACTTCAAGATTGTTTGTTAGCTTACAAAGCTGCTTTACAGCACCAACGTTCTCCATAAAGATCTGATCCTGAGAAGAAAACAATGACAGAAGTAGGTACATAGTAGATACACAGTATATTCATCAATCGGATGTAGCAAGCAGAAATGAGTGCAGAATTCATTTATGTAAAAACCAGTTATCTCACTGTAGATGGGTGCATATATGACCATAAAGCCCTTTTGCTAGACATTTTAATTGCCAGTAAATTGAAAATTAGGACTTGCAGAAGAATTTGAAGAAGCTGAAGGGCTTTTTACACCAAGAATTTCAGCTATGTTTTACCTTCATATTGTATTGAAACCTTAATGCTGTTCCATCTAGTAGGCATCTACTACTTGATTTTCAGTGCTGCAGCTGGACATGGATTTTAAAATCCCTTAGGAAAATGTACATACAACCATCTCCCTATAGGCATTAGGTAGGTTCAGACAAACCAGAGTTTTCTATCTGTGTTGTACACATAATGTTAATCACACAGAGATAAGTGAGACAGATTAAAAACCAAACCAGACATCAAGCTGTGATTGTGTAATATTTTGCTCTCCCCTCCAGCCTCTCCAGTCTGTTACAGGAGTCCTGTAGGTTCTAATAACATGATGATCTCTGCAACTAAAACATTTTGTTCAGACATCCTCCATTTACTCCTTCTGGATATTTTACCCAGGAAAAGCCTCCTAATCTCCTACCCCTGCTTATCATCTAGGTATCAATCTGCTGCTCAGTATAACCATCCAGGTAGTAAGTACTTTATCCATTTCTGAGTCAAAAATGGTTACTGATCCACTGCAGGAGCATTGTAGAAGAGTACTTTGCTGTGTTTGAAAGAATGGCTTTCTCATACTAATGTACAACCAGACTGGTGCCATTGGACAAAGCTATTACTGCAGTTAATATTGCTTAGTGTTCCAGTTTAGTCAAGGTATGCAGAAGGAAGGTAAAAGCAGTTTTGCCTTTCACATTTTAAAAGCCATTCACACCTTTCTCTTAAAGGTGACTGCATTCCACAAAACCAGACAGCATTTCATGTAAACAGAATAAGAGCACATTATCAGTGGCAAGTCACAAGCTTCCCTACTGCCAGAATACCAACAGCCCATTTAAATAAAAAGTGACTTCAAAATAATCTCTTGTACCTAGAACTGTGAAATCACTTATATGGACACTTGCCCTCCCATATCAATGATATGTAGCAGCTGTCCTTTCCATTGTCTTCAAATCAAGCATGAATTGCTTCTAGGTGGCTTCAACTAGCTGAGAAAATTGCTCTTCTGGCAAAATGAAGGAATACTCTATTTGAGGGGAAAAGAACTGATCAGAGTTTTACTGCCCCTCTAGTGACAAAGTACTGAGTCTCAGTGCAACTGAGAAGAAAAGATTCTGTCCCAAAAACCAAATTGCACGTAGTTGAGACATTTCTCTAGAAAGTAGCAGAGACTGTTTCAAATGTGTAACACAATCAATTAATTTTACAGAGTTCAACAGCTACAAACTGACAAAAGAGACACAAAACCAGCCAACCCCCTACATATCTGGAAATAAACTTGGAATATGAGATAACAAAGTTCAAGGTCTCATCACCTGCCAAACTGAAAGAAAAAATATGAAGCACTGTCCATTCACTATTCAAGCTGCTGAGATAATCTGGAGCTGGGAGCTCCAGAAATTTAAATCAGATGTTCCACCTGAAGAAGATATGTTCCAAATCTCTGAATTCAATATACATCTTAAATGGACACAGGCCTCTCCCAGTCCTGTCACCCCAAAGGTAATGGAATTGGGAAATTTCATATACCCTGCCACAAGTGTTAGGAGAAAGAGGAGAAAACATAGATTTATCTGACCATATTAAAACACCAAAGTGCCTGTAAAGTGATCCCAGATCCAGACCTAGACAAGTAGTCAAGAAAATGCTAAGCAGCAAATAAGCCTTTGCTGTATCAATCCATTCCTGCTTGGGCCACGTACACATCAGAATCCCACCCTACAGGGATGAATAGAAAGCAGGTACTCTCCATTTGTAGGTCACATCCCTGGAAGGCATCCTGGCAAGCACTCTCCAGTGACCCAAGGTACAGAGAAAGAGAACATCATGGGTCCAAACAGCAGTGCTGTGAGGTACTGTTGGAGATGGTATTTTGTGTGATATTTCAGCAAGGAAGAGAGATGAATCAAAAGCTTAATTCCCCAACATAAACTTCTGTCAGATGAAAAACCTGACTATTCCAAAGAAATTTTGGAGGCATTCAAAAATGCAAGCAATGCTACAGCTGTCATACAATATAATAGGAAGGCCTAAAGGGCAAAACTAACCTGGATTCACCTACCACCACTGGTCTTCTGCTAGCATCTAGAAATCAGGCTGGAACCCTGACCAAATAGACCAAATTTTCTGAAAATCTACTTTTCAACAGTATCTCCAGAAGTGCTCCTTCCACAGCTTTATTCAAGGTGTCTAATTCATACTTCTTTTAGATGGAATACAACAGAGAAGATTTAACCTATGAGTATAAATTAGCTTATAGCCTATCAAAAGATGACAAGTGAAATACAGTATTTTTGTAGATATTTTCTCCAAGTTTGGTGGTGTAAACTTTTGTTTTCTACAGAATAATGCCAGAGTGCATTATGACAATGAATGCAGGATTGTGTTCATGATATCATCCAGACAAGATAAGACCTCCCTCTTCTCATTATCTTATTATTAATTATCATTATTCTCATCATCTGCAAGTGGGAAAAAGCTGGGAAGAGGTCTTTGGCATGCAGTGAACCAGCACTCAGCAGAGGGGCTGCTTTGAGACAAGTGATGTCTGCAGCCTTGTGTGACTGAACTCTGTGACTGACAGTCCCTTGCAGTCATATTTCTACAGGAAAAGGAGGAAAAGAGAGAACAGGACAATACTTCAGCAGTGTTTCCAACCTATGAGCATGGTAACTATTTTGTGTGACATTTCACAGCATATTATTTTGAACCTATAAAAAGCATTTCTGATTGCCAAAAACAACAACAATAACAAAAACCCTAGCACTTTGATTTGGTATGTAGAGGTTATACCAGGATTAGAGTAAGGAAGTTTTATTTAACAAATTGAACTTCATCATTGCTTAATTCACTTGTGGAACACTTAATTAACTGAAACACTTAAGTAAAAAAGAATATTTTGGAGTACCACTTGTTGAATCAATGCTATGAAATCACTATCACTTTTATTCAGAAAAGTTAGGGCTTTTTCTTTTTAACTGTATGGTTACATAGTACTGTAATCAGTTTTTAAGGTAGATACTTCTTGTCATTAAAAGATTCAGCCCTTTACTAACAGCTAGTGGTTCAATTTTTCTTGATGATTCACTGAATGCTGTTTCTGTAACACCTGTGGGAGGTTACAGTTTTTTATGGGGCACAGTGTGTATCCATAGCTCCCCACATGAAAGAACAGTCTAAATACACACCCCCACTTTCTCCCTCAGGACCATACCTTGTCAACCATGAGGAAGTTTTCTATTTTTTCTCCATCATTACAGGCAACATCTCCAACTTCTCTAACAGCTTCAGGTAAAAGCCTCTTCACTTCCTGGGCTATTATTCCTGTTCAGGAGGTAACAAAAACTAATGTCAGGAAACACACTGGCATACCTGCTGACCATTCTAAAAACAACAGGCAAAGCAAAAAAAATCTAGAATTTCTCTGTGGTAGTAAAATCCAGGATTTCAGGCATTTTATTCCACAAAAAAAAAAAAAACCCAGAAACATTTAGAATTCTCATTTCTCTGCAGGAAGAACAGAATTTTTTGTAAGCACATACTTCACTCTAATTAAACTTCTGGAAACTAAACTTCCCATCTTTAAAAATTGAAACAGAAGTTGTAAAATTACAAGCAATGCCTAATTTTGGCATTTTTATACCACAAGAGATACACAGCAAAGTGTACAATTGCAGTAACCTAAGAAATGAGGATCAAATAGCAGGGTATTAAAAGGCACTATGGCACAATAAATATCAGTAGATGTCAATAAAAAATGTGAACAGAGCTGACTTTATACCTGTTTCATGGGTATCTTTTATTCCCATAACAGATGCAAATTCAGGCTTGTAGTCATATTCCACCAGCCTCATTTGTGTTATTCTTCTTAACTGCTCATTTGTATCGACCTAGTTGGAAAAACACCAAGGTTGACATGCTGAAACACTAAGCACGGCACCTAGGGCACCACTGAGAGAGCAACTAGCCATTTGGTCAAACACCACTTCGACAAATACAGTTTTCGCATTCCCCACCGCCAGAGTGGTGTTTGTACTTGCATTGCCAGCTGCCCTTCTGTTTGACAGCTCCCAGCTTCTACAGAGAGCCTTCTCCAAAGCAGTGATGGCTCTACAGAGCATTTCAGCACAGCCGGGACACGCTCCACGCGTCCGAGCACGACCCGGGCAAGGCGCGGCACGCACGGAGCCCCAGCGCAGCCTCACCTCGCGGATGTTCTGCTTGGCTCGGCTGTCAGACGGGTGCAGGACCCTGCCCATGACCTTGGCGTTCCCGCAGACAACCAGCGCTTCGTCCGGCGCGTCCGTGTTGATCCCCACCCGGCCGTGGTAGGCTATCGCCTCCGGGACGTGTCCCCGCTGCCACAGCGCCTCGCTGTCGTTCTCAAACTGCCCGGGGTTAGAGGCCTGCCAGAACACTTTTTGCTCAATGATACAGGATAGCATAGATGCACTGTTGTTTATTCTGCTAGAAATTCGGGGAAAATGAAAAGCCAAATCCTGAAATTGTATTCAAGGGCTTTTTAACACATTAAAAAAGAGTGGAGCTGCTTCTAAGTGTTTCTGCTCACACCGCACCAGCCTGGTGCTTTCTTCCCTTGAATTCTACTTTATCAGAACCTTAAGCTAAATTGACAATGTCCAAAGCTTTCCAAATTTTAACTTTGACATTATGCCACATAACCATTCTTTATCTAAATTTTAGCTGAGAAATCAGAAAAGAGAAAGCAAGGCAGAGATTAAACACATGTGATTCATAAAATCCTCTGTAATGTCACAAATTAACTCATATTGAAAATTTCACTTCAAGGAAAGAGGCTCTTTTAAAGAACACCAATAAAACAATAGAATGTGGATAACAAGTAAAGGCATTTGATTTCAACAGTTACTTTTGGACTGTTTGTTGTTTTGGGGTTTTTTTTGAACACTGAATTCAGGCCAAAGCACAATCATGATAAAAGAAGCCAGGCTTTCACAAAGCTTTTCCAGCTACAAGGCCTGGCACTGTGTACTCACCACTGTTTGCCACAATTAGAGCATGACCTGATATGCCTGACAAGCACCACTCAGCTGGTAGCCTTCTTGTGTTGGGGTGTTCAAAGGGACAGAAGATGAGCTGCTTTTTCTCACAGTGCACTTGCATGCATGGCTTTGCCACTTTAAGGTAGCCAGTGGCTGACTCGCTTCACCCTGCCCTGTTAGATAGCTAGAAAATTACTTTTTTTCCCTTCTATCTTTCTTGTTGATATTTTCACCACTTCAGACCAGAGCCTCTTGATCTTCCTGCCTTATTGCCCTTTTTTTTCTTTGTCTGAAATAGCGGCCAGGTTTGAAAAATCTCATTCATTAATTCTTGTTCAAAAACCATCTCACATACATTAAAGGAGCCCTCTTCATTGAAATTTCAAAAGAATCTAATATTAAAAATAGTGGGGAAATGGGAATTTCTAAATCTTACATTAAAATATATCTCTCATAAAATAACAAGTATGAGACAAATGTGAAAATTCAACAGCTTTCCCAAATTATTCATGATGTGATATCTGTAACACTGTCAGATCCAGAAAGAGAAATTCAGATGAAAACAGGATTGTGAAAATTAATGGACAAAAGAAGGAAAATAACTATATAATGTATGTAGCAATGATGCAAACACTGTTTCAGCATCCTGAAGGAAAAAAATACTACAGCAGCAGCCAGGATGATAAAAATTCTCAGCAGGGCAGAAAACTGCTGAACTCCACACATTGCTTTCCAAGTCTTTTCACAGCTCCACCCAGAAATGAGCTCTGGGCCATAACTCCCCCCAGAAACCTAACTCTAACTACAGAAGGAGAGTTTATGGCACAAGAGGACACTCAGATGAAAAAGGAGCCAGGACTGAAACCATCTGAAATCTCCCATCTTGCTTTGGAAATCCCTGAGCATGTGCTGGAGATCTGCCCTTTTGCTCTCTCCGAACCCAAATGCTAAACCAGACCATAGTTGTAAGCCTAGAGAGACAATGGGCTGCCAAAAAGGATGCAGGCAATGGCCTGCAAAAAACAATGCCAGGGCTAAAAGCTTTTGAGAGCCCTTGATTTTCTTTAGAAGCCTCTTCCCAGCTCCACTTAATGCACCAGAGCTTTTGGTCTTGCTTGACTCCAAGCCAAAATCCAAAGCCTATTCCTCTCCATAAGCCAAGGGCTAGAAAGAGTCCATGCAAACAAGGAGCAGCTCTTCAGTTGACCCACATGAAAAAGTTCAGTGGACTGCAATCTTCCAGAGGCCCTCTCCATCTTTTGCAGCCCCACCACATGGCACCTCACATATTTCCCATCTTTCTAAGCCCCAAACATAATATTCACCTTAGAAATAACTATAACTCCAGACTATGCCCAGTTCAAAAATCAGCCACCACCTCCTGATCACAAGAAGAAGGGGCCAGGACTGAAAGCTTTCAGCAGCCCCCACCTTCCCTTGCCAGTCCCCTTTCAATCCCACTTATTCTGGGGCTCTGTGTCTTCTCTCTCTCCTAACCCTAATTCTCCATAGCTCTTGTTACACTGCAGATCTGGAGCTTTTTCTCCTTTGAGTCTAACTGTAAGCTAAAAGAAAAATGCTCTGTGAACCAGGCAACTGAAAAGTAACAGGATGAAAAGAGTTTATTCTTCCTTTTGTTAATTTGAAACCTACATTACTACCATCAAATTGAGAGGTGGGACACTCCGGAAACTCACTGGAAAAGTGAAACTTTGGGTCTTAAACTTCTTAGAGCTGCTTGACCTTCTTTCTCTACTGTTTTTTTCTTTCTCATCCTCCTTGGAAAATGAAAACTGGCTAATGAAAGCTTTTACAAAATTCCTGGCAAGTGTAGTAAATAGCTTCACTGCTAAATAAATAAATAAAAATAAATAAATAAATAAATAAATAAATAAATATGGAAAAATCAATCTATTTTGTATTGGAACCCATAACAAGCTTTCTGTTAAAAGCCATCTATAGCTCTACTTATAACACTCTTAATTTCTGATAATTAGAAGATAACATACTCATATAACATGCAACTGTAAGTATTTTTCCTCAATCTTTTTGACTCAGTGGTAATTTTTACCCCCAATAATCATGACCCCTCAATCTCCTGTGAATATCAACCCAGTAAATACTTTTACATGAAAGTAATACAAATTTATACCTACCCTCACAATGATCCTCTCAGAGACATTTGCAGATAGTAAGTAGAACTGGTCCTGAGAGACAGCATACAGTCCAACTACCAGCATGAAGTATCTAATTTGAAATTGATTTAATCAAGACAATAATTGAAGTAATTCTTTCTCACAGAAAAAAAAAGTTTTAAATACAGATGTTATTATTGAAACTTAAAAATTCAGACAATGTTTTTAAAATGTATTTCTTACAATATAAAAGAGAAGGTATTTCCTTCACTCTTAAGAAATACGCTCTTACAAACCCCACAATCACTGCAAATTAACAAAGAATACAATAATTTTCACAAATTTAAGTAGTGAAGCCTCAAAGATGAAAACCTTTCCTGCTTCAGAAGAAAATGATCATGATTTGGGTTTTTTACTTCCTGATTTTGTCAGCCATTATTCTGGCTATGATTTCCTGAAACCATCTCTAACCATGAGGATGGAGTTTGGGGTGTTTAATTCTCACATCATTTTGTGACTGTAGAGAAAGAGGCTTTTAAGCACATACCAAGAATTTGAAAAAAACCCACAGATTTGATAGCAAAGATTTTTCACAAACATTGGCTCCATTTTAAATATACCTCCTCTTTTCTGCTTCAAACACAGAGGCCAACTAGCTATAACAATACCTCTGATCAGGATTAGGTTTCCCTTTTTTTCTCATATTATTTGCTGTTGTTTCACTGAAATGCAGGCGTCCCAGTGTTACTTTAGTTATCTGGTCCCCTGGCAGATCAACTCTAAAATGGAAAAGGAAACAAGATCAGGGAAGTAAGTATTTAGAGATCTAGCTGCTCAAACCAGGTTTCCCCAAACTCATTAAAACAGTTCTGAGAAAAACTCACAGATCAACAAAAGAGAAAAACCCCAGGGAAAAGTGCAGTAACTCTGATTTCTAAAAATGTATTTTAAAAAATGACTACATAAAGGAGATAAACAGGATAAAGCACCAGCAGTAGGAAACTGTTCTTAGTAATAAAAGTCTTATGTTCCTTGGTCTGTTTATACATGTCTTGACTATAACAAAATCAGTATGTGTTCCATATGATGACTGCTTCACAGGATTAATAACTGCTTGCTTATTATTTGGCCTGAATTTGCACAGTAAATTAATAGATCTTACTGCTTGTCCTTCCTTTCATCCCCACCTAATTCACATGTCTGGAAGTACAGGGCAAACACCTATGTCTCAAGTACACGGAGGTAGCTCTCCATTAAGTGATAAATAATACAAATAAAGAGTCTGTGTAGATAAAATTAAAGTTCACCAAGCAGTCACACATAAAATAATTTACATACATGCAGAATCTGTTTGTCAGTACACAAAAGGAAGAAAAATGTCATGAGAGGCAATTTAGTGAAAATCAAGTTTTTCTTCCAAGCTCAAAGCTCAATTGAGGTGATAATATAGTGCAGCCTTTATCCCAGCACTGTCCTGTCCAACTCGACACTGTCTTCTCTCTTCGTACTTTAAATCTTATTTAATTATTTATAGAGAACAGACTAGCTCCAACCTAGGAAACTTATGCCAGAAGAGTAAACATTGATTCTGTCAGTGAGTTAAATGCTCAAGAATGGCAGAGCTCCAGAAAGATGCTGCATGTGTGTTTCTAGCAGAAGCACTCCCCCTTAAAAAGCACTGCAAATGTATCTCATGCCCATATAGAACAGGAACATTCTGACATTTTTTAGGATTGGAAATGCATCTGCCACACAGCTCTAAGCAGCATAAAAGAGTGTTTCTAGCTGAATATCAATATTTTGGATAGACATACTTAACACATCCATAAAGCTACTGATAATTTTCCTTAATGAAGTATGACCAGGTATATATTACTGTGTTTCTATATGTACAACCACAATGAAATCTGGATAAAAAAATCTGAAAACTGTCTTAGAGCTACTGTAAAATTTCAAGAAACAACTACTTCATATTTCAAACCAATCATACAGTATCACAGTATAACTAGGTTGGAAGAGACCTACATATAGAAACAAAATAAAATAATTTTCTCAAAAATCTTACTTAACAGGATGAAAAGTTTTTTTGCTTCGATCTGATTGAGACTGTTCAATAGCAATTGTTTGATTTGGAGTTTCCACCTATAAAACAAAAATAATTTTCAAAAATGACAAGAATATTAAATTTTCAAACACATAAAAATTTGAAATAGATATTAATAGGCAAATGGTGCCTAAAAGAGTGAAAATGCACTCATTTCCAATGGGATGACATAGAAATTAATAGAGAAGATGACTCCTGATCAATTGATAATTGATACTCTAATCTGAAGACCCAAGTCTTTTGGCAGATGTAATTTCAAAGAGAAAAAAAAATGAAAGTAAGTGCATTAATTTAAAAGAAAAAATGCTTTCTGAATCCAGACTGTTATTGGCTCATTCCATGCCCAAGCAGAAATGCAGATAGTCAACATGAGAACAGAATCTACACAAAATAGTTACATATTCTTGGTCAAAATAAAAGTTCATTTCAATTATTCACCTCATTACATGGATAAATAAAAGTAATAATCTCAAAGAGGAGACACACTTGCCTTAATTCCATAAGCTTTCAAGTAAAACTTTTCTATTGGTTTCCTCCCCTGCTGAGTTTTGACATATTTTGGATGTCCAGTGATTCTAATATGAACTGTGATTTGGAAATGATTCTTCTTTTGGCACACAAAGGCATCATCTGCTGTTGAAAAATTAAATCCTTTATCTGTGACAATGTGATATCCTACAGCAGGTCTACAAAAACAAGGAGAAGGAATAGCAACTTTAAGTGCTGACATACTTAAGTGACATCTTGAGCTCCTATGTTTTTAATGTGGTCCAAAAATCCATCTAACTTTTTAGTGACAAAACTGGACTAAAAATACATCATTACAATCACCAGTTCTACGAGTATTTTATTCTTAGACTGTCAAAGGCATGAAAATGAAAATGCATATAAAACATCCTCCAATTCTAGTCTGAAATGTTTGGAAACCAGAGGTTGAGAAGCTTACATAATCTGTGCACCTGAGAACACAAACCAACCTTTCAGTGTATTCAGCCATTCATTATAATACTGCTACAAACAGCAGTCTGCAGCTAGTGCTGCAGGCAATGAGCTAATGAGCCAGCAAGACTCCCCACTTTGTTCACAAATTCCCACAGCAAGTGCTTCTGCAGAAGCTACTGGGATTCCAGTATGGCTTTACTTGAGCTTGAAGAAAAGCTATGGGTACCAAACCTCCAGCCTGACTATAAGCTGTCCTGCCTACTCTGGCTAAAGCAACTCTATTTTATCTCTTGGAAGAGCAATTTGTCACCCAAAGAGCAAGAGTATTCTGTCCCTATGATTCACAGTAAACAAGGAAAGGTATCAAAATATCTTTCTATTAGAGACAGTGAACTCACCGTCCCAACAGTGTTCCCAGTCCTTCTGATTTAAGTGGTGGATAATTCTGAAGTAACAGAACTACATGGCAAGGTTCTCTTCTATAGACATTGGCTTTTCTTGTTAATAATGAAAGTTTGATAATGATAATCTTGTATGATGCTACTGAGAACCTCTCATTAACACAATTACTGGAGATGGATTTTCATTACTCTTCCATTATTAGTTGGAAAAACCAAAATGTCCAGACTTCATAGGAAATATACAGACTTTATTATTGTTTTATAAATCATGAACAGAAGTCCTCTTTCAAACAACTATTGATTACCTGGGACAGGGAATAAAGAGAAAACTACTATGTAATTACTTCAGAACTACTAAGTCATGTGTTACTTCATATTCTAAAATTATATTAAAGGTTCCATCATCTCCTCAAATCATCATTATTAAAGAAGTAAAACTTACTCAGTTTTTTCCTACAATTTGTTTTTGGTTTTTTTTTTTTAATTTATGTAGGAAATAAGTATTTCATAGTATGGAAAGGAGTAGTTTTTCATATTTAGGTGTCAGAAACTTCATTAGCTGATATTCTTAATGCAGTTTCAGACTATTTGCCTGCACACAGGCAAGCAGCTTGAGAACCAAAATTACAAATGTCTCCAAGTTGCAGTGTTTGGAACAATGGCTCCCAAAGAGTAATTTCATATTACAATTTTCTGAGTATATAATTTACAGTAAATAAGAGCAAACATATATTCTGTTCCTAGTGCACAAAGAATAAGTCTTACCAAGCAGTACAGCAAAATTTGGAATAACTTTTAGGTAGTATCTCTGTCACACAAGCATCCCTACTAAAAATATGCTCCAGATTCCTCTTCCTATTCAGAATTTAAGTCTTCAGAAATCTTTGGGACAGAGAACCACCAATGTCAGACAAGGGCCAAGAGTGTGCCAAGCAGACACAATGAAGGGCAGAATTAAGGGCAGAGTAAAGTTTTCTAATTAATCTACTTCATGCTAACAGCACTTTTGCTGTGAAAATGAAATAACTAAGATGTTCAAGGACTGTATTAATAAAATGGAAAATAATAATTAACCTGAGATATAACCCTCAAATGGGTGCAGCAATTTGAAGGCATGGGATCAATCCCTCTACACTAAGTAATGAGATTGAAAGTGCAAAAGGAGTTGCAAGCCACTTCCATCTAGAGTGAATACTCATGTCATAAATTCAGCTGGAGGTTTCTGGGTCCATCCAGCTCCCAAGGAGTGTAGAGGTCTGCTCTCCTGTCATGTCAATCACCACCTGAGGAGAAGGGCTGTGTGGGACATAGTAAGATGTGTAATGCCCCTGTCCCCTGTGTGCAAACAGGGAACATCAGTGTCCAGCAATGACATCGAGCTCCCATGAGATTTTTTGCAGGTTGGGTAAGAGGAGAATTAAAATTTACTGTGCTATATAAGTCCCATGTAGACTGTGACAAATTAACCACATGCTGTAGAAAAGGGTTAATTTGTTAAGAGTTCATAAGCTAAATAATAGAAAATCAGGGATGTAAAGTGAACTTGGAATGATTTTTTCCAGATCATGTGGCAAAAAAAAGTTACAGTTTGATTAACACAGGAAAACTCTAAATCTTTGAATAACCAGTTGCATGTCACACATACATGTTGTTTATATTGTCTTAAGACTTAAGTTGTATGAGCTCAGAAGTAATACTGGTAATTTCGAATGTTGTCCTTCAATGTTTTAGACCACTAGAGGGAAAGGTGCCATACATTTAGTAATCACTTACCCCAATGCATTTGACAAAATAAACAAAAGTTACCAGGTATGTTAACTCATTTTTCTTTTTCCCCTAAATCCCCGAAAGGAAATCAGAAAATCTGGCTTTAATTTCAACCAGGGTTTCAAGCTCAGCTTATCTGATACAACTGCAAGTTCATATTTCATCAAACCTCTTATACTTCCTTTTCTGCACTTATTTCCAATAAGAAAAGGGGTTGCCAGGTGTATAATTTATTCCTACAAAACTGCAACAACAGATAAAAAATGGAAAAAACCCCACAATAAATCCATTTTTTCGAAGCGCAAACATCAGTGCTTACAGTTCTTCATAATTTGAGTCAAATAAGCTGCTCCACTGAGAAGTTTGATATGGTTGCCATGTAAGAGCTTGACAGCATTTTTCCAAAGCTGCATTCTGTCCATCACTGTCATATTCTTGCATTTCAGCAGCACAATCCCTTACAATTGCTGTAGAGAGATAATAATAATTCAGTTATTTCTTTTGGGACTAGCCAAAAATCCTGCATAGACATTTTTATAAATATATTTACATAAACACAGACACATACAAATCACAAATGCATTGCATATATATTTAAATATGATTATCCTTTGCAGTTATTCCACAAGACTGTGTTATATTCTCTTGCTCTAGAAAACAAATTTTTCAGCTTTCCTGATTTGCAAAATAGTACACAAGCAGCACTTCCTATTTTTTATTCTCTCCAAAAGAATGAATAGTTTCGTTTGGTGGAGGGAGGGAAGAAGGAAAGCTAAGAATTCTACTGTAAATCTCCAACACTGCAAGAAGCAATTAAGCAAAATAATTATATTTGTTTCCCATTCCCTCTACTACAGGTTTCAATTGAAGAATATACTACAGGAGGCACAGTTTTCCAATATCAAGCACATTCACCACTATATCTGGTCAATTCCTTACTGCTTTCTCCCTATATATATAGAGAATTCTTTGACAGATAGGGTCAGCGCCAATTCTCTGAGATATTACACATTTTATGAAGACAGAGGAGAATGTGATGAGAGAGACAGATAAACAGAGTGCAGTAAGAATAGGAGAAAATGTGTCCATGAGCATTCACCTCGGATCCATCCACAGCCAGTGGCAGCACAGTAAGACAGAGCCTTCAGAATCACTTCAGGCCCAAGCTCCATCTGCAAGTCCCCACTTCTGACACACAGCAGAGTAAAGGTAGATAGACAGACAGACAGACAGGATAGATGGATAGACAGACAGATAGGATAGATAGATAGACAGATAGATGGATGGATGGACAGATAGATAGATAGACAGACAGACAGACACACAGACAGGATAGATAGATAGACAGGATAGATAGACAGACAGGATAGACAGATAGACAGGATGGATAGACAGATAGATAGATAGAAGGATAGATAGAAAAACATCACAGTAAAAAAAATTCACACCTCACTTCTAAATTATCCCCATGCCATTTTCACCCATGTCTGTTGTTTTTCCAACACATGTGTCAGCAAGGTTCTATTAAGAATGACACCCAAAGGAAACTTATTTCAAAGCTATATATTTCAGTATTGAAAACAGAAATAGCAATTTCAGATACAGAAGTGTATGCTTGTCTTCTCTTTTCAGCAGTTGTTGACTTAGAGGACTAATCCCAATCAAGAAACACTGATTAAACAAAAGATATCATAGGAAAAGCAACTTACTAAATCCAGTTGCTACTCATTAAACGTGTTCTAAAAGACTGATTTAATGCTAGCAAATAATTTACTCTGAAGAAATAACAAACAACTCAAATTTTTCATTAACAGACATGGGTCATTACAAGCTGTTTATTCAGAGAGAGCCTCACACTTCACAGAAGCTGGTTCAGTTATTTGTATCAATTGGTATAAGTTTATTCTTTTCATCATGATAAAACAAGGAATCAAACCAATATGGAGAAAGGGCAGGAAAGAACATAAAGCTTTCACCAAGCTTGCTTATGCAGACACTCTGTAGGAAAAAAAATACAGGGTGGAGCAGATAATGGGAAATGGCAATCTCTCCGCCCTTCCCTGTTCAGCTGACCCAAAATGGTTTCTTTCTCCATTCACGTTAGTGACAAGGAAATTAAGCATAATATATTACCACCTCTGTAGTGGAGGTTCACATATGGAAAAAGACAGAGTATTCTATCCAGAAAAGCCTCAGGAAACATGAACCTCTAATGTTCTTCTCTCCTTGCCAAATATAAATAAATCCTGGTTTTCCAAATAGGTAAATTCCTCGAGACTGGGTAGTGGGGTACAGACCATTAACACCTTTACCTTTTCTGAGCCAGCAGGAGCTCTGCTCCTCAAGTATTCATTGTGGCATAAAACATTAAATTTCCTCTTCACACACTTGCTCACCTTGTCTGGAATCTTGAGATTGCACCAGAGAATCAATCCCATCTCCTAGTAACTGGGAGAGCTTCCTTTTTTTGCTTGACACTGCAGAAATACTTTTGTAAAAACACATGTTGCATTACTCATTTATAAGTTTAAATATAGATATTACAGAATCATAACAAAATAACCAGATACCTCTTATCTCATTTTAACTGCACTGTCATCCATATTCTGATTTGCTAAGGGAAGAGATTGTTGGTTGGTTTTTTAAACTGAATTATCCAATTTTTCCCTTCCAAAACTTTTTTTTTAATGTCACATGAATAAAGAAGTTGATCCCATTTAAAATTTACACAGTGCATAAGTGACAGGGGTTTAGTTTCCTGATCTTTGCATTAAAATCACAGCTTTTATCTTGATTAATTTTGCTTTTTGCTAGTTAATGCTAGAATACCAGAACATTTTAAATAATTGAGCATCCAGAACACATTGGTGGGTTAATATGGCAGATAGTATATGACTACTGCTTCACTTGCTTACATAGATATGATAATTCCTTTTCTGTTATGTCATTTGCTAGAACACTTCCAAGATCCTCATGCACAAATCTCTACAACAGGTATTGCAAAACACCTCAATATTTTTACAACAGTTATGAAAAAACTGTTGATTTCTCATTAGCCTTCTATTGTTTTAAAAATTTAAGTACATTCCTACTTCCAACCTAAACATCAATCAAGATGTTTTAAAGAACCACAAGTGTCTCAAAAATGTCTAAACACTGCCATCCTGTGGAAAATCCTATACCACAGGGATTTACAATGAGTCTTAAACCAGTTCTACCGGTTTTTGTACGTCTCACTCTTTGCATAAAAGCTTTATCATTTACCCAGAAATCTGAGGTGTGTTAGGTTGGAAATATGGATAACTAAAACCCAAAGTGCTGGAGGATGCAGAATGATTCCATGGAGTCACAGCATTTTGTGTCTTCAGGCAGCAGCCTTGGGAGATGGTGCAGGGATACCCCGTGGCACTGGGGTCAGAGTAAGTCTCCATGAGCCCACAGGGAATCTTGCTGGGTGCCACGACTGACGGGCATGGGAGAGGAGGCTGCAGCCCACTGGGGCACAGAGCATCACACCATGGGGCTGAGGGAAATAAACAGATAAGAAAATAAGAACGAGGAAGAGGAGCTGGAGATCTTCCTACAAGCTTGGGAGAGGCCAAATTCATGTCACCTACTTTGTAGCTGTGGTGGGGAACATGGTTCTGATCCAGAGTCTGGTGGGGAGTCTGGCAACTGGCTTTGCCTAGGGATTAAAAAGACACTTTAATTTCTACTGGAACAACACATGAAGACAGCAACCACCAATGCTGAAAGTGGAGGGGGATCACTAGACTGCTGACAAGGGTCACCATGTTTGCTGCCCCTTCTCACAGGACCAGTGTCACCTACACTTCATCAGACCATCTTCTGTGGCCCCCTGCATCTCTGTCCTGCAGGAAGGCTTGAACCCCATCCCTTCTCACCCAAACCCCCTCTTCACAATCTGCTGACTTCAATCCTCCTTCCCACGAGTGGTTCTTCAGTTACCTCCAGGCACACCAGTGACTCTCAACATGGAGTGCACAAGGGATTTAAGCCCCCTTATCTGTAGATTAAAGGTTAAATATCTGTGGCATCCTCATCTCTCTTAAGGAAGAGAAACTCCTATGCCATCTTGCTGCCATCTAAAGGAGCTTGAGAGGGTTCCTCTGTTGCACTTGGAATAGATGGAGGTTCAAGAAATGGATTCTCAATCCTTTCAGATATTCCTATGAATTGTCAGCTCAAACACCACTCTGAAGCTCAATCTGAAACACAAGTCTTAAGATGCATGTTATGCTAAAAATGCTGCAGCAGAGGAAGGATGACAGAAGTCTAATGAGACACATCTCTTTTACCAAATCTGAGTGCTTTCATAAAGCTGAATAAAAATAAATTCCTTAAAGAGACACCCTCAGACATAAAAGGCATGTTCACACACACAGAGCAAATATTTCCAAGCATCAGTGGAAAATTTTCACTATATAGTTTCCACTTCAGGTTTTGTATTTCTGAGTTTGGATAGCATTAAGGAGAGCAGTTTCATTTTCATCCACAACCTGCATTTTGGGCCACCTTCAATCACACCCTTTAAAAATAAATTTTAAAAATTCCACATTAGAATATTCTTTAATTACCTTCAAAATAGATTCTCTGATGCTTTTAAATACCATGACAGCACTCTAAACCTTGTTTTCAACTTTGAATAGTTAGTAAATATTTATTTTATTTTTTTTCTGTGGGATACTTGATCCATATATACTGAATTCCAATTGGGCTTCGTAAAATTTTAAAAGATGCATACATAAAAGTCTAAAACTTCCCCTCTGCACATTCAGTTCATATTCTGGTTTCAAATGTTGCCTTGGGTACTCTATTTCTGCTTTAACGTAGATTATTTCAGTAAAATAGTAGAGACAGACACTTTCTAGGAGAAAGCATGTGTCAAGTACAGAGGTAGTAGGGAATATATCTCCGAGTTAGAATTATACTGAAACTAATACTGTGCTTTTTGAAGGAAAAGAAAATAATCTGTATTTTAAATTATTCTACATTACAAACATAGCATGACAATGAAATATCAATTACATAGTATATAAATGAAATGCCTACTTAGCAAGGGTCCTGGCAACCCTTTTTCTCCTTTCACTGATAATGTGGAAGGTACTACGGTGGGAAAAGAGGAGGAAATCACATGGTGCTTCACATGTGGTGTAAGAGAAGAATAAATGTCATGCTGATGACCTTTCTGATGCAAGATGATCTTCAATGGAAATTTCAGGGTACACCCAAGACCTTGGTGGTAACAGCACCCTTTTCATTGCACATGACATTATGGAGTTCTGCATTTTATATGTTTATATGGAGGCTTTTAATATTTTTCTCCTTTGATGTATTTTGACATGTTCCTTTATGAGATTCTATTCTGTTTATGCACAAATTTTCTGCACTACAGACAGATACAGATCTGTACAGATTTAATGATTCACTAAAAGCTCTTAATGCTGTAAATAATGAAATAGAACTGCAGTATTAGTGTAAAATCCTGTTCAGTCTCCAAACCCATAATAGTTTTAGAGATGTTTAGAGATGTTTTTCTTGCATGTAAGTACTTTGCAGCACTGTAACTATAATATCTAACTTGCTTAAGCTATATAATAGCATATATATATATATACACATTACATTTCTGTATAAAAGCAAAATAATATTTTAAAGTTGTTATACCGATAATCTTGTTAACCTAAAACACATTTAGTCACTCTAAAAATAAAGGTTATGGGTATTTAAATACAACCTTCTCTTCATTCTTCTTTACTTTTTATAGTGTGGGCAAGGAGAATCAATTCATTATTCATTATTTAGAGCAGGTAGGAGCCTATTTGGCCCATTTTAAGTAAGCATGTGCAGCTGAGTCTGTCATGAAAAATTCCATGTTTAATTATTTTTAAAACATCCCTTCTTGGCAAGTGTGAGTGTCAGTCTATTTATTAATAGCATTTTGTCTTGAATAACATCCACCTGACAGTCATGTAGATGAAAGATTTAGGGTTAAGGTCTTTGACAGTTCTATACTACACAATTTACCACCCTTGACCATAAGCCTTTGCACTATGTATCCTTTGACAGTGTTAAAGTTAGTCTCTAAAGAGACTGATGAACAGTTTCTGTTTTGAACTAAGTACTAGGGTGAAAACAGTAGCTTTGCTTCCTTCAAACTGGAAGACTTCCATCATTCTCTCAATTTATAATACAGTAGTCTCACTTTTATCACTTATTGTGTACATAAACAGTAAATTAGCACTTACAGGAATGTTAAAGTAACAGCTCTGCATTTAATGTCACAATTAGTTCAACAGTTGTGAATCAACTCAGACTTCATTATCATTTGTTCTGTTGAACAAGAAGACAACCATATTTCCATTGCTGGCTGTAGTTCATTTTTTCTAAGTCTTCCTATACAGCTTCAATAAACAATGCCAAGAGAGCCACAATCCTCTTGAAACTCAGATTTTATCATGGCACTAATTAAAACAATTCAAGAGCTGTGGCTAAAGAGATTACGAAGTACATGTTGCAGTAATACTTACAAAGTTCCAAACTCTATGTCACTACTAATGAATTGTTCCAACAGGCTTGTATCCACCATGGGATTTTCCAAGGCTCCATGGACATCTTGTCCTAAGGTTAAAAGTAAAAAAGACAAAAATTCAGAGGGAATTATCAGTGTTTCAGAATAAGTGATGCTGCCAACGGTCCTATACAAAGGAAAACCAAATCAGTCCTGTCTCACACATAACAAATGGCTTATGCTCCTGGTTTAGTTACACTGGAAAAAAAGGATGATGAGAAGTGCAGAGCAATTAACAACGTGCAGAAGTACTGCAGATGACAGTGCAGCACTGGGCAAACACCACTGAATGCATGGCATTAAGGCTTCAGGGAATTACTACAGCAGGAGGATGAAGGACCTCAGTCTGCAACTGAGAAAAAGGATTTTGAAGATAATTTCCAACTCTTTTACAACAACAGTTGTCGGGTTGAAGCTCAAACAAGGTTGTCTTACACAAATCCACTTGGTACATTAGTACTCACAAGTACTGCAAGTGAATTTCTGCTTTAAAACTCCATTTAAAAAATCCACTAAGTTCAAATAAATCCAAATAAAGCTTTAAAAATGTTTGATTGGAGGCTTCCTTTTATTCTGCCTAGAAAAACCCAGCCCACTAACAGTTTAAATGTATTAGCAAATAGAAAGGTGCAGTACTTTGTCCTTTGTTGCTTAGTAACTGAAGGCTATAAACAGATTTTATGATTATAAAGTTTCCGGAATTCATGACAACTTTCATAAAAAAGTCAACAGGCACTTGTTAAAAAACCCAGCCAAGCAGCCCTACTCTGCAGGCTCCCCACCTCTGCAGCAAGCCTTCCATAAATACAGGTGTGGCCAGTCAGAATGCAAACAAGATAAGGACCTTGATATTCCTGCTTGAGTTGCAAGTGCCTGTCCCACTTCACACATGATAAAATGGACCAGCCCAGACATCAGAGCTGTGAGGCTCAGCCCTAGAGTCTGACACCAACCACGTCCCCTCAGCTTGGCAGCAGCAAGTGAAAACACAAGAGGCTAAACGCTGCCTCTAAATCCAGGAGTAGTCCCTGCCTTTTTTTGCTGTCTTCTCACTGTACTACCTTGGATAGGACACTTACCCTAATATAACTCCAGTTCCTTTTCTGGTGTCTTTGTCTGTTCCTTCTTCATCCACTGTTTAGAAAGAACATTCATGCAAGCAGAATCTAAAAATCCACCACCTTGCACAGGGTTCCCTCATGTGGCTGTCTTAACAAATAAATCCACATTGCTAATAAACATTTCCCAAACTGCTTTGTGATCATAGATTAATCTAGGTATTGTTTACTTGTTGGTGCTGCAGGCTTAATTTTGGCTGCCTTTTACTGGGGGCATAGCAACTTGGAAGTATGCTACTGATAGATCCTCAGTGTACTGATATTGTATACAAAGCTGTCCCACACATGCCAGAGAATAGATTCAACAGGTGCAGCCCACTAGCTGATCTCTGTTCCAAAACTAGAATGCACAAATTCTGGAAGTAGCAGCAGATCACTTGCAAAACCAGCTGGAGAGTGCAAAAGAGCCTGGTTTTCCTTAGCAGCCTTCCTCAAGCCTGTTGGATTCTCATCTCTTCATTCTTCATGTCTGAATGTAGCGTCCTCCTACCTTGAATTATAAATCCTTCTCCTTTTACTAATGAAGTCCACAGAAAAATGATCCAATCACCTTCTTCTTTCCACCTGTTCTTCCTGTTCAAACCACCAAACCCTCATGTAGGATGATAGAATTTCATTACTAACTTGAGGCCAGAAATCAAATATAAAATGTTTTTCCTGTACCACACAACCAAGAATCCTTTATTTTGACTAAGTTCAGGGGCAGGCTCCTTTGAATCAAAGAATACAGCTCTAAATCAAACATGGACAAGGCCTTTCAAATGGACATCTCACAGTTCAGAGATCAGCTCTGTTGCTAAGTGATGGTAACAGAAATATCTATCGCTTCTTAATCTCTCCACTTCGCATGAACAGCTAAATGGGGAGGAGGAGAATGGAAGAATAAGCAGTGCTGGGAGAGGAAGGAAGCACACCAGGAAGACAGGCCACCACTAATGAATGTTTGTGACGCCAGTGCATGGAACAGTGGGCACATTTTGCTGCCCTGTAGAACTTAACTTTATTAATGTACTTTCCAGGTCAGTGACATCACGTGCTTGCACTGGCATATGCTTCAGCAGAGGAGGACGTGTTGGATCATATGCAAATTTATTTTAAATGGTGGCATCCAGCTCACAGGCATTTAATCACAGTAAGTGATTAACAGATATGGGCAGTATGCAAGACAGTAACTCGCCTGGATGTTACATGCTTGTAAGAGCAGAGAACTCTGCGTATGTGGCAGGACAAGCCCTGCGGTGAGGCCTCTGTGAACACAGCTTCCTGCACAGAACCATGTGCCTGGCTAAGAGCAGCTGCAGGATATGTGGAGTCAGCAGCCTCAATCATCAGCTTGTGCTCTGCTTGCAGTTCACAGTTCACACTGCAATGTGCCCAGACATCTCTGGGAGAGTCTGCACCGAGTGACACATTCAACCTTGGTGTCACTGTGCAGAGGACTACCCAACAAAGAGATGAAGGTGAAAAGACAAGGCAGTGCCATGGCAGAGGGTTCGCAGACAGATGTTTGCAGAACTCGCACTGCAGTCACAGGCTGCACATGACTGTATATTTTTCTCATTTCTTCACAAGCTTGATACTTTCATTGTTTGGTCCCCAAGTCTAAAACCTGGCAGTACTAGCACTCTCTTCTGCTTCCCTGTCTATTCTCACCTAGCCTGTTCCTAACACCTGGCCACAGGCCCCCCAGGGAGAAGTATGAACTCCAGCCTCTTAATTTGGCTGTTATTCTTTGGCAGACATCCCCTTCTTTCCTCCAGACATGAGGGTCTCATCACATGGCTCCTCAGCAGGACCCTATGGTCCTGTGACCAAGTCTCAATTCCTGAAAAACCTACCTTGACCAATTCTCCCAACACTTTCAGGTAGCTTTATGTATATCTGCATTTAAATCAGCTGCCTCCTTTTCAGTGGTATCTAAATGGAAAGTGAAGGATGTGGGACAGAGAAATAGAATTGACTAAAAATCAATACTAAACTAATAATCTCCTGACATTAGAAGAGGATGCCAGGAAACTCCCAGACAAGTCAACATATCTGTAATAAGATCAGTGTTAAAATATCAGCTGCTTTACACAGGAAACAATCCTTATATACAGCTAAAAGTGTAAAAACGGCACAGAAAACATGGTCAGTGTTCAGTAATGTTTGCTGACCAAATTCGTGTTTGCTACAAAGCCTTGCAACTTCAGAGATATGTTTATTCTTGAGAATTAATAAGTGATTTCCATCTAAAGACACTTTACCATAAAAGTCTTTTTTTTACAAAAAGAGGCTTTGAGACTGTATGAGCTCTACTATACAGGCTCCAGTCAATGGAGCCGAACCTCATTGACTTACACTAAGGTATTACTTATGGGGCTTACAGGCCCATCTTTTGGGCCAAAGGAGTGGTTTATTTAAATCGTGCACAGAAGCCCAGCTCATTTTGACTGGAACGGACCTGCTGTCATTGACACAAGCTGCAGAGCTACAGGGTATTAAATATAAATCAGCTGTAGCCAGCCAGGAGCTATCACAGCCTAGACTTGTTACTCCAAATTGTAAGGAGTGAGTTAAGATAGACTTTTTTACCCAGAGGTACATTTTTATAGAAACAAATCTTACCATCAATACTTTATATTTTTCATTTCATCTTTTATTCCTGTTTCAAACTCTCATCCTTAAAATGGTATGTGGCACCTCTGCGGTTTAAGAGTTTTGTATTTTAAGGACACATTTCTTCAATGGTTTCATTATTTAGCACAAACTCTAATCTGTATTCCATGTTACCCATGCAAAGGCATGACCATACAGAGAGGTAATGATTCCACTAAGGAAGAGATTTCTTTAGATCACAGACAGCACAGACAAAACACATGCATTTCAGACATCTCAAAGTACCTTACAACAGAAAAGACCGAGTTCAACAGTGCAACTAGGCTGACCTTCTACCAGCTCTCTCAACCCACTGATAACATCAGCAAGAACAGATTGTTCTGCCACACACAGGTGGAAGAGCTAATCAGGAGCTCTGACCTTCCCTTGACAAATAGGAACTTATTGACTCTAAAATTCAAATGTTTTAATTATAATCACTCATTTCAAAAGGAATAACAGGAAAAAAACTGCATCAAAGATGAAATCTCGAATGTGCAAGTGAAATGAAACAGAAAAAAATGAAAGCTCAGCTACACAAGACAAAAGCCATTTACTTGAATGAGAAAAAGCCAAGGTCAAATACCAGAGTCGTATCTAATCCAAAACGTCTATCAACTACTCAAAGAAGTGACTGCCAGGAAAATAAATATTATCTCACTTTCCTTGAAAAGAAAATCCTGTTTCAGACTTTCCCCTCTCAATACTGCAGATGCAACTTTGCCTTATGAGTGTGCGTCAAAACAAGCATGCACTGTAAAGAACTACAGCAGAGGGCACTCTTTTTGTTCATGAATTTCAAATAGAATCTATAGATTCATTAACTGCCAGTGGATGCATTTGCAAGCCAAAACTGAACCACTGAGGAACCACTCAATAGCACCATTTCCCACTTGATATTGCAAGATCCAGTTTTTTCATAGCTTTGAAAAACAAGGCTCTGACACTGCTATGACTAATCACAGGGACCACTAAATCAACCCTAGCAATTCATGACTCTTGCTTCGTGAGGTTTTGCCTCATTGAGGTATTACAAAGCCAGCCCACAAGCTGTAGTGCTAAGCTGCAGAGATGCCACTACTTAGAACTGGTTTTGCACTCAGTAAATGTAACCCCTGCTTGAAAAGTGGGTTAACCACCTCTTCATTTCAGCTTGCTCTCTCTTTAGACTTACCTGTGGTTTATAATACTAAGAGAGCCTACTCCACGCTGAATAAGTGATTAGCTCTTGCAGCCTTGACACATATGTGTCCAGATAACGAAATTCAGCCATCTAACAGCATCACTGCATGCTGTATGGCCTTAGCAGACCTTTGTCACATTCTAATGGAACACAGCAGAACCATGCATTATGGAAGAGACATGCATCCCAAAGGGTTTTGTTTTTCCTGTAATTCAAAGGAATCAACAGGGCTCCTCCCCCTCACACTGGCACAGACTATCAAAAGACCTTTTAAAAAGAGTTGAAGTAATAATTATGTAACTTATAACAGTAATTCTCATTAAAGAGATTATACAGCTAAAATTCCTGCCACACCTTCTACCATCAAAGTACCATTGCCACAAAAGTCAACACAAGCTAACCTATACTCCCTGGAAAGTTGTGTTTTCCAAGAGAATGCCTAAAAATGTGGGGGTTTTTAATATAATTCATATTCAACATTGCTTTGATATTTAACAACTATGCAGTGCAGCAGTTAAAAAAAAAAGAAAAAAAGAAAAAAAAAAAAAAAAGGCAAGCCTGATAACAACAAGTATTATGCTGCTGAAAGCAAAGCCAAGCAACTTTGTTAGGCTTTCAACTCCATGACATAAACTGAACTTAAGGAATATGGTATGAATTTCCTACCATCTATAAACAACATATTTGCTGGCTAGCAGCCCCAGATTGTAGCTCACCAATTTAAATTGCTTGGCTTAAATGTATTTCCTTGATCAATTTTTTAATGTCCTAGTTTAAAATTAAAACTTAAAAGTTACAGCTGCCACCTCTCACCCAGGCCAACAGAGGGGCAGGGAAAAAACACAAAAAGAAAATCACAACAGAAAAGGTAGTTTCCCAGGTTACTTTGAGATCAGTGAATACCTGCATAGGTAATAGATGGAAAACAAATACAAAAAAAAGCTGCTTAGAAGAGTTAATGTATTAACAACAAAACAAAAATCAAAGTGTAAACATGAAGGAAAATACTTAGTAAATAAATATAAAAGTAAGAAGCCTTTGAACACATTATCAGAGTCTAAAAAATGCAGTTCTATTATGGAATCTATTAGGAAGTGAGTTCTGTAGTAAGAGAAAGTGATGAAACTAACTGGACCAGCTTGAATAGAAAATGTCTTGGAGAAAAAGGACAGATGATCCCAGTCAAAAGACAAAAATATCCAAGTTTAACTTCTCAGAAGGGTCCTGAGGATACCAACACAATTATCATTTTACCAATTAGAATCAGCCCATTTCAGAAGAACATTAGTGGAAAGAAAACCCTCTTTACCCAATATGCTGAAACTGAGAAGCAAGTGAGATCTCTAACCACATGAAAATCACTAAGATTCCAGAAGTGTTACTACACTGCAGTGAGTCCTCACTCATTTCCCAGTTTTTCTTCAAGCCAATTATCTCACCCATACTGCAGGCTTTTCTGCCTTCTCTTTGGTACTCTGACCAGAGCACAAAGAAAAAAGCAATGCAGCACATCTGTACTATTCGTAATGCTTTATTCTGATATTGTCTTCCACAATAACTTAGTGTAAATACAGCTTTGGGTTTCAGAGTACTTTGTCTTCCTCGTTTCTTCCTCAATTACCCCCAAGCAATTACTGGTTTTGCTGCCACCAAAATTGTTAAGGCTTTTCTTGAAACTAGTCTTACCTTCAAAGAATTGCTGCAAGGCCTCATTTTCTCCCACCACATCCATGAAAACCCAGTAGAAGTGTTTTGCTTTCCTATTACTTGAAGATCTCCTGCTGGGACAAATGCACTCTCCTCCAGATGATTACGAACATGCCAAGGAGCACATCATGGTTTTGTCAGAGGTTTCACTGACTTTGTCCCAGCTGATACCATTCCTCCATAACTAGAGTCAGGGTTATACTTAGGCTTTATGTAAAGGATTTAAACTACACTTAAAGGAGAACCTAACAAGGCTTTTGAGGCAAGATGATGTGGGTTCTAGCCAGCCAGTAAGTCTAATGTTCTCATTTTAAGGACCTTTGGTCCCAGTACTAATTACACATGCGCAAAAAATGCGGCAATAAAAATTACTTATCTTGTCTTTGTACTTTCACACAGGTCATGTAATTAGTACTACCGATGAAAGCAATAGTATCAAAAAGGCAAGAGCAAAGCCATCACTGGTAGGGAACTTCTATGTTGTTGCTATTATTAACAAAACCAAATCACACATTAGCCTGTTTGTCTAAGGTAACACTGGAAAACATGGGAAAGCAGAACAAAGCTCTTTTAAGCCGAGCAGCAAACACTGTTTAACTTTCTTTTAGTCCATCTTTAAACTCTGAAAACTGCCCATTCTGTTACCACTAAGCAAACAGGAGAAAAATGCTCAAATGTTCTGAGTAGACAACTAAAAAAGGCGTTTGGTTATGAACAAAAGTTCCAATGAAGTCTGGAACCCGGACATTTTTGGAAGTAATTATATCCACCAGACAAGTAGCTGTTGACCAATTTTTAAAAGCCCCAGGCACTCACAGTGACACAGGTTTCTCATGATCAATAGGTCATATGAAAAATATAGAAAAGAATTTTGGAGTAAGGACATGAAGATGGAAGTCAGCCACATTTACAAGATGTAGATATAACTGAGCCAAACATTACTACTGAGATGGACTACGTGGGGTACATTGTTGTACAAGAAAATCACCTCAGCATAACACATTTTGGATACTACCATGTATAGAAAGGACCCTTCTCTCTGCTTAAATGAGCAACATGATTTTGTTGTTGTAAAGGATATTAAGTCAGAATAGCACCGGCTACTTGCTACTATTTGCCTACTGTTAGGTAATCATGGAAACAGTTCTATCTCATTATCTAAACTAAGGATTAACAAGCATTTAGGAAGCATTTATGAGCCAAACATAAAATATTAATATCAATAAATACAGCTTCTTTTTTAAGAGTGAATAAAGCCAGACTTCCTTAGCATTATTGAATGGATAAATAATCCTTCAACAACTGTGGTAGAACTACTCCATGTTTCTACAACAGCAAGTAGTACCCAATGAGGGGAGATTGAGAAAAGTATTCCCTCAGTACTAAAATAGCCCAGGTTAGACATACATACTCCATTACTAATATCTAGGTTTAGTTGGTTTTTTTTACCTTAACATTGAAATGTCCAGTCAAAGCCAACACTTGCAGTGTTTTCACGTATATACGAACAACACAAGCATGGTATTAAATTTCACTGCTCATTCTATTGACTTTTATGAAAACTGAGAACATTGCAGCAAGACTATGATGAATCGTCTTGGTCTTGCTCAGCATCAAAGAGATCTGTATCCACTGAGATGCTTCTTGTTAAAAACCCAACTGTATAAGCTCACATTCTAGTCAGTTTACCTGTCAAAGTTTTAATCTAGTATGCAACTAATGAATAGTTATCAGAACTGAGATCCAGTGCTTTTCCAAAAAGGCGAAGTTTACTACATGCCCACAACCATATTCCTTCTAATAGCATCATTGTCTGCTTTCAGCCGAGATAATGCTCAGGAAAATAAATGACCACTTGAACTTCAAGCGCCAAAGAAACACTTCCAACAGAAAAAGCATCACTTAAGAGGCCAGGATCATTTCTTGGGGTTCTCTGACACCATTTCTTTTCATACACACAAATACTAACAACATATGGAAATTATCATCAGCATGTTAAAGAAATCACATAATGGAAATTTCCCAGTTTGAAGAACAACTATGGGGAAAATGATGTATAAGACACGGAAAACTGGAAATCCCAGAAGAATAGGAGAAAGATCTAATTTAAAGAAATGAAAAAATTCTAGTGAAAGAAAATTAGAGGGAAAGAGAAAGGTTTTAGCAGTCATACAGGGGTCAGATGTCTAACCAAAGAGAAAACAAGATAATTTTATTGTTCCTTTGTATTAGAGAAGCATCCTTTCTTAAAGAAAAGATACTGAGGTTTCTTGTGCTGTGACTCTTCACTATATATGTTTCTCTTCTTACATACATATTTTTTAAAATTACAAGTATAGGAAAGCAGTAATGCAAACAATTCCAAGTTCCCCCAGATGTCTATTAGCTGTACTGGCATACAGGCATAGAGAGCTACATAAGTGTAACTAAACACAACAATGAAGAAAATACCAGGCATTTATTCACTCTTCATAAAATCAGTTTTACATTTTGAAGTGTCCTGCTGGGGAGGTTGACATCATTCTGCATCACAAACACCAGAAGACAGAGATTGTTTCAGATTAACACTTTAATCGGAAGTTTTGTTTTTAAATGTAAATTACAATCACTAATACACCTGCAAGTGCTTACCACATTTGTTCAACTAAGTGTTATGTGTACGCATATACAGCATAGGTCAGTTTAAAACAATCACAGTACTTCTTAGTGCCATCTGCAAATGGAGAAAGATCTTGGACCCACTTTGTGGAAATAAATATCAAGTGACAAAAAACGTTCAGCAATTTTAGTTATGTATATTCAATGAAGTTCATGCATGCGCAAGAATAAAAAGTTTTAGAGCTCTTCCTTGTAATAGCCAAGTTTTGCTAGTGACATCTCTCGTCTCAGCTGCATAACTTCCCAGAACATCTGATCCACTAAAAAAGACAGAAATATCATTAAATATACCAAATTAACATTTTATTTCAACTGATGTATTCAGGTTGCTTTACTCTACAAGAGTTTAGGGGAACTTAGTAACAAACATCTGGTAAAATCAGCATTAGTATGTGTAAGGGCTAACTGTGTTGGTTATGACAAAATTTGTTTAAGTACATATTCTAAAGGAGAGTCCTAAAAAACTCCTCAGATTTTAGATTTCTTTAAAATGAAGGACAGAACTATATCAGTACTTCTTGTCAGCTTTAATTAATTACAGTTTTTTATTTAAGCTTCCCTGTCCCTTGACCCATCTTCTGTGAAATTAAATGACTACAAAAAGAAAAAATAAAGCTTGTTGAATGTTTCACCAAATAATCTGCAATTTTCTTATAATTTTGCCATTTATAATCTTTCTTTCTCCCATTTTCTATAGTAATCTGCTTGCAACAATAAACTGGGTACCCGTTTTTCTTATTTCATCTCTATCTTCCTAAATGTGATAAGCTTAATGCATGGCTTAAGCTTCTAGACGTCACAGCAATACAAATCAAAATCAGCCATCAAAATCAAAATCGTATTCAAGACAAAATTTCCATGCAGTCAAGATCCTGATGTAGAATGTCTACAAATATCATTAACCTGAACAACAAGTATGGGGTCTTCCCTACCATAGTTCAAAAAACACTTTTGTAAAAGTGACCTCTGTCTTAAAAATTATATGCATTAGTAGAAATCCATGCAGCATGTTATACAACAATTCTGTTAAGTGCCTACATTCTTGTGAATGTATTGGTGAAATCATTATAAAGCTAGAAATGCAAATGCTGTGTTCTAGTGGTAAAAAGGACAACCGAACTAAAACAACAAACTCTTTTTTTTTTTTTGCAAACTTCTTGAATAAATCAACTTGATAATGTTGAAAATATTTCATTATATGATGCAAAAAAACCCAATTTTTTTATCTCAATAGTAAATTAAACAATTTTTAATTGAAATTGTAAAGGTCCTTTTGGTCAAAGTAAAAGCCTTTAACTACAAACTGTATTAAAACCTAAATAACATATTTTCAAGATCTTCAGTGATGCTAGTAAATCAATAAAAATTACCACCAGCTGAAGGTTTCATTAAATATAATTAAGTATAGGAAATAGCTGAATTTCTGATTAATTCCATGACCTTTAACATCTTAAAACTAACAGCATTATTTTTTGCAAGTAAGTCTATCTATCACCTCAGGAGTACTTCAGGTTAGAAATATTTGGGTGTAGCTAAAATCCTGAGCTCTTGAAATTTGGAAACATCAGGAAGAGATGACTAGAGGTGAAGTAGCAAAGCGGGGCTAATTCTAGCCAAATTCTTGATGAAGCAAATCCACAGAGACTTGAAAACTGGAATAATGAAATGCACAGACAGCCATAAATATTACAATGTTTAACTGTTTTATTTTACTTTTAAAATGCAACTGAACTAAAAAAAAAAATTACATTTTCACAATGAAAGCAAATATTTTAATTTACTATTGACATGGGGCTAATGAGACTTTTCCCACTATGTGTGCTAGTATTTCTGGGAGCCTGAGTGATATAATCTGTTTCAAAAAAAATTGTACTGAAAGCTGTTTAGCAATATTTTTTGACCTGGACAGCAAATACAATTACATCAACACTGTGCAGTTTAAGCACAGTCAAATCATCTTCTTTTCTTTTTATAGTGATAAACTGGTAAAATGGTCTTGAAAATGAAGACAAAACTATGCTGCCAACATGCAATATTTTTTAAATTCTGGAATTAAGTAACTAGGTGCACCATGAATATGTTTTCACAAACATCTTCTTTTATACGGACATATTGGAACCACAGCTAAGCAAATTTCTGAATTACTGTGCAGACGCCGTTCAAATAAGCAGTTGCTGGATATGACATTCTGACATGACCAAAGCAACTGGGTAACAAAGGTTACCCTGCAAACCACAGCCTGAAGCAATGGCAGTAAAAAACACATTTCTCTTTTGGGATGGAGGGTGATCAAGCCTAACCAAAGCCCTAACCAAGATTTGGCCATGCCACTGCAACGGTCTCACTGCAGTTGCACTCAGATGAACGATTACAGGTTTTCTATTTATATAACACATTACCGGTTTATATTTTGCAATTTAGCCCAAAACATTGTCTTTCTTGCAAGTTCCCCCTGAAAAACTAGTCTGACAAGAACAGCTGTCTCAACTGCCACTGCTCAAAACACCAAGCTAAAGAAAAAACAGCCCAGATCTAACCAATCTGAAGTTTTTTGTATCCAAAATACCTCCACATTCTGTGACAGAGACTGGATTTTTGACTACTGTGTGGAAAAACTCTGACTGACTCCCCAAGTTAGATTTTGTTTTAACATTTCTTACTGTAAAAGGGGACCTTTAAATGGACTGAAAACCAATGCATTATAATCCGTTATTTTAAAAAATAACGGTATTGGAGAGTAAAATATCACCATATTCTCAAATTACAACAATGACTATTAAACTGATAACTTGTCAGGTCACAGCTAGCAACTTTGCTGCACAGAGAGAACTTCTAGGAACAGGCACTATGTAAATGTCTCTTTATGTAGGTCAAATATGATTCTTTTATACTCACCATCTTGCTGCTTCAACAGTCCTTGCTGGATGTATCGAATATATGTAAAGAAGTTACACACAGAAGTGATCTAGACTCATATAAAAATAATAGTGGTTAATGTAATTTTGTATAGAGGTATGGAAAAAGTAGCTAAATAACTACTACACAAAATAAAATCATAGTAAATCTACTTACCCTGTAACGGCAGAAAGGAGAAATGTAGTAATAACTGCTTGAATCTCCTAATTTGATTCTATGCTTGCATGACTTACTTTGTCCACTGAGAGCACATTTCCTACAAATATAAAGGTCACATGATTCAATAAACAAATCTGACATTAATGTTTAAACACATGCATGTGTTTATAGTGTTAATGTAACTGTTTCATATTGGCACAGATAGATGAGTCTCTACCTTCATTTTACAAGCTGCAACTATTATATTATGTTGCCAATTATTTTAGTTCCAGAAAGCCTAATTTAATTTCAATACTGGTGCATTATGATGCTTTTTTTTTAATTCTAAAACTTTCTTCAGCTCCGGGAATACACCTCCATATTCACTAATTTAAATTGGCTTGACAACTCTGGCACAGTGGGATTTCTTTAATTACCTCTTGATATGTCAAATAAACATTTTTTGAATTATCAGTTGATGCCAACATTTAAATAGATTTTTTTTTAAGTTCTGTTTGATACTGTATTTCATCCAAAAAAAATCAGCCCCACAGAAGAGCAGACTTCTGAGATGCATTTTAAATCCAGTTTTGCATTTATGCCCAAATTGAAATCATATTTTACATCCAGAGTATAATCTTTTGGGATGAAGGAAAATGGGCTCTCTGGCAGTAATTCTTCCTGTTACCATTACAAAAAGTGAGAATAAAATAATCAAATTTCCTTCTGGTGTATTGCAACTATGCAGTATTCAGGAAAGGTCATTAGTCACCACAAACTTCCAAAAAAAACAACCCAATTTAGGAAAACAATGAATTTTAAAAGATGAGAAGAATTTGATTTACTCGGAATGTCTGTATTACAGCATCTCAGATGAACTGGGTTGTCATGGCAACCACTGTTTCATTAATTTTAAAAGCTGCTGGTTCTTCTTTCTCCCATTTCTACCTCATGAAATTGGAGAGTCTAAGAAGCTGCCTTTCAAAAGTGAAACAAAAATTACTAAGCTTCTGTGGTTCTGAACAGTGGCTCAGCGGCCCTTTTAAATTGCCTGCAGCTGGTCTACAGAATCATGTAAAACAGGAGAAAATTGAAGAGTGTATACGATTTTCCACAGCAATTTATGAGGACTGACAGCAGTTCATTGATACACGAAATCCTAAAGTAGCTGAAGCTAGCTGGATCACACTTTCAGTCTAGCTTTTGACAGAATACAAACTTTCAATGCTAGGAAAATAAAATCCTTTTTTTTTCTGGTTACATAATTGCCTCCTCTATGTTGTCTTCCATCAAATCAGTTAAATGCTGAGCGCTCCTGCTGGTGACTCAGTTTTGTGCTGCACAGCACACGCAGCTCAGCGCTTTGTTCCCCATGGGGACAATTATGGGAATCTTCTGGGGAAACCCAGCTGTCTTTTGTTAAGGCAGCACTCACTACACACCATCACAGTTATCATTCCGTAAATTCTGTATATTCAGAACCTTTCTGTACTACTATTACAGCTCTGTCCTCCATCCCTCACTATGCTATTTGGGCTGTTACCCACTATTTTATCTATCTGCTCCCTCATACAAATCTACAACAAAATGACTTCTTTAGGACTAGCTTTTTTTTACTCTAGCTTTTTTTATAGCTGAGTTCATCTATATTAAGTTTGTCTAGCTTAGTTTGTCTATATTAAGTTACCCATTTAAGATGATAGCTTCAATAAAAAAAGTGTTTTGCACTGTATAAAAATAAAAACCTGAAAATGCTACATGATCCAGTGAAAACTGCAACACCTGCTTCCCATTCAGTGCCAGTAATAATATATAAGGCAAAGCACAATTGCTGTGAAATTACACTTAAATACTGCAGATTCCTTACCTATTACTTATATACAAGCAGCACCACAGAAGTTTTTGTTAGTACGGAAGAGTTGGAAAAGGAAAAAAATAATTTGCTTGATCTTTTGGTGTATCTAAAATAACTAAATTACAACTCGTGCATTGTCATCTCAAAACATTAAGTTCTAATCTTGCCAAATATTTAAGGATTTTTAAAGTTCTGATTTAAAAGTTATCCTACACTGGAGAAAACAGTTAAAAATTTCCAGAAATTTCTGAGTGATGCAGCTGAGTCTCCTGTCTGGCTAAGTATTTCATCACATCAAGATGTAGCAAAGTTGCTTGAACCACAATGACTTTAAATCCATTTGCCAGTAGTTTTTTAATGGCATCTGATTTGTTTCAGTGGTTTCTGACCAGATTCTCTAGTGCTTTCATGGAACACAGCTTACAGTGGCAGATCTTGGATCGGAATTCCCTACTCCTTACTGGTGTGGGCCCTTCTGATGAGAGGCTGCCTGCCACAATTTAAGAACTGTTCTAGTGATATGAGGAAGTTGAAAAATATTTGAATGCATGAACTTCGCAGGCTAGAAGGGATCAAAGACTAAGTAATAAAACACACAAAATGTAAATTTGCATTTTAAATAGTTCTTTAAAGAGAAAATAAAGAATTTTGAGATGTGTCACTTGTAGTTTCTCTTCCACTCAGAGGAAAATCAAGGATTAAAAATGAGAGAGAAAAAAAATCTTACAGTCAGATGAAAACATTTTGATGGAAGTTTTCTATCATAAAATTGAGCTCTCTCAAATCAAATACTACAGAACAAATTCTCAACTTGTCCAAAATAGCTCCAAATAGAAAGGTCAAGTCTTTCTCAAGACTTGGAAGGCTTCAGATTAGTATCCAGACTGACCTTGCTTTTTTACTCCGACATCCACTAAGGCATCCTACAATCCCTTTCCTTCTCCGTATCATCAAAGCCCCAGTGCATCAGGCAAGTCCCTCCCACCCAACTTCAATGTTTGTATCAGTACCTGACAAGCCTTGCTTCACATTTCTCTAGGACCACCCCAGAATTTTTAAAATAACCCTGTTCCTGTCATTCAAAGCATAGTTCCTACTTCAGGCTCAAACTCTCATTCATCTTCTTTTCCACTTACACTCCCCCTACTCAAATTCAGAGGATTAACTCTCTATATTTCTCAAATATTTCAGCTACCGTTGTCAGCATCCTGCATATGTCCTCAATTTTTTATGCCACAATACTCCATATGCTTTTCACAAACCCAGCCTGTACTATTCTAATACCTATTTCTTTCATGCTGCTTTCCAGCTGAGAGCCCCCAGCTCAAACCATCTGGTTTAAGTATCAGAATGGTCCTCCCCAAAGAGGTGGGAGTGTTGCTTTCAGGGTCAATGCATCAAAACAAGCAAAAGTCAAGCTGCCCCCAAATGATAGCTTTTGTTCTATATTAGGGGTTTTTCTTTGAAGTTTCATTTATTAGTTGCTTACTTTCTCATAAAATTTGTAACAACAATCTTGAAGTCTTAGATTTTAGGAAATTAAATTTAAGATACACAAATTTGACTGAGCTAATCAGTTGATAGCAGTTTTCTCAAGCCAAGAGATCTCAAATGAGTAAAGATTATCCCCCTGTGTTAGATCAACATACTTTGGTCCCCCACATTCAACTGCAGAAGCTTTCACAAATCGAACAGGTTGCAAGCCAACAGGTTCAATGCTCAGAGTGTTGTTTTCAACAGCTTCCAGAACAGCTGAGGCCAACTGCAAGAGAAATTTAGAAAGCAGTTAAAAACAGTTCTGTTTCATCCACTGCCTCAAAGCAGTGACATATTTCTTCTTCTAGAAAGTTACGAACACGGGGTGGGGGGGGGGGAAATCAACCCACCAAACACAAATAAGATTTCACTTTTATCATGAGCAAGAGGTCCCATTTCCAGGCTCCTGTTTAAATTCTGCCCTACAAATAACCCTGCCCTCCCTGAGGCAATATAACTTCCTCTACAGCCAGGAATGCAATGAAGCATGTTTAAAACACTAACTTTATTTTCAGCCTTTCCTCACATACCCAAATAGCATATGTATTTGCACATGCTGTGCTCTTGTCAGAGACTGAATGGGGCACGAGCTTTATTTTTAAAAATTGGTCTAATTTTATTGTGTTCTATAAAAAATACAGAAGTATGCTGCATGCATCTTTATCTTGAATAAAACGAGCAAATGTTTTCAGCTAAAGGGAGCTCTAGCAAGGTGTTAAAACAAGACTGAACAATATATAGAAACGCCAGTTGCAACTTTCAAACACTAGTCTATTTAAAGTGCACTTTGCTCAGGTTTTTTATGTTCATTCCTTATAAACAACCGTAAGACACTGGAAATGTGAACATTTTGCTTGATTGGACTGAACACACTTACCCAAGACCACTGTTTCAAGTAATAGCCATTACTTAATTTTAAAAAAAGATGCAGCTTACATTATTAATCAAATATTTTTGTGCTAAAGTTCCTTCCTACTAAGTAATAAATATATTTTTTCTATCGTACTTTAATTATTTAATGACCAGAATGTTATTATTAAATATTCTCTCTGCCATTCCCAAAAGCAGAACCCTACACATACACACAAGAGGCTACTAAGAGTTAATATAATATTTCAACCATTCACATAGCTGCACTTCCAATTATTCAAAAACGTATTATATGTGTAATTTATTGTTTGGCTTAACTGTGCTAGCCTATCAATAGCCAAGTAAAACAGGAAGTTAGTCACTACACACAGCATCTGGAAACAATAAATGGTGTAACTGACATGTGCTAGAAGCCTCATTCTTCCTTTAAAAGGCAATACAAATCTACAGTAATTATATTACCAGTAAAGAACAAAATCCAAAATTAAGTTGCTGCAAAAGACAACAGGATGGCCTATTCACATATGCTGCAGAAGCAATTTAATTCCCATAGTACCCAAGTAAACTTTTTAGTGGGAGAGGTTCATATGATGCTATACACCAACCATAACAAACTGGTATACAATTAACTAAAAGACTGCATGTGCTTATGTCCAGCAAGTAACAGTAGGTGAAAATAATGGGAAAAGAACATAACACCTCCTGAAAACAAGAGATAAACATTACGAAGAAAATGTATGATTTTCTATGTGAGGTGTTTAATTTTATTGAAAAAGAATATCAACATTTAGGACTTTAAAATTTCTTGTTCTTATTTTAATAAAGATCTAAGAATATGCTCCTTTTTCCCTACTGACCTATACTACAAGAACAGTCTGTAAATGGTGCTTAAGAAAAAAACTAAGTAAAGCAGCTGGATCTGTAATCAGTTCCATGTTATTCCCAGGATAGGTAAAACTCCAGTCTTTCCTTTTTATGGGAGAATGTGTGGGAACAACACTGTCATAATTTGATTCCTCTAAAACCGTATTTACCAACTGCCCCTGTTGAATCTTAAATCCCCAGGTCTAGTTCTTGTAACTCAAACCTCACTCCAAGTAAAGGCCCAGACTATGCTTGCAGTCTGCTTTGACTAATATGAGAGAAAATCAGTCCACAAAATTAAACATAATGGTCTCTACTGCCCCCTATATAAACAAGGGCAGAACACGATTTTGCATTTGAAGTATCAGGAAGAAAACTTCCATCCATTCCTACAAAGATCAGATTCTAACAGACAGGACTAATATTTGAAGAAGTAGACGTAAAAAGGCCATATCTGGATGAGCATAAATGGAATAGAATAGTGAAGAAAAAAATGGTCATTTTAATACTCCAGACCAAACTTTAGGACTTCACTGTAAATTGTCACACACTAATGAAACAAAAATGGTTAAACTTCATATTGAAAACAATACAGTAGTCTTTTGGCTCCATGTAACATATTTAAGGGGAAGACATCAGTGAGCACATTTAGACCATTACCTCACTTTTGGAGAAAGTTAAACATGGAAAAATATCTTCCCGATAAATTTTGTCCAAGAAAGGACATGTTCTGTCCATAGTAGGCTCATCCTTCCAAGATCTGAAGTCATTGTACAGAGACAGGTCAGCCTAGAACACACAAAGATTCACATATTTTAGTAATGCAATTATTATACTAGTGCCTATCTTTTGCAAATATCCACAGGTAAAGAATTAAAATGCTTTCTATTGTGATGTAAAAATTGGAAGAATGTGATGTATAAAATGAAAGAATGCTATCATGGTTCAGCTACGAACACCTTGTTAAATCCACTTTCCTAAGCCTGTAAATTCAAGCAAATCAAAAACATACAATTTTCAATACACAGAGATAATGCATCTACTGGTTACCACTACACTAGAAAAAGCTAATACCTTTCCCCCACTTCCTAAACTTACCGATAGCTTTGAAAAACTTAGGAAGAGCCAGTAAACAGTTTCCATCTTCATGCATCTTCATTATAATATTTTACATACTGTATATTTACATACATTACATTTTTTACATACAGCATATGGGGATGATTTAGGAGCCTGCTCCTCCCACAGCTCCTCTAGTCAAAGAGGAAACGCTAAAATTACCTATTAAATCACTCTCAGCTGAACTGCGTTCTGTGTTAGGAAAAGGTAATTGTACCTGTTTTGAAAACACCTCGTTTGAACATCTTCAGGCTGAGATCAGTTAGCAGTAGGATCTATTTCCATTATGGGACAGTCTGTCCCATGGGGCTTATTACCCACTAACAGCTAGAGCACACTGAGGTGCTCCCAGAGCACAATCTGCTTTAGGGTTACTTAAGACAGACCTTTCATAGGCTCCAACACTGCTTCAGGACACAACAAAGCAGAGTCAGGGTGAGTGCTTCTGGCACATGCTCCTAACCCAACATATAAAACTAGGGATATGCAACACCATACCGCTCCCCAGGTCAAACACCAGCCTTAGACTGGCTTTGACATTCTGCTTCAGCATCTTTTGCCCTGTTTAAATCCCTTTCTTGAACTACAGCAGACCCATACTCCTAAAACTATAGAAAGGAAGTACACTGCAGGAGAAGATAACAAGGATGTGAATTTAAAATTTTGTACAATTAAAAAAATACAGATAATGAAATGGGGAAATAGCATATACTAAAAATTTATTTTTAATCCAATTTAAAAGATCAGGATGCAACCTCCGTCTCTTTATTCACTCCCCATGCATCACCCCTTCTGAGCTCTGAACACTTTGCCATTCTTTTACATATATGCTTTGGGGAGTTCTTTCATTACTTTCAGGGGTTTTTGGTTAAACTTAATTCTTTTTCTTTTCTTTTTTTCCTTGAAAAATAACCTACAAAAATTAGACTGGAAAATTTGTTTTTTATTAGAATCACTTGCATTACACTCAGGTACAATCAGGAACAACTATGTTAATTAAGCTAATCCGTAAGTGTTCTGGTTGCTAGGCCACCAACTTCATTGTACAAGTGGAATTCAATAGGTGTAACTTGCACCCTAAAGGAACATTTCCCACAACTTGAACCCATCTCAGTCTGGCTTAAAATTAATACAATCAAGAGATATCAAGAGAAAAACATTCATCTTTTATTTGTACTTTAGAATTCCAAAAATTAAGATGCATTTCTTATTAACTTGGTGTTTTTCTCGATTTACTCAATTTTACCCAAACCTACAGTTGATAAAAAAGCTACCTTGAAAAAAAGAATTGTTCAGTGACCACAGCTTGATGAACTTAATTTTCAATCTGCAATGTGTAATACATGTGTATCTCCTCCCTTACATATGCTTTCACACAATCCCAATTTTGATTACCTGAAATTAAATATACGGTCAAATGCAATAATAATTCTAGTTAATTTTTTTATTCTTTCATTACAGTAAGTATGACATCAGTAAAATATCTCAGCTCTTTGAACAACACTGATGCATTTACCAACATTTCTGGTGAAGGGTTGACACCCGTCTGCTTAAGACCTGGGCAGCTATTCAGTTTATCTCAATCTTTTTAGCATCTAAATTCATTAGACATGTCTATTTATCCTAGAGGTTACTACCACATGCTAGGAAATACTTCTCTGGGATGCTGGTAGCTTTCTAGTTCCACTGCACTTTAGAGTGGACAGCCAGAGACTCGTGACTCTGCCTACATTCCACAAAGAAATCTGAGAGCTGACCGGTACTTACACCCAGCTCCATCCCACAACACAAAGCTCCAGGTGGTAGACTCTGCAAAAGTGTCCAAAGCTATTGGCTCAGGGCCAATATACAGCCCTGAGCAAAGGTACTCTTTACTGCCATTAGAAGTCAAATCACCCAAAATCAGAAAAATAAGACCCAAAGAATAACTGCTCAGTGGCATGAACAACTAGCAAGAAGGGGACTGAACTAGGGTTTCAGACCCAAGCTCCCAGAAATGCAAAACAATTCACCTTAGAGCAGCTACAAATAAAACCAGTAAACAAAATGGCAAAGCACTCGATATCAGAAACAGCTGGGAAGGCATGTATCCCCTGCTTAAAACAATGTCCTAACTACCATGCCAAAGGCAATCTTGTTTTTTTTCACCCCATTCTACATTCCATTAAATACTCCTGCTCAGAAGAGAAATTAAAATACTCAAGTCCCAGTGAGTGGAAAACCCATGTGTTTCTTAGTGATTCTCTGGGCCACCACTGGAAGAAAAAGTCAGCAGCCTTGAAGTGTCTCCTTATGCAGCCAATAAAAAGGTGAATTAACTAAAGAAAATTGTCAAGTAGACTGGTTCTTCTGCAGCATGTCCTCCATGACTACCACCTTCTGTCCATGAGAAACTGATATTAAACAGATTTCTCTGGTCTCTCACTCTTGCTTAAAAACTTCATTGAGTCATGACCTTGGTGTTATGCTTACAGAGTAACTACATTCCATTCCAGCTCTCTCGTTTTCTGAAGGGCAACAAGGATTCAGTTTTAGTAAGGAAAAATCCTGGAGTACCATTGAAAGTGGGTAAGCAGTTTGTAAATAATCTGGGGGTTTTGAGTATGAAACACAAACTGGAAGATGCCTTAATTTTCTAGGTTTATAGTTAAATGGTTTCTAGTACAAAGGACTGGCAAAATGAAGTGTAAAGATCCAGTCCGCATATTACCCCTCTGACAACAGCCAGCAGCCACAGAGCTAGCTGAAGAGACATCTGAGGGAGAAGGATAGTGATGCATATTCTTTCACAGCCTCAAGACTTCTAGTCTGTAGCTAAAGAAGTTTTCTAAGCCAAATGTCATATCTATCTTCTATACATCCTGAGAGGCTTTTCTTTTATCACTTTGCATGACTTTATTTTGAACATATTTTTAATCTTGCTTCCTTGTGAAAATGTTCCATTATGTACTGACTAAAAATTATTTTCCTTTTAGCTTCCAGAGTTTTCATCATTCATCTTCCCCATGTCACCTGAGATTGCAGATTTTTCTTCTACCTCAAGTATCTCTACACAGAAATCTTTCCATAAGTTTTGATCATCTCCGTCACAGCTCCTGGTATTTTCAATGCCCTTTCTGAGATGAATATATCACAGCTGCATGTACAGAAACACTCTTACTACATGTTTATACAGTAGTATAATACTTCTAGTTTTGCTATTTATTCCTTTTCTAAGAAACATATGTCTTTGACCATCACTGAACACTGAGATGGAGTTTTAAGACAGTGATCTACAAGGACACTAGGTTTTTTCCAGTACAATGTAGCTCTTACCAAGTTCACAACTGCAAGCTTGCTAATTGAGCTTTCTTCCAAAATGCCTCATTTCTCATTTATTAATTTTTGGATTTCATCTGGTGATATACTAAACTACCCAGTAAAATAAGCTCCTTCTCAATACTTTGGTCAACTTTTGCTACTACTACTCCAAGGACTCAAGTACCAACTCCTCGCCTCATTATTTCCCTATTTTCAGTGACATGAGCAGATTTAAAAAACAAGCAAACAAACCAACCAGAAAAACCAACCAAACAAAAATCCCCCAACCCACACAAAAAAACCCCACACACAGGCTCCAGGATTCCAGTGACTTGTCACCTGTTCTCTAATAAATTTCTGGCCTCTTTCACCCACTACTGAGCTATAAAATGATTCTTCCTCTTTTCTATGACAGTTTATACAATGCTTATGAAAGTTTATGAACTTTCAGTAATGGACTTCATAAAAAAGCCACACAGGACTTATCATTCAGTTCTATTGTTTGGTTTATTGTTTGGAATCTTATCTCATCTTCCCTTAATGACTTAAAAGTAAATGAGACTTGGAAAAATCACCACATATTGCTGTGTAAGGAAAATCCTTTCATTAATGGAAAATATCTCTAAGATAGGAAGCATTAAATAAAGATTTAAGATATACTCTATCTATTGTGAGTAAAAAACAAAACAGTAAAGCCAGTTTATCAGCAAAAAGAGAACAATCCTTATATATTACCTCTTTACAGTCTTTTACAATTGGCTGCATCATGGTAAGATCCTGATGACTACCGCCCATAGCACTGCTTGTACTCTTGTTTCTTGCATGGCCTTTTTTAAAAGGAGTTCTTCCACCAGACTGGAACTCCTTAGTTGGAGATGTTGGTGAAGTAGACAGTACTAGTGTTTTCAATGCTGCTACTTCAGCCTGGAGGACATCAATCTTCATGGGGCAGGGGAGAATAAAGTCATTAACAAACAGAAAATATATTAGTTTATAAATACGTTAAATCAATTAAAAACATCTGCAGCTATCATGATGCAAATCAAAACTTCATCTTCCAACAGCACTAACACACAGATGCCTAGCCAACTGCATATTGTAGTAGCATAGGCTCCTATGCACCTTGCTGGCTGACATGATGCTGAAACACTGTGTCCATGGGTGTTCACTAAGATTATGTCAAGCAACACAAAACAACTGAGTATATATTCCAAAACTGTATAGAGCTAATGCTTTATCTACATCTTTATGTAGATAAAATTCAGATTTAAAACCATATGAAAATACAAAACAAACAAGTTGGAGAATAACTCACCTTTCCTTGTGCTTCTTTTAACTGTTTTTCTGCTGCAGCTTGTTTGACATTTGCTTCTTTAACCATTTTGTGTGCTTCCTATAAAAGATGTTTAGCTAGTGTAAATGCTTCACACAAATTTTAAAAATCCAACAAGTAATGACATTTGCTTCACGAAGACTACTTGTGACTACTATGATGTGCAATAGTCTGAAATGAAACAGCTACATTAAAAAAAAAAATCCCTACAAACCTATGATTATGATTCATCATTGGCCAACTAAGGCTCTCCTTGGTTCTGAGTCCAGATTCAGCAATTCAGCAACTGCACCCACCCCACTCCAGCAGGAACAATACCTGTCATGAACACCAGGCTCCAGTCACGCTTCAGTGGCTGACAAGTTCCTTGACCCCCAAGAAAAAGACTCAACCAGTAGCAACAAAAGCAACATAGGCACATAGCACATTCAAAAGAACTTCTCCCTTCTTGTAGCCAGAATAACCAGTTTTAGACAACTGTAAATTCTGGCATGAAGGAAGCAGTCAAACAACTGTGAAGTCTAAACTCTTGCCATCAATAAAACAGACAAAACAATAGCATAAAAACACTTCATCATTTAATAAATTTTTTTAAAGCAGAATGGAAAAAGCACTAATAAAACAATCCAAGTAAAGAAACAAGGCTAAGCCAATAAAGAAGGAAGCATAAAAGGACTGAGGGTTTTTCCAACATCCTTTTACCCCATAACTTTAAGCCCTTTGTCTGTATAATGGATTTGTTTAGGCTCTGATACAGCAATTTGTGCCTACATTCAAATTACTGTTCTCACGTGGTGTTTACTAAAGGCAACAAAAATCGAAATATCAGAGCCACCAACCAAATTACTTGGGATAGGATCCTTTTCATATCTGTAAAGCGCCTAGCACATCTGGACACTATATAAATAAAATAAAAAAGTTCATACATTGTCATACCAAAAGATCTGGCTCCCACTAGCATACAACACAGCTGTATAGTATGGGTTTGTAAAATTCTCATAGGTAACAAGACACATGCAGGGATGGCAACATACACATTTATACAATGTGTACAAGTACATTTAACATTCATCATGCAGTTTCTGCTTAGTGATGCATCTTTGAAAGCAAAGCATGTTACTGTGCTATTATAGTGTGATATGCACCCAGCGTGCAAAACAAGTCTCAATCCTCCACTGGGATGCAACAATGTAAGCCCTAGCATATCCATTTATATGGCTGCTGATATTAGTGGGATTCAAAATTAAACATGAATTCAAGGGCAGCAGATCCCAGTGCAAAAAAATCAATAAACCTCACCACTGTGTCTTGTTAGAGCCTCAAATCACAAATCAGATTAAATCAAATCACAAAAGAAAACTTAGGGTAGCATGCCTATAAAAGTCTGGACAATTCAAACTCAAATTATTATTACTAATAAACTAGACTTCAAACATTTTAAACAAACTGACTCATGTTCTAAGCAATACAATGTCATAAATAAAAAATTTCACTGATAATTTCTTTTATTTCTCCCCAATTAAAATACCTGCCTGACATCTTCCTCCCCGCAGCACACACAAGTATTTATAGTATAAAAATACCCTTCCACTCTTCTATTTATTTTTTATACAAAGGAACTGCTTAATATTTTAAGCAACCTTGCTCTACCAGGATGTAGTTTGTAATTTGATTTTTGAATGTCAGTATTTTCAAATATATTTCAAATATGTCAAACGTTTCAAATGTAAAACAGCACTTTCATACAACATCACAGGCCTAAAAATTGCTTCTAAAACATATCTAATGCTGTATCTTTATGCATATGCTGAAAGCCTATACTTACAATTTAGTGAATGTATAAGTCATCCACGGATTATGAAATTTATTCTGACAGTTAAAGATACCACAACTTAGGCCCAAAGCAGTCCTATATATATTCCTAAGATAAAATGAGAACTGATCCTTCTGCAAGTTATGGATTTAGCATTTTATTTCTGTATAATACAATCTCATAATCTTTGCTGTTACTACTGCCTTTTCCTCAAATGCAAAGGTCCCACTGAAAGTTCAGGCTTCTCACTTGGTAACCAGGTTTCACCCCAGTGCATCACTCAGCACTAATGTTTCTTTTGAAGTCTGTGGGTGCAGCAGAGCCAAAATTCAGAAGCTGAAAGCATGGTAAAGTTATGTACTTGCTACCTCCATTCATCTGGAACTACGTTATTTTTCTATTTAGTTACCATGGCAACCCCAAATTTAGCTCTTATCAAGATAGCCTTGTTGTCAGACAGAGAAGCTGTCTCAAAATAGTTATGCCAAAAAATAAGCTGATATATTTCCCTTATTTTCTTCATTTTGTGTCTAAGCAGATCGACAAGCTCAATAAGGTGTCTCGCATCTAAGTGAAAAGTCTGCTGCTTTCTCTTAAGCCTCTACTTCAACACACCCAAGTCTTCAGGACACATATCCCTTTACGTGCTTATTGCAGATTAATTCAGCATACAACATACTGGTTCTACATAAAACATCTGGCTCAGCTTCCCTTAAGTATATCACATCGAAGACTCCAACAAACCTCAAACAGACTAGCTGTAAGTTCTTCCAATTCCTGTCCAAGTTGATCTCGCACTTTAGAAAGCCTTTCACATTCTTCATCTTTTAACTTCAGCTCCTATGGAAAATTGAAAGTTATTTATTCTGACTTAGAGTAGTAATTTGGCCTTTTAAAGCTAATACCACAAGAGAGGGAGGGACAAAAAATAAAAGGAAATAATGAGAGGAGCATAAAACCTTTGCTAAACAAAGCCTTTCAAAATAGTCAACACTAAAAACAATTAAATTAATGCTGTGCATATATAGCTGTTTCTTCCTGCTGTACAGAATTATACCAGGCCAATCTAATGTACACCTAAGCTAAACACCAACATTTACAAAACACTCTGAAGCAAGCAAAAAAACTTTTTTCCTGGAAGTATAAAAGGCTGCATTCACATAAAATATAGATCAAATTAATTATTGGGGTAGACAAAACACCTGTTCGTCTACCCATTTCTTAAAATATGGTTAAAGTAATCCTTTTTAAAAAAGCAAAAATATTGATTAAAAAAATCAAAAAGCACTTGCTCAGGACAATCCACAATTCTAAATGACTCTTAAAACATATTTTACTACAAATACTGTCTTCAAAATATCTCCTTACAATGTTCCTAAAATCATATCTTAATTATATCCTTGCCCTTGTTTATGCAGACTATTAAATAAAATTAAAACAACTTAATGAAATACAAAATTCATTAACCCACTAAAATCTGAGTGAAAGTCTGACCATTTTTACAGTAAGATTTTAACAAGATCCCAATCTCATCCGTATTGAGGATAAAGTGGGGTACTTTGCAGAGAAGTAGAAAAAGGCTGACAAGAAATTTGAAAAAAAGCTCTTCTCCCCTTCTGCATCCATTAAACCCTGGAATCTCTTGCAGAAAGAGAATAATATAGAGATAAAGTAAAAGAAAGAAAAGCAGCCAATTCTGACCTTTCAAACTTTTTTGGCCCTAGCTCCCTTCTCATCCCCATCCATCTCCTCTTTTTCCTCTTCCCCCTGCCAAGAAAGGTATTACACTGCCATTATTCCTGAAATGCAAGACCAAAGACTGTCACCAGTAGGTTAAAGACTTCAAATACAGTCTAGAAATTATTTGCTTGGAAAACCTTCACAAGCCAGTGAAAAATAGCTATCTTCAGAAAACTGCAGGAGGCCAGTCACAAGAGAGCCATAAAAAAGGCCCAAATGGCAGGTTCCCTTGTGTTTTTGGAAGGTGGTTGTATTTCTTCCAAAGTCTTCATGACTGCCATAATATTACATACAACTATGTGGGAAACTGCATTTTGCCTTGTAGCATGCTGGTATTAGGTCTTGCTCTCAAATTCAGCAGTGAAATTGACAATAGATTTTTCTGTAAATTAAAGAATCCAGTTTGACTTCAGCTCCTATGGTGGACAAGAAGTTAGGGACTCTTCTGGAATCTTTTAGTAACAAAGGAATTACTCTAGCCTTCTTTTATTTGGTTTTAACGTCAAACATTTTGATTGATTTTTAGTCTAGTTTGTTTGTCATCTGGATTTTTTGCTTTCTAATCTGCAACTATTTTGTGAGGTATCACTTAAACGATGGGGATGTTTCCAAAAACAGTATTTCTCAAATTTTATTCAAATCTTACTCGTTAGCTACCATTCTGCACACAGTGAATCCTTTCTCAAAAAAAAATCAAAAAAAACAAAAAAAACCAAAAAAAAACCAAAACAAAAAAAAAAAAAAAAAGAGGCAGAAGGAAAGTAGCTATAGATGGAGGCATGAGAAGGAGAAAAGAATACAAAAAACTAAACACAAGAGAAAAAAAACACGTTAAAAAAAGGAAGGGGAAAAAAAAATCACTTTGTGTTGGTTTAAAGTTATTTCCTTTATAAAGTATGGCTCTTAATCAGGAAATGGATGATTCTGATGCAAAATGCTTAAAGCTCAAAAAAGAGTTGAAACACTTTCTAAAAATGCAGAGGAAACATCAACATTTCCTTTGGTTTACTTCCCTGATTTATAAGGACAATGCTACATACACATCAATACGTCTTAAAAGCAGATTGTATCAACAATATTCAAGTCAAGAGTCGTCAAACAACTCAAGTAAAACTGCCCCAAGCTCACCTACCACTACTGATGCATTACTTACATAGAACAGTTACATTTTGTCTACAACTGAAAAGATTAGGAGAGATTCAATTGAAATCTAGGCAGATGAGTAAAGTTTCTTAACAAAAACAAAAAGATAACACCAGGCAATCTACTATGCACGGCTGCTTAGCTGGATTTGTCAAACACTAGGCAAGTTTCCATGACATGATTCAGGAGAAGCATAAGGTAAAACATTATTTTTGCCAAGCAAATTTAAGCTCAGGTTTTTTAGGCAGGGAAGAAATGAAGAGTGCCCAAAGCAAAAGCCTAGCAGTCATTAGAAACATAACTACTGCCTATGGCTTAAAGGCATTACTGGAGACTTCCCAGACAGACCAATAAAAAAGCAGAAAAGAAAACTGTGTGCTAGACTAGCCATTCAGGCTGCAGTCCTTTACACTGTTCTGTTCTTTACTGTTCTGAAAAAGTAACTACATGAAGATGAGGAACAAAAAGCACACTACAAACACATAGAGCGCAAGAAAAAAAATCAACTTGCATGGAAAAAAAAACCTTTAAAAAAATCTGTATCAAAGGGTCATATTGTTATTTCTCTTTGATCTTCTCAGACTACAGGGTAGGTGTTTAAAGACAACCGTGAGATAAGAATTGCAAATTACTGCTTCAAAACCATTCACACTTTATTCTAGGAAGAAAATTATCCTACATCTAGCTCAGCAATTTAACCAAATCAGAACTAGAGGCATAATACCAAGGAAAGAACATTTTCTACAGATATCTCCTAAATTCTGAACTGTGGGATACTGTTGAATTCTGAAGTTGTCAAAGAAGAATTTACATTAAATGCACTCCTATTGGCTGGTCTTCACTCAGCACACAAATTAAACAAGCTGCATAAAAATCAGTCCTTTGCAGCCAGATTCACAAGGGAGTGATCTGATGTGACAGAAGATGCAGAATCTCCTTTCAAAGTTACCAGCATTTCACAAACCATTGAATTATCTTATGGTGTGGGTGAAGATGTTTCTATTTTGCTTTCATGCAGCCTTCTTTCTACTCGCCTGAGAAAATTTCTCTGCCTACAGTGCACTGTGACAGCATAAGAGGTGTGGAAACTTTCAAAGACAGCCAGGAGCTGCTAAAACACCTTCAGAGAACCAATGCATCTTTAACCTTCACAAGCCTGTGGCCTTACACTTCAACTGCAATTTGATTTAAAAAAAGACTGAAAGCATACACTTCAGTACAGTTCTAACACACCCTCATTTTTATTGTTAACTTATAAGAAAATAACAGAAATCTTAAAATGCTGGATAGTACTCTATACTACCACTGGAACTCCTGGGTAATTATTTTGAACCTGTTTATTGATTAATCCATGCAGAGTTTTAAAATACCATGTTTCACTACAGATCTGAAGATACGAGATCAAATTGTAAAACTCAGTTTGTTTCTGAGATGAAGTATGAATACAGAAATTGAAGCCTTTGAAAGTAAATTCTAATTCTGAAAACCTGGCTCTTGAACTATATTGAAATTGACAGGACATTCTATACTATCACCTCTTTCACAGGAATTACTGTATCAGGGAAAAACAAATCAATTTTACTCTACTAGGAAAATATAATTAATTCACATTTTACTATAGAAAGCCAAATATGGTTTCACTTGTTACTAACAACTGTACAGATCTTACTTTAAAAGACCACAAGAGTCATGGAAACCAAACATGTTACCATCATCTCTGGCAGACTGCTCTTTCCTCATCAGAGGGCTAAAACATCAATTTGTTTGACAAAGGAAATAGCTTTGGGTCAAATCCCACAAAAATTCAAGAAAAGCATGACTATGAAATGCTAAAGCTCAGAAACTACAGGTAAGCTATCCAAAACACATGCAGTGTGCTGGTTAACTCAGATGAAAAGGAAAAGGTATTCCCTTGCAAGGACTCCACTAAATTTGTGTATCAAGAAATACCATAACTATTCACTGGGAGGCTATCTACGTGTGGTTGACCTATGGTCAATAATCACAGTGACACAGCTCAATCCAAACATGGCAGAGAAAACACAAATGCACAGAGACATGAGGACATAAGGTCCCAGGCATCACAATCACCAGTCTTTTAACACCTTCTCAATTTCCCTGGTGCTGCTTTAGAAGATTCGTGAAACAAGAAGGGTTCTGATGATCTAAAGCAAATGCTACTCATCTCCATCTTTAGAATATAGCCAGAAACTATGACTTCAGTGAAAAAGTAAACAAAAAACTACCTGAATGGTCTCAAAGATTGAAAAAAAAATCTGTCATTTTAATTAAGGGAGAATTTTAAGGCAAAAGTATGTAGAATTGTATACGGTTCATTAGTACAGTGTTCAGCACTGCTGTTAACCTCTGACCCAATCTTCCTCCCAATTTTATGACATGATTTGATGCAGCAACTGATCTAGATTGAAGTAAAAGTGTATTTTACTCTCATTAAGACACAAGCTTTTGAAAGACTTTTTTAACAATTGTGCCAGCAATGCTGTTCATTTTAAGAAGTCTATAGTCTTAAGAAATCCAAGGCACACACAATGCAAGAAAAAAATAATACTTATTCTATTACTGAATAATTTATTCAGGAACCATATTGAAATGTCTAACAATTACATGGCATACATACATTATATAATATTTAAAAAAACCGACAGCACTTTTTGAAAAAAGTTATATTCCAAGAAAAGTTTAAAAAAAAAAAAAATCTGTGGATCCCTAAACATTAAATTTCTTTTTCCTTTCTAGTTCCCTTTCAGATCACAACTGCAACAAATTCAAATCAATCTCCAATGTATAGTACAATAGCACACAGTTTGAGTAGGAAATTTGGAACAAATGAAAAATGCAAAATAGCAAATTTGCATTTACTTTGTTCACTCTCTGTAGCCTGCAAAGTTTCCAGGCTCAATAAGCTCACTAAATTCAAGTGCAAATTGTAATTCTCATTTTTCTCACTAGTAAACAGCACAGAGAATTACAGAGAATTTAAAGCCATTACACAAAAGACAACCAGTTATACAAAGACACTACCTATTCATTACATCCCTACAGGGTTTGAACTGAGTACTCATCAACAAAAGTGAATATGCGTGGAAACAGAAGTTTAAAGATTGCATGATATATGAATATCACAGAGAGGATACAGCACTATGTGAACAGCTATGAGTTTTTGAAGAAAGATACCAGAGATGAGTTAAGGATAAGCAAAAACAGTCCTCATGCAGGAAAAGGAAGAAAGCAAGTATAATGGAAGGAATAGGGCTTATTGTTGTACAGTCTGTACAGACCCCTGCCATGACTAAGCAATTATGAAACAGTGCAAGTTCAGAAAGAAAGCAAAGCAAGTTACCTCTCCAGTATAACACAGAAGAATCACATGAAGAGTTTGAGAATTAAGAACTCTGACATCAACAGTCTTAAGTTAGTGGTGCATTGCATTTGTTAAGACCACCAAAGAGTTTGAAAACATGTAACGTGCAGTTAAGTATGTCCTAGCAGCCTTCGTGCCATTTCCTTAAGAACAGCCTTAACAAATTTCAGAGTGAAATAGGAAACATTTCAATCTTTAAGAGACAAAGCAGTACACACTGGAATAAGATTTTTAGATCATTCCAAGCTATCAGTAGCAGATCCAAGTTAGTGGTTTTCAAGTACATGAGCTGTCATTTGGTATACTGTAGAGCTTTTCTGAAGTTTGGATGCTAATTTGTTCTTATTTTCTAGGGTTCCAAGTTTAACTGCTAGGATTATATATTCACATGCAAGGTCCTCAAGTTTAGCTCAAGTTAATGTTTTCTTTCAGTGGTCAAAAGCTAAGCAAACACACACACTAGCAAAGGAATCCACTACTCAGCAATAAAACAATCAACAGAAAAAGCAATGTCTGAATCCATAGTTAAGGTTCACTATGACAGTAATGATGACTGCATCCAACAAGATAACAAACAGAGGACAGAAAGTTCAAACACAAGATGAGATTAAACCTAACAAGAATGGAATCACCGAGAGAAGAAAGGGCACAGATACAAATAGCACAAAATCTACTCAAAAACTGAAGCACAGAGAAATGTTAAAATGATAAATAATGGCTTTGCATTTATATAGCACCATCCATCCAAACAAGACAAAGCGCTTTACAAATATTAATGACTTGAGACACAGCGTCTTCAAAGGTATCCATATTCAATTTGAAGAGTGGTGTAACAGTACTCTAAAGAACACCAGAGACATTTTTACTGCTTCTTTCCTATGCAGGCATTCCCCTATGAAACACTCGTTTCTAAAGCATTTATAAATTCCATGACACATGCTACACTTTTAAACTCCAGAGGAAAGAAGACACTAAAGGTATATAATCAGTGCCTATAAATACTTATTCAGTAACACCAGAATGACAGAAAATTACTCGTATTCTCAAATGTCAGAATGAAGGAAAGCCTACACTGCAAACAGATATTGCAGCATAAGCTTCCATGGTTAAGTAGCAGCAATATCAAAGAATAATTGTAAGACATCAGCATTGCACTTAGCAAATTTTGCATTTAATAATTACATCATAACAAATCCATAAGAAATAAGCAGAATTCAAGTGCATCTTCTGGCCCATCTATCATTCTGCAACATCAGAAACACTTTCGAAAGAGAAAAAGAGGGAGGAAACAAGACAACGAACCTTACCCTCTGAGCTTTTGCAAGTTCTTCTTTCAATCGTTCATAGCCCTTTTCTCTTACTTCCAGTACAGATGGGCTCCGTAAGTGAGATAAACTGTCTGTACTCAACCCAAAAATATCTTCATTTCCTTCAGCAACATCTGCTACTGTAGTACCCTGCAAAAGCTCCCTCTCTACGTTATTGCTCTCCTTCCTGGCATTACTGTGATTGAATGACCCACTCTGAGGTCCAGAGGTAGAACAAAGTACTGCGTCGGTAACATTGATGCTGCAAAGAAAGCAATATAATTTTTATTTATATTAAGTATTTTAGAAATGACAATAGTGATGTTGAACATATAATTATGGACACAATTTAATATTACAACATTGTAAAAAATACTAAAATTGTATCTTTAATGAAGCAAATAGTTTACATGCAACAAATATCAACAATTTAAATAAAAAGACACACGGCATTTACCTGACACCTGGTACTTCTCCGCAATTCAGTTGTCTGGGAGATGAATAAACAGGTTGTGTAGGAAGGTCAGAAACATTTAATGCATTGGGTTGGATTGGTGTGGACACAACAGAAGGATGTGGTCGGTAGATTACACTGGGTGAGGTAGTTTGTTCCTGAGTCCCTGGCTCATTTACTCCAAGAAGATCTGGTGTAGTCGGCGAAGCGAGGTTCACTTCATGAAAGCCTTCCAAGGGGTCACTGGCCATAATAAAAGCCTCATTATATGAATCCCTAAATGAAATAATCACATTATCAGAAAGTAAACAGGAAATACTTAAATATATCTGACAGCTATTTGAATTTAAAAAGAACTCAAATGTCCAGAGTCCTTTGTGATAGAATGGAACAGACTCTGAATCTAAATGGGATGATGAAATCAAGAACATACTCTACATCATAAAACCATTTAATTTTTAATATCCTCTAGAGCTGTTTCATATCAAAACAAATATATTTCATTCATGGAAGTGGGGTTGACCAGGGAATCAGTGAAGAAAGAAAATTTCTAAACTTCTACTTTTCATCTCAATGAAGCAAATAATCTAGGACAGAAATCACTGAACCTTTAAATAAATTACAGTCCACAGTGGTTTTGGTTAAATTACTTATTTGATCTTCTAACAGTTAACTAAAATGACAGACTTAGCCAATAAGATCCCTCACAAAGTATGATGGTATATATTTAACACATCACATGATTAAGTGATTGTGACAATTGTGAACAAGTATACCAAAAATATATTCTAGATAAAAAAAGTACTAAGAACTGGCAATTTAACTGACAATATTTCAATTTCTTTTTTAATTACATATGCTTTTCATAAGATCAACAGAAAACACATACAACACATGATTTTTACAAGTCCTACTTTCCAGCAGTTTATCAGGGATGACAAAAATCTTTGCATAATTCAAAACTGTATGTTGGAAGTAGTATGAAGAAATTTGTGAAGGAATTACTTAGCACTGATTATTCACTGGAAAAAAAAAAACAACCAAAAAAAAACCCTTTTCCATGTTACATAAATACAGAAGAGAGGAAAGGCTCTAAAGGATACTTAATGTGCAAAAAAAAAATCTAAACAAAATAATACATGGTATTTTACAGAGAAAGTTGCTTGGATCCTACACTTGAAAAGACAAGGCAGGGAGAAGATCTAGAAAGATGATAGTCAGAGAAGAGAGGATGCCATCAACTCACATGTACATCCACTTCATTAGTGACTTCACAAAACTCACAGGAGACATCAGGAACAGAACCCAAAATTACATATGAAGTAATGTTTTAGTTAAATTAAGACTTTCTAGTCACCTTAAACTCAAAGAACATTATTCAAAACTGTTCTGCATCTCAAGGATTGCAGTGCACACCAGTGCAAAACAAGGAGTTTTGCCACATCAGCAGATACATGTCAGAGAAATTCAAACAGTAAGAATATGTTCATTGCTAAAAAACCCCCAAAAAAACCCAAAAAGAACCCAAAAAAACCCCAAAAAACCCCAAAAAAACCCACAAAAAACCCCAAAAAACCCCCAAAAGACCCCCAAAAGGCCCAAAAAAGCTAAAAAGCCCCATAAAAGGCCCCAAAAAGAGCTAAAAAGTCCCCAAAAAGGCCCCCAAAAAGGCCACAAAAAAGGCCACAAAAAGGCCACAAAAGGCCACAGAAAAGGCCCCCCAAAAGGCCACTAAAAAGGCCCCACAAAAGGCCACCCCAAAAAGGCCACAAAAGACCCCCCAGAAAAGGCCACAAAAGACCCCCACAAAAGGCCACAGAAAAGGCCACAGAAAAGGCCACAAAAAGACCCCTACAAAAAGGCCCCACAGAAAATCCCCACAAAAAGGCCCCCAAAAGGCCCCCCAAAAAAGACCCCCACAGAAAAAGGCCCCCAAAAAGCCCCACAAGCCAAAAGATCACAAAAGACCCCCCAAAAGGCCCCCCAAAAGGCCCAATCAGATTCATCCCCCTCTAAAAATCTGCCTGGACTTAAGGGACAAAAAGTACACAAACAAAAAGAAATGTTTTTATTTTGGGTTCCTTTTCTGCAGAAAATTTTATGCAGAAATTTGTTTCATTTTGAACTATCAAGAGCAGTTGCACAAATATGATTTGCACAGAAAAACACTGTCATAGTTTTGGGGTTTGAAGCTTTTCTATAATACAGATGAAAAGCTTACTTTTGAGTTTAAGTAAATGTGGCAAATATTGCTGTTTGCCTTTCCCTACATTTCTTATTAACTATTAGAACCCTTATAATTAGATGCTCTACATGATGTAAGTTAAGTAGACAAATTAAAATGAAGGAACCAACACAGCTAAAGGACATCTCTTCAAAGTTTAATTTCAAGAATGTTTTCAGCTATACAATGCAATCATTACAAATTGGTTTACATTTAGCAAGCTAAAATACTGCCATCTTTATAGTTCACCACCCCAGTTAAAAAATATTCGTGTTACAGATCTCAAAGTCAGGGTCACATCTACACACTCTCCCTTTCTTTGTTCCCACCATACTCCTTTTCTTTGACCATCAAGCCAGCCATACCCAACACCACTGTACTAGCAACACCTACCTGTCACTTACAATTCCCAATTCTTTGGATTCCAGTCTTCACAACTAACAAAAGACACAGGCTCTGAACATGGATGCAGAAGGGCTGCCTGGATGCCTTGCCTTTTCTACAGCACCTAGGAAAGCTCATCCAATTCCACACAACAGAAGCAGAAATTGAGACCCACCTGAGACCAAAACAGGAGCACGCTTCTGCTGTTGACTAGTTTCTATTACAAGTCTGAAAGATGCATTGCTAGTCACTCTTAAAACTCACAGTCTGCCTTGATATTCAGTAGCGATATCATGGAACTTCACATCACCAGTACCATTGACTGTTTAAAGTTGCACACCCCGTTGGGCTGAGCTTTGCTAAACAAGGTTTTTTTCAAAAACCTGTTTTTAAAAAAAATACTACCTAGCCTTTTCCAAAAATAAAAAAGGGCTCAAGAAAACCTTCTTTGTTTTTTTTTAATTTATTTTACTATTTCTGTACAAATCTTAGGGCTTTCTGTTAGGACCAAATACTTTTAGTACGCAGTAAGCAACAGGTTAAAAGATGCACCATTTCATGTATTTGTGACAACAGACACAAATTTGTCTACATTCTGAAGCCCAGAAGGCCATGCTGGCTCACATAGAGAAAAAAAAATTGAAAGCCTACTTATTACTTTTCACATGTTCAAATATGCATTTCTAGTTGTCCCTCTGGACCATCACAACAATTTACCCTAGAAAATAGTATGTTCAGGGGGAGGATGGGAAGAATCTATCCTACCTACATGGTCCCACTCCTTTGAGAAATGTTCTGCTTAACTCTTTTCTACAGCTTTTACACCTAACCTCGCTATATTCTGCAGTATTTTTAACAGAAAAAAAAAAAAAAGGAGAAGAGCCCAAACCAAAAAGACTAGGGCATTTACAAGACTATCACTCTGCTTATACATTAAATACTGACCTCGGCCTAAACAGTAAATAAATCCATGCATAACTTCTCAGCTATCAAAAAACAAGCTCTCTCTGATACAGGAAGTAAGAAAGGTTAAAAAGTTATACAAGTTATTCCTGGAAGAGCTGAAAATAAAGTCCCTCAGCTATATTTTTCCCATAGCCTGTCAAATGGGCACTCACAAGCAAACCATCTGTGTAAAACACTTTCCATTCACAACTTTTTTCTTTCCTAAGATTACTTCTCACTAGGCAGTGAGCAGGCACAAGCTGGATACACCACCCAGACAAGACAAAGGAGTCTATATTAAGTATCTCTGTTGCAAGACTCAAACACACCATTATGAAGACACATTACACATTAATGAAACCAAACATACATGCAAAAAGCCAGGTGGTTGTAAAATTAAAAGCTCTCTTTTGGGAAAAGAACTCTTCAAACTAATGATAAGCAAAAGAAGGAGGATTAAAAATGCACATTAAATTTCAGGGTCATGAAAGATTACAGGTTTCCTTAAGGCTTGCAGGAAGGATTCATATTATTGACTAAGACAGCAATGAATTTCTGTGAAGGAACATGAAGCAAATGGTAAGGAGAGAGCTTCACTAGGAGCCAAGCTGATTGTGTGCAAAAAACCACACACTGTTGACACAGCACTCTTTAGCAGTAATTCTGCTACTCTGAACAAAAGCTGATATTCTGACATTTCAGGACAGCACATATGTTAAATAAAATAATTAATTTTCTTAGTAATTTTCCTACCACATTAATATAAGGTGAAAGCTTGGAATCACATTAGTGCCTACCAAACATGATTATTTTTGTCTTAGTTGATACTATGCAATTAGGATCACATAAAAATGTCAAATACTGTAATAAATCAGGATGAAACAACAAAATAATACATTTCCTTATGCTTTCATCTGGAAATAATGCAAATTTGGAGGGAGCTGACAAAATGTCGCTTTTTATTACCTCTTTGCTGCCACACCTGCCCTGCTGACTAACCACAACTTCATGAGGAAACTATGCTCAGATCTGCTGTTTTCTCTAATACTAAACTAAAATGCACTACAAAGAAACCAGTTTAACAACAGTTGGTTTAAAACTTCCTAAAGCTTCTAACAGAAATCGAGAACCACAAACATTTTTAACAGCAGTCAAATCAAAATGCTTAACCTAATTTTTCTGTTATTACTCTAAGAGGGGTTTAGCTACAAAGCACTCAATGACTAAATACTAAAAAGCTCCCTGAAAAGCAGTAATTTATTGTGGTTTGTTTCCTTTTTAAAAAAAAAAAAAATTGTTGAAAGCTACCTACTATGAAGTCTGGAGTTTGCCTTTCACAGATTGCTCTTGAATACCACACACTCTGAAGGTAACACTTCTGAACAATCTCCTGACTGCTATAGTCCATTTAAAAGCAATACCAACACCAAACATCTCACACATCAGTAATCTTATTTTTAGCTTTAATAGTAAAAGAGTACAATCATAATAAAATGACTACCTGCTTGAGTAGGAAGAAAAAAAATCCCCTAAGGAAGAGAGTTAACACCTTTAAACATTTTCACCGAGAACAAATTCTAGTTAGTATTTACCAAAAGAACGTGCCCATTAGCCACTGTGATTTAACCTCCATGCAGCAGCCTTTTAATATGTAACTGAGTCTCAAAGACTTCATTTATTAGACTCCAACATCTGCTTTAGCTCATTTGGGAGGGGTCTGGAAAGCGCTTTTTCCTCCAAACGACTGCCATTAGCCCACCACTGGGCCTGCATTCTTCGGTTTAGGAAAAAAAAAATTAAATATTTGGCATTATAAAGCCTGGAATGTAATGTGTTTTAAAGCCTAAAGAATTCAGTAGGGAATTAAAAATAATGGAGTAATGAATATCTTTTAAAAAAGCAGTTACATACTGCTACTTCAAACCTATCAGATGCAAATAGGCAGTTTAAAATTTAAATTGTTGTAAGGTACACAGGGGCAAGAATTTCAAGTTCAAAACGAATTCAATTACATCCATCCAGTATAAGATATTCATGAGATGTAGGCACAGGACTAAGTTTGGTAGATTTTCTTCCAAAATTGTTTTATATCTAAGCTTAGCCAGAGATTTCAAGCAAGTTTAAATACCATTATCAACGCCAGTTGACAGCACAAACACAATTCAAGATCTGGCACAGGAATTCCTTTATGGTTTGCAAAAAACAATTCCCAATCCTAAAATTTTGCAATTGTGATAGAAATTTCTGCTCCAGGAACCCAAAACAAAACTTTTCTTCTTTTCTTTGAGCCAGTAAGATATGAGAGAAAAGAAAGCACTGGACTTCTCCACTCTTTACATATTCTACTTTTATTTTCAAGTGACCTCCCACCATGTATTTACCAACACATGATATATTAGGCAAGACAATATATGGAAGGCAAGTTGTAAGTTCAGCAAGTCTACAGAATTTAACAGCTAGCAGAAACACACTTTTAATGTGAGAATATTTTTCTACTGCATTCCATCTAGTGCTGTCATATAACACTATGATGAGGGTCTATTTTTACTCTCACTTCACACATTGAAAACACTATTTTGCACTGTTTTAAAAGAAACACAGTTTACTTGACAGCAGGATTTTATGAAGTTAATAGGATTTTTGTTTTGATGAATTGATGAGAAAAAAAATCCCTTTTAAAAACTTTATTACAGGGGCATCGTCAATTAGTAAAAATATAGCTACAGACAGCAACTAAGTGTCTCTGTTACAGAAACAAGCAGCACATGAGATTCAATGACCTATATTTAAGAAGTGCTTGTGAAACTTATAAATAAACATGGTTTAGAGTCTGGTAGATAGTACACCTCTTACTAGAGTGAAAAGTCAGTGCTTTGCAAAGGCAAAGAATAGTGCAAACTTTCGTTGTAAACAAACATTCAAAGAATGCTGTTCTGTTCACAAAGACTCTCAAACCAAGTTAATTAAACTGAAAATATGATTTTCTTTGCAGTTGCTGTTCTTTTTAAGCAAAGCATTGTTCTGCCTTATCTTGGAAACAATTTCACAAGCCCATCTCAGGTTAAACCTGATCACAATGACGGTAGTGTCCTTCTTGCCAAGACTTGGACATAAAGATCCTCTCGTTTTCAGTTAACACTGAAAATATTCAGTAAGTAAACTTAAACTTCAGTAAAATCAGCATGAATTTCTTGACATTGTATCTGCAAACACATTTAGAGAAATATTTTCTTAATTTATTAAAAAATGGTTAGCGTGAATTAGTGCTAATAACGTCTCTAATACAAGTCTTGACAGGTTACAGTAAGACAAAATTTTACATGCCATATTAAAAAGGGACTTAAAAATCCAAAGTGCACATTTCTTTTCTGAGAAAATCCATAAACCTAAGTGGAACAGTGAGTGACTATCTCATTTCGTATTTTACATGAATTTTTAAACCAAGTCAATAAAAGCTATGAAGATAGCTGCAGTCTATAATCAAAATGCTTCTTGTGACTGTTCTGTTCTCCTACAGAAGAAAAATCCCCCTTTAAATATAGCATAACAAGATGGATATTCCAGTCGCAGCTGTGAGGTGCTCTCCCATTTGTTATTTATTAAAAGCATAATGAGAACAGTAAATTATTTATCCTTCTTTGCTCACTAGGTAACATTAACCAAGCACAACGGATGAATGACTGCCAAGAGACAAACACAGAAGGCCAAACTTTAACCCCTCCAAAAACTCATTAAACAGATCTAGAAAAAACAATAAAAATATTAAAGCAACAAGACTTCAGGTTTTGCCCTACAGTGAGGAATACAAATATTTGAACAGATGGTAGCTGCCAATACATACTTTTAGTCAGAATAACCTTACATCTGCTTCAATAGAGAAGCTGATAATTTCAGTTACAGCAAGTCTGTACGATTAATTCCTTTACCTATCTAGATAACTGGTTTTGAGACTTCCTAAGAACACGCTTAAAAATGGACACAAACAAACCAACCAACATAAAACTTAGTGCATTATCTGCAAACAAAACAGGTAACACTTTCAAACTCATGAACACTGTAGCTTTACCTCAGCAAGACAAACTCTGAGGGGACCATTAAGGCTTGGGTCATTCTGTATTCTCCTACTTCCAAAGCCCTGCGACTTTCAGGAAATTAATGATGCATCAGCTCTCTGGCAACACAAACTTCTGCATAGCCCATCGCATGAAATCAACCTGTAGCCAAAATTTACTCTCTAAGCCTTACTCTCCAACACAATTACATTAGAAATTAGGACTTCGTCAAATACGCTACTTAACTACTTCAGCTTACAAGACCACTTATCGGCGACTAAGTATGACCCTCAATATTGGCCGACAAACCATAAAGCAACCCTAAACGCTACGGGCCAGCGCAGCCCCACTGTCCCCAGAGCGCAGAACACGCCTCCGGTCCCTACCCGCGCTGCTCGGGGGCTGTGAAAGCTGCGGACCCCACGAGGGCCCTGCCCGCCCCCCGCTTCCTCTCTGCCCCTTTCGGCGCTCTCCCCCCGAGCCGCACCTGCCGCCCCGCCGGCCGACAGCTCTGCGAGCGGAGGCGAAGCGTTCAGCACTGGCTCAGCTTCTCCTCGCATCCCTCCTCTCCTCGCCTCGGTCACCGCCGCCGGGCCGCCCTTCTTTCCCCTCGGGCCCCACACGGGCACTCCGTGGGGAGCACGGCAGCTGCTCCGACCGCCGGCCCCGGGAATGCCACGGCTCTTTGTCCGCCAACGCTGCCTCCCCCGGGGCAGCTGCTCCCGGCACTTCCCGGGGTGATTCCTAAGAATTACTTTTACCCAGTTTTGCCTTCGACCGCGGCTGGACTCGGGGACAAGCGCGTCCCTGCCGCCGACTGTCCCTTCCGTGCCCACGCAAGCCCCGACGGATCTGGGGACGCCCTCCCGCCGCAGCCGGGCACAGCGACACGGCCCGGGCCGCCACCTGTCCCCACGTTCTTCCGCGTAGGGACCCAGAGCCGCCACAGCCAGCCCGCGCCCGGGCACGGCGCCCGGCTAGGGGCAGCGCTCCCCGGCGGCGCTCGCTCCGCCCGCCTGGGCACAGGCTCCCGGCGACGCGCCGGCGGGCAGGTGCAGCGGCTCTAGCGGGGAGCCACAGCCCGGGCAGCCACCCCACGCTCCCGCTGGCGGAGCCGGAGCCGGAGCCGGAGCCGGAGCCGGTGCCGCGCCGCCCCCGCCGCACGTACCTGCCGAGCCTCGAGAGAGGAGCGGCCGCCGCCTTCGCCGCGTCCCCTCAGCCGACCTGCGGGGCCGGGCCGCGCATGCGCGGCGCAGCGCCCGCAGCGGCGCGGGGGGGCAGGTGTGCGCGGCGCCGCTGGCGCCCCCTAGCGGCGGGGCGGGGTGGGCTCCGTGAGGGGAGCGGGCGGGGCAGAGAAGGCGGCGGGCCCGAGGGGGAAAACTCTGCAATACTGCAACAGTGCAACACTGCAACACTGCAACACTGCAACACCGCAACACTGCTGCTGTCCAAGGGCGGGCCGGGACACGGCTCTTGAACTCTGAGTGCTTTGTTGCCGCGAAAAACACGAGAGGTTAACAATTCTGTGTTTGATGGTGTGTGGTAACAAAGGCATGGGAGTGCACAGTTCAAAGTGAGAAAATGAAAAACATGCCAGGTGGTTATCCACCAATTTTCGTTCATGGGGCATGCACTGCTCCAAATCGGTTTCCAAGCCTCCCTAATGTATTTATAATTTCATAATTACAGACTGAGCCGCACATACAAAATTTCTGAAATGAGGCCACGTATAGAGCTATAAAAGGACTCGCTTGCTAAGGAGAGGTGTTTTTCCAGCTCCAGGAGTTTGATACAGAGTGATTACTGCTATGTCTCATCTGGGCTTGCCCTAAGCCGTCCCCATCGCCACGCTGACACAAGCGTGGTACTTAGTCTGGTCTGTACAGTACAGACTGCTCTGTGTGTCCTATGTCTTTAAAGGTGATAGGCAAAATGTCATAAAGCTGCTATAAATAAGACTCCATTTCAGCACTGGTCTGATTGCAGTGCCAAAAAATATGCTCCAAATGACAGCAGTATTAGCTGGACCGTGTACTTTCCTTGTTGTTAGTGCAGCTGAACTCAGCCGTGTGCTGCATGGTGAGGAACTTGAGCAAAAACCTAAGGTAAACAAGACCTTGTCCCATTCATCAGTTAAGGAATCTAGGCCGCATTCCAGTCAATAATTGAAACTTTAATTATCTTGACAGCTTTCCACTGAATGTGAAAGAATCCTGCTTGGCCAGTCCTGCAGGACATAGCCACAGACAAATAATGTTCTCTGTGGCACTTCCCCCATGGCACACACCAAACAAGAAGTTCATTGAGAGCAAAATAATATCATAAAGATGATGTCAAAAGGCAAATGTATCAATGCCATTCCTCATAAAGTAAATATGGTACCTATGAATACTAATATCTTCTAAATTACTTTCCAGTACATAAATCTACACTGACTACAATGGGGCTCAGGCAGAAAAAATGGGTACAGAAAGTCATCATCTACAGCTTTTCTGGAAGCAATCTGAAAACGAAGAAACCAAAGTGCAAGAAGTGGAATATTCAAACAGTAGTATAACTTGAAATTTGTTATAAAAAACCCAAAAGAGCAGATATGTTCAGTATAAGGACTTTGACCTTTAAATTATTTAATTTGCTAATATTTTCATGAAATAGAATCCAGGCAGTGCTATCAGAATACAGGTTTGACAAATTAGAAGAAGTCTAATCAGAAAGTTTATTAAAAATATGATTGCAAAAGAGATGACAAGTGGAATCAGAAGTTGAAAACAACCTATTAAGACATAGTAAACCAACAAGAGTCTATAATTAGGATCTGTAATCCTATAGTTCTTAATCCTGTACAATGACTGTGCTTGGTATGACAGTCTGCTGTCTTAACCAGATTAGACATCTTGCATTTCAAGAAATAAAAGCAATGCAATTCCAAAGACATTTGACTGCTAAAATTAATCACCAACAGATTTATTTTGTCAAAGTACTCCTGTATTTTTCTGTGTATAATACTTTAAGGAGTCAGGCAGCAGCAAACCACAGAAAGCATAATTTACATGGTTAAAATTAAAAGCTAAAATAAATTGAATAAATAAATTGAATAACATCCAGAGTCATAAATCAAAGAATTTTGTATGGGGCTGGAGGAAAAGAAAAAGATATTTTAAAAGAGTATTTTTATCCATCCCTTTGCTCCTTCCTGAGCTGCACATCAGTGTCAGGGCAGAGCTACTCCAGGCATCATGAACTGAGAGCCAAGGTCACCAATGAGGGAGCACAGCCAAGAGCAGGGCCAGGTGACAACAGCAACGACCTTTACCATACACCAGTGACCATCATCCAAGGTGAGATGGTCAAATCAAGTGCAGGATCCATTCCAGAAGTCTTGTCAGGAAGAGCAGGGGGCAGTACTGGAGACTTGTATTAGGTGTGCAGAACTACACCTGTAATGTTGGTCTGAGGTTCATCCAAGGAAGGATCATCCAAGACAGACTCACACAAGACAGAGTACAGTTTGTCTGTTTGTTTTGAGCTTCCTAGTGTGGTTAAATGCCCTAGATCAGAAATTCCCATTCTCCAGCTAGATAGAACACAAAATAGGTATCTTGGCACAGACCTGGCTGGAGCAATCTATATACTAAAAACTGAGTCTCACTTGTGTAGCTTCTCTCCAGTCATACTGATGGAAGGTGTGATAAACCACTGCAAACAGTTACTGCAGTGCACAGAGTCCCCCTGAACTGCAGCTCTGTCTGTCAGCGTCTTCTGTCACATTTGAACCATCTGTCTGAGAGACTGTATCTTCAAATGGGGTTGTTTCTTTTCCTCACAGTTACAGTCCACTCAACCTAAGAAACCTGTTTCAGGGAGGAGAAAACAGAAGAGACAAAGCTGTTTTGCAGAAGGTAGTCCCAGACCATGGCAGGGCTCTCTGTTGAAGGCAAGGATGGCTGCAGGACTATAGAAAAACCAAGAGCATAATTTTTCTTTGATCTGAATTTAGTTAAAGTTTCTCATCTCTACACAGAAGCACAAATGCTAGTTAATGTAATTTTTCCCCCTACAGGTTGGGAGAAATAAAAGAAAGAGATGATTGTTCTCTTTGTAGAAGATGTTTCAAGTGTTTAGTAGGGGAGGATGCCCCAACAATGTGATGGATAAAAAAAGCAAATAAAATTGGAAATATCACTTTCTACTTGCCTATGGTACTTCTTATTTGTTTATTTTATTAATGTTTTAATATTGAATGAACCAAGCTATCTGTATCACATATATTGATTCTTTCGTATTTGTCCTCAAATGATGTGGTCAAATCAACACTTATTACATCCCTTTTTGTCAAGATGTTATAAAACAATAAACTCAGAAAGTCAAAGGATGAATCTATTAATAGTAGTCACACATGCATTGAAACCCCATAGTACAGTGAAAAAACCCCAAAGAATCATCCACTATGTACAAAAAAAAGGTACAGAGACTATAAGTCTTATCTATTTTAGAAATTTCACCCCCCATCCCCCCCTTCTACTAGCTCAGCAGTGCTAGCAGTATTGGAAACTATAGTTCTCCACTTAGGCATGTTTCTTAAATGTTTAGCTAAGCATTTTGAAAGCAAATCCAATCAGCACATTGGCATAAATAACCTTCCAGCTTATTGGAGCCCTAAAACTTAGCTCTATGCTGCCCTCCCTGTCCAACTAATAGAATGTTAAAACCAGTGAGGTCTGTGTTATTTTTCAAATCTACTAAAAAAAGGCCCAGAGTAACAGAAAATAAGCAGTATAGGTATTAACTGATCCTGAAGCTCTTTCTTAAAACTTCCAATGGTGAAAGACAGAACAGCCCCACTAAGCAATACATTCCAGTGCTGAACTAACACTGGGGTTACAGATATCTTCTAAAGTCTAACCTCATCTCCTGTGCTGCAGGGGAGAAGAGGTAATGAGCTTATCTCAGTGGGTACAGGAAGTAGCAATCTTCAGGGCATTTGATAGCATCATCTATACCCTCAATTTTGCAAAAGAATAAAGAATTATTTTAATCTTTTCTCATAGGTAATGTTTTTTAGTCCTCCAATTCTTTTTATTGCTCTCTCTGGGTTTCTTCCTGCGGGTCTTTGTCGGAAGAGTGCTCAGTTACAGGCACAGCACTCCAGCTGAAGTCTGGCCAGCACTGGCTTTAAGATATCACACATCTGCTTATATATCCCACCAGAGATCCTTTGTTTTTTCCCCTATGGCAACAGAACACTGCTTAACCACTTCTTCTCCAGCTTGTGTATGGCCTTAATTGCGAATTTTCTTCTATGCCCATTGATTCTTACTGAATTCTAATCTTCTAAAAAAAAATGTTTAAGACTCTTTGTATCTTGCAAATTTGATAAGTTCACTGTCAATTCCATCAGCCAAGACAAATAAAATACAACATGTTACCAGATCCAGAATGATCCTCTGAGCTGAGATACTCCTCATGAAAAATTGACCTTCTAAAACCATGGTTTGAGTGGGGCTTTCATACTCATCTTGTATTGTTTTTACAGTAGTCTAAGCTGCACAGCATGCCTCTCCCTTTCTTGTGAGATGTCACAGGAGGGAATTTCAAAAGCCTTACCAAACTATCTGTATCACATATATTGATTCTTTCCTCAAATGATGTGGTCAAATCAACAAATATGTTGCAGGATCAAAACCTCAAACTGCTTCATAGTCTTCACCTTTGCTATCAATGTTATCACCTCTGTTGTCCATGCACTAAATAAATGTCAGAAATAAGAGCTTTAAATGATGTCTAAAAAGGAAATGCTCACTAAAGCCCTAGATTCATTTATTGAAAGTCAAGGCTTGAATGCTAAAAAATACAAACTTGGCAAATAAATTCCTTTCATACACAGCATATATCTCTATACAACCAGCAGAACTCACTGACACAATATTAAAACAATGGTACATTCTTTAAAGATTTTTTTTAAAAACCAAAACAGCACTGTTTCATGAGTACACAGAACAGAGTCTGTGGGAAGATAAAAATTAATAAAGAATATAAATTCTTCATTAACTATTAAAATGGCAAGGATTAAAAAGAAATTTCCCATTCAAGCATGTTAGATTACAGTTGTCCTCTTTGACCATGATTGATTCTGCAAATAAGCTGCCCAACTAGACAGATTCTACTGTTGAATATTAAATAAATAATGCCTTTAGATTTTTTTGAAGGTGCTTATAAATGTAACAATACTAAGTAGAAGAAAAATAACAATACTAAGTAGAAGAAACATAACAACTGAAATGGGCTTACCAACTTATGTAAGTACTGACATGTGGCTTCATTTATCTTTAGAAGCAAGCCAGGGACGGATCCAGAGTGTGATTAAAAATAGTACAACATGTTCATTCCTAGTTGGAAGACAGCAGAGATACCAAACCTGAATTCAGAAATCAGAAAATAAAAATAAAAAATACATTTTCACATGAAAGTTAGCTCTCCAAAAATCCAAACAAACTTTGTAGCCCCAACAAACCTGTTGCTAAAACTCCAGAATTCTTTTACTTGATGAGACTCCAAAAACAGCTCCACCAAATACTGAAAATAAAAAGCAGTTAAAGGCATCAGGTGAGAATTCAGGAATCCTGTGTTTTATTCACAAGCCTGCTTAGCACCTGCGTACCTTCCTGTACCTTAATTTTCCCATCTTTAAATGAAATGAAATGAAACTTCTACCTCCTTCCCCATAACATGTACTCACATGATAAATTTTAAATAATTTTTCAAAGGTCTTCATTCTTTAAGACTGAAGTTGCTATGAAAATGGAATATGTGGCTTTAATGGGCTGGTTGTTCTTTATTTTTGCTCAATGACACAGACATTCAAAATCAGTCTTCAGTCAAGCCTGCCAGCTATCGCTGAGTTCTGTTCTGTGAGGTGAAGGTGATGTTATGGAGAAGTTTCTACAGGCACCAACCATTTCTCTATGTGATAGAAATACCATTTTATTCTCCTTCTGTTTAGAGTTACCTAGTTGGTACAGGCACCACTCCAGTGGGCACAGGAATGCCTTCCAGTTTAGAATGGACTTTTCCTCTCCTTGTCTTCTTCTGTCTTCTCGAGCTCAGCACACTCATGATGCCAAGGCTCTGCAAGTTCAGCACAGCAGAGGGACATTTCTGAAGAGTGAATGTGAAATATGAATTCTTCACTCAGTAGGATAGATGGTAAAAAATGCTTGAGTAGTATTGAAACCAGAGCAGTTTCAATTGCACAAAAGACAGGGATTACTGTTACACTTCCCAAAGTGACCTTAAAAGTGCTAGGCCTCCCAGGAGCCCAGTCTCCAGTATCATATACATCTCTGTTACCTTGATTAGAAATGTTCTCTCACACTCACCGTGGTAGGAAACATTTTCTGTCACCTCATTAAAATAGTCAAAGCATGGATTTACCCAGAGGAGAGTGAAGGATAAATTCCCCAGCTAGCACCATTCAATGCCCGTGCATGTTTTGGGCCATGCAGCAGCTCAGCAGCAGCACTGCAAGCAGAGGGTTTGTTTCATCTGCTCTTGGCTAACTGATTGAACCTCGTGTCTGGGGGAACAAGGAGGCTTTAGGTGCTGTTCAGGCATTTTTTTCTGAGTGAAAAGTTACAGAGAGCAGAGAATGAGAGGGTTTGTTGAAATTCAAGTGGAAGTGATCAGGCTTGTTTTCCATAGAAAAAGCTTAGTTGTTTACCTCTGTTGGTTTACTAAACACACTCTTCTTTTTCCTGCATGCTACTTGCTCTTTTTACACTCTTCTTGTTTTTTTCCCCTCTTAAAGCAATATCTTAAAAATGAACAAATGAAGTTCTGAGGGAAATGTGTAGCATTGAACTATGCAAGAGAAGAAAGCTAGAGTTAGCTTTAATATAGGACTGGCAGGACCACTTGGCTGATGGAGTAAAGTCCTCAGTTTTACCCTTTTCCTTTGTGTATTACTGCTACTTTGAATACCAAAATGTACTATTACAGTTCTTTGAAATAAAACTAGTTAAATAAGATAAAACTCATGTGAGTTGTTCCCTTTACAAAAAGAAATTAATGATGGTTAACCATCTCAATGTAGTCCTTTTTTAGCACAAATACCAATAATCCTATTCACAAATACAGTGACAACAACTATTCCAAATTCTTTTTAGACAATAATCAACACAAAAGAACTCACCTTTTCTAGACACATTTCCCCAGAAATGCTTTTCTGTTCTTAGTTGGTTTCTTGTTCTTAGAATCTCTTCTGTCTTACCTTTCCATTTGTCTCTCATACAAGCAGATACTCCAACAAATCTCTCTGCCCAAGAGACAGCTCTAAATCCTCCATCCTATAAGTCCTATTTGCATTTGCTGGTACCATGGCTCTAAATTTTGGGTTGAGGTCCCCTTTAATTTGAAAAAGAGATAATGAAGGTTGTACTTTCTCCCATCTGTTGCCACGTGGTTTAATCACACCTCTAGCAGCATTATAGAGGGTGAATTGCTCCACGGTTTTGTATCTCTCATCTCTGCATGCTGTTATTATCTTAAGCAGTGCACTAATCTGGATCATCATTCTTGTGGCTGGATTTTCATCAGCACAAGCCAAAATACAATCATATGAAGAATTTCTCCAAATAAGCAAAGCTGTCCTTGCAAAGTGGGAGAAACAGAATGGCTCAGTTTTAGTGTTATGTACATTGTCCATTATTACATACTATTTTTATTTTTGTTGTTGTTATTGTTATATTTCCATGCAGGGCACATGGGTCATTATTTGCTATTCTGAGATGTAACATCCCTCACTGAAAACCTAGGCTATTAAGCCATAAAGAGCATGAATTTATGAGGCTTCCAGTGGTACCTCAAAAATCTTGACTGAGCTCAAAAATCCCTGCTGTGCAAACAAAGATGCAATATTAACTCTAATATGAATATATTAGGTGAGTATTTGTGGTGCAAAATAAACATTTAAATGGGAGAAAATATTTGTCTTTCTCTAATTTAACTCTCCTGAGGAATGCAGAAGATATTAGTATATATTATAAAGCACAAACTACCAACTATCAGTATTCTTCGATGTTCATAACAATACAAAATTTTGTTGACGTAAGTTCTTCATTAAGAGGAATGAAATTAAAGTTTTACAGCATCTGCATGTAAAAAAAGAATGATTATACAAATGGCCGTGCAATCAGCTGCATTTTTAGGTAACCAAAGAAATTGTCTATTATCTAATATTTGATAATGTGCAAGAAGTTTTGAAACCCCTGGTCATATTTCAAAGTAGAATGACACTGACTGCAGAAAACCCAATCCATAGAGGAAAATCAAGCACCTCTCCTTCTGTGATTGCCTTTTAACCATTTAGCTTTCACTTAAACTATGCTAGCATATATTAAATAACCTACCCAGACTGTTTCAGATTAACAAGATACAGAGCACTTTGGAGACATAAGTCTTAAGTCATGAGAAAGCTGTCCCAGTCAGTCCAGGCACTGGCTTTTCAATGCAGTTCCTGGACACCTTATTCCTGGATGCATCGTTGATCTCATCTTCTGTCTGATAAGTCCCATGGTAGCATTTTGTGTCTACGCCTTTTGCCAATAAAAGGATTGTTGAGGCTGATAAGAGTCACAGTAATAATATTTCTAATAGCAAACTCAGCACTACTGCATAACAAAGAATGTTTATTTCATTACAAGGAAGTTGCAAAGCATAGTATTTTTGATTGCAGTTTTACAGTACTCAGAGAATTAATCTGTCAGGACAGCAGGCTTTATCCTGCAGACAAATTCATTTGTAATCCTCTCAAGTATTCTACCATGTGACTTCAGTAGATAAAAGAGCCTCCTTTAAAGTATATTTCCATAACCCACATTGAGTGATGCTAAGTACAGTGGTATCTCTCCCACTAGATTAACTTTTAATTATTGCAATTTCTCTCATGAAAGAGACTGTAAGATAGCACAGAAAGTCTCTACACAGTTATTCTATGGGCAGAGGACATTTTATGTTAATTTACTGATTTATTTAAGACAGGAATTTCAGCAGTAAGTGACAGTAAGTAGAAGAGTATAGCAAAACTCAGTATATTCTCATTTGAGAAAATCTGACAGCAGGTTTTTAATGCCACTCTCTTCCCAACACTAAAATTATTCACTTCCTTTAAATAAGAAAATTCTTTCATGTTGTTCAGACCACATTTTAGCCTGTTATTTATGGCATTTCTTTGGATTTTGGCATTATGCATTGTTGCTACAGATATTGAAATGTTTGCTTGAAGCTTCACTAGCACACGATATGAATTAATGTCTCTTCCAGAAAACTTCCAGTATAAATGAGCTCAAAAATCAAGAGGAAAGAGAAGTCGAAAGCATAAATATATTAAATAACTTTTATTTTATGGATTTTCAAATGTTGCACTCAGCTGTCTTGTAAAACACCTATGCATGATACCAGCAGAAACCTGTCTAGTAACACAGTGCTAAAATGGTTTTGTCTCTTGTATGTGCTCAAAGTACATCAAGAGAAAATGAATGCAAATTACACCATTATCAGTGATCATTAGTAAAACTGCATATAGAAAGGAACTTCTGAAAACTATTTTTGTAGATGAAACCACATTTCCCTAGAGGGAAACAGAGGAACAGAGGTAAAAACATTGCCTCTCTTTGGAAATATCCAACAAGGAAATAGGGACACCTTAGAGATATAAAAAGGAGGACTTCCTACAGAACCAGTCCCAATGGACTGTTTCCATGCACAGATGGAAACCCGTAATTATTTCTTCCCTCTACCTCTGAAAACATAGGAACTGTAAATCTCATGTCTTGTGCAAAACAGCTCAGAGCCAGTAGAGCAATCTCAGTCACTCCAATCTGCAGGAAAACTGAAGAGCCGCCAGGAAAACCACCTGATACCCACTGACACACAGAGGTGCTATTATTTACTGCTCAGTGAGACCAGCAAACGATTATGCTCAGCAAAGAAAAATGTTTTAGGTCTAAGTAATTATTTTACCAATGACCTTAAAATATCCCTGTTGTTAAGACTTTTCCTTGCACAGGGCAGTCTCTGTAATAGGATCAGGCAGTATGTTTCTTCATGCCAAGTCACTGAATGCTAAAATGATTTGTCATCTTTCGCCACAGGCCACTGCCTGACACACACATGCCACAGTCTAATATCTCGCCTGCTTTGACATCAAAGTGTCTTCCTTCAGCCATTAACAACAAGAAGAAAGGCAAACAATGGCAGAAACTTCCATTCTTTCTGGGAGGGTTTTAATTAAATAAATGGCCTCAAATAGCTTAATGGGACTAAGGCGGGGGGAAATATTTCATCATAAAATGAATTAAATCTATAAATCTTGCTTATTCTCTCCTTCTGCAATTTTTTTTATTTACTTCACAGTCACATTATTTCATTCTCTGCTGAAGTTTATGACAACATTATATGATATCTCCTTGGCTTTCACAGTCTATCACCTTTTACAGCTCATTCTTAATGCCATGGGTCATAAAAGATAGAGTTCTCATTTTACAAAGGGAAAGAAGTCCTATGTAAAACCTCCAATTGCAGAAGCGTTTTCACGTGCTGAAATGTACAATTGTGAAGAGGTCCACTGAGACTTTTGGTAGTAGCAAATCTATCTGTTTTGAGGCATGAGGGATTTCTACAGCATGCCCCAGAGACCTTATTTCCCAAATCAAATTAGCACAGCAGAAATGTAGTAAATGCTGTACTTCAAGGTGGGCCAAGGTGCAGCTGGGGCACATTTTCAGGTTTGGTGGGGTTGTCTCAGGTCTTCCTACTTAGATGTAATTAATCAGTACTATACATTGATGTGTCATCACAGTACTGCGTTAGAGGCATACCACTTTTCAAGGCAAGTCTCAGTACAAAATTCTGCCTTCTTGTCCATCTCATTTTGGAGGAAATAAAATGCAAAAAAACCCCAATATGTGCCAGCCAAAACCATTGCAAGATTCTTCATTCAAATGAAAGAGGTCCTTCCGATGGCAAGTGGCGTTATAATTATAGACTAGAAAAGAGCAAGATCAGCAGCTGCTGCTGCTGCTGCTGCTTGCGTTTGTTCCCTGTGTAACTGACAGGACAGAGTACTTGGCAAAAACAGACTTCCAGAAGTGGAAAGACATTTTAACCCCTGTTCTTGTCAGTCCACTCCTCTTAGAGCTCAGCAGCAGCAACCCCTTGCTTCAGGTTAAGGGAAGAGCAAGGTGATTATTGCGGATCTGAAGGAGACTTGGTTTAGGACGTCTGAGAAAGAAAAAGGGTCCAGGATTTGCCTTCGGGCTTGGATTGCTGAATCAAAATAGAAGGTCAGTGGATACAGCATAAACTTAATATGTCTTTATAGCTGGCTTAACTCAAATCTCTCTCACTCACTTTCTCTTCTTTGCCGTAAACTAGAAAATAAGGTGAACAATGACAAGGGGTAGGTCTGCATAGAGGTACTATTTATTTATACTATACATTCTGCAATGAGCCTTTCATGGTCAGTTAGGAAACACTGATGGCTGTTATTTTGTACTGTGGTTTCTCTCTGAATCCTAATGCATCCTGAAATTCTCAGCCAGGCAAAAATCCCATTTACAATTGGGTTCAATATTAATGGAGAGGACGCAGTTATATTTTTAGCTTTGGTTTATGCCTAAAATCTTCCGATGATCTTAGCGAAAGTGGAGTAATATATAACTCACACTTCAATCTATGCTTGAAAAAGTTTCAGAAAATAAATAAACACTGAGTGAAAGAAAAAGCAGCATCATACATCTGAGTCAAGGTCTCTAGAGGTATCAAACAGGCATAACTCACAAATCCATACCAGCAAAAAGCCTAGCCCTGTATGTGCTGATGAATTTAAGGGCAGCATGGTAATTAGGAATGTTTTTCATGACACCGGTGCCTATGGTATCTGATCTAATGTACTCTGTCCTTCTTCAGCCTTGGCCAAAGGAGTGCTCAGGAAGGAATGTGCTGGGGGGCATCGTTATGCTTTGCTCTTCCTGTCCATCTCAGTTTTAGCTTTTTAATTTCCTGTGGCCATAAGTAATGTAGGAAGGACTCTCTGCCAACATGCTGCCCGTGAACCAGGGACATGGGACCACCGTACAAGAGCCAGAGTCAGTGCGAGGCTTTATGCCAAAACTTCCCTTTGCAAGGGGAGGCCATACCTAAATGGTTGTAGCTGTTACCAGAGAAAAGAAAACACAAATGCAGATTTAAATTTGTGTTTGCGGAGTTGAGAAATCTAACCAAACACACAACTGTTTTTCGTAGCTTTGTATAGTCTAAACTGTTCTGTAATCACCTAATCTGACTTAATGTACATTTTAAGACATTGAATTATATTATCCTGAAGTCCCTGTATGAACCCAATGACAAATGTTAAGGAAAGCATTTGCTTAACAGGAAGATAAAACAGAGCATACCACAAGCAAGGAAAGGCAAGGAAACCAAAGCCTAAAATTGCTGTAACAGTCCCACTTTTCTTTGACCCATTTCAGAGGCAGAAAGAAAAAGCAGGGGCATCCAGTGTCTTCCAGAGTTTATATTCAGAGTCGAGGTCATTGAATAAGGTGCTAAGAGATGGCTGGAGTGTGATTAAGTGAAATATAGTTCCTAGAATCAAGGAGACAAATTGCATTTCATGGATAAAGCTCTTCTCCCTGTCTAATGGGAAAAATTCTTAATCCTAATTCCTGTTATCACTACAGCTCCGCATTTGTGACCAAAGCCCATCTACTAGCCATCTACTAGGCTTTGCAAGACAGGATTTGCTTCAGGTCTGTAGAGAAGGTAGACCCACTTGGTCCAGCTTAGCTGCTGACCAATTTCTGGCACTTTCCACCTTAGCTGGGAGGAACAAACCCTTCCTGAACCTCCAACGCAGAAAGCAAGAGTCATGTTTTTGACTCTAATGGCTGCCTTCCTGCAGAGCTGCAGATGCTGCAAGGGTGCTGCCTGCAATCTTTTTGCCTCTTTGGCCCACAACAGAAGAGATCTCATAGAAAGTTTTACAGATGCCCAGATACCAGGGGAGACCAACAGAACCTCTCAGCCCCTGGCTGTCTCAGTTATGTGAATTCTTCCTGAAGGTCATCCTACAATTGCCCTCAGCTTAAAGATCCTAAACACGAGGCTGACTATCCAGTCCCCTGTTCTGCTATTTGGTTGCCCCCACAGTCAGCAATTTATGTTTTGTTTCATCCTTCATTTGTCTAACTGCATCCTCTTATTGTGGCCCTGTGGCTATGTGCCCTCCCATTATCAGACATCTTCTCTAGATCCAAGTCCCTACATTCAGTCATTCCCACTGGAGATCTCCATTACATAACAGATATTAATGGGGAGATAGAGACACACTTATTGGTGATATGGCTTAAACACATACTCCACAACATCAATGAGCAAGACCTAAAGGCTCCTACAGCAATTCCAGGAAACAAAGTATATTCTTTAAGCATGTTTTTCACCTCATTCCTTCCCTGTAGCCAAGTCACAGATTTATTTCATTGTTTATAAACCCTCATTTTTGCTGGAGAATGGACATCTGTGCCTCCATTTTCTTAAGCATTGCATCCTGACCACAAGATTTTTAGCAGACAGGACTGCATTTCCATGTACGCCAGTCAGACAAGTTGGCTCTAGCATTGAACTTCTTGGAGTACAGCAATGACAACAAAAAATTTAAAGGTCTGTGCCAAGGCTCAGGAAAAGAAAAGCTATCATTTGGATTCTAAAGACCAAAACACATGCTTTAGGGAAAAAAACAAACAAACAAAAAACCAAACCAAACAATAAAAATCTTCAGACCCATGGCAAATATCAAGCAGTTATTCTGCAGACGAAAAGAGACAACCTGTCAGCAATACTAGGCTTATGGTGTCTTTTCCCTCCTGATTCCCTTCGTGACTAAAATAAAAAGTGGCACTTTTACAGGTGAATTTTAATGGCTTACCTTAAACTCTGCATCAGAGACACAGCCAAGATGCACAAAATACTTGTCATATATTAACTAGGAGTAAAGATTTTTCTCCCCACCCCCCAATAAATTTGCTACAGTGGCATCACAAAAACATAGAGAAGAATCGTATTTGTGATACACAGTAATGTTCTTGAGATCCTGTGCTTGTCTTAATTGCTCTCTCTCTTGCATGCTGTATAAAACTGCTTTCATTCACATTTGGAGCTAGGATTTGTTTTGTAAACACATGAAAATTCCTGCAGCATCTCCCTGCACTGGGTAAGCAAGTACCAAACCCAGCAGAAAATATTTACCTGTGTATTTTTAATTGTGCTTTAATTATGCTGTGTCTCACACTACCTGTGAGCAACCCTCGGCTTGTTTTGCATGGCCATGCAATGCTGAAGTATTGACGAGTGAGTCTGGCTGCCCAGGAGAGAAATAACAGCATTCCCCAGCTGATTTCAGCTGCTGTCCTAACTGTTAATGAAAGAGGCAGTCTCCAAATCTCATTTGGTTTTTCAATTATTATAATTACCACAGCCAGCTAAAAAATACTGGCTAGAGATGTACATGCTTTTGTGGAATTTAGCCTTTTACTTCTCTTACCAAGAAGCTGAAAAGTTTTGAAAAAAGTGTCAAGCAAATTTGTTTCCTATTGTTTGCTCACACTAGAGTGGAGCAAACTGAGAATCAGCAGAGATTTCAGAAGTGTTAACATGTCCCTGCCACTGCCACCCAGAAAGGTGGTCACATTCAGTGCTAGCTGCTGGGTTTGGGTGGTCATTGACATAAAGCCCAAATACAGCCTTGTGTCAGTCAATCTGCAGATCATAACAGGATTTAAAACTTCAAGATTTTTATTTTTCCCTCTCTGTCACTCTCTCTCTCTATAAATATATATATGAATACAAACACCGTGTATTTGTGTACACATACTATTATATAATTAAATTGAATATCCGTGTATCTATCTATAAAAGGGTACATTCAGGTTAGGATACACTGTCTAAAATGTTGTTGGTGTCCTGCTTCTCTTCTACTGTTTCTAGGCCCAGCCTACCACGACGATGACAGTCACTTATTCCAGCAAAGTAGCAAATGCCACTTTCTTTGGATTTCACAGATTACTCCTAAGGTGGAAAGGCAGCATCTACAAATTGCTGTACAGAGAATTTATTGTTTTTGCTACTCTTTACACAGCGATAAGTGTATTATACAGGTACACTCTTTCCAATTCACATCTCATTAAATGTTATACTGAAGTTTCAGACTCCCTAGGATTAGGCTGATGAATAATGGGGGGAGGTTACTGTTTACTTATTGTCTTTTCCTTGGACATTTTCTAATGTACTTGCCTTTCCATGTTTGTTTTAAGGCTCCAGAGGAAAGATGTAGAATTTACTGTTTATCATGTACTGTTTATCATATCCAGCTGGTTCTACTTTTAGCCTAGCATTGGGCAACTGTCTACTGAAGTTAGATGAAATAAAAACTCAGGACTAGCCTAGGTTATACAGCTTTTGTCATTCTGACATTGAGCTGTCAGTTGTAAGCATGCTTCCCTGCTTTAGATCAAAGGTATAGACCTTTTGTTCTCCCTGCAAGGCTCTGGCTTTGGTTGCTTGGTGGGAATTTAACAATATTGAGAGGTAATAATTTTAGAGTGAACTTATATTAAAAAAAAGGAAAAGCAAAATTTTGCTTCAAGCTAGGAAAGCATGCAAACTTGATTTTTAAGCTCGCAAAGAACCAAGGAAAACTGCATGGAAGCCAGACATGGTTATTATCTGTGTGTCAGCCAGCACCTGGGAGGAACACATTAGAAGAAGAATTGCTTTTTCCACCAAGGTGTGAATTAAACACTTTATGACAGATGCAATGCATCAATTAATATGGTGAAACTTTTAATTGATGAAGTACATTATGTGGAAGTATAAAAATTATGGTTCAGTTCTTACCGTGATCTCTAATTAGATCTCTGCTTTTTATTGGAAGCAAGGAGAAAATGAGCTCCAGTTTTTCTCTGATTAATCACTCTTTTTTGTTCAGTAATCTATACCTGTAAACAAAAAAAAGAAAATTATAGCATTAATATGTAAAGGAACACCAAAGTTTCACAGTTATTAAATTAATCTAGTTTTATTGAATTGAAAGGCAATTGAAGACCATGGTAAATACACCACAGAAAACTTTCTATATGTGCTGCCAGTTTTATTGCACAAATCTTTGTTATATGTTCCTTTTATAAAAATTAAAGAATAACTGTAATACAAATTTTAAAAATTTTATTGAGGCTTGTTGTATTTCATCAGGTATCTTTTTCTGTGGATAGAAGCTGATACCATGGTCCATGGCTATCATTTGGTGAATATTTTTCCAATTGCAAAATAAATACAGTTGTATTTTAATCTTGTAAAAAAGAAAAATTTCATAGGACTAAGAATAAAAAACCTGTTGCAACAATGCAACATTTTCAAATCAGGGGAATTTGATTGGTAACCTTTTGCAATTCAAGCAGACCTGAGCATTTCCATTAAGTACTACTCTGATAAAGGAGAGTAAGCTCTACTTGCAGACAGCTTTGGTCTGTATGGGACAGCAAACTGATTCTCCAGACATGTTGATCCAATTAGTAGTGCCAGTCAAATTAGTCCTGAGAAAACCACAAAGACTGAGGAATAATACTGTTGTTTCCACCAGCTTCTTTAATACTTGCTGAAAGTGTTCAGATCTTTACCTTTAAGAATTTGCTTGAAGGCATTAGCCAAGGTTGCTCCCAGTGCACATATCTGATTATTTATACGTGTTTGCACTTAGTAGCTAGTGCCAGAATGTTATGGAAGGACAGATACATTTTATTTTTGCTGCAGATTTTTTCTTACAGGTGGCCAAAAACGGTTGTTTGAAAAACTGTCAATTTACTGTGACAAATATGCTGAACAAATCCCAGTAACTTTTGTGCTTGGTAAGTACCGGTTAAATGTGAAATTATTTCCCAACTCTGTCTCTGTTCAGATATTTTGTGAATGTTGATGCATGGAAGCATTTCAGAGCTAAAGGGCATGTGGGAGGTTAGAGGTTCATAATAAATCATCCACTTCCAACAAGTTGCTTTTGTCACATCAACATTTCTTGTATCATGTTCTTAATAAACTAACAAGAAAGGTTTCCATATGTCGAGAGCTAGATACATATACCTAGATCGAGATCATACCCACTAATACTGATACCTTGTACCTGATCTTCCAGTGAATTAAACTCACCTTAAGTTTACTACAGAAGAGGAAATTTGGAAATTCGTGGGTATGAGATACTCAGCTGGAATGTACTATTACATTGCAGTGTCCATTAAATAGTATTTATTGCATCCTGGTTTTACATAGCTTACTGCATTTATTCTGGGAAATGCAGCAGTTTAGTGATATGAACAACACTCTGCAAACTAAAATTAAAGTAACTGAAATCCTGATAGGCACTGGACTTTTTTTTTCCTTCTAACCCTCAGGTTTCTATGTTACTTTGGTGGTGAATCGCTGGTGGAACCAGTTTGTGAACTTGCCGTGGCCAGACCGCCTGATGCTGCTCATCTCCAGCTGCGTGCAGGGCAGAGATGAGTACGGGCGCCTGCTGAGGAGGACTCTCATGCGCTACGTGAACCTAACGTCTCTGCTGATCTTCCGCTCTGTCAGCACTGCTGTCTACAAAAGGTTCCCCACCATGGACCATGTGGTAGGAGCAGGTACTGCAATTTGCCTTCCCAAAATTGCTTTCCTTTCCTTCAGAGGTGGGGACTCAGGGAGGGAAGAAGCCAGCCTCATTTTTGCCCCATACTAACCCACATCAAATCAATCACCTTTTTGTTAGTGGCTTAAATGACATAACCCTAAGAGTGCATCTTTAATGTTCTGAAAGTTGCAATATAGTGTGATGAAGTAGGAATGGTGACTTGTTGCATGGCATTGCCTCAATGTCTGGGATATCACTTGGTCCAGTGTACCAGAGACTGATCTCTGCAGGTGCTTCACAAGTACAGCTTTATCTCAATTTTTATTTAGGTAGACTGCATTTTAAATAGATTGCACATTTTAAATGTTGTGATTTACTCAAAAAAAACCCCTCAGCCCCAGGGGTTTTTTCTTTATAGTGAAAAACTTACCTTAGTTTTTCAAGGATAAATATACTAAGTATTGAACATGTGTTTGTTTTCTGTTTCTTTCAATAACACAGTGAGTGTAAAGATGGTGAAGAGAGTTCAATCGTGTAACACTTTGACTGTCTATCAAGGACTGACTGCTCAGTACTTAAAGGCAAGGTGTGGCACTGTGCCATCTGACTGGCATGGTCAGTGTCAGAGGTAGATATGGGGATCTGTTCCAGGTAGAAGTCATATTTGCTACTGAACATCTTGAATTTCTTAAAATTGTTCCTTTGACAGAGATTAGTAAGTAAAGTTGTAGCAAGTTAAAACATTTAGTGTTTTAATTTATACATTTTAAATATGTGTGAGAAGCTTTGGATATTAAAAAAAAAAATAAATACCAGGCAGAAAGCACCAATCTTGCTGAAAAAAAACACCAAACCATTTATGTTGGATTCATTGAATTTTAAAGCTCTCTGCCTTGTGCTGTACAATAAAACTGTTTATCTGAGCCTGTGAGAGGTCAAGGAAATTTCTGTCACTCTCCCCAGCAATCTGCTTCTACTATGCACTGGAAAATTACAACATTTCCAGGCAGCTAATCCAGCTCTGCCTCCCTATTGCTAAAGACAATCTGTTCCAAAGAGACAGAATGTCACAGCATTGTACCAAAATTGTAGACTGGAAAGCAAGCTTTGATTGTTGTTTTTCTAACAGTGGCAAATCTTCTACTATAAACTGTGTATATAGGTATGGATAGTGTAGCCAGCTCTGGATTTCAGTACTTATTTTGTAGGTTTTAATGAGCATTGTGCTGCAGAATTTTTGTTGATGCAGTACAGATCTTTTCAGGGTGCATTTTGCTCCTATTAACATCCAGTGACTTAGACAATACTCTGCAATCATCCCCTCTCTAGCTCCCTGTGGCATTGCATATCAGGCTGCATGGGAGAGAGGCCTTTAATGTGGATGTGAACAGCACAAATCTGATACTTACAGCACAGTCATCATTGAAACAACTTAATGACGATTTTGCATTTTGCTGTCAAAGCTGAGAACTGCCATGACATAACTATTGCTACACACTTCTTTTTTTCAGCAAATGAACTGCTTAAATTCATAGATTTTAAATTTGAGGACAGTGCCACAATAGTCTGGTCTGACTCATCCATAACACAAGGCACAAAAACTTCCTAGCAGCATCTTTTATCATGCTGCAATTTCTGACTGAGCTGTAATACCTTCTAGGAGTATAATCAGCCCAGATTTAAAATTCTGATGGATATATTGGAAACTACACCACATCCTAGGTGAACAGACATCCACAACAGTAAACTTGCTGTTGAAGAGTGACATCTTGTTCTCAGTCTGAACTTCACAATGTTATCTTCTATTCACTGGACTTTGTAATAGGTTTGGGATCTCCTTTTTATAATTAGAAGAAAATATACTTTTTCTCTCAATGGTTACTTATTAGCAGACTACATAAAAGCTTGAATGAAACTCAGGAGCCTCACCAACTCTAATCTCTCTCTATAGGATACATTCCTGAGTGCTGAACCTTCCTTCTGACTCTTTTTCATATTCTAACACTCCTTATGAACTGTAGGCAGTAGATCAATGTAGATCCACTCCTTTATCATGCTGGCTGCTGGAGCACACATGCTGTAAGGGTCAAATCCTAGCAGCCATCCTGAGCACAGCAATACTGTTGGCTGCAAGGTGCAAGAGGGATGTTGGATGCTAAAGAACACAACAGTTAAAACACAGAGTAATGAGTGAGCAGCTGAGCAGAGAGCACCCCAAAAGAGCTGATGGGAAACACTGAAGGGAAACATGAGTGTGAGCTCAGCAACATGAATACCTATGGATGGCTGTAGACTGCAGTCCCAAATCCTCTACTAGAAGGAAGCACCTAAATTAATTGTTTCCCACATAACACAGAAGCAGAAAATGAAACTTTTATCTACATGATTGTGTTCCTTCTTCTATTTAATGTGAATAACCTGAACCAGTCTTGTCTCAAACCACTGAGTTTTCACAGGAGAACTGAATACTCTTTGAATCACTTAAGGGAGAGCATGAGTGATTTTTCCCAGCCATGCTTGTGTTCTCATCAATAATTTCCCTGTAAGACCTCTTTGGCTGACACGGTTCACATTAGTGTCCTTTGATTATTTATTGATTCCACTCCATGTTACTCTTGTGATACTTTCACGAGGATTCAGTGCCCTCTCATTCCTTAGATCATCCTTTTCAAGATATTGGCACAATATTTGACAAATATTTCCCATTTTCTGGAGCTGCTCCAGTCTTCCAGTACTTATCAAAACCAGTATTCTTGTTTTTAGAGTTTCTTGGTTAATTCTTTGAATATTCCTAAATAAAAATAACATGACCATATTTCGAAACCATGTAATTTCAATAACTGAATTTTGATATCCTCCCCCATATTTGATGGAATATAAAGTGTTTTTCTTTATCACTACAATAACAGTGAGCTATTCTGAATGTTTGTTGTCTGTATTGCCAGCAGTAAGAGCAATAAGAATACTAGGTATTATTAATATTCATCGAATAGAATATTTAATCTATATTAACAAAAACACCTCAATGCTAATTTGAACTTTATATTTTAAAAATCAGACTTTGTTGAGCTTTCTGAACAGAAGGTGCCAAGCTTCAGTGGAAAGCTGAACTGACCCTTGCTGTTCTTTGTGCCCCCTCCAGGCTGTGTCTTTCAAGAACCTCCAAGTGACTCCCATCCAGTGTTTACACTAGAGTCAATTTTTTGTTTTCCTATCTGTCTGTTTCAGAAGTATCTTTTCCTGTCCTGTAATAAGCAGGCTGGCCAGACAAAAATTAAAGCAGCCTGAAAGACTGACTTTTAGGAGTCAGGAGTCATGACTAGCAGGTTAATTTGTCTGGTTGCCAGATTATTTCTGTGAAGGTGATTATGAGATGAGGCTGCAAAATGTGCAAGGAACTTTTAAAAGCTTTATCTTACTCTGCTCTGAAATTCTATGATACTGCATGAGTACTGTCTCTTGCTGCTAAACATTTTCTCTTCCACAGTGTTTTACATCCTGTCCTTGCCTTCCTTCTCAGTAGTTGCAGTATTTCATACCTCCTGTGTAGGCTTGCTCCAACTGTACAACAGTGACATTTTCCTCAAAACCAGAATATTTAAGACAACTGTGTTTAGCAAATCTCCTTTAATTTAATTCACATTTCTATGCAACACACTGAGTTTCTATATATTTAATTGTTTGCTGTGTCATGTATCTTTAGCAATGTTAGCCATAATGGACATATTCTTAGTTACTTATGCATATACTTAGTTACTAGTTGGAGTCTATTGTCCATTCTCTTACTGAATTTTCAGCATTCAAACTTGTAATTGGTTGGCTGAGTCCCCTATTTTGGGGGTGTCATGTTAATAGCTTTGTCTTATTTCAGGGCTAATGACAATACAGTAAAAGAAGCTTTATGCCCACCCTGATAGATGTCACACACCTGAGCAAAAATTAAGATCCTCCAAACATGATGATTGCTCCAATACCAGAAAATCCAGGACTTGGGCAAAGGAAAATGTGAATTTCCTGAGGTTGTTTTTGTCAAAGCCTGGGTGGAGGGAGGACAGCAGAGCAGAGCTTTCTTCCCCGAGGGGGTAGAGGTGTTGCTCCAAAAGCCAGCTGCTCCCTTGCCAGTCCCAGCAGAGACTGGCTCTGGCGCAGGATTTGTCACACACAGCCCTGGCTCCGGTTATGTGACCTTGGACTTGCTTGCAGCAGGGGGAAGCAGGGCTTCACGGGGCAGGGAGCTCTTAAGGAAACCTAATACCTTCCCAGCAAGGCAAATTGCCAGGCAGAGAGCAGCTTCAGCTTGCACCCAGCATGTCACCTGGCCCGGTGTCCCCTTAGCAGCGGGATTTCTGTGCACCATTCCCTCTTCATGCCTTTGCATGCCTTCATAACCCCAAAGAAAACATCTAACAATCTGTCAGGGAAGTGTTTCGCTGGCAGAAGGCACACACTCTGTTGGGCTCTGTTTCATGCATGCACTTGTATCCTCTGTTGCTTGCTCATTGCTTAGCAGATATAACAAAAAATTATCAGAATCAGGTCATATAACTGCCCTTACAATAAATGTCAAAATGCTTCTGAAAGCCAGCATTGGTGAAAAATGTTTCTTGACTTATATATCCAGTCCCTTATTTTTCTGAAAGTGCAATATGCAACTAGAGAGTAATTTCTCCAATGCTTACTCTTCTATGTATCTACCATATGTCAGCAGTTAGATACAGGAACATAGTAATAACAAATTTTTGCCTATATTGGTAAAGAGGAATTTAGCACAGGTAATTAATGCAAAAAGAAGCTCTTTCTAGCAAGATATGTCTCGGGGTTTTTTTGGGGTTTTTTTGGTGTTTTTTGGGGGTTTTTTTTCAAAGGAGGTTACTAGTTAGAATTATAAGTTGTGTTTAGCAGAGTTCTACGCAAATATTACATAAACAGACAGAAACATATTCCAAATTTATAGTATCAGCAGTACTGAAAGCACAGAATAAATGGAGGTTGTTTTGTCTTTTTGGTAAACAGGTTTTATGACAAAATATGAAAGAAAACTTTTTGATGACCTTAAGTCTCCTCACCTGAAATACTGGGTCCCATTTGTTTGGTTTGGAAATTTGGCATCAAAGGCACGAAAAGAGGGAAGAATTCGAGACAGTGTGGATCTGCAGACACTTATGAATGTAAGTAGAAAAAGGAAATCTACAAAAAGCTAATCTTTTCACTTACATAATTGGTTTTATTTAGTATGAACAGATCTCCTGCGTCATCTAAATGACCTTACTAAGGATTTATCCCACTTTTCTTTGTGTACCAATGTACACTTAAACACATATAGCAGCATTCACTGGGATTCTTTTTTAAGAAGGTATTGAAAGAAGAAAAAAATGGATGAGTAAAAAATTATTGTACCATCACTCTAAATTTGTACTTGTTCCATCGCTAAAAATATGAGAAATGAAAATAATTTGGTATTCTGAAGATTTTTATTATGAGTTTCAGAGAAGATAATCTCCCTGAATATTTCATTAAGTGGTAAAAGATCCTTTTCGTGATGTAATATATTCTCTTTCATGTATCACTAGACTGTGAATAAGATAGAAACAGAAGATGAATTGTGAAGAAATACAAAGTATATGAAACACTCCAACTCCAAAAACCAAGCCAATATTCAAATGAGGTGCTGGGTACAGTTATAGTATCAATTTATATATACTATACTTTATTTTCTTCCTGTCTTTTTATATGTGCAAATATGAACTGCAACAAAATATTTATAATTCAGAATTGTATCTCGTGAAATTTTATTTTGTTATGGTTTCTTGCTGGTTGGCTTTTTTTCTCCTGTTTTAGGAGATGAACAAGTACCGGTCTTGGTGTAGCCTTTTGTTTGGTTATGACTGGGTTGGAATTCCACTGGTCTATACTCAGGTACTGAGCTATTATCCTGTAGAAAATTCAAAACACGATTTCCATAAAAGGGGGGTTGGTACCAAACATTCATGGTATAAAACATTCATAGTCCCAGAGCCTCTGGGATATTGAGCACTGGTTCACTCACACAGGGTCATGGCTAAATATTTAAGGCGTATTTAATGCAGAGATATTTTAAAGATCTTGCATAATTTGGAAGAGGGTTGGCAAGCACTGAAATGTTTTTCTGTTTCCTGAGTGTTCTTCCTGGCCATAATTATTCCTGTGGCCTCTATATTTGCAGTACCTCCTACAGATTTATAAATTATATGGTAAAAGGCAGATGAAAGCCTTTGAGCATGGGTTGCCTTATGCACATGACTGTATTAGTTGATTATTTCAATGAAGTTCTGTTCTTTGCAGGTTGTTACTCTTGCAGTCTATACCTTTTTCTTTGCCTGCCTGATAGGGCGTCAATTTTTGGATACTGACCAAGGGTATCAGGGACATGACTTAGATATTTACATTCCAATCTTCACACTGCTGCAGTTCTTCTTCTACGCAGGATGGCTCAAGGTAAACTGGCTTCCTGGGCAGCTGGTGGGGGAACCCTCCCTGGGGGGCTGGTCAAGGTGTCAGATCTGTGGCCCACGAGTAAAATCACCAATGAATATTGAAGTTAGACCAGAGGTGAATTCAGCCTGAAGTGTCCTGTGGTCATATAGAAATATCATGCAATACATTTTTAATTTACCTGACAGACCTTTGGTGAGAAATGGTCATGAATCTGAAAGAGCCTGTTTTAGTAGCACCAATGCAGCCACAACTCCCCAAGGGAGTATTACTCCCACAAGGTCTCAGGACTTGAACTATAAATAAAAAAACCTTTCTCCTGTTCCATTTTGCAGTGGGGAACATGGCTGCAGACCTAGCATCAGCTGAAAGGGACTGAATGATACTTTCTTCTTATGAGCAGAGCTGGTAGTATCTGCTGTTAACCTCATCAGATGCAGACAGTTAAAAGGTCTCCAGTCCCAGAGGGCTATGAAAGAGGCAATATTGGCTAGAACTCCACTGCATAAAAATGTTCATTAAAAAAGAAGAATGATAGAGGAATTGGATGCTGCCCATCAGTCTGTTGATGACTGCTAGGCTAACATCACAACTAATCTGATAGTTGAGTGATTTAGCCACATACATCAAGGAGATTCCTCTGCAATAGACTAACTGGAAAAAAGACTCTTTGGGGTCCATGTATATTAGATTTCCTTTTGTGTTTATTAATTATGGCTGGAAACATAGAGCTAACTTTTCTGTTAGAATATAAATTGAATAATATTGTCCAGTTTTAGAGACACCTTCCTATGGCTAATTCCAAAGGGCAGAGTAGAGGAGGCAGCATACCGAGCTGGCAGATTGTGAGGAAAAGTAAAGTGTGTGCAGGACAAGTTCCTCTAGCATTGAGCCCTAGGAAATGAGGGGGTAAAGGATTTTCCTGCATAGGGACTAGCCTAGATGGGAGCAGGGGAGGGAGGAAGGGAGCCTGTATGGTGAAGGTAGCAACTTCTCCTGAAGAAATGTTAAATTTGAATCTCTAGGCAGTGTCTTCCTGTTATACTAGAGGGTTAAAAACTGTAAGTTGTTCCTCTTGACCGCCCTGCTGGTGCTCCTGAGAGAAATGGGTTTTCCTTCTTCAACACCAAGGAGGTTTATAGCATCTCTTCCAGTTAGGCTCAGAGCTTCCAGCCAACTCCTGGCTGTGGCAGGTAAGAGATGCCATTGTAACAGAAAAATCTTCTGCATGAGAAAATGAAAGGGAGAAGAAGAAGTTTTTAAAAGTTAAAGCAGAGTTTCCTCAGACTGGAGGTTCGTCCACCTTCAGTGCCCCGAGTCAAGATATTTTTGTCTTGAAGGTTACAGCCAGTTTCCTGCTGAGTGTGTTGGACTTTGGCAGCAAAAAGGACCTGGAGGTATTGACTTCCAGTAACTTGGCAATTCCTCAGAAATAATGGGTTATTAAACTGAGCTCATTCCTTGGCATCAAGCCTGGTCTGTTACACCTATAACACAGGGCCAAATTTTCCCATTTACATGAGACACTTCTAGATCCCCATTTTCACTACAGGGACAGATAAACTGTCCAAACACAGAGTTTAGTTGTCCAGCACTACATTCCTTTCTGGAGAATAAAGTCATGTCTCACTTGCCAGGACCAGGTCAGCCAAGAAAAAGTCACCACCACTGTTTGTTCCAGTCCTCACTTTTTTAAGCTCGTGTGATAGGTTTTATGGTGAATTTTTGGGTAGTGGTCTGCTGGTTTATGTGAAGCTGTTCCATATCTACCCTGGAGAGCCACAACACAGACTGTATTCTGGCTCCTCCCTATTGCAGCACTTTCATAGCTGTACCCAAAATTTAATACCATGAGTGTCAGCAGAGGTCTCCTTTCATTGCTCCCACCTTACAGGTGTTTCTGCAGTGTTAATTTGCTCAGCAGTTCTTTTGTTGTGTGCCAATGCTGGCCTGAGGAGTGGTGGCCTCAGAGAGTCAGCAAGTGCTTATCCACAGGTACAACCTAGAGGCACACAGGAAAAATATCCAGGGGCAACCACCTTACAGCTATAAGTTACACGGCTGTCCACAGTGAGGTTAATGAACAGGACTCTTCAATCAGACAGCTGCTTTACCCATATCCACATTAAACAAGGACCTGACTGCTGCTCCTCTGCATGGCCCTGGTGACCACAGGGAAGGCTTGGAAGGGTTATTAAGAATGTGATCAGCTTCAAAACCAGGGTTTAAAAAGATAAGCAGAAGGAGGAAAGGATGGAGGGGAGAGGATATTTAATGTCAGTGTACCAAGAAATTAGTGAATAGAGAAGTAGTCTGAATTTCCTAAAATTTTTATAAACTTTTTCTACTTAATATTTTTTTTCCTCCATCAGCAGCTATGTGCTTACTCTCCACACAATGTACTTTAGTGATCACAAGGGTGTGGGGCAGTCTCTGGGGGTTTTTTCACTGGATATGGGGAGCCAGAGAGGGTTCCCTTTCCAGACTAGTTCCCAGACTGTGATACCTCACTGCAAATGTGTCTGAGCTCATTGCTTCTTGGTATCCTCCACAGGATGACCTTCTGCCCTGCAGTTTCAACCACTTCAGTACAGAAACCCAAGCCAGCAAGCTGAATTAAAAAAAAACACTGAGATTTTGTCTCTGGGATTTGACTAGCACAATCCACAAAATTATTTTGAGTCAAATTTTTTTGTAGGCTGCTTTTCCTCAAGACCCTTGGAATGTTGCCTTTGGGGTTAATGTTGATAAAGAAGCAGGGACTGAGGGCTGAGGTGGGGAGATGAGCTCTGCTCCCTCCAGCTGACCCCATGGGCTGGTGGAGTATTGCAGACAACAATGCAATAACAGAGCCTCTGTGCTAAACCATTCATTTAAATGAGCCAAAGACAGCAGTAAGGAAAGGTAATGACTATTGGATGTGACAATTACCTTGGCCCAGACATGTCTCAGCTCCCAGCAGGCCAGCTGACGATTGTGACTGACAGCAGCAGCGAGGCACGGAGACAAGAATCCACAGTGAAAGCAAGCTGTTCCTTTGCTGGGCTGGCAGAACCATCACACAGGAGCTCAAGCTATGATTGCAAGTGACAGGCAGGGAGAGAGAGAAAAATCCAGCCCTACTTTCTCTGCAGCAATAGTCCTGACATGGCATGCCAACCTCCCTTCACTGTCTCGTTTTCTTTCCAGGTCGCTGAACAGCTCATTAATCCGTTTGGAGAAGATGATGATGATTTTGAAACTAACTGGTGCATCGACAGAAATTTACAGGTTGCTGTTGTTGTTTCTACTTCCAGCTTTACCATAGGTTATCATTACATCTAATACTATGTCTTATATTGAGGAATAAATTAGGGCACCAAGTGCCAGCAAAACATATTCTTTCCCTGAAGGATTACCTGTGGCTGTGATCCACAGAGTTTGTTTTCACAAGCTAATTCATCTTGATTTTGGTATTTGGCATTTACAATGCCTGACTAAACATGCAGACAGCTGACTTTAAATTATAAGACCACTCTATGTCTGGAAAAACATGTAATGTAGGTCAATCCTGCAAAACCCAAAAGCCATTCCCACATAGATAAAAACACATTTTGCTAATCTGTCTCGTGATTGAAATATTGCAAATGAACATTCCTTTAAAAAGAAAGGCAGCAAAAATAGTAAAAAGACCAAGTGGGGCCCTGAACTAATAAGCAGGGCCAGTGCCATGATTCATGCTTGGATGCTGCCACCCATGGCAGGATCTGTGGTCAGCACAGGAGCCAATCCCCAGTCACAGGGGCTGAGATGACAAGGGTAATTTTATTCCAGTTACCCCTGATTCCCAAAGAGCCCTGGCTGTTGTGCTGTCAGGGAGCTCAGAGACATGAGGAGGTCCCACAGCACCTGCTGCTCCCCTGTATAGAGCCAAGCACAGGGCTGGCTGAGCTGCTGTTGGACCCCACTTCAGCAAAGCAGAGCCCAGGAGTTAGGGGGAGCAAGGGCCAAATAAACCACCAAATTAAGCAAAGTAACCAAAGTAAGCCATGCAGGTGTGTGCAAAAATGGGAAAGGACTTCACACTTCACACTTCACTCTGGCTTAGCACTGTCAGGATACTCATGCTACTGTGCCTTAGAGCTTGTTGTGTAAAATTTATTAGAAAGGATGTTCACATACTTAATTTGGAATGTCTTAAAATGGCAATGAAGCCTATCAGAAAGATTCTTGACCTCTGGACATTTTAAGGAGCACATGTAATGCTTTATACAGACTTTCCATAGCACATGAGGGATCACATTTAATTCATTATACACATGGGAAGGACTTCAATATAGCACAAATATCTTTGCAGTACAGAAGATTCAAGTTATGATAAAATTTATTCTTTCATGAGTCTATGCAGATATAGGGGGCTTATTTTGTAATACTGAGTCTCTTCCTAATGCCCAGGCCATCATACACAGCTTATATTTAAGGGTTTCTGAAAGAAATGTTGACTCAGGGAGTATAAAATAGACTATTTAATATACTCCATTATGTTGAAAGTGACACGATTTATGCAAAAAAATTTAAGGTTTCACTCCTGGCAGTGGATGAGATGCACATGAACTTGCCAAAGATGGAGAAAGATATTTACTGGAATGATACCTCTGCCCGGCCACCCTACACAAAAGCAGCTGCTGATTACTGCATTCCTTCATTTCTTGGATCAACTATTGAAATGGGGTGAGTGGCACTAAGGGTCCCAATGCCATCAGAGATCAGCACCCCGACACTCTACATTGATTGGCAGACAGTCAGTGCAGGAATGTGGGCTCTGATGACACTGCAAGCAGAGAAGATGGAAATGGGAAAAGAAATCAGGAGGGAGTGGACAGGCTGGTGCTGGTGGGAGGAGGTCTCCAGTGGTCCATGCATTCATCCAAGCTGTGCATGCATATCTTAAACTGTATAATCAATAAATAGAGCATGTTTGCAGGGAGGGTTTGTTGACAGTCTCTGAACACATTTGTTGTTGGTCTCTGAGCACAGGGTGATATCTGAAGACAGTGACTAACTTTTTTTAATAATACTTGCTTTGCTACAGCTTCTTCATGCATCCCCAGTTAGCAAAACAGCTATTCCTTTGTTCATTCAGTTAGCAGACAACAGTTGAAATCAGTCCAGATTTTTGTGAAGATCAACAAGAAATCATCTTAAATGTTGTATGACTTTTCATTGGCTAATAATCCTGGCATGGAAGTTGAAATGGTCAGATTTTGTGAAGGTTTTATTTGCAGAGATCAACAAAGAACAATGGTTTCAAGGAATAGAGGGTATGGGATTGCCCCCTGTTGTCAGGATCTATATGAGAAATCAGAGACAGGCCAGTTAGCTTAGAAGCTGTTAGTTTAAATACTTGTGACATGCTGTAATATAGACAGGCCAATAAGTGTAAATACAATCATACATGAAAAAATACCACGCAAGTAGATGTTCTCATCTGAAAACCTTTTTTAAAACTTTACAAAAGCTGTTTTTTTCACTTTAAAAATTATCTCAAGATATTTACAATTTTTCCATCATTTCTCACCTTTATCAAAATAAAATGTCTTTAATTTTTTGTTCCATTTGGCCTCCAAATGGTGGTTTTCTCATTTTTATTCCTCTTATTTTGTCATTTTTGCCTGCATTCTACTGCAAAGGACAATGGTTTATATGAGTTCCTTTTATCACACACAGCCTTTTCAGAAGTTATTTCCTTCTGGAAAATACTATAAAATGGCAAAAAGAAAAGTAAAAAAAAGAAGGAAAATTCATAGTATACAATTTATTTTAAGGAAATTTCTTGGAGGTAAAGGTGACAAAGAAGAAGCGTCATTAAGTCTGCAAACAATTTCTTAATAAGAAGTACTTCACTCAAAAAATTGAGGAAGGAATGAATGAAAAGTAGCTCCATGATAGCTCCTGTGGAATGCAAACAGCTCTGATGTGTTGACTTTTTATTAATTATCTTCTCATCTGAACCATTTCTCTGTTAATATCTCTAAAAATAATGGATAGTTCTTACGCAAACTTTAAAAACAAGCTCTAAAAATTCTTCCAAGTCCAAAACAAATATATAATACATGAGCCCAAACCCAAAGTCTTCTCCAGTCACCTCAAGCTAACATCTGGAACAGGTTGCCCAAAGAAGTTTAATAACACAGGAATTAACCTGACCTTGAATGTTTACAGGAATGGGACATCTACCACACTAAGTAAGTGAGATTTGGCCATCTGAGTAATTTCAACATTTTTTGAAACTGTTGTCCTCTCTTTCCAGCAGTAACTTTTCACTGTTGCTATTTTTGCCTGAAGGATTCTCCTGAAAAAGCAACTACAGCACTGAGTAGGTTCCTTCCTCCCCTTTCCCTCACCCTGAGCAAAAGCCTAACCACAGTTAGGGGACCACCCTCCCAGCCTGGTCCTTAGGAGAAGAGACACCAGCATGTGGAGAGTTCTCTGTGTGATCTGGCTGATTCAACGGCACAGACACTCTTTCCTGGCACCCTCATCCTTTTGCTCCTTCTCTTTAGGGACACACTAGGGTTTTGGGTTCTGTGGCTGAGCCAGAGGGATAAATGTGCATAGAGACCCAATGTTTCCTACATTTAAGTGACATCTACTACCTGGCTTTATTTGGCAGGCTGGCTGACACCGAATTCCTCTATGGGGAAGAGTGGCCTTGGGAAGAGGAGAAACACCAGAGGCATTATTCAGTTTTGAGAAGAGTCAAGAGGTTTCTCAGTGTCCATGAGGGCCCTTCGTACCCAGCTCACCAGCGCTACAGTCGGCAGACGAGTGAGAACTCCGTGTTTTTCCCAGCAGACGAGAAGGGCCACATCAGACGGCTGCAGGAGATGCACACGAGAGGGAGGCACTCCACCTCAAGCTTCAAGAGGAAATATGAAGGAGTTACCAGAAGTAGCAGAGTTCACAGCAGCAGAGAGCTGGGGCCCATAACAGAAACCTCAAGGAGCGAGGCACAGTTTGATGACAGCGACACCTCGTCTGAGACAAGCAGGCCAGTTCCTGAGGTGGTCATTTCTGGAGCCCAGCAGACTGAACCTGAAGTGCCGACAGAGCGCTCCGCAAGCGTGCCAGAAGAGAAGCTCCAAAGGATCCTAGCTGAGGCAAATGTGGCTCTTCTGGACCAACACTTTCTCCCCCCAGAAATGAATCCATACCTCTCGAGTTCAGAGGTGCATCAGTCACTTCCTAGTGTGATAGGAGAGCCCAAACACGAGCCCCAGGTTAGTAACATAGCTGGTCTCATAACAGATCATGAGAGAAACCTTCAGCGATGGAGTTTACCCAGCTTCCATAGCCCTAGTACAGCATCAAATGCTGATGCTCCACCACCTTCAACAGATTCTGGGACAGCTTCACAGCAAAGGACATTCAGTGATGGAAAAAATGTTACTTCTGCTTCTGCTCCACAAACATTTGAGATGCAGGACTTATGGGAAAATGTGGACAGTAAAGAAACAGCCATAGTAGAATTTTCTAATGAGGAGAGTGGAAGAAAACTTTGACCATTCTTCCTCTGGGTTTGATTGAACTTGTCTTCTCTTGAACATGATTCCCAAAAAATTTGCTGGAAATGCAGAAGGGCAGAATCGATACTCAGACAAGTCATGAACAAGATCCAGCAGAGCATTTGGGCACCTAAATAGGAGACATTGTGGGGACATACTTTAAGCCACTTGGTCACTGGCTTGAAATCTGTGACCTTGTGGGAAATACATTTACAGGAGAACTGGGAGCCTCAGGATGTATATGGCAGTGAGCTGTGTAGACATAACTAGAGGAAACACTAAGGTTAGCAGAAGAGTGGGTTGGATATACACTGAACTCCTCTGCCTTTGTCTGCTCCATCATCTTAAGGCCCATGATATCCCTGTAAGATCTACCAACAGTTTTGGTTTCTACTCAAGTGGCTCATAGGAAAGATGTGGGCTCAATCCCTTTCTCAATCTGGAGAGATTCAGCCCACCATCTCTCACTGCCTGAAGGAACACTTGAAAAATCAGGCCTCTCATTTGTGTAGGACAGTATTCTGCCCCACTCCCCTTGAAGCTATGCCACAAAAGAGCAGAAAAAATAAAAGGATTAAATCTTTAATTTCATTTTTAAAAATGGAAGGTGCAAAACAGGTGATGAGCTGGGCATGGGATGTCTGAGCCTTGGAGCACATATTTGGCATACCCAGTGAGAGTTTATTGTAAAATGAGGCTCCCAGGCAGCCTCCCTAGTGATGACAGGGCTGCAGCACTCTCGAGAGGTGATGGAGCTGCAGGTGCAACTAAGCTTTGGGCTCCACTCTTGTGGAGATCTTCAGCTGGAAGTGCACAAGCTGTAGTCATCCCAGGCAGACAACAAAGTGGCCCATGACTCCTACCAAAACTTTTCCCCACTTCCTAAACCCTTTCCCCATTCCCAAGCTTCCCAGATGTACCACACACATTCTTAATTTAGCCAAACCTGAGCCAGCGTTAGGTGGCTCCTGCTGCTCCAGGGATGACCAAGCCATCTCTCTAAGCCTACTGAAAGTGACCTTGCCTTTCAGCTATCCCTCCTGGGAGAAGTCTCCAAGCAGGCCAGGAAAGCAGCCACAGCTCCTTGGGTTTAGCTCTCACCCACATTTACAAAAGTGCAGTTGCCAGCATTCTCCCATCAGTGAGTATCCAAGTAGAGGACAGACAAGGGAGAGACAAGGTAGCTCAGGGACTGAAAGAACAGACGGGGTGGGGGGGGAGACCAAAAGTTATGGGTCTGCAACAACCAGCAAAAGCAGTATGGACAGCATGCTCACCCTTGCTCAGCAGGTTGCACTTCAAAAAACAAACCAGCCTCTCCTCCATGATAACTGGTAACACCAGTGGCTCCTGGGAGACTTCAGGACTCTGAAGGAAGGGAATGAACAGACCTGCCTGCTCCTGCTCCTACAGCCAACAACTTAGGTGAGGAGCCTTTCTAGCCAGTATCACATATAGCAGGATTCTATCTCATGTGGGTAGGCTTTGAACAAAAATCAACTGCCCTCCTCACCTGTACTTCTTCCAGCTTTATCTCAGTCTGGGAATTGGCTCCTGCTGCTGTATATTAGGCATGGTCTGAGCAGAGCCACACCCTCAAATCCTCCAAAGACACTAGACAACAGCACATATATCCCATCAGTTTAGGAAGAAGAGGACACTTGGCTCAAGGAAGCACTATTTAAATCCATACTATGTGAATTCCAGTTATGCAGGGAAGCCAAGCACAGATTTTCCAGCCACCTATGAAAGGACTTCTTCACACCAGGAGATGAGGTGACACTGGTGTCTGACAGCAGCTTATTGAAATTCAATCACAGTTTGGAGCCAGGCCTTCTGGTGCAACCTCACCCTTGCCACCCCACAAGTAGTCTCCAAGCAATTCAGGTTGCTATATTGAGGTTTGACCAACAAAATGAGAAACTCTATGGAGTGAAATTATACAGGAATAAACAGTGCATTAGCCTGGCACTCTGATTTTCTGAATGGCCCTTATGCAACTTTTGGAAGAGTTTCCTTTTTCCTCCTGTTTCCCTCTTTCTTGTAGCTGAAGCCACACTTTTCAATTCAATGTTTCTCAATCTAATTGCATCTGCAATTGTCAAGGAACTTAATTGACCAATGAGGGTAAATTAAATAAATGGCTAATTTTAAGTATGAACAATACATTTTAAGGGCAGACAGCTCCAGTCGCACAGCTATAAACAAAGTAAAAAGAACTGCTGCTCTCCTCTATAGCACTTTTGTTAAAGGCAGGAGAGCAGTACAAGTTTCTGGGGAGTTTGGCCACACTCCTCCCAGCCATGCATGTATAGGAAGGTTTTTCAGCAGCTGTGAAGGAAACCTGGCCCTCTATCTAGCTCTCCCACTCTGTAAGGGAAATTAAGCCAGAAATTGGAGATGGCTCTCAAGTGTCCACCACAAACCTGCACTAAGAGTCCATCCCACCACACCTCCTCCCTCTAAACCTTCATGCAGCTTCCACTAGGGTTTAAAGTATAGGACCAAAGTTCTCTTTGCCCCCAACCCAGACATCAGCTTGTTTCATCCCAGATAAGCATTAAAAGCCTTCCCAGCTTCTCATCATCCAGCTCTGCTCATCTTCCTCTCCACTGCTGCTGCCTAGGATGCACACTGCTGCTTTCCACCAACACATCTTTCCACTATACATCTAATCAGCAATGATTTTGCTACCTCTCACTCACTCTGCCAGCACTCCCTGGCCCTGAAACTCTGTTCTTTATTTGATGGAGGATAAGGGTGGTCACACAGCAGCCATTAAGTAGGTAAGAGCTTCAGTTAAGCCCCACAGAGGTGTCTGCTACACATGTAGATGCTAAATTAGGAATTACAGCTCTGAAGTGGCGCAATGCAATCTGTAGTACACAGCCAGCATTTCACACAGTGGGCCAGCTCCAGGTTAGCTACAGCAGTCTGTTCATTACTTCTGAAGAAGCCAGCGCTGGAGTGAGTTACCAGAAAAATTTCTTCTCCTCATTTAGTCTGTTATCTCACTTTGGCAAACATCAGTGTACTCTGATTTGTATTAAATTATCTTTCAGGATTATGTGCTCTCTTTACTTCTCTCAGTAAACTATTTTCCTTAGTATGGTAAATGGAGTATTTTAGCCAACACAGCAATCTACAATTCATGTTCACAGGTGTTAGCAACGTTGAATTATTGCATAAATAAAGGCAATATGAGAAACACCATCATCCTGGTTGTACTGAGCTCTCAAGAAACACTGCTGGCAAGGGTTTGACCTGTCATGCAAAACAACTTGATGTCTACCAGGAACAGCAAGGCACTTACAGAAGCTGGCAAAGTTGGATGAGGATAAAACAGGGCCAGGACAAGTAGGTCAGATCAGCAGTTTGCTCCCATCAGATGGTGTTAATCTTGAGCAAGATCAGATATATCAGAACAAAGAGAGGGCTAGTCCCTGTGCATGCTGCCTGACTTTCCACCTGTCTCTAGGATGTGTTCACACTCTGTGCTAGAATTCATAGAGCCAAGATATCAGGGACCGGCTGGCTGTGGGGACATGTCCCAATACCCTTCAGATCTTCTGTGTAAATAACAGAGCTCGTAACTCTGATTGCAAACTCATATTTGAGGAATACACACATATTTAAAATGCACCAGTGTTAAGTATGCTGCATAGGAGAGAAAACAAAATATACCCTGCTGCTGTTAAATGAGGGATGGGGCTTTAAGATGTTTGTCTTGGTTCATGACCAAACAAATGACATTTTCCAGACAAATAAGTTAGCTTATGGTCAATCCATTCTTTAAGAGTGACCTGAACAAAAGGGAATCAAGGCAAGATCTGCCCGAAATACACAGTAACTTCACACTGCTCAGTCTCCTCTGCAGAAAGAGATAGCTGGCAGCAGAGTCCCCTTTGCTAGAGGTTGATAGCCGGGATGCCAAATGTGTAACACAACGTGGCTGCAAATAGAAGATCATGAAAACAGGCACCAGAGAGAAGGATTATTTCATACTGGAAGGCAAGATCAGTATTTCAGAGATACCTACAAGAAAACTGACCTGTTTTTGTAATACTTACTGAGTCTTACAGCCAAAAACTTAAAATCTAAGGGACTGTGATACTGCCAAGGTCAGAAATGGACACTGCCTTTGGTCTGTGCCAGGCACACCCAGACAGACAATAGCACTAAGTGCCCAGGGGCCACCCACCTCTGTCCCAACGATGCCACCATGGGGCCAGTCTCCATCTCCCCGTGGCTCTGCCCTGCTGGGGACGTGCCCTGTGCACATGGCTGGGACTGAAGACATTCTGTGGCTTTAGGAAGATACAAGCAGCCCCAATACACCAACACAGGACTTTTTTTTTCCTCCAGGACAGAGAGCAACATGAATTTTCAACCATTGTTCCATTCTCAGCTCCCCTTCCTCCCAGCACTGGAACCACTGTAAAGAAACATAAAATGTAACTGAAACAGCACTAAGATCAAAGCAGATTTTTTTTTTTTTTTGTGTTAACTTTTATTCATGTGTATGGGGGCAGTATCAGCTTTAGCAATCCAAACAAATACTTCAAAGGGTAGAATTCAGGTGAATCTTTTGCCGAATCAGGGCAGCTGCCTGTGGCTGTTTCATCTGAAACTCCTGCCCTGCTGACAAGTGGCTGAGCAAGGAGCAAGAGACGTTTAGTGTTGGTGCATGGGTCCCATAACTCGTCTGAGGTGGAGGAACACTGGTATCCCTTTGCACAAGCTGCAGTCTGGTTTTCTAAAGTGAATAGATGCTGCTCCAGCTGCTCACACTGCCAAGGGGCAGAGGAGTCAGGTGCTAAAAGCAGCATCTGACCTAAGGCACGGACATCAAATGCTGAGACACTAAAAAGGAGAATTATCAAGGGATAAGGAATCCCAGGGCAAAAGCAGGTTTGAGAGGTGGTGTAGGGAGCAGGATATCATGCAAGGAACAATAGTCAAAATTAGTGGCCACACAGGCATCAGTCAAATCCCCTTTTATAATAGGCTGGTTGGAGCAAGCTAATTTAAAGAGAATTTCCATGGCACTCATGAAACAAAGTTGAACAAAACCCAAACCATGGAAAATAATGATGGAAAGGAAAGCTGTAGGAAATTAAGTGGAAACTAGCACACAACAAGAAAAAAAGGATAGCCAGACCAGGCAGGACTAGGATTAGTTTTCCCCCCACACAGCTGCTATCTTTTCAGCCTGGTGCAGTTCAGCATTTTTATTCTTCCTGATCTTTTGCAAATCTGAGTGCTGAGCTGCTCTGCTGCTTTATCCTGAGAGCTGCAGTGTCCATGACTTACTCAAGAAAAATTGTTAATCCGTTGTAAACATATGGGTATTTAACCAAACCGTATCATCTGGGACAAGGATCACTGCAAAGTCCTTAAAACTTGGAGAGGGACAACACAATATGCATTTAGGTCCAGAGTTCCAGTGAAAGCTCTTCTTCACACGTGTTGAAGATCATTACATTAACTTAAGATAGAATAAATGCTATTACAGCTCAATAGTAATCCTTCCTGTGAACAGCTTTTGCAAATCCCACTCTGTCATTCCCACGGTCAAAAATACAGTAAAATGCAGACATGAAGACATCTCCTAAAATCCAGAGCGAGCCAGTGCGAGTGGGGATGTCGAGAGACTGAAAGCCGCTCATGCAGAAGGTTTGGTCATCAATAGACTCCTGGAAGGGAGAGCACATGTCCTGCAGCAGCCTGCTGCAGCCCCAGCTCAGGGGGTGAGGAGCAGGGAGGGGGAAGCTGGGGACACACACACACCTTTACGATGTACTGCTCTGCGGTCAGCTTGTATTCGCGGTGGCCGATGGTGAAGCTGATGTGAGGCAGGCTCGACAGCCTTCTGCAGTCTACGAGAAACTGACACAGGGCACTGACTGAGATGGGATTGCTTGGTCTTGCTTTTAGTATTGCTCTTTGAATTCAAGGCTTTTGGAGCAGGAAACAGTGAATTTGCTACAAACAGCATCAGGCTGATTTACAGCCTGACACTGCCCTCCAGCTTTCCTGTACTCAGTCAAGCCAGCCCAGCAGCCCAGACCACTGAACCCTAGGGACCTAGGGCTGATGGAAACCCTTGCAAGTCCCAAAAGAAAGGAGGTGAAGAGGCTCTGATATCCCCCCTGTGTGTGAACCCCAGTAAGCCTATATCAACAAGGTCTGCTGAGCAAAAGTTCTCCAGTGCTCTGGCCTTGAGAGGGCAGAGGGTACTGCTCCAGCCACAGAGGGAGCACCCTGTGGGTGCAGTTCACCCCAGGTCCTCATATAATACCATCACTTCAGGGGAAAAAACCTAGTGAGGAATACAGCACTTTATGCTTATACTTTGCCCTGGAGTGGGACTTAAAGAGTGGAAGGACTAAACCATGGCATGGTCATTAATGTCAGGTACAGTAACAGAGAAGATAATTCTCTGGCCTTTCTAGTTATTTCATGAAACACTGGTGCAGGAAATGGCACTGCAAAATGCTCCAAGTCCCAAAGGAATCTTTGCTGTAAACTGTAGTGTTTTAAGTCATTGTTTAGAGGATTCCTAAAGGAAAGAATCTGCTTTTTGCTGTTTTACAATCTATTTTAGGAAAACACAACCCTACATCTTGTGTGCACTTACCACCAATTGTCACACCATTAGAACAAAACAAAACATGGGGATACAGAGGACAAGGGAACAAAAAGCCAGTAAAATGATTTGTAGGATACAAGAAGAGAGACTTAATTCTTTTTCATAGCTATTACAGAATAGTACATCCAGAACAAATCAGTCCTTGCTGAAAAGACATAAAAGTTCTGGTAAAAGCCAGGATGGATACACTCACTTTTACTGGGATGAATTTGATCCAATATGTGCAGTCTATCTGTGATTGCTAAAAATCAGTCACAGAAAGACTTATTTTCAGGATGCTTTTTTGCAAAATATGAGATGCTGTATGAATGTTCTTAGGTCAGCACTGGTGTATATATGAACCTACACTGCAATGACCTATTCCTTGTTTGTATTAGGCTAGTATAAGTACATTGGAAATACATATTTTTTCTATGTTCATTAGCATGAACCATTGTTATCAACTTGTTATCAGAGCATACTCTTTGGCATTTATCTAAAAATTTGAACAAAATCAAGATTAAAGGTGAGTCTCAGGAGTTACACAGAGATCCTTGCAAGTCCTCCCTCTCATGAAAGTGATTTAAGAGTCTACTCTTTGTCCAGTGCACTGGGCACTTGCAATACTCTTAATTTTCTTCCAAGAGTAGTTTTGGGTCAGGATCCAGACAAACTGAGATTAGCTCAGTTGGTCAGAACATGGTGCTATTCACCCCAAGGCCATGGGTTTGATCCCTGTACAGGACATTTGCCTGAGAGTTGGACTTGATGGTCCTTGTGGGTCCCTTCCAATTCAGAATATTCTGTGAAATGCAAAGTTAACAAAAACCACACATGGCAGCTTTGCTTGAGCACTGGAGCTGTGGCAATGTGCTGGTGACCTGTGGGAGTCAGACAAGAACCAGCAATAGGCAGGGTAGAAATAAGCTGCTCTTTTGCTGGAGGCAGGGATAGGAAGGAGTGGTGAGGAATGTCAGCAAGGGAAATGCAGGAGACAGCAGCAGGGAAGAAAGGAAAACCAGCAAAGGGTCAGAGGAGCAAGGCTCAGGAGGAAGAGTATGAGCCAGCAAGCCTCGTGACTCATCTGCAGGGAGCCAGCATTGTGAGTGACACTGATGTGCATCCCTCCCAGGAGCTCTGGCACAACACCAACTGCTCCACTGCAAGCTGACAGTGAGAGGTCCTGTCAGTGAAGCAACTGTGGGGCTGCCATTAAAATACCATTCCCTTTCCATCTGATGCTGACATAGCTGGCCATCAGCACCAAATCCCTCCTGGCTTGGGAGAGCCAACAGCTAGAGCTAGGGACCTTGAAAATCCTCTGAGCTTCCAAAAGAAAATGATCTCTCATGCAGAGTACATATCAATTCCTCAAACAGATGTCCCCATTATTTCCTTACACACCAGTGTAGAAGAGGAGGTGAACACTTGGGAAGAGGAGTGGGACAAGGCACATAGGTCAAAAGCAGCACAGCTCAGAGCTCAGTGCTGTCCTGCAAACAAGGCTTTTGCTGACACCTGTCTAAGCAACTATTTCTGTTATTTTCCAGCTCCTTGCATCATATACCAGTTTCTCTTCCCCTCTAGCTGTTTTCTGGCTGTGCATTTTTTACCTCTCCAGCATTTGTTGGGCTGGCACCAATATATTCCTGCAATCGCCTGATTTGTGAAGAGGGGCCGGTGATAAGAGAAGTGCCTGAGTCAACGATGGCTTCACAGCCATGGGAGCAAAATGCCACCCGGCCCTGGATCTTTATACTGCAAAGGAAAACAAACAAACACAAAAAAACAGCTTTAAGCAAATGGCATATACACTGTGACTGAAACACCATATTATTGCCAGCTAAAGCACCAGAGTACTAACTGAAATTAATCCCAGACAACAAGTGACAGGACAAGAGCAAAGATCTTTTCCAACCCTAATGATTCTGTGTTTCTATGATTAAAAATAGCTGCCAAGCTTTGCTAAAGCCAAGACTGTCTGTGGACCCACTTCTCTCTCTCGAGACTCCTACAACTCTAGTCATGTGCCTCCTGATGAATTTGTCCTCCCCACAGGTATGTGTTCTTATCAATTTAGGCAGTGTGCTAGAGGTGAGACAAAGGATCACTGGCTACTTTGACCAAAGTTAGCAGGACAGATGAAAGCAGGACCCAGAGCTGGATTCTATTCCTGGGTGCCTTGACCTCTTAACTGAACAGTCTGCCAAGACACATCTTGACCACTGGTGCATCATATTGAAATATACTGATATGCTTTCCCAGAAACCACCTACCCATGTCACAGCAGATTTAGAGAACTAGCAAACCCCAGTCTCATGCTGGGAACCCCTCTTTGAGGGGCTCAGGGGTAAAAGACTGCAGCTGAGTCCTCCTGCACCTGTGTCACCAGGTGTTTCTGTCTCTGGGGTTTACCCAGGGAGTGAATTCCACCAGGTTTTTTTCTGCATACATACATACATACTTGTTCATGTGTATTTGCCAGTAGCTTTTCTCAGTGACTGGGACCCAGTGGATTGAACCTTTGTAGAGAGAATGGTCTATTCCCCCCAGAATCAACTCACCACCATTCTCGGTGTCATCTCCTCTGAAAGCAGAAAACAGTTTAACACAGACATGGGAGTGTGCCAGCATGCACCAATGAGATTACACTTAAAAAGCAAAAGTCAAATCACAGCCCTTTCTAAATTCAGGTATGGATGGCTGAAAGGGATTATTACTAAATTATCACTGGATGTGTTCCAACTCAGACCCTCCAAATAATCTCTGAGAAGATCTACTGTAGACACCAAGCTAGGCATTGGGAGCAGCCTGAGCCAGTTGCTACTCTCAGCTCAAAAGAAACTCTAGAGAAATAGGTGGAGCTGCAGCTAGATCCAGATTAGGGAAGAGCATTTTTCTGAAATGTGGCTATTTGGATGAAGCACAGCACTTCTCTTCATCTGCATGGGCCAGAGGGAAACCTCTGGCAACAGATATGGTGAGTCTGAGGTGGGAACTTTTATTTATGATCAGCTCCAAGAAGAATAAATCTCTGCCCAAAAAGTCATGGTCCTCCCCATAACATTTTTAATTTTCATGCCATAATGTCAAATTGAAAACAAAAATACAACACAAAGAATCAAAAAAATTGAGAAAATTTCTTTCTAGGGTTAAAGCTTTATACTGATGCACAGTTGTTTCTATCAACATTTAAAAATAGATTTACTTCTTTTTTAGCAGTCTCATTTTAAAGACAGACCTTTTCAGATAGAAAGAGAAGATTGGCTCCTCTACCAGGTGCTGGTTCATGATGCTGTCAAACACAGGCAGAGCATTGCCCACTGCTAAGGAGGGGTAGCCTAAGCCCAGTACACCATCAAAGTGGGCAAGGATAAAAGTTGCTCCTGGCTCAAACACCGACTCGCCAAAGTCCTGTCCCTTGATGGAGATGTTACTTATCTGTGTGGTAAAAAAACAGGCAACAAACAACCAAGCAAAGAACAACCACAACTGACAGTAATGACACCACCAATAACAAGAAATTAGCTATATTTCTGATTCATATCAATGGATTCATTCAGTTTATAAATGTGTGATTGACTTGCATCAGCATGGCCATTTGCCAGATAGGCAGAACCAATTCCTTAGAATGCCTTAATTATGTGTCTGCTTCTTCATAAGCTCAGAAGAGGATCCAAGAAGACAAGCAGAAATTAAAAATAAAATCTGAGGCATTTGTGTTGGCAGCCCAAAGCTGGAGCAGAACCCACACCTCTCAGCACTCGGCTTGGAGGGACCTCACCCTGCCCTGGCCTAAACCAGACAAGGTTTTCCAGGCAAGACCAGCCTCTGAACTGGCCTGACAACAGCTGATGTGGAGGCTGACGCCCATTTTATGGACACTCACCTGCAGCGTGTCTTTGCCAGCAATGCCCAGAAGGTGTCCTGAGCCATAGTGCAGGGAGAAGGCTTCCCCTCCGTGCTCGTATGAATCTGACTTGAAGGACATAAATTTCTGGTGCACTCCTACACACAAAAAAAATGACATCTCTACACTGAGGGGAGGTCCTGGCAACTCACTCCCCAATGCAGAGCCACATGAGGTGTAGGAGAGACAGATTTTTGCTTCTGTCAAGTGAAAAGTGTTGAAGAAGTACTGCAGGCACCTCAGCTCCCCAGCAGACACCCCAGTTTTCTGTACCTGAGAGGTAATTTTGCATTTTAGAGGAAAAATTAGAACAAAAAATGGGCATTTGGTTTATTTTCATGCCTTTTACATCACGGTGCAGAGACTGCCATGAGGGACAGAGGAGCACAGTGGGGAGAGGAGAGCGGCCCCAAGGGATGCTCCAGAGCCTGCCTGTGCAGAATCCCTGCAGACAAGCTTCCAGGGGAGGGAGAGCTGGGCAAGGACAAGAGAAGCGCAGGGAGGACAGCATCCTTACTGCAGGCCTCGCTGATGCAGTAGGCGGACGGGACCCAGAAGTTGGAGGAGCCGGTGTCGAACACGACGGTGAAGCGCTGGGGCGGCGTCCCGACGCTCACCACGCCGTAGTACTGCGCCTGCAGGGAACGGCCCGCTCAGCCCAGCGCTCCTCCTTGGAGCAGCCATGGCCCGGCGCCGCCAGCAGCCCCAGACAGCTCCCTTCACACGCCGGTGCACGCCGCACAAGGCGCCTCTGCTCCACCGGCGGCCTAGGCCGCGGGTTTTACTCCAGCAGCACCGGCGGCATCCGAAAGCCTTCCGAGCAAACATTCGGTTGGAGCCAACAAACCCTCCTGCACTGGCTCCAGAGGTGGCAAGGTCATGCTCAGGATGAAACTCCCACAGGAGCACACGGGCTGTTCCTGCTGCTGTTGGTAAGGAATCGGTGCTGCACAGGCAGCACCACCTGCCCTGCCAGCTCCACAGCACTGTGCTGTGGCCGCCCTCCTCCCTTTGTAACCAGCAGCTATTAGAGCAGGGCAAAAAGTATTGTGTTGCACAAACTGCTCCTGAAACGCTGGACAAAGTCCATCCAGCAGATGAAGAAACCCCTGACCATCCCTGGACACCAACTGAGCCTGAGATAATCCGGAACACGTGAGTGCCGGAGTGAAGAGCTTATCCACATCCCGTATACAAGTGTCTGAGTGCTCCTATCTGGCTCTGGAAGAGCACTTCAGCATTAAGAAACCTATTTTTAGGGAGAGGCATTTCTGGAATTCAACCACAGATAGAAAAGCAATAGCTAGTGCCAAACTTTCTTCAGCAATACAAGTATTTGAATATGTACCTTTAAGTGCATACTTGTTAATTAATACACTGATGTTTCTGACCACAGAATATACAGTCTGAATGAGATAATCTTGAAAAGGCAAGCAAGCATGCCATTTGAGAGAATCTCCAGCTATACAGTAGGATTCTATTTCTTCCTGCATTAAACAAACCTAAGGAATGTTCACTAAAAGACCCACATACACACACACACACAATAAACTGTTTGTTCCTGGTGCTACCTGGGGAAGTGGGTTTTGCTGTGTTGTTTTGAGATTTTCATTTATCCCTCTTTAAAATAAGCTTTAAAGCAGGTTGAAATGTTTCAGTGTCCTTTGTTCTTCTTCACATACTTATTTCTTTATGGCCCTCAAGTGTCAGTAAGATCTTGCTGAATGAATTTGGCCTTCCCTTTGATTCCACTCCCTGTTCAGATGAAGACTTCACAACATTTCTGCAGCTTAGTTTCCCTTGAGATAAACATAGCAGAAAAACCAAATAAAACCAAAAACAGAGACCATCCAAATGGACAAAATTCTAAAACCAGGAAAGACAGCTTACAAAATAGTAGATCTGCTGACTTGCCTGTCTGAGATCCAGAGAAATTAATATTTTTCCTTTTTAGATGATGGTAGATGATTTCCTTTTTAGTTTAGATAGTAAATCCTCCCAGGTCAGTCTCCAATATTTCATACATATTAAACTCCAGCGATAAAAGCAGAAAAATAAAAAACTCTACTTAAGTCTTTGTCATCACTGATTTATGACTCCACCTGATCAATTAAATGAGATTTGGAGGAATTTTTTTATAACACAGAAGCATCCAAGTGTCTGGTAAATAGAATATGACTAAATGAAGTAATCACATTCTGCTATGAAAAACCCTACAGTTCACTAAGACTGATACAGACAAACCTCCCATATTTTTGGGGGGACCAAAATACAGATCTATACAAAAATAAAACTTGTCACAGGACTACCACTGCTACTCCACATCAGCTTTCTACTCAGATCCCTTGCTATCCTAGATCTAGATGTGCTTTATTTTGAAGATTGCAACCTGTTTTTTTTATTATCTAATATTTATAGCATAAAGCAACAAGACACCACAAGCCATCTAATTTCATTGACAGACTAGGTTTAAAATGTGCTGAAGAAAAAAAATCTGCCTTCATTAGAACGATGAGTCCTAATGATTGCATTACCAAAATTGTACTTACATTCATGTAATCATACAGCCTTTCTGAAGCAGCTCCTACTGATAAAGCAATATCTGCAGGGAAACAATGCAGATACCTCCGGGCAAAAACATCAGGGTGGTGATTCCTCCAAAATTCCTCTAATTCTCCCTTTTCCTTCAGCTGTTTCTTGATAGATTTGAATCGAGTCAAGGGGATTCTACGAAAATAAAATAAACACACAAAAAAAACCCTGATTGTCCTGTCTAGAACTGTCATATACTCCATTTAAAAAAAAAACAAAAAAGGTTTCTTTTTTGAGACCTCAAGCAGCAACAAGCACAGGTCACCCCATGAAGCCAGCTGAGATGTGTGCCAGTGAAGCCAGATGTGTTTTCTTACCGTTCCACAGCCACCATGAATGGGATGTAAACCACAGCCAGCAGTATTGCCCTCATGGCTCCAAGTGCTCAGAGTCCAATGACACTCCTTTGCTCAGAAGTCCCTTTTTTATGGCCTGTTGTCAGCTGGGGGCAGCTCACCAGGTCAATCAATCGCAGGAGGTCAGTGCTTTGGCAGAAAACTGATTAATTTACTCTCAGAGAAACCCTGGTTTGTGCAAATAGTGGTGTCCAGTGGAGCTACTCAGGCACAGATAACCAGGGCACAGTCTAGACCAAACACACATTTAACTAACAGTCCTTAATGTCTTTTACAGAAATATAATGCATAGATTGAGCTTGGCTCCTGTTGGCACAAGAAAGAGGAAGCAGTCCAAGGACTTGCTGCTTTTCAAGCTTGCTTTAGTGAGATGTTGCTCTGAAGTGTTCAATGCAGAGAAGGAGGACATAATAAAAAAACATTTCCTTTTTGCCCAGAGACATTTCAGCAGGGCTGAGCAGACAATTGGTGGGCTTGTGACAAGTCTCCCCCTAAAAGTTCAAGTTTAATTCCCTATTTATGGGAGAGCTCCAGTCTAAACATAAATGTGAGTGCTACCTCATAAAATGGAACTTTAAAGTTAAAAAGACAACAGTACAATACTGCAACATACAGTAAAAACCAGCAATAATTTTTTACACATTTCAGCAAGTTTAGTGGCTCCCACCCCTGCCTGACACTTGGGTTCAAGTCAAGCCCACAGAGAAATACTGGTGTCAAAAAAAGGCTGATTTGCCAGGGCACAACCCCCAACCCATCAGCTGCCCCGGAGGAAGCTGAGCACTGAGTCTGCAATATATTTACAAGACTTCTTGAATCTTTCCTCTGCACAGGGAAGAGAAGTAAGCAACCACATACTGGAGCCTAGCATATATTAAAGCTAACTTTGAATAATCAGCCATTTTTGTTCAAAAGACTATGGTAGGATGCTTGGAGAAGAGCAACCATATTTTGTTCCTTGCAACACACCGTGTATTTAAAATAAACTGCTCACTATGCAAAGGTGAACTGTAACTAAGTAATTCTCACAAAAGAGAGCTGCTGTGCAACAGCACAGCAAGGAGTGAATGTCAAACGACATGGAGGAGGCAGGAGTTGTCATCTTCTACTCCAGCACCAATGTCAAGAAAAAACAGCAGAAAAATCCAAACACACAGCACTTGTGAGTCAAAAAGAGGTCTAAATGTCTGACAGACTTTAAATAAACACAAAGCAAACAAAAAATTGCTCCTTTAAGCCACTTCCTGTGCTATGTCAGACTGATTGAAGAGGGGTATAAGAGCCTTAAAATCAAGAAGTTTAGAGGTCTATTTATTAATTCCCCTGGATTTTGAAACACATAATTTGCTTTTTCCGATGTCTCTCCAAAATTGTAAGGGCCAAAAAAGGCAAAGGCTGAGCCTGCTGTCATCACACAGCTGTGGGCAGAGCTCTGGATCTGAAATAGCACCATCTCTATTATAATTGCTTGATTAAAAAATAATAGAATCTCAAAAAAGCATCTTTTATATTGATTTCTACTTTATTATAAATTTTTTTTCAATTATCTATCTCTGAGCAATATTCCCCATTTCTCCTGGACTCAGAGGTTTTACACAAGTTATCAGCAAACGACCACATTTTCTGTCCCAGAGTCATCCCAGCCACTGAGATGCAGGAGCTGGGCGCTGGAATTGGGAATGGTGAGCAAAGATGTAGCCATTTGTGAAGTTCTAGAAAGCAAAGGCGTTTCTCAAGGAGCCCCTACCTGTCACCTGATGCACAGCAGAGCAGATGTCATGCCCTTGGGAAGGGCAGTGTTGCTTTGACAAGAGCAAGACAATGTCTGTGCTGAGTGCCTTTATCACTTGAACTTTTCCTCCAATGCTACAAGTGCTTCTGGGAAGTTGATAATGTTCATGTTGGGGGGCACCACGGTAACTTTGAAGACATGAAGTGGCTCTCAAAACACTGCCTGGGTCTACTGCGAGGGCTGCCTTTGCCTTAGTGCCTCCACTGAGAGGCTGATTCTCAGAAAGAACACAATTGCTCATTTTACTGCAAGTGTAGCCCTTTATTAATCCACACACAAAGGTTATTCTTTCCCAAATTCTCTGATCTCACACTGTGTTCCAAGCAGACATTAATTTAGCTAACAGAGGTACAAAATGCAGCAACAAAAGGTCATCGTGACCTTTTTTGATAAGCTGGAATAATGATTAAACTACCATGCAGAGGATCCCTAAGAAATAGTTATCTGCAGCTTAAAAGTTCCATTAAGGAGAAATAATTCAAGTAGAAAAAAAATATATCCATATCTGCAGACATAAGGTACTTTGCAAAGTTATTTGTCTGCATATAGATTATTAAGAAAAATATGCCTAAACTATATCATTAATATATTCTTAGCTATGCTCTTATGTTGTTATGATTAATATGTTGTCTGAAAAAATTTGTCTAAAAGACAAGGCTTTGCTGTGGATCCATATTCATTATTAGTTATGCCAAATGCATTTGATTTTCTACACCTGTAGCCTACAGCACCTTAAGTGGAGAGACCCTTGCCTTCAGAAGGTGCCAGTGCTGTTTAGAAATGAAAAACAAATAAAACAGCCTGCTGACACATCCCCCACAGTGGTCCTCTGACAGGCACAGAGTATCAAAGCAGTAAAGAAGCATCTAAAAGGAGATGGTCACACAGAGCAAACTGGCTTCATGCTTCTGGGATGCCATGCACAGCACATTCCACCATCAGAGAGGGAACTTTCAGGCCCTCTATTCCACAGCACCACCACAGATGACTGTGACACTGTCTTTGTTCTCCAGGCTTGATGCTTTGCCCAGCTTCTCCATCCAAAACTTATTTTATGGCACTCAGATCTCAGCACTCACTGTTCTCCATCCTGCTGCAATACTGTTTCCCAGGTGCCCTCTCCATTTCTCTCCTCCATACATTTCATAGCATCACTGCTGAATAGCACAGCCAGTCATCTTGTGGGGAAAAGGCTCATAAACATCCTATAGCCTATACCAAATTGATAGCTAAGAGCTGCTTTACATTTGAAAGCAAGTGACAATAGAGAGCTCTGTATGACTAGATTTTATCAGAAATCCAGAGGCCACCCTAAGTGGTGCCTTTTCCCTAACTTTCTCTTTGCTGTGCCTTTTGTTTTTCAGTGTGTGTGGCTCTCAGCAATCATGGATTTTGGTAGCAAAGCACCTAAAACCCTGAAACAATTGCAGATTATTCAAAGAAAATATTCTCCCTAAATTACAGTAAGTGTGGAAAATGACAGCAATGATATCAAAGAGTCAGGTGCTGAAAAGGCTATTTTACCTTAAAACACTCTGCCAGCTTTCACATCCAAAGTTCATGGTAGAGCCATGGCCGACACACTGGCAGGACAATCACAGAATGGGTTGGGTTGGAAGGAATCTTAAAGATTCTGTAGTTCCAACCCTCCTGCCATGGGTAGGGACACATATGAGTGCCCAGGAAAGCTTGAAATAGCAGCAGCTCAACATGTCAAACTATGCAGAGGTTTCTATACATGAGAATGCTCCTAGAAACTAGAACTGAATAGCAAAATGGGTCTTGATGAGAGAACAGTTTACACTGTCACATCTAAATAGCCATAACTTTTCAAAATTGGACTTAGTTCACTCAAAACAAGAGAGAATCGTGACAGATTTAAATCCATGCGAGTTTCTTGACAGGTTTTGGTACAGACATGGGAACTGCAGTAGCACAGTTGGAAAGTGGATAAAGAACAACCTTGGCAATTTGTGACAGCACATTACATTGGGAGACAAGGAGTAAAACACAATGTAAGGAAAAAGGCCCTACAGACAAGTAGTAAAACATAATGAAAAAGACCCTATACAGTCAAGAGTGCCAGAGGCTGTAACAAATACCATTACATTAGGAACATAAATTAGAACTGCTCAAGATAGCAGCTTGCCAAGTATTTGTGTTAAAACTTTAAGATAAGTACTAGGTGGCAAGTTACACTCTGAAATCCAAGTATCTGGCACCTTTCAAAATACATCCCTGAAAGTGCCACTCGCCTTAAAAGTCAGTCAAGTCTTGACAGGTATTTTAAACAACAATTTGATTACATCCGACATTTCTGCTGAAAGTTTCATGAAAGTTAAACATCTGAGCTTAAAACTTTGGTCTACTGTGGCATTTACTTTCCCAAGCCCATCCTGGCTGCCTGCATTGGCTACACAGACAGCATGTCTGCAGCAAGAGGTGAAGAGCTGTGGCATTGGAGTGACTCTAATTTTGTTTGGGGCAAAATCAGAGAACATTTACAGTACGCAAGAAAAGGAAAGAAGGAATGTTGGTTTGGGGAGGGGTGGTGAGCAGGGAGAGTGTGGGTGAGAGAGGGAGACCTGGGCCCTGTCTATAATTACCGTCACCAAACACTCATTTCAGTTATCAGAAACATTTCAGGGCCCTTGAGATTACTGGCTGGTGCCATGTAAACAGAGCCTTATATTGGGAAGGACGAGTTACCAACAGGCCAGTGTGCAGCAGAAGACCAAGGCAAGATCTGTCCCTCAGTCTCAGCCACCCCAAAACAAAATCCCAAGATGGGCAATAGTCTGAAAGCCATACTTGCTTTTGTGCCCTCTAACAAGTGCCAGAAGTACCTCCTAGAAGACCTAGAAGAGATGCCAGTGGATAAAATGGTCGACCTGAGTGGCAGGCAGATGAGGCGGCTGCCTGTGCACATTTGCTCCTTTAGGGAACTGGTTAAGCTGTACCTGAGTGACAACAACCTGAACTATCTGCCCCCCGAGCTGGAGCAGCTGCAAAACCTGCAGATCTTGGCACTGGACTTCAACAACTTCAAGGCACTGCCCCTAGTCGTGTGCATGCTGAAGCAGCTGTGCATCCTCTACCTGGGCAACAACAAGCTCTGCAGCCTGCCCCTCGAGCTCCGACTGCTGCAGAACCTCAAGACCCTCTGGATCGAGTCCAACTGCCTGCAGTACCTGCCTGAAGTGGTGTGTGAGCTCAGCCTGCTCAAGACGCTGCACGCCGGCTCCAACGCGCTGCGCAGCCTCCCTCCGCAGCTGCGGCGCCTGCAGGAGCTGCGCTCCATCTGGCTGTCGGGAAACCTGCTGGCAGAGTTCCCTCCCGTGCTCCTGGACATGCCCTTCCTGGAGGTGATCGACGTGGACCGCAATTCCATCCGCTTCTTCCCCAGCCTTGCTCACCTCCCCGGCCTGAAGCTGGTGATCTACGACCACAACCCCTGCAGGAACGCACCCAAAGTGGCCAAAGGGGTGCGCAGGGTGGGCAGATGGTCAGAGGAGAGCCCCGAGCCCCGCAAGCGATCTGGGGCGGTGATAGACATCACGCTGGACGAGAAACCCTTGCTACCTCCTGCCGCCAAGACCGAGCCAGAAGCCGAGCCCTGCTGATGCTCAACTGCCCCTTTGGCCAAGGTGGCAGCACGCTCCCACCACTGCCCAACTCCTACCTCTCCTTCGTTTGCTGGTGTGCAGGGAGCACCACAGCTCCTGGCAGTTAGCAGGAGTACGTGCACCAGCTCAGAGATAACGGGACAGCAAACTTTGTACAGACACCTGTCTTTGTGCAGCAGCCAGCACTCTCCCTAGAACAGACTTCTTCCCTCTCCTGCTCCCCCCACGCTGGGACATGCACAGTTTACAATAGAGATGAAGACTCAGTTAAGATGTTTGCCATGGGTGGATTGCATGGAACACACATGGATTTGCTGCTCCTCACCCATGGGCTCGCTCTCCTCCCACCCTGCTGAGGTGTCCCAGCTCAGCTGGAAGCCAGTGTTCAAGGTCATCACTGCTGAGACCTACAGCTCTAATGCAACCCACAGCATTGGTCTCAAATTACTTACCTTGAAGGCTTCCCTGTCTGCTGAGTGGGAAGTGGAAGCAGAGTCTCACCTGACTATCAAGGAAGCAGCACACAGGTACAGGGGCTCTCCTCTTTCTTCCTGCAAAATTTGTAACAGCTGTTTCTTTACTGGCAAGCAGCACTCAAATGATGGTGAGGAGAGCTGTAGGCTTTGCTGCTGGGTTCTGTTACTGACAACACTGCCTCTAAGGGCAGCTGTGCAGGACAAGTTTTCACACAGGAGCAAAGAAGAAAATCAAAGCCTGACTAAAAAGAAAAAGCCACAAGAGCTGCAAAGGTAAACTTGCATGGATAAAATCCAGGGCTGTGAGCTGTTACTATAGGCTTGCACATAATCTGATGAGGCAAACTTTACTCAGCTGATTTCAGCTGGGCATTTCTCGAGTTTTCAACTTGGACCAGTTCAGATTCCCTTAAAAATGCACCTTTTTTAAAGCTTTGCTTCAATTGAGTAACAGAAATATGGCTCAAAGTGGCACTTTAAACATTAGACTTGGTTTAAACTTTAGCACGGTTGAACTAGGTGACAGCTTTTTTAGTAAGAGTGGAGAGCCTTCGGTGGCACACTGAGTAGAACTGTCTCACCAGCACAGGCTGCAGAAGCGGCAGCTGACTTCCCAGAAAAGGTCTGATTCCATGCCAGTCCATGACTGCTTAATGTCATCTACATGCTTGAAAAATTATCTGGAAATATGCAGACTCTGCTAGCACTTGTTGTCTTGTTAAATGAAGTCTATATTTGCACCTGGCTGGCACCCATGTAGTGTGCTACTAGTCAAAATTAAATAAAAGTATACTAGCATCTTGCCAATTCTTTGGAATTAACAGCAAATTCTTTATCTAGTCTTTGTTCCAACAATTTCATCCAACAAAAAGGAAAGCAGGACATGAGTTAGGGGTGCTTTTTTTAATATCCAAGGTCAATGTTTTATATATATCCCACAGAACTGAGCTGGTACTGTATCTGAGGGGATGGGGAACAGCGTGCTTTCACTGGCTTATCAATGGTTTGTGCTTCACTCAGCCCTCTACACACAGTACAGTCACTTCTGGAGAGCTGAAGACTGTCTGTCAAGAGTTAAGGGGAGGATTCTGTAAGCAGATTCCCTTCATTTTAAGAAATCTAAGGGAGAAAAATCTTTGCACACATACTTGCTTATTTCAGCTTAATCTTTCTGCTTTGGCAGATGCGCCCTTCCACTCTCTCCTCCACCATCATAAAAAAAGAGTATCCAGTAAGATTGTCCAGTGTCACTAGAAAAAGATACTCTCTAACTTCAGAGCCTATTTCTAGGACCCCAGCTCAAACCTATGCAGCCAGGACAGGAATACACCACTTACACTAACACAGCAGCTCAACACGAAACAGTGAGCCACGAGGGCTTAGTCACTCCCTGAAGCAGCCAAGCCCTGAGGATGTGCACTGCAGCTGTCCTAATGGATCTGCCCTTCCCAGTTCCACAGAAAGAAATACAACTTTGGGGAATCTGAATTTTTTATTTCTGTGTATTTTAAGTGGAACCCGAAAGGAACAGAATGAATAGGGTTGTATAAAACCTCTGGCTTATACACCCCCGAAAGTGAATTCTTCTTCACAACACATAAAACCTCCAGTAAGTAAAAACCAACTGAAGACAGTGCCATTGATGGAGATTGTTTGTCTCAAACTTCTGTTCCATAACCTCACAAAAACTAGACCATTAAAAAAAATACTAGGTGAGATCTGGTCCACACATCCTCAGGTAATGAAGAAAATTTAACAGGGGCGATGGTCTGGCACACGTTTTCTGGGGAGAAAAAGAAAAATCAGAAAATTCCCACCACGCTGATGTCCACCAGCCCCTCCTCACCCACCCTTATTTTTAATCTTTAGTTAGTATTTTGTATTCAGGAACAGCTTTATCTCACAGCACAAAAAACAGTACCACCTCAAAGTTAATGCACCACCCATGACAATGTTAAAAAAAAAAAAAAAATCTTGTGATTCAAAATGCAGTCAAACTACCTGGTAGCAGGCACCCAGGAGATAAACCTGCCTATCAGCAGCAATTCTTCTCAAACCTTTTAACAAACACGTTTCTGTTTTAGCTGCAGATTCTATCTCAGAAGCAGCTGGACATTTCAGTGCAAAGAAAAAAAGCAAGCATGACCCCTTACATTTTGGTCACCCGCTTGTGCAGATGTTTAGTGGTGACCTAAGATTAACTAGACATTACTCAGGCACAGCAATTCAAGTTTGCTGATGGCTCTAAAGGCCTGACAATATTGCTAACGCAATAAAATGATCTAATATGAACACCAGCATGGTTCATTTCAAGTAAAGCATTTTTAGAACAAGCCTTTTCTGCACCCTTACTCTTCCACAGAAGGAGGTTTACTGTGTCTGACCATGAAGATATTCTGATCTTACCTTGGTGCTGCTTTAATGATGTCATCAACACGAAGAATCATTTCTGCTGCTTCAGCTGCACTCAGCAAAACTTGTCTCTTGACCTGGAAACTTTCTGTTACACCCAAAACTGACATGTCCCCAATGACACCCTCTTTCATATCTGGAAGAAGAAATACATTAAGAGGTGCTTTTTTGTTTTGTTTGTTTTTTAACTCAGCTTTTTTTTAAGGAAATTACAACAAGTTGAGAGCATAGTAACTTACTTGCTCAAATGAACTATACTGATAGTTAGGGAAATATTAAATAAAGTCATCTACCTCAAGACTCCTGATTTAAGCCTAATGTTGCAATTACATACAAACAATTAATGACAAAAACTTTATACACTGTGATGCAGAGACAAGATCCCAACAGGACTCTCAGCACTATGTCCTTAGGTATAATATCTTCAGGGTTCTTCTCCACAACTCTGTGGTTGTTGTTCAGTTGGGTTTTGTTTGGGGTTTTTGGGGGGAGGAAGAGGCAAAGGGAAGGATGTTTGGTTCTTCTGGGTGTTTAGGAGGTTGCTAGTTTTAAAACACTGTTTTTCTTTTCAAGCTTCCTATAACTAGACTTTAGTATAAGGAAAGTGGTTTTTAGAGGTGAAAACCATCCACTTAGGAAACAAAGGTTTTCACTCTACTGTCAAAAGCGTGGTAGAACAGAATAGGAATGTAGTGCTGCAGACCCAAGTTCTATGCAAAACAATCACATCAACATACTCAGTTCTCCCTGCTGTATTTATGTGACAGACATACAAGAACAACTTTAATGAGCCCAATGGACCTGCCAAACAGCAATTCAAACACTAAGTAAAACTGATCCCCTTACCCAGTCCATAAGTAGTCTTCCCTTCACTGTGAGCAGCTCTGAGCTGAGCAACCAAATCAGCACTGTCATAGCCAGCATTATCAGCTATTATTGTTGGGATCTAAGGGGATAAACACAAGTTGTTTTTAATTAATACAGGCATTGATTGTTAGTAAACATGAAATATACTTTGATGTTATTAGTTTACAACTGAATTTCAAGAAGATGCTTCAGAAACATGGCAGATGATCTGTCACTGTGATAAGGAAAAAGTAAAAAACCCAAACTATCTTTCTAACAATTTCAAGACCCTGTTGTAAGAAAGTACTTAAGAGGACAGAAGGATGCTAGCAGATTTGTCAGTTCATTTTACATGGACAGAAGAAAAAAAAGACTCTTGTAATTTTATAATTTCAGACTACAACTGGAGAAATATTTTCATTTAAAAAGCACAAGCCTGCTGATAAGCATTAACAACCTGATCATTCTGTTTGCTGTTTCTGTGACAGCAGTGCAAACTTGCATGTGCTGACTGAAGAGGTAATGCCAAGTGTTACTATGCTCTTGAATTTAATTTTCTTGGGAGAAAGCTTTTCCCTAATTTAAATTGCAGAAAATCATTTTTTTTCTCAAACTTACAGCCTTTAGCACAACTCCATTAATGTTTCTTGTGACACTCTTACTTCCTACTAAGATGCAACCTAGTGCAAGACTAGAAAATTGTAGATAGTACTAAGAGTATGAATACACCCAAACAGTACTAGAGCATCAACAGAACAGAAGAACTGCTCTTTTCTAAATCAGCTGTCAATTGCATAAGATGAGATTTTTATGTACTATTTCTGTAGCACTTTTAACTAGCAGGTAAGGTGAACAAGAACTAATTAGAGGAGGGCTAGCATATGAACATCCACAATTCTGTAACATGCAGAATTACTAAAATGTCAGTACTTTTTTCCCAAGACAAAAAAACAAAAAACCAATTTTTCCCACTGTTTATCCAAGATGTGTTTTTTACTTTGGACAACCAAAATTTTTAAAATAAAACAAATATCTGATGTCACAAGTTAGTAAGCTTCATGAAACTTTGTCTCTTAATCCAGCAATCTGATTAAATAAACCTACCATTCTTAAAGCCTTAGCAAAGGACTCCATTGCAACAGACTCTTTGCCAGGTGTTCTGACAGCAAGTTCTGCAACAGCATTAGCCATGAGCATCTCTGAACAGCCTATTCATAGAAGACACACAGATGTTATATATCTGACATTCAATAATACAGAATGTGTGACAAGTACAAAGAATCTGATATTTACCTCCACCATACACAGTTCTTGTGTCCTTCACAGTCTGGGCCAGGACACAGAGAGCATCATGCAAAGACCTCTCTGCTTCATCTAGAATCTGCTGTGTGGCTCCACGCAAAACTATGGTGCAAGCTTCACCTAGAAAGCACAAACGTAAAAGGATTAAACAGAGAAACCAGGACACAAAGATGGGCTATCACAAAGCACTTACAATGGTTTTGCTATCACTGCAGTCAAGTTTTATATTACTTAATTTTGGGAGCAAAAGAAGGGATGATGACATTTCAAAGACAGAATGCAATTATGTACACAGTGCTATTGCTTTGGTTCCACAATACCTTATTTAATTTAACAGAAAACTAATCTCACCTCAAAACTCCTTGAAAAATTAAGAGTACTGGCATTTACTAGAACAAGCTCTCAAGCTCTCTAAGTATGACATATTGCTACTTTTCTTATCAATTGAATTTCCCTAAGCAGAAACCTTGGTTACCATTCTTAAAAATAATTATATGTTCATTTACATAACATGAAACCTCCACAGTTTCAACCATGAAACCGTGCAGGATTTTTACTGAAAAGCAAGGCTTTAATAATAACAGTTACATAAATCATCCCAGAATTCCTATGCCTTTCTGGAAACTCAACAGCATTAGACAAGGGTTGACACAAATGTTACACTACACTATTAATGATAAAACACTTACCCATTGCTACTCCAGAGAAATGAATGAGTTTGTCTTCTCCAACCATGACTTCTTCAATGAGCTTGCAGCTTCCTAGTTTTACTAGCTCAGGGTGATCAAAGGTTGATGCAATTTCACCCCCTACAAGTGTAAAACCATAAAGAAATTAGAGCTCACAACAAAAGCATCTTTTTAGGGAAGATCTAACTAAGGGGGTGGGAGGGTTGGGTGTGAAAGAAACCGCCTTCATAATTGCCCCAAAATAAATTTGAATTAACAATACTGATAAGCCAAGACTTTCTCATGTCAGCATGTGGCACCAGAAACCTTTAACCAATGCTGACAAATCCTTAATACACCAATGTTTTGTTTCACATCACAAGGACTAAAATGCTAGTGAGTTGTGTCTGATAACAGAATAAACATTCATCTTTGCTAGCAGTAAAATGTCAGTATGTTTCAAGTTTCCACAGTATTTACTGATTAAGTATTTATAAAATACTAAATGAAGTCTCTTATGCTTTAAAACTTGAGCTTGTGAACCTATTCATTTTGCCTGCCTGATGATGGCTGAGAACCAGTGGCCACCACCACTGTCCTGCATCTCAAGTCTCATTCCATGCTGCAGCAGCAATACTGTGCATGATCTGTAAACAGCCATATCATAAACAAAACAAGCGTTATGAAGACCAAAACATCTTTGAACACACAGACATGGTTCTAGTTCTCGTTTTAGTTCTTTCCTCTTCCTATTAGGAGACTCTTTACACATATGCATTGCAATGCATGCCCAATTATCCCACACTAGCTTGTAGCACTGTGTAGTTGCAGCACTACAAGGAAAACTAAGACTTATAGCAGAGTTTGTGTATGTTAAAAACTTGTCTTTTTTTCAGCTATACTATTCAAGCCAGTGTGATCTGATAAGGCCCATTTGCTCTGCATAGGAAGTTTGCTTTGAATTTGTTCCAGAATGTAAGCAATGCTCCTCTCAATTAAGCATTTGTCTGTGTCAATGTCCCTACTGACAGTTATACACAATTGCTACTTCAGTTTTGCTAAGATAAACAAGCTAATGTCTCTTCCTTTCTCCTGCCAAGCAAATTCATCCTCCTGATCACTTTCAAATCAACTATGACATCCCAATTAACAATCTCTTAACTTCAGCAATGAGAATTATCTGTAGCATTCCAAAGGTTTTATTTTCATTAGTTACTAGAATCACATTTATGCTGACCTCTACTCAAAATATCCAGGTTGTTTATGTCATTTGAGGTCCACCTGAAGTCAACAACTAAGGCCCCCATTTTTAACAAAGGATGACCCTTTAGACTGCTCTATCATTACAGTCAAACAACAACCACTTAGAACCAAGTGTTATCACAGAATCAAGATTAGCCTGTGAAGCTATTCTTTCTGTTCCTAAGTTTAATCTTTTCCTTAGAAAACAAACATTTCAAAATCTCATCAAGCAGGAACTTAACTAAAAATATTTTTAAAATATGAAAGAAAATTACTAACTGGCACTAACTTGTTGAACTATATCCCATTTTTGCATTATGATCCTTTATTCACAGATGCTGGAGAAAAAGAAGGATGACTAAGTCAGTTTAATGTTTACTAATGATCAAACAAATAATATGCCACTCCAAGTTTCATACAACAACATACTCTACACACCTGTGACAAGAGCCAGACGTTCTACACCAGCAAAGTCTGCATGTTCAATAGCCATGACCCCAGCAGCTCCAAAGAGATGTTCAGGGTAGTTGTAGATCAGCTGTCTAAAATTCAAACACATCTCACCATCACACACAGAATAAACCTTTGAAAATAACACAGTAACAAAAGACACCAGATTCTCAGTAGCATGGACACAGGACAGATTTCTGAAAGCTACTAAAGCAGTCCATGTATGAGGCATCTGCCATACATGGAATGTTAACACAGAAGCAAACACAGTGACAGGAAAACATGCAAAGCTTAGAAAAAGAAATCAATTCAAACTATGATGCTTTTTGAAATACTCTCTCTCTGAAGAAACACTACTGTCACACTAAGCACAGGCAGTCCTTTGATCCTAAGTGCCTGCTGGGCACTTTACTGCCTATTCTAGCTGAGTGAACCAGAACAATGTGGGAAATAATGTAACACTCCCCTTTTCCCAAGAAATACATACCTGTTAATAAAGCAATTTATTCCATGTTTAAGAATACGATCGACTTTCTCCTTCATTTTTTCTTTTTCTGCCTGTTCTATTTCTGCCACTTTTGCTGTGGAGTCCACTCTAACACGAGAGCCAAAAATCTAAATCAAAGAAAAGAGAGGTCAGTCTCAAAATTCCATTTACAGTGCCTCAACAGTAGTTCTGTTACATACCTTAATCTTGTCTGTATCCATACCAGTATTTGCAATAAGAATCTTTGCATTTTCAATTCTTTTTGGCTGATTTACACCAATCTTCTTGTCAAGCAAAAAGCCTGTAATAACAAAAAAGTCTTGTAAAACTTCAAATTAAAAAAGGAGAACAATTACTAGTTACAAAATCCCCCATCTTTAATATTCAATTTAATAATAACATAACAGTGTTTCCTACAACAAATTTACACAGATGTGCAACATTTAGCAGCTTTATTTCTCAAGTGCATATACGGTCAACACTCAAAGACTTACCTTCATCTAAGTAGGAATCAGCCAAACTTCCACCAAGTTTCTTAATGACATGGATAGCCTCCAAATTACCAGAACCTTTCAACCTAAGAACAGCTTCTACAGCTAGCTTGACAAAGTGATCCTTATGGTGAGTGAGCAATTTTGATGAAAGAGTTGTTCCTGCAATGTTCATCAAGTCTTCACGGAACTTCACTTCATCATTACTAAAATAAAGACAGTTCAGTTAAAATGGAAAGTCTGAAAGCCTTAACTACCACTAGCTACCACCACGAGTCTTTGCCCACTCCTTCTAGCCTGTATCTCTATGTATCATATTCTCTTTTGAGGAACGCTGCAGGGAATCCCTCCACTGTCCCAGAACACAACCTTCTATTTGAAATACACGTTTTGTTAGGAGAATTTTCACAATAAACACATTATAAAGTTTGTGCTCTCAAAGTGCTGGACATGGTAAATAGTTATATTTAAAATGTGAGCACAAAATCTGAAGTAACAGCTCTGATCATTGTTCCAGGGAGCAAATTACAGCTTGTATTTCATTTCTGCACATCGTAAGCAGTTCTGAATATCATAAAGCTTCTTTAACTCATTTGAAAAAAAAAAAAAAACAGTATCTTTTTCTCAACAGTTAAAATTATTAACTCAGCCTTCCCACTGCTTTAATAAGAGTGAAGAATTTACCAATGGACTATAATTTGCAAGATGTTCTGATCTTAGGTAGATTTTTATGAAGAGTTAGAGCAAATGGAATTACTAACCCATGATCCACAGCTGCTTTCAGAAGTGCCTCTCTTGAAGCCTTTGTGGCTGCTCTCCAGCCTGCAATGATGGTCTGAGGATGAATCTTCCTCGCAATCAGTAATTCTGCCTCCTATTTAAATGAAATCAATAATTATTTCCCCCACAAGAAAGTACAGTTACACTAACTAGAAAAGATATGCTCATTTGCAACTTAAAGCATCGTTGAAAAAAAACTATCTTTATTTTTTCTGAGGAACTTGCCAAGCTCCAAGCTCATAGATCATTCCTTAAGATGCTCTTGATCCCAGTTCCTGGACCTGAGATGATCAGACTTTCTGACACAGGGAAGAATTAGTCATTTCTCAAATCTCTTTTATAGTAATTTCAGGTTTAGAGTTTGGCAGTGTAAATTCTTCCATAGGCATAAAATCCACACAGAGTTTAAAGGAACAGCATGAATTCTGGTCTCGAACAAAGAACAGAGTTTAGCAGGACTTTTTTCCTCTAAAAGGAATGGAAACAGATTTCAAAAGACTGAGCCTGACAACTAAGCAGTGCTGCACACTGCTCAATGCAATAGCCAAGAAGTGAGCTGCAAAAGTCAACTTTAAATACTTGAGAGTTTATAAAAAATAATGTAAGGAATAATAGTCTAAAACAATACCCCAAAAAATGATGATGCAATACCTAGGGGTTGGATTTGTTTTCTCCCATCAATTTCAACAGCAACAGAGCAAGCTATTCCTCTCTATGCTTTGGGACCCTTTCACAAACACAGGATAACACACCTCCTACTGGTGGTATCACAGAAGTACATTGACAAACATCTGAAAAAACGTAACACATCACCCTCAGTAATTCAGCTGCCAACACTGTAACAGATGTGGTTCCATCGCCAACTTCATCATCTTGAACCTTTGACATATCTGAAGAAGGAAAACACAGTATTAATGCTATTTTTCTCACGCATTAATTTGGATGAGAAAAACAGATCTTACTCTTTGTGTAAAAAGGGAACTCTAAAAAAAAACCCAGAAAAACAAGAGATGCAAATGAAATTCAGCATCCTTCAAATTCCTGCTCTCTATTTGCAACCTAGACACCAGTTTCAGCCTGGTGATGGTCAAGATGCTCCCCTCTGTTCCCCCATCCTAAAGATGGTTATCAAAAGGTGGTACACCTGGATAGAAGCTCTAAGGTATCAGAGACTACAATAACAGGTCTGCTGCACGAACTGCTGAAAAACTGGGCACGCAGCAAACCCAAAATCGTTAGGAAACGTGACACCCAATAGTTCAGGCTCCTGCTTGTCACCAGTAGTGGATCACTGACACAGTAGAACAGTTGCTCACAATGGTAAACTCTGTACAGAAGTGCTCACTGAGTGACAGAGATTTAAACCTGGGAGAAACAGAGAGAACTTCTGTTGCTGCACAGATTTCTGTTCAAAATTTTCCCACTGCAAAAAGAGGGCACACATCTGTATTTTGTCCCTTTTGACTCCTGGGACAAAGCAGGGTTGAGGGAAAAGAAGATAAAAAACAGTTTTGAAGAGCAGCATACACCACAATTTTACTTTTGCAGAATGCCACAACTCTTGAGTACCCTGCCCTTCTTACTTCAGGGTTTCTGCTCCCCCTCCCTTCAATTTTTCACAGTATTTCAAGAACACTTTTCTAAGAACAAATAAAAACTCTGTAATAGCTACAAACCAAGAAATATCAAGCCTTTTAAGAACTCACCAACCAAAACTTTGGCAGCTGGATTGTCAACTCCAATAGATTTCAGGATGGTTGCCCCATCATTGGTAACTGTCACAGAGCTGTCTCTCCCGGTACTTAAAAGAATCTTGTCCTACAAAGATGTGAGATTTAAAATACTGCTTGAAAACACACTGTAACTATTAAAGCTAAATTAACAGGTATGACTACTGAGAGCCTGCAGCATTGTCTTACCATGCCTTTAGGCCCCAGGGTGCTCTTGACTAGGTCACCAATGGCAATGGCACCAACAAAGGATGACTGAAATGGAAACAAATATACCTTAGGGAACAATTTATTCCTAGTGTAATACATGAATTATATGCTATCACACAGCTTTTGACATTTTAACCAACCCTTCCACCTCTTTCAACAGAGCTTAACTTAAGGCAAGTTTTTTAACTGCTAAATTTTGAAAACCAGATCAAATATACAGATCTCCCACAAACCATAAGTCTGTCTCAAAGCCAGAAGAAATGCCACCTAATGAACACCAATCTTCTGAGCTCCAGTAGATGGACTTTGGTTTTGACAATTAAGAGTTTCTCTAATTTTCAGTATAAATACACTCCTCCTCCCTTCTGTTCGACAGACATGCAACAAGAAAAGCCAGTTAGAAACAGAAGTTCCACACCACGATATAGTGAAAATATTTTTAGTAGTATAAAGGACAGTTTAATTACCTAAATTTCTACCAGTTTCTTAGAGAATTTAACTTACCAACCGAGCTGTTTCTGCCTTCTCTTCATCTGCACCTGCCTTGAAAATGTTCACAGGGAGCAAGGGAAATGGATGCCTAAAACACAGTTAATATAAGAATATTGTTCTACGTTCAATAAAGCCATCTTTTTTAAAAGCAGATTCCTGACACTACCAACTTAAACAAGGTTTTTATTAATAAAATTACTTCCATACCCCATTTTGGTGTGCTAATAGGTATATTTAAGAAGTAGCCGAGGTTCTTAAAAATCAGTCTTGCAAGCTCATTGTCTCGTGAGGTTCCAAGACGGAGCGCAGCCGCTCGCAGCCCGCAGCGCGCTCCAGCCACCAGCGCATCCCTCCATGGCCGTGCGAGCGGAGCGCGGCCCGACGGCAGGCACAACCGGCAGCGACCAAAAGAAGTCTGTTTATTGACCCTTCTAAGGCTTTAGCATTTTGATGCCTCAGCTGAACTCGTCCCATTTTTTTTTTTTTTTTGTCCATATCAATGCAAACTAATCACAGCAGTAACCAACGTCCGCCTTTAAGGACCAACATTCGCAAAGCACCCAAGGCCTTAAATGAGCAATGACCAAACACCGAACACCCGTGTCAGGGCGGGGTGTGGGGGGATGCGGGGGTCGCCCCGCGTGGGCCGCGCCCCGCCCGGCTCCAGAACCTTCGGCCCCCCCGCCACCCACCCGCCGCGCCGCGCGGGGAAGGCGAGGGCGCGGCCTCCAGGCCTCGCGCGCGGGCCCGCCCGCGTGGAGCGCAGCCCGCCGGGCGCCGCCGCACGCCCGGCCCTGCCCGGCGCTGCCCTGGGCCGAGCCGCCGCCGCTCACCATGGTGCCGGTGCCGCCGGGACCCGCCGTCCGCGCCTCCTTCAGCAGAGAAGCAGCGCCGCGCCGCAGCCCCACGAGCTCCTCCGGAAATGGCGTCACAGCGGCCGCCGCTTCCGGGCGCGCGGCCTTCTGGGAGCCGCAGTCCGGCCGCGCGGCCTCGGCGCTGCCGTGGGCTCTGTGACCTGGAGACCTGTTAGGAACAAATTCCTTCGCTGGGGGGAGAGGCACTGGGACGGGCTGCCCAGAAAAGCGTGTGTGCCCCGTCCCTGGCAGTGTCCAAGGCCAGGTGGGATGGGGCTCTGAGCATCCTGGTCGCGTGGAAGGTGTCCCTGCCCCAGGGCAGGGGTTTGGAGCTAGATGATTGTTAAGGTCCCTTCCAGCTGAAACTACTCCTGTGATTTTGCGGTTCTGTGACATTCCTGGAGGTCAATTCTCAGACAAGTCAAAAGCATTTCTAGTTACTGCTTATGACCTCCAGTGACCATCCCAGAGGGCTGCTCTTAGACCATGTCTCCAGTTACAAACAGTGGACAGGAGGTGCCCAGCATAATCCCATTCGATTCAGAAAAACTGATAACTATTCCCCGGCAGCTTTGCCAGTGTGAGACAACATTTAAACCCTGCTTTGTCACTGCTTTTCCCTCTACAACAAGCCCATTACCTGGTCATATGAAAAGCAAAAAAGAAAAACCTAAACCAACCTGTATTATTTTGTATGATTCATCCTCAAGAATTAATTCCAGCTGGTATCCCTCTTCTTGCTGCTAGATACCAAGCTCTTGGGATATATGGAAAGTTATCTGTTCTACATTCAAACTGGCCAGACAGAAATCTATGCCAATAGAGATGGCAAAAAAGAACATGACTAAAACTCTGCCAACTCTCACCTGTATTGCTAATTTTATTAATGCCTGGTTCATATCAGTTCTTGAGTACATTAGGCTTCTTTGTCCTGTTTTCTTCACAGAGTTAGATACAGTTCCCTCCACAACCCTGTTCTGAAAACTAAACTACTAATTTAATTTAAGTATCTTTAGTTTTCCTCGTAGTTATGCAGAAAACTATTTAAGTTTGCTAGGGCAAATAAAACTGAAATAATGTAAACAGCTTCTCTCAGAATCACAGCATGCATAAAGATTTGAAGTAATAATTAATTTTAATTCACATTTGCTGCTACTGTGGTGAGTTGGGAGAAAAAAGATTTAAATGCCTCAGACTTACTGAAGCTATGGTCTTTGAAAGATCCAATGCTCACAGAAAAACTACAGCAAGTTAGTAAATTTGGTTTGAGAGGCTTTTGACCATTGCTAAGCTATGGTTCACAATGTGTAACAGAAAAGATTATACAAACAAAACACAATACAGTGACATTAACACTGCAAACTACAAAGTAACCCACAGACAAGTTTTAATGTAAAATCAATAGTTTATTGCCATGCTACAATTTTGTTTTTCCAAATGAAGTTGGCACTGGTAAGGGGAAAAATGTACATAACACATTTTTTTAAATGCACATTTGGTAAGCTTTCTCAGTAATGACAGCTTAAAAGAAGTGAAATTATTTTTAAGATTAATGTGGAATGGCATAAAAATACATTTTTTTCTGCATAGTATAAGAAATACGGAATGTTTGTAAAAACAAATTCACTGAACAGGGAAAATTACTTGAAATTTTATAAACAATTTGGCAATGGTACTCCCACTGTTTAGACTTTTTTATATAAAAGAAATAAAAATCTAGAAAGCTACCTTTATACAAAGTTGCTATATTTATGCCTTTAAGTAGGAAAAAACATTTTATAATGCAAATTAGGACATACAATAATCTTACAATATGATACAATGTAATGACAAGAAAGGAACATACAACACAAGATTTTGGCCTTTGTAGAAATGTCTATTTCTGCATTTAATGAAGGTGTTTGTGGCACACTGGTGGCTACTGTATCACTACTGCCAGTCAGCTGTGGCTGGCGGTGCGCAGCTGGCACACAGACTGCTTCCAGGAGACCAAAGGTGATGCTGCAATGACGCGAGATGGAAAAGGCAACGTGCCGGCTGGTCCAGCCATCTGGGCTGTGGGACACCATACAACACTTTCCTCTCATACTCTCATTAGAGCATTTCTTATACATTCAGTTATTAAGTACCAAAGTCTTACAAGTGAGAACATCCGTGTTCGCGATTTGGCAAAATTTCAAAATACAAAGTTAGTACCAAATATATAATATATTATATATAAAATGTGGGTGTATGATATACACACATATTCCAATGCAAAAAAACTGCATTATTATGGAGTTAAATTCGCTGACATCCATTCCTAAATAACATGACCATTAAAAAACAGGTGTAATCCTGATCTTTCACACATTTTAGAATCACTTCCTCTTTCATACACAATAGTTAAAGCAATATATATGCAAGTATGACGAAGAAATCAAAATTCCCATAATTATCTGAACTCTGACCACAACAAATAGGATTTGGTTTTCAGTACATGTAATTAAATATATTTATATTTTTACATCTTTTTAGACCGTTCCTGAAGAACTTGACCAACCAGGTCCTCAGGTGTGGCCCTTGAAGTCAACAGGAATCATTTGTTCGGCTTCAAAGGACACTGCATGCAGACCAAACAAGCTCTGGAAGGGTCACCCTGCTAACAAGGAAGATTTCCTGTTGACATCAAAGCTCCTTGTCAGACTTCCTTTCCTGCTGCCAAGGGGAAGGACGGGAGTAAAGGATATGTGGACCTGGGCTCCCTGGGTCGCTTGGCAGGCGGTGCTGGGAGCAGCTGTACACAGCACAGCCCCAGACCAGGGATTGGCACGGTGAGCTTCATGGCACCTTTCATACACTCAGGCTTCTCGTGGAAAGCAGAGGAGCTGCTTCCCCCAACTCCTCACTTGGCAATTCAGTCACTACAGGTCTCAGACAGGAGCTCTGGCTGGGACCCCAAGGCATTTAGTACTTTGTAGACAGAGGAAGATGGTCCCTGTTCTGAAGGGCTTGAGTCTATTTTTTAATCATAGTTTTTACATAATCTCCTTTCTATATACACATATTTGCTACATAAAATAGAATTACACCAAAGTAATGGATATAGCTGAAAACATTGTCACAATATATGTATATTACCACACTAAATAATTACTAAAACTGCAAGAAAATTTTCAAAAATGCCCTTCATAATGTATAAAAATATAGAAATGACCAACACTTGTTTCATCAACCTTATTTGTCATATTCTGTTTCTACCTGTACACCTACATACTTCCAAACAAAATACTGCGTTAATCTGGAGTAAACACCGTGTTAGGAAAATATCCTCATAAGACATCTGACAGACTTAGTCACATACCTTACAGCACATCACAAGAAATAATGTATACATGGTCAGAGTAGCAGATGCTAAGTTACTCTTTTTTTTTCTTCTGATTCACTCATCTTGTCCAAAAGAGGAAGTAATTCCTAAAAATCGTGAAAGAACCTCAACATGATTTCCTTTTTCATAATCTTCTGTAAGAAGGACATCAGCAAATCTGACTCCATCTTAACGCAGTTTTTTGTGGTGGAATTTCTTCTGAATTTTTTTTTCCTTGGAGTGTATATGAATTAAAAATAAAGATATAATAAAAGAACTTAGGTTTATATTAAGGAAATACTGTCAAATATTAAATGCCTGAATTGCTACCTCAAGGAAGAGATGGGAAAGATCGTATCATTAAATTCCAAAAATACCTAACTCCTATCTATCACAATGAAGGACCAGACTCCTTTAGGGGAAATAGGAGAATTTCAGATTTAAGTCCACTACTAGTTCCTACTCCTTTAGTTTCATCTTATTTGCAGCCATTAAATAAATTAGTACAGTGCAGAAATGGAATTTCACCATGGATCTCACCTTACATGAAGCAAGGAATACTGCTTAAAAATAGAAGTCCAAATCAGATACATCATTATATACTCAAAATAGTAACTGACATTAATCAGAATTTCCACTTTTACTTCACCATCAATGAACAAGAACAATCTGCTCTCTCCTGAATCTCTCTCACAATTCAACAATTATGATTTCTATAAAAGCTTTGAAGACTTTAATAGAAATAGTGCTTCAATGCACATCACCAGATACAACCCCTGTCAAATGCAAAACATACTTATTGGGGAAAACAAAGGATGTTCTAATGAATGTCACAGTTTTCAGAATGGTCTTTTTCAATATTGTTTTAGGAAGTCAGCAAAAATCACCACAAAAATTAAAACAATTGGTCCTCATTCTGACATCATTTTGAGGAAAATACTATTTTCCTGATGTAACAATGGAATAAATTCTCACTCCCTGTATTTCTAGCACAATCTTTATTATGTCTTTATACTTTTGGTCACTTTTTTGTGTTCTTTAACAACTCCATTTCCTTGTTTAAAAGATACAGTAAAGTATGTCTTTCCCAAATCATTGCACTAAAGGAATACCTACAGTTAAAGGTTTCCCCTTGTCAAATGTGTTTGAAGGGCAGCAACCCACTGCACATTATGGATGAAAAGTAGAATTGATGGAGATGCTACCATTTTTACAGGACCTAGTTTATGTAAACTTAACATGCCACAATTACTAAAGAAAATGGTTATACATTTCTAGTTTCTCAGTCTATACACCTGTGGGCCCAAAATAAATATGATCTAAATTCCATTGAGAGATTTCAGCTGAAAACTGAATCCTATATTACAGACACTAAATCTAACATCACAGACTTTAAAAGAGACTGAATTGAAAAAAATATTTACCAAGTCTCAAAGGGTAAAGTGCATTGCAACTGCATCTACTTCAAGGGGCAGAAAATAAGGAATGCTAAAGATGAGTAGTGTGGGTGACAGGGACTACGCAGTATGTTTGCAGCGTACACAAAACGAGAAAGCATTATCCCACCTGTAAAATGCAACAGGTTAAAAAAGTAGTCCTGGAAAATATGTCATCAGACTTGTTAATATAAATTAAGGCTACAGACAGTTGAAATTTCAGTATGTTCTCAATTCTAGGGACTAGAGCTAAGAAAACATTCTGAAACTTGCAACAATGTAAAACATTTGCTCAGACCATTCTTTTTATCCGAGACTATTGAGAAAAAATGCATAGGACAGTGCACTGGAACTAAGGAGGGATATGGCTGGTTGTTGAAATTTCAGGAGGTCACTTATGATCTACCCAAAGCCTCTGCTTCCCTATTTAGTAGTTAAGAATATTATTACTTCCCTGCCTCACAGGTGTGTTTTAAGGGTCCAGTTAATTAGTCAAAACTATACAGATGAGGACCATATATTTCTAAGCAGCCAGCTAGATCAAACAGGTTTGCCTCAAAACATATGCTGAAGCATTAGTTCAGCTCACAAATTTAAGTGAGCTGTATGCTAAGAACAAGAATCACTCCAGTATTATTAACCCAGTAAGTATTTTGCAATACATGGTAGTTTCTCTTCAGAGACCAGGAGGTCCATAAGGGGAGGCAATGGCAAAGATGTGAGGGAGCAGTTACAGAATCAAAGAATCAGTAGGCTTGGAAAAGACCTCTGAGATCACTGAAGCCGACCTATGGCCGAACACCACCTTGTCAACCACACCCCAGCACCAACTGCTATGTCCACTCTTTCCTTGAACACCTCCAGGGACAGTGACCACCACCTCCCTGGGCAGCACATTCCAATGTCTAATCAGCCTCTCTGTGAAGAATTTCCTGCTAACATCTACCTGGCACAGCCTAAGCCTATGTCCTCTTGTCCTGTTGCTGGCTGACTGGAAGAGACCAACCCTCACCTGGCTACAACATTTCAAATGCCTAGCTCTAGGTAGTCTTTACCTTCTTGAGTACCAATGTCTCCTCACAAGTCAGCAAGTACTCACAAGAGTATGCAGAGGCTGACCATGAAATAATTATTAAACGTTGCTTTTTTTTAAAAAATCTCTTTTAAGTTCCTCACAATGGTCTCAATGACTCCCATCTTTTACTTCAGCAAATTATGTTCTTTGTCCATCTGGTATTTCAGTACCATACAGACTGTAAAGAATAATGAAAGCCAGAGTGAAAAGGTGGTCTGATACCACCTAATGATATGGCAAGAGACATATATTTCAGGTTCTACTACTGCTGCTACTACTAAATAAGAGAAGACCAAAGAAAAAAGTTGTAGGAACAGAAATACACACCAATTTAAAAGACAGAAAGTAATTGTAGTTTGGTTTTTATAAAACTTCAATTCAAATATTGCGTGGAGACCCTTAATGCTTTTTCAGATCTCCAAATGGCTTTTCTTGCATGTTTTTCCTCACAGTTCAAGGGTTATTTTACATCATACCAGTTCACACAAGTGTCAGTTCCTTTGCAATCACAGGCTCAAGAGCAATCTCTTCTGCTGCTAGTACCAAGGTGCACCTGCAATACTGCCAGAATTCTAAGATTATTCAGAGTATTAATAAACAAAACAGAAAAAAAAAAAACTTCTAAGGGTGCCTCTGGCATATTCAACAAACAACATTCTACCTGGATGTACCTGTAACACTGAGCAGCCATCACTGTAACCAAATTCACCAACTGCAAAAAGAAAGCAAGTATGCTCATAGATAATACTACCTTCAGATAATTTACTACGTATCCTTTTAAATTAAAAGTACACTATCACCTATGGATGCACATTTCTAGAACGTACAACTTTCTAAAAAGAACTATCAAGTCCAGTACCCTGCCTCCCGCGTAACCTGTGTCTGATGCTTTAGAGGAAAGACAATAACTGCATAATAAACCTTTCCAGTTGTGCAATAATGCATGCTGCTGGAGAGCTGGAATATTTCTGTCAGGCATAAACAAGAACACTGGACGAAGACAACCATTTGACCTTCAAGAGTCTTGCTTTGTCAAATGCAGAGAGTAAGACAAATACATAGGTGACCCTGAACAATTAAAGCTATGTACAAAATTTTGACTTTTAAAACAAGACATTATGGAACAAATAAAAAGGAAACACACAAATGCAAAGAAAAGAAGGTACACTGAACTAAGAAATGACAAGAGAGCCTTAATTCATACAGCCCACCTGTGAATTCCTTCACAAAAAAACCCCGAAACTCTAATGAGATTAAAATTTTGTCAGATTTCAGAGGGAATTTGATATGCCACTAGGAATTCTATTTGAACAGAAGGAGCTTAAGGCTGGTTTTTTATGTGTTTATAGCTCTGACCAACAACTGCCAGTGTGACCTCTCAAATATCACACAAGTTTAGAAAACTATCAGGAATTAGAGGCATTCTTGTCCACAGACAAAAAAAGTGTGGTGTTTATATTCCTTGAGATGAACCAATATCTCTTGTGTATGTCAAACTGAATGAATTAACACATTACATACATTTCACTCTGGAGGAACCACTTCAATGAGGAATGAACATCAGATATGTATACTGAAAGACTAGGTTTACCTGCTAATAATGCACATATCAAGAGGCTTTAAAAAGTGTTATAAATGCCATTAATGAGTATAGGCACCAGACCAGAATATTTATAAATTCAAAACTGGCATGTCACTCAGATTCTAATAAATTAAAGAGGCACTGTGAAAGGTGGTGATGCTGCTATGCAGTAATTACTTCTACTGTAGAATGAAATAGTGTTACCTAAAATGAATACTTGCTCTACATTAATTCCCTTTAGTTAGACAAGTACATGAAGTATGCAGAAGAAGTTCTATTAGTCTATAAAAGGCGTTAGTGTTAAGAAATGCAAAGTACTCGCATCTTCAATTTTATAAACTTCACAAAAGGTGCAAATGATTCAATGCTCCCCAGGCTCACATAGGCAGGTCAGTACTGTTATGTCTAGTTTTCCTAGAAGTACCATCATCTCGGGGCAGTGCTTTTTGCAAGCTTGACATAGCAGCAGTTCTTTCAATGTCTATCACAGCATACAGCTCTGTGCGCCTGGTTGGAGTTTGCGGAAGTGGAGTGGTGGGGGTTTTTGGAGTCTGAGGGTTGTCAGAGTCACTACCACCTTCCAAGTCAACCTGTATATAGTTGAGCTGCCTGTGTTCTAAACTTGGACGCCTAATGTCAAAGTTAAAGACTGTTGGGGTACAGTCCCGACGTCGTGTAAATTCCACTTTATGAGCACTTGCTGGTACTGTTACATTCTCTGTATTGACATAGTTATGCATTAGATCTAGGTTATTGTGGTAGCCATTCAGAGATGGGGTCTTTGGTCCTAAACTGTCATCTTCATCTCTGCTCAGCTTGCGGGCTTCCCAAACAGGAGGCAAGGATGGCAAGTTCTCGTAGTTCAGCAGCGCAGTTCTCCTCTGAGCAGAGTTGTTAATGTTCTGCGTGTCTGAGGTACTGGTTGATGTCAAGCGACCTCTCCTGACCCCTGAGGCACTAGGGATTGATAACCTGTTTATATTTTCATACACCAATTTATTACCAGATGGTGTCTCTCTTCGTTCATCACTGTCGTACCCAGTGTCCCATTCACTGTTGTTTGTGCTGCTGCCACTAACTTGATCTCTCCCAAGTTGTTCCAGTTTCTCTCTTTCCATTAACTGCCTTTGAACAGGTGTTGGTCCTAAAACAAACTTCACTCCTTCAGGCTCCAGGAGAACCTGAGCATCTCTGTCATCAGTACACATCTGATCTTCTTTCACTTTAGTTGTTTCAGTGTTTGAAAGCTTTGATTCCAGTGGCACATGCACACTTGATCGATTTTTTCTTTCCTCTTGTACTCCAGTAGTGTTTACGTAAGTGTGCACCTAAAAGGGAAAGAAAAGAGAAGAAATTCAAATACTATTGTGCCTTTCTCCCCCCTCCAAATGTATTAACTCCCCACTTTTCTAATCAAAATACCTGAAAAGGAAAACTTGTGATGGCAGGTGTTTAAGAGCAAAAGTCACCTCCCTTGCATTTTATCGAACTGTAGTCAGTTTTAGGCTTTTTCCCTGAAATTTTGTTATTAGTTATGTCAGTGTTCCTCTAACGAAAAAACAGAATTTATCTCTTACACTGATAATTATTTTTATTTGATGTTTTATCTCAGTTGTGCTCTAGTTCTAGAGCCTGGCTCTAATCAAGGCCACCTTGAGCTGCTCCAGCTTAGACCATTACTTGACCTAGGCAGATCACTGAGAACTCTACTTTGTTGTCCCTTACCAGTGACCAACAATTACTTTGGCTAAGTTAATGTTCACAACTTCCAAACTGCAAGGAAATCTACTGTCCATACAAGTATAATTTAAAAAAAACAACCAGAAAGAAAACCCCAGAGAGACCTAAGAAAACCCTCGGTCTCTTGCCTTGTGTACTGCTCCAGGAACAAAAAGAGAGGTTGGGTCTACAGGAAGAACTATCCATTCTTTCTTCAAGAGCCAACAGCCTCCTAAGAACAGGAACTCAAGTAGAAAAATATACAATTCCATATTAAGTGTCAGCACTCAGAATTAAAAAGAAGCAGGAGGTGGCACTGTATGTCACTAAGAAAGGCAAAAATACACTCCTAGGTTATATCCCTCCAATTTCCACAGTGGCTCAATACAAGGCTGAATGGGAAAGAGTGGATTCCTTCTCTAAATTTTCATTCTATCCTCTGGATACCCAAACAGCAAAAGTAGTATTTTACAGCAGCAGTCACGTAGCTTGCCAGTCTCTGTGTCAAGCTCTGCAAGCTGAAGTGTCATTTACTAGCTCACTTGACTCCTCCATTGATTTTTTAAACTCACTATTCAGTAACTCCAACAATAACACCTGAGCTCTTCTGTGAGGGCTCCTAACAACTCCTTTCCCACAAGATAGTTCAGAACACTGCTCTGGCTACCTTCTCTGGTTTCTAATGCTGTTTCTTGTCACACATGAATGTCTTCCTAAATCACATGACATTTTCAAACTTGACTATCATTTTCATCAGTAACCTGAATGATGAGAGAGAACATACCCTAACAGTTTTCAGTCTATCCAGACTTGTAGGGATTCCACTGAGAGGTATTTCAACCGCCTGGAGAACCAACCTCATAGAAACCTTATGCAGTTCAGCAACAGCAAATAGAAAATCCAGTTCTTGGTACGAAACAACACCAACAGGCTAGATACCAACTGACTGAAAACAGCCTTGCAGCAAAACTTCAGGGGCCCCGGTGGATGGTAAGTTGAATGTGAGTCAGCAGTCTGCTCTTGCAGCAATGAAAACCAAACATGCACTGGTTTGTGTTAGCAATAGCACAGCCAGTAAGTTAAGGAAAGTTACTGCTACCATCAGTTCAGGTCTCAGGAGATAAACCTGAGCTCCAGAGCACAAGACAGACAGCACCATACTGAGGCAAGTCCAGTGGAGGGCCTTGACTAGAGAGGAGCTGGAGAACATCACATACAAGGAGAAGCTGAGGACACCATCTTAGCTCCATTTTAAGAGAAGGCAGGAAACCACCTAATAGCTGTTTTTAACTACCTAACAGATAAAGCAAAGACACTTTTTGCGGATGTTCAGCAAAAGGCCAAGGGACAACCAACACCAGATCTAACAAGCAAAAATCTGATAACACATTAGAGAGAAATGATTTCACAACAAAAGTGGTGAAGCACTGGAACACATGGCTCAGATTCTGTGAAATCCCCTTGCCTGTAGTATTCAAAACATGTCCAGGACAAGGCTCCGTGCAGCTGTCTGTAACTTAAAACTTTGATCTAGAGGACTGGAGCTCCCTTCTAACGTAAATTGTTCCATGACTTCTATTTGGCAAAGAGAAGACTTACTGTAAAGAAGCTTTTCCTGTACACAGAAATCTCTCATTATAATCTACAATTACTTATGCTTAAAAATAGTTACTGAATAGTTACTGAAATTTTTGAAGAGTATAACACAAACACATACTTTCTGTATCTTTATTTTTGTATAAAATATTAATTCCTCAGCAAGCCACTATACAAAGTATGATTTTAAAGAGGCAAGGCAACACTTTTCTGAAGTAGTTAAAATACCGTAGGAACATATTACACCTGCTACTGGAGAAACACAAGTGAAAGCCTACAGAACACCCATTAGAAAAATCTGAGGTAAGGCAGAACCTAAGTAGTAAGAAGAGAACAAAACACCCACTTGCTCCTCTGCTACAAGTAAAGGATGTGTTGACTCTTCACCGACAGAGGGGAGGCGTGCACTGCCGACAGAAGGATGTCTGCTGGAAGGGTGTGATGAAGCATCTCCAAAAGATGGGTATCTGGGATAGCCGTTGGGTAAACTTTGTGCATTGAACCCAGGAGCTGATTCAATTAGAAAACAAGAAAACCATATTAAAATAGAACATTTTACTGTATATGAATAAGATACTTTGTGTCTTAAGTTTAATTTTCAAAAGAGAAAGTGAATTATGTAAAACAATATTAAATATTCACAAAGCTCGATTTTGCTTGGAGGAAGGAAATGGAAAACAGAACAGCATCACAGTATTTACCGGAACACATTTCTGAAGCAACCACTGAAACCCAGGTGTATTACACACCCAGTAAACTCCCTCCAACTTCTCTTTCCCCCATTAACATCTCTCCCTGACAAACAGAGACTCTTTACCTAAGCTTCCACTTCTCTGAAATCATCAGAGCAAAAATCAATTTCTTGTTTCAAATATCAAACCATCTGCCTGGGATTTCAAAAATACCAGAAAATTTTAGGTAAATACTTCACTCACCCATTCATCTACTCAGAGCAAAAGAAAGATTCCAAACCAATTGCACATGTAATTTAAACAGTATTTTCCCACCTAAATAAAAAGTTTGAAACATTGCCCAACATTAACATTTCTCTGAAATGCTACAGATAAAGCATGTTGATATATCATAAAGCAATTCAAAAGGTGTATTCATAAGTGTTCTTACACAACAACTAAGTTCCCAAAACTTTTTTCTTGAAGATAATCCTCAGCAAGTACCACAAGAGAATGCATTACTGGTAATTAGCCTCTTACCTTTAAATTAGCCTTCCTTTTAATTACTTAAAGATTAAATTCAAATCAAATGCTATTTTCAGCTAAGTACCACATTACATTCAAGTATGTCATCTGACAGTAGAACCACACTTACTTGTAGGTGTTCGAGGCGTTCTTGGTACTTCCAACTCAGTTTGATGATTATTCCTTTCTACTACTGGTTCTTCTACCACATTTATGCTGTTATTCTGCATTATTTCTTGTAACATGTTAAATAGCTCTTCTGCCCGGGCACACTTAAAGGCAAAGATTCCTATAAATACACCAGAAAAAAAAAAAAATCAAAACCCTCTAACTCAGAAACATGCCTTGCAAAATATATATAACTTTCAAGAACTAGAACTGGAATCCACATAATGAATACCTGTTAAAAGAGCAAAAGTGTTATGAAATTTTTATTGCACTAAAACACACAGAATTACTGTGACAACCTTTAAAGTGGTTATCTACTAGAAGGATAAGGTTCCCATGCACCAAAAGTTAAAATAGAACAGAAAACTGATTCAGTCAGGAGCAAATCTAAGTTTTGAGTGCTAAATGAGGGGGAAAATAAGGTTTTGTTTCCTTTTTAAAGCTGAATAAAAGGATACCTGTTAAATAAATATATATTTTTTAAAACGTTAAATGAAACTAAAGTGGTGCTACAAAGTTGTATTTCCTAAATCAGATTTCTATTAAACTACCATAAAAATAAGATACCTTCACAACAGAAAAGGATTTAAACACTGGATAAAAGTTTAGTTTAAGAAGACTAAAATGCAAAGCTAGTAAGACAAACTATGTGAAACAGACAGTAACAAACTAATTGCTTTAGGCTAAAGGATAGACACAGAACACAAAGTTAGCAGCAATACCATGTATTTGGCGTGTGTATTGTGCCACTTTGCCTTTGAACAGCAGGGAGTTCCCAACTTACCCTCACCAGCAAAGTCGCAGCTTTGGATTATTCTTCCATTGAAAGCATGAAGTTAAAGTTGACATGCTTGTTAAACGCGGGTGCAGGTGCTCATTTTTTAAAGTGAGTATTACAATCTTAAAACACTCTTTACTGAAAACTACCTACCTATATAGCCACTTCTGTAAGAGCAGTTATGTGAATATGCTGGCAATTACTAGCATCATGTATTTGTTTAGGGATGCAGAGCTGTGACAGATCAGAACACCAAAAATGCTTCACATGGCAGAAGATCACACAACCCCAGCTGGGACTACACCAAATGGGCTATGAGGAATGATGTTTAGCTATTAATATACAGCTGCTGCACTGCATAAGCTTCATGTTTGCAACACTGCAGCTATAGAGCTTCTACTACTGCATGTCCCTGACCCCTAATCCAGCCATGTACAATAGTCCATATTTAATATTTTGTATATTTCTGAACATTCACACTGGGTATTTAAATCTTAATGGACAAAACCCAGGCATTTTTAAAAATCCAGGTTTACAAACTTTAAAAAGCTCCCAGTACGTTTCTGAGAAATTCAGCTGCCTTTAAATACATTCCTATTAAATACAATGTGATCTGTCACACAACATGGTGACATACCAACTTCTCCAGGTTTTATATCCTGAATTTTCTGCTAGATGTGCTCTCAAGACATGTCTGCAAGGCTTTTGACACCTAGCACAAACTCAATGTTTCACCATCATTGCTTCTCACAACTTAGCAATAGAAATAACTTGATATTAAAGAAAAAAACAGAAACAAGAATACTGACTAATATAAGAAGTTGCTGGGCAGTATTCAGGGAATTTTCAAATGAAAAACTTCTTGGTCATCCCATGAAGCGAAGATTAATTTTTGCAACTGTGCCCACAAAACCCACTGTAGGTCTCATGAACAATGTCCCATTGCAAAAGGGCAGCAGAGAACATTTTCTGCCAGATTTCTTTTTTTCTCAATATTCATAGTATCTTAGTATTACATAAGGAAGGCAAGAAACAAAAGAGGGAGGGAAGAGTTGCTGCTTACACAGCCTGCTTAATCTTGTTTACAAAAAAAAAAGAAAAATTAGAAGGAAAGCGGAGAAGTCATTCAGACTTGGTGTAAGCTTTTGCAGACTTGCTAGTAGGCTGTAGAGAACAACCTTCAAATTAGTATTTTCAATTAAGTATTATTAGTATCTGTTTTCAAAGTCCAGAAGAAGTAGTAAACTAAACCTGCAAAACCCAGTGATCATCTTCAAAACAAAGTTTATTACTTTAAGAATTATGAAAATTTAGTTTAGTACGGAGTATGCTTCAATGTTTGAAAATATCTCCATTTCTCATAGGAGAAGAATTGAGAGTGCCTTTTAAACTCCCGTTAAAAAAAAACTTGTCTTCCTTTACTTCTGCTTGGAGAATGACTACTGACTAGGTTTATTTATGATCCAGTTCTTCCATCTTTCTGACTTTTTAACAGTGAAATTAAAAAACAAAACCTGCAATTTCTCAATGTCTAAAATTATTTATAAGAACACTGGTAAATGCCAAAAATCCAGAAGAACATTGGAACTTAATTTCACAACATATGAATGCATAGGGATTCCAACCAGACACAGCTATTTTACAGTAGGAAGATGCAAAATGAGGGTGAGAGCTCAGCAGATACAGCTCTTCTCTTGGGGACTGCTGCAGGGAAGAGAGAAACACCTGAATGTTCTCAGAAGGAGCCAACCTTGGCCAAGACAGGCATGGTCTGGGTACTGGAAGGTAACCATCTTTTTCTGCAAGCCACTTAAAAAATAATTGAGCATAGCTGAAGTATACACACCTCAAACAAAAACATCAAAATTTGAGAATCAAGTCATTGATATTAATGAAAATGGCATTTGCTTTAGGAAGAGGATGAAACACAAGTGTGTTACTGAAGACAATAATAAGGTGGGGACATCCTCTTTGTATCAGTGCTCCAGCCTTTTAAAATCTTAAAAATAGAGAATTCTTCGAATTCTGAGGGGATTCCTCCGCAGTTTCAGATTCTACTGTCTCCCCCTGAAGTCAAGTCAACCTCTGAGGCAGAACTTCCCTGTCAAAACCACCTCCTAAGTAGACCAAAAGAATACTCACATAGAAGCTTGAAGTCCTCCAGAGCTACAAATGCCAAAAACTATGTGCAACTCAAATCCTCATTTTACCAGAAGACCATTCCTCATAAGGCAATTTTTTTCCACAAACCACATTCACGTATAGAACTATAGCCTTTAAAACTCTTGCCAAAGGACTGAAAAATATCTTCCAGGATCAAGTAAATTTCCAAAAAGCTTTCTATACAACATTTCCACATACCTTGTCCAGTTTGACACCTTCGACCACTTTCAAAAGAGAAAAGATTTGAGTCATAGCCATAGCGACGGAGACAGAGGTAGTGCCATTTTACAGAGTCCCTTTTACGGGTGTACAAAATTAGTTCTGTATCTGTAAGTTCCATTATGCCAGAACCCAGTTCATTACCATCATCATCCACATTAATAACCTATAAAAAGAAATTTAAAAGCATTAGGTAATTACTTTTTTGAGAAACAACACTACTGTTAATAATCTTAATGTCTGACTGGTAGACTCCATCATATTAGTTGTAATCATTGAAGTGAATGTTTAACAAAAACCAAAAAAAGAACTCAACAAACTAGTTTCTGTGCTACCCTAACCTAGAATTTAAAAAATTAAAATAATAACCATTTAAAAGCAATACAAATGAGGCTGCCTAACATTACTGTAAAATCTGATGAGAAATTTAAAGTAGAAGAGATTTGTAAGTTAAATATTTTTTTAAACTGGGTTTATGTACATATTCTAGTATTCCCACATGGATAAGGCATACCTCAGATAATGGAATCTTTCAGAGCCCCATTTCTAAAAAAAAAAAATATTTGCTTTGTCATATAACCCCACTTACAGTTGGGAAAAGGAATGAGAAAGGGTAAGTGGCTCCAAGATAAAGCTTCCCTCACATACATGTATAGCCTTGCACTGTGCTGAATCACCCGAGAGTTCCAGATATTTTGCTGCCTTTTTAAAGTCAACAAATAATTCAAATGCCTTATAGTCATCTTGTGTGAAAAAATGCATATAAAGCTAGTCTCATTCTTTCTGCTTTTAAGCCAGTTTTGAGGTCATCTGCATCCTTTGTAGAATTTAGACAATATATACTCACAATGCTGTTTTTAGTAAGATTCTTTCTTAATCAATAAAAAAGCTACCAAAAAATTTCCCAACAGAATTAATGCTACTCCTTAAAGGTACATTTTCAACTTGAAATCTAGTCAATTGAAAAGAATTAGGAATCGTTTCATCTGCCTGTGAGGCTTATGCCCATTTTCCTCATTTTACAGATTACATTCTTTCATCTCTCCCTCCCTCACCTCCCCCAGTCCCACTGCTAAACAAACAATACGAGAAGTTCTGCAAGGACAAAAATAGGAACTAGTTACACAAAGTGATGCATAAAGAGCAAGAAAACAGAAAAATATTTGATCCTTCAGCTTTCTTAACTGATAATTTTAAACATTTCCAGAAATTCCCATGGCTTTAAAGCTCATTTCATTGTTGCCCAAAGGCAACACATGAATCAACTTTCACTATGGAAACATTACATTCCTTTGTCAACTCACAGAGACAGTTTGGAGCACAGAAGCAAATCTGACTTGTGTGACCTATGCAAAGGTATGTTGACTTACAGTCAGTGACTTCAGCTGCTTCATGCTTAGTATATCAAGCACATGAAGGAGTGTTCACAAGCTTATAAATTCCAGAGATACATGAGATAAAAGAGCACTTAGAAATAAAATTTCTCCACATAAAGGACAAAAGTTTTCAAAATGTATAATCAGCAGTGATCTTCAAGTAAAATCAGTAGTCCCAAAATTTTCTATTGATGACCCCACATTCAGGTTCATAATCACACTTCTCCAAATGATGTTTACTCCCTTATGCTAAGGACTCCTTTTCTAACTTAACCTTTTACAACCTTCCACAGGCAACAACACTTACTTGTGCTCTACCAATGGAAATAGAGATGGATGAAAATCACAGGGCTTCTTCTCTTCCTGAAGATCAAAACTGTCCTAAAAAGCCTACCCTGTCTAGAGAATTCCTGTCACCGCTGATAAGAGAGGGTTTCTCAAAGGCACAAGAGAAAACTGTAGCCAGAGGCACTTGCAACTCTGCAGTGTTTCAACTGTCCAGAAATTTGCACTCTATTTTCATTACCTTTTTTTAATCACAGACCTAGTCTGTAGAAAAACAACAAAATAGTGTACAGCATATCACACCAGCTGCATACCTTAAACTTGTTTCGGTGGTTATCTGGGACAGTTTCTTTATCTGGACAGCTACAACAGCTACCCATGACTTCTTTAGAAGACCATCTGATCTCTAATAGAGGGAAAAAAACAACCAATGAAACGAACATTTAGTTGAAGTAAAAATGAAGTAACATCAACAAACAATCAAACGCAAACTACTCTGACATACAATTCTTCATGATGAATCTTCCAGTCACATGCAATAAAAAAAAAATCAATGCAGATAAAATACAATAATTTAGATTTGACAGTAAGGAGTGGCAACACTGAGTTGTTAAATTCCTACCAATAACTCAACTTGAGGTTACTACCAAACAGAGTCATTTGATTTGTCGCTTTAATTTCCATGGTAGCAGCTTGAGGGAAAACAAAACCCAACCACTTATTGTGTGAGACTTCTATGTCTTAAACCAGGCTTTTACACAAGGCTGCTATCTGGATTCCAGTTCCACCTAAATGAGCACTCCCTGGCTCAGGAGCACAGCACTAGAGACACCCCTAGAAGCCCTGGGCTGTAGCAGGTTACCAGGCACAGGCAACACAAAGAGCCCATATGGCAATCCTGAAAGGCTGCCTGGCTTGGGCAGCTCCTGGGTGGAGGCGCTCCAGGCCTGCAGGGAGCCCTGTGCTGGCAGCCACACAGAGACTCTGTGCTTCCAATTTTGAAAGCTTCCCATATAGCAGTGTATACCAAACTATGTAATCAAAGACAAGGGAAGGAAAAAACACCACATTCAACATAAATATTTTAAAACTTGGGGTTTTTTTTATTTCTGTTAAGTTCCATTTGGATTAAATTGTGTTACACATCCACTTTAGAACAGTAAATTACTCAAGTAACACTGAAAAGCATGGCAAAAGTAATGAAACCCAAAAAAATCACCTTGATATTTTTGGTATTTAAATTTAAAGATTCCTGTGTGTATGGCAAAACTTTCACTACATAGTATGATAAAATGTTCACAGAATGAAGTCTTGCAACTTGTTGCTTCATCCTCCACCACCATGAAAAAGGGGTTAAGTCTCATATTTCTTAAATACAAGAAAGTCTCACAAAAGAAAACTTAATCCATTTAAATCATCTTTATATTGGACAGGAACTCAAATTTCCACTACACAAATGAAAAATGGGGTAAAATCCTGGAAGAGAGCTATTAAGTCAACAAGAGATATGACATCAGAAATTGAGAAGAAAGAAAAGAGAATGGGCTAAGTTTTCCTGACTAGAAGGAAAAAAGAAATTCAGTGTCATCTGAAGAAAACCATGACTTGGTTTCTAAACAGGCATTTTTATTAGCATGCAGCAGTAGTACCCATGTAGCACTTTAGTCTGCTAAGGGATGAGGTGCAAAGAATACACTGAAAAGCAGCTAACTCTTCCACTTTTTTGATCAGAAAAGCCATCCAAAAGAGATACTCTTACTCTAGAGACTGTATAAATCAGCCACCAAGAACCCCCTGCAGAAGTAACAACACTGCTCCAATTAATCCAGTCATAAGGAGGCAAAATACCAGATACCTAATCAAATTCACAGATACTTTAATGTAATTTCTGACCATAACATGTAACATGCATTATATTGACAAAGATTTTTTTCCCCAATTCAAAATTAAACTGGGGGTTGCTTGTTTGCTTCTACTGTTGCAGAAAGCAGCTAGGCTACACACTTTTTTTTTCATTGTGAAGTTTTGGAATTTTTGTTGTAGTAGTAGCAGCAGTAGTTGTAGTTGTAGTAGTAGTAGTAGTAGTAGTAGTTCTTCCTCTTCTATTTAGAAAGTGGTTTCCTGCCCTGGCACCCCACAGTGCTTCACTACAGCAATGTTCAGATGTTGTGCCACTGTGCTATTTACCCTGAGAATCCCGTGCTATGAAGAGCAACAGTGCAGTTTAACAGGGAATACTCTGGTCATACAACATAGTTGCATATGCCGCTAGCAAACTTCAGGCACAAATGCATGCACTTCATAAAGCCCAGACTTATACCTCCTCAAATGTTTTGTAGTGCAAACTACATAGCTGCATGCTGTTAGTATCAGACTTTTTATGCATTTAGCACAAAATAACTGACCAAGTCTGTTGAAGACAGGTGCCTGCTTCTCTAAAAAAAACTTTAAAAAAACCCCCAGAACTTAAAATCCAAAGCACTTTGGAGAAAAAAAACAAAACACTAGAGTTGCAAGAAGAAAGCTGTAGTATATGAAGATGTTTGAGGTACAGCCTCGTTATCTCAGGAATAACAAAGAAAGGGTATGTAGTCAATAATCATACAAGCTTGTTATTTTGTCTCAAGTATGTTCTAATATTAATATTTCAGAAAACCAAAAACCAAAATACTGCTTCAAAGGAGATGTGAACCAAGGCTATGAGGAAGAAACTAACAGCTAGGGAACTGGCAGAATTCAAAAATCACTCACCTCGATTTGGCCATTAATATTCCCACCCTCTGCTGCAGCATCAGGGCTTCTGTCATACTCAAAGTGTCATGTTGTCTTGTCACAGAACTAATCATTGGACCTAGAACTAGAAAGGTAAATAAAAATGTCATTTTCTTTTTCTTCTTGTTTTTAAGATGCCAGTTAGTACACTAACAAAAATACAATGCTTTTGTTTATAATTATTTTGTGAGTATTATGTCAAGTAAGATCTTCGTGATGTTTTAGATAAGACTGATCTCTGAGTTGCTCTGGCATTTCAATGCCTTGGAAGAAAATAATCTGGCATTCCTCTCTGCAGTGTAGCCTGTCACACTGGGAACTCCATTCATTCTCCAGTCACTGCATTCTCAATTCAGTGTGGAAATGACAGATGTGAAGCTCCCGTTATCCTCAGTGCATACCAGCCCAAACCAAACCACAGCACACAAACAGAAGAACACGTACAACTCACTCTATTTAACTCCCACTTGCTTATCCTACTGAACATACACAAATGCTGACTTGTGTGGCTAACACATCACCTTTTCTTTGCTTCCCTCCACGATCCTTGCTCTATGACATTGACCATAAATTGCTTGCTTTTACTTCCCCACCTCCCAGATTATTCTCACACTAGCTATCCACTCACATTTAACACTGAATTTAACTGCTGCTTCCATCATGCTAACAGCTGGCAGTCTCTGCTCTCTGTTTTTAAAACTGCCAAACAAGCACTTAATGTTTCCTTTGATGCTGCTTATTAAGCTCAATAGAAAGGCTAATTTCTCAGAGTAATACTTTATTATTATGTCTCTGCAAACTTCTTTGAGACCACTACAGCTTTGCTTATAAATTTTTTGCTGCAATTCTTTGTATTCATCAGCTGTCCCCTGTGTTGCCCCCGGATTAAAATAATTTTGGCAAACCAAGCACTCTGCATTTTTGCATAAAATCACATGTAATGTAGTCCTAATTTCATCCCAGGTCCTAGGCATGATTACACCAGTTGCCGAACCCTCTTACTTGTGAAGGGATTGTGAAAGAGATTACCAGAAATTCAACACTGGCAAATGCAAAAATAACACTCCTAGCAAAGGAGCTCTATCGGTTAGGAAAGATCAGTCACACAGTCATGCAGTCCAACAGAAACTCCAGCTAGATAGCTAACATAAAGCAAATCAAACAAAACTGTTTGGAAAGACTTAAAAGTGCTAAAACCAAAAATACAATTCTATTGTATGAATCCATAGTGTACCCAAGATGTAGTAATGTATGCCATCAGACATCCCCTGTCAAAAAAGACAGAGTAAAAGCAGAAATATGTTACTCAGATGACTCAGCCTGAAAAAAAGGGAGCATACAGAGCAGAAAAAATGAGTACAGAATTATAGGTGACAAAGAGACAATAAATAAAGCACAACTACTTTCCAAATGCAACCATTAGGGAACAGCAGTTGACATTAACCCCCCTCCCCCCCCCATTAAGGGGGGGTTCAAGGACAGAAAAAATTTTTTGCACATGGTCTGTAGCTAAACTTCATGATCTGCAATGCCTTGTAGGAATGAATTCCAAAATTTTAAAGATTTAGAAAGTAACTGAACAAATGCAAACTCCTTGAAGAATTTTTAAACTCAAGGATGTCATATCTGGCTCAAAAAGTCTCTAGGGTACAGATACTTAGAAGGGTCTTAAGGAATGATCATAAAATGTTCCTTCTTACTATTCCCTTCCCTATTTATTTACTATTGGCTGTCTGAGTTTACTATTTACTACCAGAAACAGGATACTGGACAAACGGATACTTCAAATATGACCCAATAAAGCCATTTTAATTAACATATATGGATGACATCAACCCAGGATAAATTTGTGAGTGCTCTGCCATAAGACATTAAAAACAGGAAATAGTTAACAACTTATACTTAACTTGAAACTAAACCCTAGATTTCCCAAAGGTACCGAAAGGTAAATGTATTGAACTGGTTGACAGATATGTACTTTTGCATTCAGTTGTGTACCTATCCCTCTGCAAGCTCAAGCTTTGGTTATGGGATGGCCCTACCCAATCTAGTTGGTGTTATTAAACTGTGATTTCGGTCAGGTTAGATTTCTGCTGGCTTAGCGTACCAAAACAGCTAGCAGAGAGTCTAGCAAGTCCTGGGGTCAGCTGGGGACAGAATCATAGCCTTAGACTCATCTAAGTTTTCAGAAAAATTAGCCACTTCACAAACTACTGGGATTAAAGTTTACCAAATTCCCTACTAAAATTTTTAGAACAGCAGAATGAAAAGAGGGAGCAGAAAACCTGACCCACCCACTCTGGTGAAATCTTAGGAGGTAGTCATTAGAAAAATAATTAAAACAAAAATGTTCATAGGCAAGCTATCCTAATGCAGGTATGTTTGCACTGGTCTTTACCTTGGATTTTTCTAGCACAGTTTTAAACTTTTTTTATGGTTTGGCTACCTAAAGCAGACTAGTCTATTTCAGTTACCCAAGAATGGCTCTTAAACAATCTAAACAGGGTTTTATAATGGATTAAAGAAAGCACATAAATTTGCAGCACCTAACTTCTTTTAAAGGTAAAGCAATAACAAAATTCTCCAAACAGTTGTTTCCAATTACAAGTTGGCTATTTACTCAGTTCAGGACTTTCTTAAATTTTCCCAGATTGCAAAATATTTACCCAAACTTAAACATACAAGAAGAAGTAGACATTTGCACAGTCACAACCCTAAGTTATGTCTACAATGTCAAATTTAGTAGCTGTAATTTCCCAATCACAAAGCATCAGTGGTGGTTGGGTGCAGCCATGCAAGGAGAGGGAAAGGGATGGAGAACTTTTTTTCTGCTTCTCCCTAACACGTTCCTTATTGTATTGCAAGGTAAAAATCCCAGGCAAGATAAACCAGGAGCAGCACGGGAGTGAAAGGCAGGAACTGCTGTAACTTCACTAAAATTTATTACTTGGCTCTGTGAAGTAAAAGCTCTTTCTTTCACAGACTAAGCAGGGCCAGCAAGTTATGCTAATCTCTCAGAAGCCGAGGAACACAAGTCATCAGTGTAAACAAGAGTAGATACTTTAAAAAGAACGCAATCAAAAGCTTGTAGATTTTCTAACTTTTGCAATTCAGCAGTCTCCCCAGGCTGGGAATGATAGGAACAAGGTGTGAGTTCCCCTTGTGCTAGAAAGGCCACCCGGACATGCTGCTGTCATACTCCTCATTTGCTCGTAGCCACCCCATTCAACTCAGCTCACGGTGCAAAGCTGATCTAAAAGCTGATTTTAACTTGAGTTTTGCATGCCCTGGTTACAGAATCAAACATTAACTTTGGGAGATATTTTCTGTACACATAAATTCCTGTTACAAACCTCCTAAAAATCAGGGAGAGGGAAAAAACCCAAACCACAGCACACCTCAGAAAAGGCAGGGAGAAGCAAGGATGCCTTGTCTGTTAACTCATCTTTTGCACAGTTTTTTCAAATGAGAAAGTGGCCTTCCAAACTACTAGCTTGCCACTGTGCTAGGTCCTCTGTTACGTCTTTCCATTTTGTGTGCAAGAAACAGAGTCCAAATGTTGGTTGTCTAAACTACATCTAAACTGGACACTAGGAGTAAATACCACAGTGTGCTAGACACAATTGAACACACTGAAGGAGGCAAAACTAACTTGGATAACTTCCTCCCAAAGTTCAAAATTCCTGGCTCTCAAGAATTTGGATGTTTACATTTCTAGAGGGATTCAGAGATGCATCCCAAATTTAGTATTACAATGACCATCAGTACACCTGCCTACTACATTCTGCAATCTCACGCACAAATTGGAAATACTTGAAGAAAACAGAGCCAAATCCCTACAGATACATTATAATTGTCTCATCTCAAGTTTTTGAGCACTTGTTGATGTCACTGTTTTTTCTACAGCAGGTGATAATTTCACCTGGAAAGTGCTACTCCAGAGATTAAAACTGAGAGTATAAATCTAAACGTTTCAGGTTATACACAGAAAATTTCTAAGTAACTCATTATACCCTCTGCTCATTAACCAGAGTAGTCACTACAGCAAAGCCGCTTTCAGCTTTCCACACAAAACAAACTTGGTATGAAAATGTAAGTCAGCAAACAGACAATAAGAGAAACCAATTCACCATGTAAGAAAAATGTTATTTAGTAAGACAACAATTGTTTTATTGGCAGGCTATTCATTTCAGAATATAGGTGAAGGATGCTGAAAGCTACAGCAGTCAGTCCTTTGAATTTTGCTGGCAGCTGAAGACTCCCCATTTCACAACTAATGACAGATTAAATGGATAACCTCTGTACCTAATGTGATGTATCCTGGGTCTTTAGAGTCGTGACGTAATCCATGCAGGCAAATTCTACATGATTTAAGAATCCTGATATCTACTCGGACTTAAAATAACCCATACTTGGACCTTCTGTTTATTTTGGCTAGCATACCTTCACTGCCATGAAGCCAAGTTTTTCATCTGGAAAACAAAACGTTTCTGGTACACGGGACTCCCACATACCAGACCTCACATGCACAAAGGAGATGAAGCACCAAAATAAGCTAGTAATTATTGAGTGTGGACTTAAAATCCAAGAACCTTATTTCCCCAATAGTTAGAAACAGGAGTTCTTTGCTTTATAATTACCAAAAGGAAAAAAATAAAATCTGTACATCAGCGAAGACTGACTTGAATGTTTGGAGACACAACAGACAAAAGAGGTGCCAAAGCTGGAATGTTCTCCCATCTAAACACAGGGGTTTAATGGCATATAAGTATTCAGAAGAACAGGGAGAAACGCATGAGAAATACAGCAAAAGAAGCATAAAATGTTCTCCTTGCCTGCCCACGCCTGCCACCATCTTCTTTCAGAGGTTCTGGAAGGCTCTCGCCTTGCACAGTGTGACAAACAACAATGTAACAACAATTCACATCCAAGAAGCAAATGCATTTTGGGAAGAAGGCGCTTTAATAGTAAAGCAAACTGAACTAAGGTCAGACATAGTCTTTGCCCTTCATCCACTTGGCAGTGATTACTAAGAAAATTAATACTGAAGGTGCCTCAGTACCTTAGAAGGATGAAAAAAGCAGTATTAACAAACCATAACAGAGTTAAAAACTACAACGAAGGCAATCCAAGAAGAAACTAAACATGCTGAGAAATAGTTTGGTGCCGCTGGCTGCAATTAGGGAAAACAAAGGATGAAGGGTTGAGGTGAAGTTGCAGAGTCTAGTTTATAACTTTGCTTATGCTAACAGGTGGAGTTCTCCCTCAGTATTTTTATTAAATGAGCATGTTGTCAGACTTATGATTAAAACACAGCAATAAATGTACACCCCTTTTCTCTCTTTAGCCCCTTCCAAAGGAAAAAAAACAAAAACAAAACAACAAAACTGACAGAACCCAAGCTAAACTGTAAAAGCTTTCTGGCTCCAGTGAAAACAAAATTATTGCAACCACACACCAGCTTGAGCAGACCAGCTTGCCATTTCAGTGCAGTGCCCTCAGAGCCCTCTTTGAACACATCTTGAGGAGGCTGATGCAGGATCACACCAGAACTCGCCCTCTCAGCAGCATTCCTTTGCCGGCACCTTCTGCTGCTGCCAACTGCCTGCTCCTCAAACTCACACATTTTCTTTTCTTCTTGCTCCGGCTTTTTAACACTCAGATCAGTTCACAACTTGACCTGTTTTGCTGTATACATTTTCATATATTTAGGTTCAAAATGAACAGCAACTTTTTATTGCATATTTTTTAGTGGTAAAAAAATAGCCAATATCATTTAATAAAACTAAAATGAAATAAAATGAAACATAAGGAAAGGCAAACTTGGAACCTTGTTTGTTTAAACTCAGAACTAGACACTGGTCTTGAAGAGTCATTATGCAAAAATTTGAAATGGTATGCTACTATTAAATTAATTCTCTACAGTTCTCCTTAAAAGTGTTCAGTTCAGCAAAATGCTCAAATTTAGGTGAGATAGTTAAACATTTGCAGGAACACACTTCAACAGTAAATCCTTAAAAAAAACATGCTCATTCTGACAGAAAAGCGTTTATATTCACCACAACTACCGCAGAAGTGAAGATTAAAGACCAGGTCAAGTAGCTGAGCCAGGATGAGCAGAGAACTGCAGCAGGCAGCAATGTTGTGCCAACTGTGACTACACCATGGCATTCAAAACAGATTTATATAACACCAATCCTACACCTCACCACTTTGCTCTAGCATGACATTCTAAGAACTGCATTCCCTCATCCTGAGGTGTGGTACCCCCATTCTTTGGCCTGTCCCAATGCAATATAAAGGGTCATCACATATTTCATTCAGGTACTAGGTTGGTACAACTGTTCTGTTCAACAAGTGCACATGAACATGCACAGCCTTAAATGGAGTTTCAAATTTTCACCTCAGTGTATTTTGAAAATTCTAGATCTTTAATGAACATGAATCTTGAACAGGAGTACAAAAACTGTTTGCTTCACCATCCCCACTAATCCCTCTGAGGATGTGGGACATCATTGCTTGTTTTACTCTTTAATCACTCTCCAAGAAATGATCCTCTTACTCTAAACTTCCAGAGAAACAAGACTTATGTTTTACTTGGTATCATTTTTAAAACAACTTACACACATGCAAATATTTTTCAATTTCTTAGTAAAACAATTTCTCCAGATCCACACCACCATATTGTTTTCTGTGAATGTCTGCCAGATTAACTGCATCCTTTTAAAAGGAATAGCAGAACATCAAACTCCAAACCATGACATTAGGTTAAACAAGCAAGCATTATAAATTATTTTATTCTTGGAAAATCTGAATCTCTTTTAAAACATCCTCTAAGGACTAGAATATACTGCAAGCATCATTTTTTACACAACAATAAACCAGCAGAAATGGGACTGAAGTTTTAAGACCTGTGCTATGGAAATGCTTTTTAGATAGATACATGATCAAGGAGTAAGGCAAGGAGATAGGAAAATATAGTAGAAGGCTAATTAAGTAATGGGGCCAAGGAAGAAAAGAGAATCTAGCTTAATTCTTGAAAAGGAAGCCTGACTTGAAATTGTTTAAATAGTGAGTCAGTTCTCCAATATTTAACCACAAATGCCTCCTACAACTTGAGGCCTGCAGCTCTTGCCAAGTTTTCAAAGCCAGTAAAGTACCAAATCTTGTAATTAAGTAAATGGCATTGAGTTTATATTTTGTAATATTTTAATCTTTGAAATACTGTTTGTTCAAACATTTCAGGAAGGGTTAAGTTCTGCTTTTATGTTTTTCGACATGTTTTACACACAATTTTCTAATACATTACTAGAAACAACTTTGTAAAGCCTACCAGGTCTTTCTTACTGAAATGTTAAGCAGAATCAGTAAGAAATTATCAAAACTGAGACCATGCATCTGTGTTTTATTAAAATAAATAAATAAACACAGTATATATATAATTTCAGTATGTATTCTCAACATGTGCCCTTCTTCATCTATCCATTGGTTCCACTATCAGCAAGTTCTTAGCACTTGGATACAAGGAATCTGGCCTTACCTGAATATCAAACTTTTATATATGGTTTTTATTTCTTAAAAAACTGACAACTGAATCCTTCCAAGATCTCATGAAAGCTATTAAAAAACAGCTTGCCTTCTTTATTTACCAGTTTTCCATATTCCACACAGAACTCTTCCCATCACTTTTGAAAGGCTCACAATTTTCTTAGTTCTGTTTACATATCTCCTCATGTGCTTCTTGTACATTTTTTTCTTCCCACTTTAAGGAGACACTCTAATAATCATTTAAACTTAGCTACCCTGTGGCCTCAAATTATTATATAAAAGAGAAATATTAATAGCTGCTAGTTACACCTCTAAATCAAAACTATGCAGATTGGTCACTGAAGTAAAATCCACAGTCTTAGGGTATCTTTCGTCACCACTGAACTACATCTGCCAAAAAGCAGATTTAAATTAAATTTATTTTCTTTGTACTCACAGTGAAAAAGAGCATAAAAACATTTGTTAATGTAGCTGATTTTCTAAATCATGGTAACTTGACTGCGTAGATGTCTGTCTGTGCTTTGGGCTACACCAACTCATTAAAATTCTGATTGTTAGGATGTGCATACATACAGATTTAAGTAAAATCCAATTATAATCAAACCTGTGCACCCAAGCAATTATTTTCTTCTTTTCATTGTTGAATCTCTTACAGTCAATTTTATGAAAATAAACAACTACATCTTTACGTATTTCTTTGTTAGTGATTTAACACCCTCACCCGTAGTCTAGTTGACCCATGCCCTGAAAATTATTTTCCTATTTGAGATGGAAACTACTAAAAACTAGTTTGATCCACCTGTACAGTGGAGAGCAAAGTTTCATTAAGCAAAACAATCTTTAGTCATAGTCCCCTGTAATTAACACACCTAAAAGGTCTACTTCCTTATACTTCTGTTTTTAGGAAGCTCCATTTAGAGTCTTATAAAATATGTACTTCTTGATCATTGCTGAAACACTACAGAAAAGTCTGTATTAGCCTAGTTCTCTCAATATAGAGCCCTACAAAGCTTTATTCTGCTGTGGGTGATTTACATCACATTTGACAACTGCCATTCCCATTTTGTTCTAACAAAAAATAAATGTACCTTTTTATAGAATCCATATTGTCTGCTTTGTATAACTGTCCTTTTAGTACTTTAAAGAGCTATAAAAGTAATATTAGGAGAATGTGTATCAACAGAAATGTGGATGTCAGTGTGTGTATGTGCATGTCAATATCTGCACAGCAGAACAAGGAGCAGGACAAAGATTAAAGCTTAGCTTGCCCTGGTAAGGAAGAGCACCATTCCCATAGGAGTGCTCCCAGCAGCAAGTCCTGATCAGAACAGCCACCAGTGGAAGAGCCTGCAGCCTAACACAAGTTTGCATCTTACTGTGTACATTGTTCCTTTTCCTGTTACCACATCCCTAAAACAGACTACTAACACATATTTAAGACATATGAAAGAAATAAAACAGAAAATTAAGATGCCCCTCCTATGACTCATGGAAGCTGGAGATTGAGAAAAGCAAATCACAGCATCTCATGATGATTAAAACATCATGATCATGCAAAAATAATTTTGACATTACCAGCCAATAAGATCTTACAGCTTTTTTCTTGTCCTGTGTCACTCACAAGGGATCCTGGCTAAGCCACCTGGGCACAAATCTGGCTGCATGCTAAACAAGTGGACAGAAGAGTGCAAGCAAATTAAATCTGTCAGAGAATGCACCTCAGGTAGCTTAAATATCAGAGAAACAAATATCATGTTGCCCTACCATAGGATCTTGCACTGAATTTTGTTATGCCATTCTTCCTAAAAAGGTAAAAATAAATCTCTGATTCTTACAGAAAAATAACTGTGATAGAACCACTGGTTTCATTACAAAGTTAGCCTGAGTAACCATTTGCTCTCTTTTACTTTTCAACATAATAAATTGTATTGTAAGAATTAACATATAGCTTGCAAACCCAGCCACTATTTAGAATTCCTCAATACCATCACTTGTGAGCCTCATTATTTGCTACTATTTACACAATTTTTTTTTCCTGGATCACCTTTCGGAATTTCTATTACCAACTCTATTTCCTGGAAGAAAATCTGATTTTCTTCTTCTTTTTGAAAAATTTAGCTCTTCCCAAGACATTACTGCAGCTTAATCTTCAGACACTTTACTGTCTCATATACTCAGACTGAAAGACTGTTTGTACAGTGAAGGTGTCCATGTTGAGGAAAGGGTGTTTACAACAAAATGAAGCTTTCCTCACCAGAGAGAAAAAATAAATACATACATATTCATTAGAAGTGTGTGTGTGTGTGTATGTACAAATATATGTATACACTTCTGTTTAATCTCCATAAGATTCCTTCTATTAACAAGTCTGAATACGTATCATTTAGAAAATAATTTCTGTGGGAGGTTTTTAGGATTAAACTGTCGACTTTATGTGTCACATGACATTTAGAAGCACTGGTACATTTGACTACACAGAAAAATCATATTCACTTCTTGTACTGAAATTATCTATTGCCATAAGTGGCAAATATTTAAGGATAAAAATCAGCCTTTTTGGATTTTCATTTTCATAACACATGCATGTTTTCTAATCAACAACTATGATGCCAGAATGTGTGCACTACATGCTTTCACAAAGTAGTCATACCCAAGATTTGGATTCATAAGTACCTATGAAGACTGAATAAGCAAGAGTGACACAACTCAATTTTTAAAAAAAAAAAAAAAAAAAAAAGCCTCCTAAATGAAAGGCCTAAAGAAGTGCCCTGAACTTTCCCAGTGCAAGCACAGCAGCCTCTGACAAACCTCACACACCTTCTCTTCTCCTTGGTCATGGGGAATTCCAAGTACTGCAGAGTGTCAAATATCACCTGAAACACTGGAGCCCCCTCAAACTCTCCATCCAGATGTTTTGTTTCTCTACAATTGCATTCAGTGATAAGCACTGCATATGAGTTCATGCTGGTTATGTTTCTGTATTATTTTGTCACTCAATCTTTCGTACTGCAAATTTCTGTAACTTCTAGATAATAAGAAAGAGGTTGATGTAGTTTAAAATACCACACTAAAACTCCGACTTCTGCATATGGAAAACTAACTGATTTGATTTATAGCTAGAATGAACAAGCTTGCCCCTTGCCCATCCATTTTGTTAGCATCTGATGGCTATATTGAACGCCCATTTTCTCTCATAAAGAATTAATTCTAGAGACTGCTGAAGATGCCAAAACTTTATTACCATACTAACCATGACTACATCAAAGCAGCACTCACAGCACTCTGAAAATTCTATCAGTTACACAACAGGGTCTTGTCTTTACTTGGGACTGAAGTCTCCAAAATTTACCCTCCACAGCTACACAATTTGTGCTTTTTTCCTGATGAACTTCCACAGTGGAAAACATACACTTGAAGCCAGGGGTGGGAGCATGTGTAGAGTACACTACATTAATTCTTCATATTTATATGATACTCTCTTTCACAAATCACTGCACAAACCAGTCACACTTTCATTACTGTATGCCAGCTGTGCTATTTAATGGATAGTGAAATAGTACCACTTGGCAGAGCACATCAGCTTATAAGGTCCAAACAGTAGCTCTGCTGTTAATTTTTTATTATTAAACTTCAAAAAGGCCTTGCAAACAAGAAACCAAAACAAACGGAATACTGATGCTCTGAAAACTCTACAGACCTCCATGTGAGCTGTCGATTCTGAGGTACTATTGGCTAAAGCAGACTAGTTGTCTCCTTTATGAAGAGTCCCTATTCATAAGTTAGCCACCATCTCCTAAACCAGCAATCCTTAAACTGAAGCTCACAATGTCAAGGTTCATTTCATCCTCCCATCGCTCCTACTCTCCCCTGCAGTTCAAGCAACTCTTTGCAGGAGGCAGTGGAGAATTGCAAGGGGATAAACTGACATATGTTCCTCCTCCAGCTAACACATCTCTACCTAAATGTATGTAAAATACTATTTATTGGTACTGAGAAATGAAATACAAAGTAATAATAAAAGCCCATACCTACCTGAATTCCAGCTGTCTCGGGTTTTCCTTTCTAGAAATATTTTTTCAGCTATCCATCACTTCCAAACATCAGTGGGTCACTCATAACTTATATTTGCTCTGGGTTAAAAATAATCATTGTTTTCCTTGCTCAGCTATTTTTTAACCTGGACCAGATTCCTAATCAGGTTCACCACTTGAACACTCAAACACAAGTCAGGGGCTGGCACTGTTTACACCGACAGCACCACAAAGAGAAATGCTCTTTGAAACCATGCCTACAGATATGTCTTTGTAGTTATTTATTCCATGTTCCAGTTAAGCAATAAGTCACATCTTACTGTCAATGAAAAGTCACAAAACCTGAAAGAACAGACAGAATAAATAAGAATTCAGATTTAGGCAGGTTCTTTTTAACAGAATAATTAAAATAAAGTTATGGTTCTGACCAACCCACAGGACTTGGAGCTTAATTTTAAAGCAGTTACAACAAGCAAAATGCACACCAGTCCAACACAACAATTATCTAGAAGAGGACAGGTAAGTTTAGTTAGATAGTTCAATCAGCCAATTTGCTGCTACAGAGTATTAGAAGTCTGCCCAAAAAGGACACAAAACCCAGTCATTGGCAGATGCTGAAATACAGCCCTTTGTGGGTAAAAACTCTGTAGTCTCTAGCAAACCAGCACCACTTGTTTAAAAACATGAAATGTAATATGACTTGGCACAAATCCCATTTAAATAACAAGCCCATAAAGTTTGCTGGCACTTACTTAGAAAAGAGTGGAAAGAAAACAAAACCTATTCTAATTCGCTCAATTCTAAGAATTAGATTTGCATTTTAAATGTAGTATTTATACATGACTCAACATCTTAAACTAGATTTCAAGTACAGAGGAACACAAGTTAAAAACCAAATCCAACAGATAATTGACTTACTAAGCCCCTTATAGATTTACTGTCTAGGTGAAAACTCAAAGCAATAACATACATAAAGTACTGATTTCCCTTGTTGCATTTCTCCACTCCAGCTTATTAGCATTTCTGCAGTGAACTATATATTTTATCAGCTTTTTTTGAAATAAAAAAAAATTTACTATTCAAACTCCTGTGAAGCAGTTACAGGATCTTCTCACTCCCTATAGTACATATCAACTGCTCAGGGAAGTCCAAGGAATGATACACAAAAAGCCTAAACCAGCTACACTGAACTACCACTGACCATGGAGAGGACTTTTACTAGTTACCAAAAGAAAATATAATAATTTAAAAGTAATTTCTGCTGAACACCCTGCCACCTGAGACCCATGTATCTTATTGTGTGAAGAAATGCAGTAATTTTTGAGGTGCTCTCTTGTGTATAAGAGACATGGAATATTACCAGATTCCTGAGCTGTTTTATCTTAAACAAATTGTAGGATTAGAAGTTACAGTTAATAAATATTTACACACAAAAATTATTGGCTACATGGGAAAAAAAAGTTTACACTTCAACATGAGATAACTTGATAGAATTTTTGAAAATGAAAAAACCTTTTAAACCCATTAATTATAAAAACTACCAAATAATTAAACAGAGAATAAATACATGGTAATTAATGTCTGCAATAAGATGACAAGAAAACCGGTGGAGCTTTGATGTCTTGAAGAGCTCCAAGATCAAGGTTAAAAAACTTTCTGGAATACATAATTAGGTAGAAAGTTAACAGCTTGCAATAAATGGGTCAGATGTAGTTGTGTTCTTATCAGAACACAAAGGAGTCAAGATAGGGATTTTTTTTGTTGTTGTTCAGTTGGATTTTTAATGCCAGTGTTTATTCTTTATTATAAGTTGCATAAGACCAGCATGCATGAATCCCTTTCTCCAATATTTAGCAACGTTCAAAAGCAGCTTCAGAATAAAAACTACATTTGAACTTGGCGCTAAAATATATTCCTGGCAAGAACTAAATTCTAGCATAACACCGTGTGACACATCAAACTGACATAAGTTACAGAAGTGATTACTGAGGATCTTAAAAAATGGAACCATGGAAATAAAACCAATAAACATCAATACTTTGAAAGTATGTGGATGTTTGGATAGGAAAATGACAATGTTTGCTACATAGCAGAGCTACAAAGTCTGAAGTGTAAACTTTTAGGTTTCATTAATATAACTGGTACTTCTGATCTTTTCTAGTGACTTTCTTTGGTATTTTTATAGTGACTTTCACCTATTCACTAAAGGAGAAAATGTCACTGGACTCCCTAAGAGGAGGTTTTCAAGCAGCAAACAATTCAGGCAACAATTTTATATGACAACTGACTCATAAAACATGATTACTGAACATTGTGTTTGTTCCTTTTCTGTCTATCTCAGTTACTTTTTCCTGTTTTTTCTTCAGCACTTCATCTACACATACACCTCTGCTGGCAAACACCCCGAAAATAACAACTGACCCTTTTGTACCAACTTAGAGGGGTTTACTAAATCAGTAGGGTGGTCAGTAATAATCACCACACTGCCAGTTATTCTGTCAGGTGGAGACAGCATCAGATGGAGCCAGGTGGCAGGACCTGAGGTAACCTAAGGCCAGGACCTTTTGTTTCCAGGACACTGGAAAGAATCTCTCAACAGCTCACTGATGGTCTTACCTATGTTGTTGAGAGGTTTTCTTTCTGTTACAGTCCTCATCTCAATTCCTTGCACCCTCTCCTCTCAGGACACCTCATCTCAGTTATCTGCCTCTTTCTCCATTTTCTTTGTTCAGCTCATCCCTAGCTCATATCTGGGAATTTGCTACCAGCATTACTGTTAATCTACAGTCACTTATATAATGTAGTTTCCTTGTTTTGCATGCCTATCTCACCCATTTAGACTGTACTCTAAAAAACAGTTGGTTTATACCGCAGCTATTGCAGCAGATGTGATTGCAGCTGATCATTACACAAAGTGTAAGAGACAAAAAAACTCTTCAGTCCAGCCACAGCTCCTTGGCAGGAACACCTCTTACCAGTCTAAACTGGCATCCTCATTTTATAGCACAGCTTTTGTCCATTCCCATGCAATGAAAATACTCTCCATCCAAGAACTGGCAATGAGCAGATTGATTTCAATTATGTTAAAACACTGTTATGCTTATAATACAGTTTAAGTGCCTTGTACTTCAGCCTTAATCTGTGTACAAGTTATGAAGGGGTTTCATGTGCAATTCTACACCGACAGAGGTATCACCTGATGTTGTACTGCTTATAAACCTTCTAACCCTAAACTGTAAAGACACGAAACACACATTTCAATGGTACAGACTTAAAAGGGAAAGGGTTTGTCAGTAAACTTGACTTAAACAAAGCTTCCTAAGAAACTACAGCTACATCTCATTTACAGTCAGTACAGTGCTGACAAATCCACTTTTTTATTTTTATGTTTAAAAACTTTCTCTGCAGTAGTTCACGAGACAAGGGAGGAAAACATAATGGTGGAAGACATTGAAATAAAGACTCTCTCAAGACATGTGGTGCCAATTAGTTCACTTTTCTTACAGAAACTGTCTTCTTAGAGATAATGCAACTAGCAAGTCAAAAGATTCATATTTAGGAGACTCAATAATGTCCTAAGTATTAACTATTTTAAATATTACATATTAATAAAGTATTTTAAATATTTTCTGTAACTGTTTTTAGAGCTTTGCTCATACATACTAAGGTAAAAGAGGCACCCTCTCACAAAGTCTCACCTTTCCTTACAATCTGAAGGCTTAACAAAACAAAGTCTATGTAGCAAAGAGAAAATGTGAGTGAACAGAATATGTACCCATCAAACATTTCAAAAAATTTACTGGATGGCAAATGAAGTTGAGCACTAATCAGTATGGATTACACTGTAAATAACTAGTGAGAGCTTTAATGAACAGTCTTTAGGATGACTTACTTCTACCAAATGCACGAAAATTATCTCAATCTGCCCAAATGGTCCAAAAAACTTGCAATTTTGGATATAGGCATGTTTTGGAAACACACCAGCAAGTGTACTTGACTGGTTCAAAAAACTTTGGTCATTACTTGTATTGAATATCCATTAATTACCTACTCCCAAAATACACAGAATTATTCCAATTAACAGCCTCTAAGGCAAGAAGTTCAATTGTTACTCAAACTACACAATAAACTAGCAAAAGGATGTGTTCATTTGTACTCATTGGCATAGTGATACAGATGAGTCCCTGAGCATGTAGTTTCTCTTTCCCAAAGCTTTACTACACACCAGAACCTCCAGTTACCCAGTGTTACTGATTTCAAGCAGGGCAGGTTTTACATGTGGTCTCACCATACATAAATCCAGTACTTGCTCTCCTAACTCTCAGATAGCTTGCTGGTCTTCACTTCATAAAAATGAACAGCCTCTTTGAGCTTTCTATAAACTTCCAAGGCACCAGCTACTTGCCTGTGCCTCCATCTCACCACTTCTATTGCTGCCTGTGCTAGCTAGATAAATCCTCCTACCTATAAAAATCAAGATGGACCCCCAAAAAGTTGTATCAGATCTGTGAGAACTAAGAGAAAGATTATCATTTCGTACTGAGTTAAGAGACAGTCCCCTCAAACCACCACTTAAGAACAATCAGACAAATTAACAATAGCACAGCCACGTATATCACACTCTGCATTTTCCCATAAAAATTTACATAATATAAACCATTAAGGGATGCCATTAAAATTTAAATGTATTTTCCAAGTCATCCCTTAAATTTATTCCTTAAAGTTATTCCCAAGCCTTTCCTTAAAAGCCACATCTTCAATTACCAGAAACTGATTCTTCCAAATTCAAAATACTGAAGTGGTCTTGCTTATTTAGTCTATCCAGAAAAAAAAGGAGTACAAATAGCAAAGCCAGATGTTGTTAATAATATCTAATTAACACCACAAGGTTCCTACTGATTCACTGCAACCCCTGAAACCTGGGGTTTCTGGTGTTTTCATGAAACCAGGATAGATAGGATGTTTCTGGGAAGAACAGAGAAAATAAGAGAACAGCTGTGTCTAATAATACCCCTCACATTCAGGAAAGCCACAAGTTAACATTAAAAATTTAAGTTTCTTGTAGAAATTTTTCAATCATTCTAAATTTAAAAGTGAGGAGAAATCCCAAATAATTCTGCATTTCAATATATTCTGCACATTCAAGGACAACACTAATCTAGGTAGAATGTACCCAAAATTTCAATTATTTTGCAGGTAGCAATAAGTATTTAACCTGAAAAGGAAATACAAAGATTAAAAGAAAACGTGTGCCTCCTCTACTCTTACAAGCTCATGTGAATAAGGGCCACATTCTTTGTCAAAGACTTGAACATTACAGGGAGACAGTTTTCAAACAGTTGAAACTGTGAAAGCTCTTTTGACCTTATACTCAAGATTAAAGCTAAATGTTTAAAAGTTTTGAGTTTCTTTTAAATATTCTCTTTCATAATTAAAGAAAAAAAAAAAAAAACCACACACATAACATTAAATATGTCCCAGAAGCCATATTTAAGTACCTGTGAGTACAGGAATGAATGGGAGGTAGGAAGAAGGATGTGAAAAAATTCCATAAACAGAAGAAATTCAGTTGTATTCTACTCAATATAATTTTCATTAAAAGAAGTACTTTACCACAGTGTTTGATTTTAGTTATATATAGGGAGTAATCCAAGATGACTGTACAACTTTAAAAGAAAAAAAATAAAAAGCCAACACAGTGAATATTGGTAATCAAACAGCTGTGTAACGCTTACTAAAGATTAAGTTGGGCTGCTCCATAAATTTTTACACTGCCAACTTCTGCTTGCTTGCCTGAAAAAAAACCAACTAATTTTTTACCAGTGTTGTGAAATCACAGGGAAGTCCAAATGACTCAATACCAATATTTACATACCTATGTCCTACTCCACTTATTCTTCTTTATATGTTGACGCTGAAGCCCAAAAACGCCAAAAATAATTATTTTCAAAATGTGTAGTTTTCTCTACTGCAATTAGTCTACTAGAACTGACATAATAAGAGGTAAGAAGTAATTTAAAAAACCATCTATTTTAAAACCAAGCCTATGTTCCTGAGGTAATATAAAGTCAGTTCATAACAAGGGTGTATCATTTCCCCACATGTATAGAAAAACAGTTGTATGTTTATCATTATAATCTAGAACGATACTACCAGAATTTGCTAAAATAAATTTACCTGTGTATCAATTCTACAGAACGCTACAGAAAATCTAAGGGAAAAGAATCCCATCTGTAGCCTCTGAAACTGCTTTCTTTTAACATACATATGCTAAGTGAAGTTCATATAAAGGTGAAGTTATGTGCAAAGTGTAAATCTATTTAAAAGTTGGGAAGCTTTATACATAAAAAGTACAGTATTTCACTTGCAGCATCAACAATTGTATTGATAAGACTTATTAAATCTAGACTTATACATGCAGCTTCTTGGTATTTTACAACTTCCAACAGTGTTATTTGTAACTTCCATTTACACTGCAGTGTAAGTGTCAAAAATTCTACACAAATACAGCTTCAAAAATTCCAAAATATTTAAGAACAGGATTAATGACAATTTAGCCAGTATAGTTTTTGTTTTCTTACAGAAGTGCACTTAATTTTGCATTTTGCTTAAAATAAGAACACAAATCCTCATTTAAGTGTACAAGTTAAGATTAAGCTCCTGAGAGTTAAGCCGTTTCAGCTGACTGATGGAAGTCATTCCCATCATTTCTCAGGAAGTCAACTATGGATATCAAGTTTTAAGTTATACTTTACATAAACACTCAACATGAAACCTTTGGAAGTTTGTAATTTGCTAAGCCTGATCACTAAAGTATTCACCAAGCACAGCTACAAATTGAAAGATTTTTGTCCTCCCATCTGTGAAAGATAAATGGGAGAAAAATTAACTCAGAGCAAGAACATAAACTTTAAGCCTTCACATTTCAGATCTGATTTCTAATGACAGTGCAAGACAAATTATTTGCTTTCTCCTTACAGTTACTACCGTCCTAGTTTACTGAATACCAGTTTAAAAACTTATTACACTACTCAGCTTTTAACTTGCAAGTTAAAAGGATATCTTTGAAATGATAACTACATATTGTCTGAAAATATTTTGGCACTGGCACAGAATCTGCATAGAATAGCCCAAGCTTTAACTTAATTATCCTTTTACAAGAACTGTGGTTTGAGAAAATACAACAACTTCGTAAACATAATAATCACTAAGAGTGATTGCCTTTGGCAGTAATGTCCCAAAGCAAGTTTGGATATCCAAGATAAACCATGATTCCCATTCTTTCTGTCTGTACTTTTCAGTTAATATAAAAATTCAAAAGCAAATGAAAATGGTGTGTCTAACAGTGTACAAGCAAACAAAACACAAGTTTCTGTCAGAGCAACATATTACCAACAATAATGAAACCAGTCAACAAGAGTATGTTACAGAAACTGCAACCCAACAATAAAAACTGAAAAGTTACATTATTTTTTGAACTAATGGAAGTTTAGATGCAGTTACAGAAGCAGTGTGTAATAATCATTATGCTACTTACAGTGTACTTTAATCCCAGATACACTACCCATGTATTGTAACCCCTTTGTATATACTGTAAGACACCCAAAAGCACAGAAGCCACTTATCTCTGCCTAAAAACATTGCAGGTATTTTGAAAGCAATTTAGAACTAAGAAACATGATAATTAGCTAATACTAAGACAGTAAAACACTGTAATTCAAATTCTATATGCAATAGGTAAGATTAGGATAAATTAAAGCAAGCACACACAATTCCCAAAAACCAAGCTTCTTCCCAACTGATTTCATGTCCCCTTTCTTTATGTTCCCATACCTTTTTCTGTGCTGATTCATTGCCTTACCTTATCTTGCCCAGTTCCTACAACTTCTGTATTAACCCACCAACCTTTAGGCTGCTCACCTATGCAAAATACTGCAAGTTTTCACAAGTCCAGTTCTACATTTGAATTGGATGTGTTCTCTCTAATAGCTGATCATTAAAAGAAGCTAATTATTACTGTGTTTGTAAACATATGTGCTTTGATACTACTGTACAACTCCAAGTAAATTACTTGACTCTGATCATTTTCAATATTAGTAAACTAACATCCCCACACTCCTTCATAAATTCCAACCCATTTATGTTAACTATCTAAATATGCAGCTCAATTCCTGTACATTACCCCCTAAAGTACAGCAGGAGAAAACTGTTTGGTTTAGTTGGAAGTCAGTACTGTTTAACAAGGAGCACTTTTAATTTACATTATTTCAGTCATCCTGTATATGCCTGTAATGTCTCAAGTGAGAGGGAAGCAAAATGTAGTACAGAAGAGAATAGAAGCAGTTAGAAAACTTTTAAATAATACAGGATAGAACCACAAGAAGATTATATTCATACCTTGCTTCTGCTGTGCCTGCTAGTAAAAGCCTGTAGTATGATGCAAGAAGGGCTGCTTGTCAAATTTTGAAACCTGCCTAGTGCTGCAGGCTGATATAAATTCTCCTGCTGCAGCAGTGACTGTTGCAGGCAGTCCTATAACACCTTCAAACGGGAACATGAGCATGTTAACTGTGCCCTTTCTAACAGCCCCACACAGCAGCAGCATTTATCAATTAACCCCAGTGGTGTAATTTTTCTGTTATTCAACCTAAATTGCATTAATTCTTGACTGCTGAGGCAATATATTTTGTCTATTACATTCACTGAACTATGATAAAACTGGATAGAACAAATTTGTACGGTTATTTGTATGGTTACGTTAATTTCAGCCATTTTTGTAACTTACTATGTATTGAAGCAAGAGCACATCTAGGCTTCCTTGATGCTCATCAAATAGCCTAGGGAACAAGAAACAATCATAAGATTCTAAAAACTCAGTCTGCTACTTGTGTGGTACTGTACATTACTCATTTGAGAGTTTCCCTAGGGAATCTTCTAAAGTGGACACTTTTCAGAAGTCTCATTACATTTTTAAGTGTTTACAATCTCTGCCAAGTCACTGCTATAGACTTATGCCATCAATTGTGAAATATGACCTTAGCTGAAGCACATCTAGTAGCTTTGTTAGTTAAAAAAAGCACTAAAATAGATTTATAAATAATGCTTAAGATCCATATGAAAAGCTGAAAAGCACCACAAAACCCACTAGCACAATGTGCACATTAGGCACAGTCTAATGTGTGCCTGTAAATGCACACACTTCATAGAGAAGCTTTTACAGTTCTCCTGGAAATAAAATGAAGTTCTGGGAAGTAGCAACCACCATCACCGAGAAGCCAGCCGATAAATTCTCTGTACTCACTAGGTGCCAGCCCCCCACCAAAATCCCCACCTTATTCAGGAGACAAACAGTGAGCCACTCACGAATCAGCTGCTAAACTGCTGCAGTTTACACCTTAATGGCCTCTTAAAGCAAACAAACAAGAATTACCATAAGGCCATACTGTAAACTCATTTACAAATAGTTTAATCATGCATGTGCAAGAGGACTGCAAAACTGCCTATAGAAAAAAGTGCACTACCTGCCCCAAGATATGCCACCATCATTTCTGACTTAAAAAACCCAAACTTACTGATATCCAGTTCAACTGTTAACACTTCACCCAAATGTACAGCTGCTGGGCAGAACTGTGCTATTCAAATAAACTAAAAATATAGTTAGAGAAAGAAGGAATGGTCTACTCCCTGTGTATCTGCACCAGCAAAAAGGTTTCACGCCTTGAAAATAAAGTGGTTTTATTCAAATATTAAAAAAAACCCCAAAAGTCCCAAATTATACAATATTTAGCAAAGAATAAAGGATATTCAGCTTCTAGATTTCTGAGATTTTTGCCAAATTTCCATTTAATAATGGTTTTGCTTTCACTACTAACATAAGAGTAATATAGTCACAAATACAGATTTGAAGCCCAAAAAAAGTTTAAATAAAATCTGTTATTAGGATTAGCCTATCAGTATCTCAGCAAATAGCTTTTAACAAACAAAATTTAACATCAAACATTTTTAGTTGTAATTTTTAGTTGCATTTTATTCACAACTCTAGACTTGTATTTCAAAGACAACACTGGCTCACTCTTTCTAGTTTTATGTTTTTACCTGTCGCTATGTAGTTACAAAGTTTCCTACAACTATCCACTTCAAAACAGTTGATTCACACTGAAAGGTAATCAATGATGTGACTCCGTTGAAACAGTCTGGTATTGGAATTAATTCATAGAAAGCCTTTGCAAAGAATGCAGACCAAGATCTATCAGAAATCACTCAGACCACAATATTACTCCTAGAAGTACGATATAGAAACAACACTTCTGCTGTTCACTACTGCTAGACTTTATTATTCCATGATCAGAAGTATTCTTCTGTGACACATCCTTGTTCGATTTGAAGTCAAGATTATAGAAGGTACATTTCCCTTGTACAGCACACTCAAGCAATAATATTTCATACTGAAGAGTAACTTTACAAGCTCACTAATACAGTATGATAGGACCCTACTGATAAGAATCCAGTGCCCCCTCCTTAAGGCACTGGTGGCTTCAGAAGTCAGCACCAATGAAATAGTACCACTGCATTCAGTCATCAATGCAAGAGCAGTCTGACATGTCACATAACAACTGATTCTATCTCTACTTATCAGAATAAACTATCTCCTGCTGGTCAACTTTCAATCATTTATTTAGCGAGAGTACACCACTCATCATTACCTACTTTAGTCTGTCCTGAAGGCTTCAGCTGAACCCATTTTTTTTCTTCAGACATCATCCTACAACTTCAAAAAGGCATCCTTCCCATAGAAAGCTTATAACCAGTAATGCTAAACTGATATGGTAATCAAACCTTCAGAGAGGTAGTATGAATGTGATACTTCTGACAGTGTTAAAATGCTTTTCACTTTGATATGAAACTATTTTAAAACCATACCATTTACAGTTAGCAAGTTACATCCATTTAACAAATAGAATTCTATATTACATCTGAAAAAAGAAATACAAACTCTTCAAGAGAAGTAAATTTAAATTTAGCAGACATACATGAAGTTGTGCTTTCTGGGACTAGTGAATAGGGACTTAACAGAATAATGAACTGTAAAGCAGTAAGCAAATGTACTGACACTTAGGGACTAAAATCATTATAAAAGAAAACACATTTGTGAAGGTCAGATGATCAACATAACACTGTAGGCAGAGAAAATCCAAGACAAATAACTTGAACTTTAGATTTTGAAGAGCACTTTGTTGCACTTTAGTAGTAGAAATATTTCAAGACCCTAAGTGGCCATAAGTATCTTAAAATAAGAGTCATAATGTACACTTAAACCCAAAGAGTCCTACAGAAACTAGAAGCTTATCTAAGTTTCTGGTATATGTTGTACCTCTGAGACAAAACACACATTGCTCTAGAACTACAGAGCCACAGGACAAGCTGGAAATGCTCTCCCAACCTCTGTTATCAGAAAAAGTTCTGGAACTTAGGGAGGGAGAATGTAAGTACTGCACAAGAAAGGTTCACCTTGCTACTAAAAAAAAAAGGGAAGAAAATATAAAAAAATAAAAAAGTTTGTCTGAAGTCTATGTAGCACCTTCTCTTCATTATTTTCATTTCCTCTATACATTCTTTTCTAGTCCAACAATTTTTAGGAATGGAGTAGCACAACTGACCAATTGGTATGTATTACTCAGAATTTCTGTAATGATAGGGATAACAATATTGTTAATAAAATAAATAAATACCACAAGGCTCAAGCTTAGAGAACAATTTACTGGACTAGATTTAATATTAGCTTGTTCATTACTTTTTAAGACCTAAAAAGTCATAACCAAATGCCTTTTAATAACAAAGATTAGCATAATGGCATCCTTCCTAGGAAAATTGCAAGTGCAGAGGAAGCTCTTTCAGGAACTGAATACTATCACCTGAAATTGTACAGCAAAAGAAGAAAGAGATAGCTGTCAGAGAGATAAGAAGGCAAGCATCCACATTCATAATGAGATCTGAACATTTGCCAATTAAATGCTTTTTGTAGCCCTGAAGTAGCAGGCAACTATTTAAGAATTTAAGACTTGTCCAGTCTAGCTGCACAAATACAGTATAGTATGACAGGAAATATTGAGCTTACTTTAGTACTAACAGTGGTACACCTGAGAGAATTAACACACTAACAATCACCACCCTGGTCCTTTTACATTTATGGCAATACAAACTGATGAGCAACACACACACTGCATTCTCAATTTCATGCTATGAAAGTCTACTCATCAGATTCTAAGAGAATAAAAAACATAAGGCAGCTGTCATGACACAGAAGAGATTCACAATGTTTTAACTACACTATCCTAAAACATTTCTAAGGCACACACAGCAAGCTATACATTAAAATTCATTATTTTATCTATTATAACTAGTTTACTTTTTCATGATACCACCAAAAAAACTCAAATTACAAGTAGCTGCAGCAGTTTACCTTTCTCCAAAATAAATTAAAAAAAAAAAATCACAAACAAAATGCCACAGAAACCTTGGGACCAAAGCTTCATGAAACATGAAAAACATATTTAAGAGTGACTTGGCTTTCCTTACAAACAAAAAAAAAAATTATTACCTCTGTTAATATTAACATTAGTTCTGCAGTAGGTCAAGTATATGACATAGCAGTTAATATTAGTTTGGTTGCCAGTTTAATTCAATTCTTATATTATTTCAATAAAAGCTGCAGATTACATCTGTGTCACCAAAGAAACCTGCCAAGTGCAGAAAACAGTATTTACTGACTGAAATCACATATGATATTGAATGCCCACAAAATATGACACTGTATTCACTACAGATTTTAAAGCATGCCACTGGTGCACTTTACTCCAAAGTAAAATCATTGGACACATAAATCAGATTTAAAAGATATACAGTAATATATATTTCCGAAGTACCTAAAAGAAAAGATCCAAAGGTAACATGTATCCTTGTTGCTTACATAGTTTAAAAAGTTATTTATCTGTATAAGCAAAGAGACAACAGGATGCTCTAATACCCAAGAAGAAAGGTCAGAGGTATAGTCATTTTCTCTTGTAATAGTATTAACACATATAACATCTCAGAAGTTTTGTAAATCAAAGTATGACATGGAACATAGGTAAAGACATGGGAGAGGAGGGAGGGGAAGAAAAAAATGACATATTCAAGTGCCAAAAGTAGCAGGGAAAAAGACTAGGATGCAGAAATACAAGTTGCGGGTCTTTGCATTCAAAGACAATAAGCCAGCTTTAGCTTGATGAGGAAAGTAGCAGTCAGACTACTGAAAAATCACAGCAGCTGTATTTTGAACAGATTGCAGAGATAGGAATATCAGCAGAGGGAGAAGGTACTTGAAGTACTCCAGATGGCAGATACAGAAACTTCATTTGCAAAGACCAAAAAAGAAAATCTGGTCTTGAAAATGTTATTTGGACAAGGAAGGAGTATATGAATAAAACATGACTGCGGACTCAAGGAGAAGAATAAAAAGAAAAGGCTATTCCCAAACAAGTGCCCTCCTGGGTGAGGGAGGATTATTACACTGTCAGCAACATTGCAAATGGCAGGCAAATGAGTTAAGTGTGAGAAAGAAGATAAAGAGCTCTGAAACATTCAAAATGTTTATGATGATAAAAAACACTTAAAGGAAATGCAAGACTGAATGAAGACACACAAAAAGCCATGAAATTCTACAAAGTTTACAGCAACTAAATACAGGAGATGCAGAGATTTCTACAAACGTTGCACACTTTGGAATTAGTGGGAAGAGGGTGCAGAAGTGGGAAGATGCTTGCAGCAAACAGCACTGGAAAGGCAGGAGAGGGTCAAGGCTGTGACAGCCAGGCAAGTTTCCCTACATCGTATGTCCTCTCATTTCCACAGACCTAAAGCATCTTAGTTACACATTTTATAAAAAGCCCAACTACACTTTGAAAATTTAAATTTAAATTTTAATTGTATTATTGTACCACCTGACTGACGCACAACAGCAACTACTTTCAATTACGATTTAAAAGCAAGACCATACTTTATTTAAACTAAAATTTGTGTTCTAACTACATGCTTCAATCAGTGTGGAGTTATTGAAAAATACAGAGAGCTAGAAAGAAAGTATTCTAATACCCTCTACTTGTAATGGTTCCCTGAAAAGGCTAAACTTGTTGAGTGACATCAAGCGGAAAAAAAAAAGTCCCCTTGTGTTTCAGTAAGATTTTCTTAAATGAAAAACAACAACTGTGCTTTAAAGGAGTGATTCAAAGAGATTTAAAAAAAATAAGAACAAGCCCTACAACAAATGCTAAGATGTCAGAAGAATTTTAGCTGCCCTGAAGAAGTTGCCCTCCCTGGGTTTGCTTGGTATCTTAATTTGCCTTTGGTTTCAAAACCCTAGGCTTGCCAAGAGCTATTCCTTTCAAAACCTCAGGAATTCCATTACTAGTTTTAAGCTAAATTAAAAGAAAATAGAAGCATTCAATGCATGGCAAAAGTATGCACAAAGTGTTTGTTGATACTCATAAATAGACTGAAAAATTTAGCCATGTCTGAAGGATAACTGCTGCACAGTCAATTCAGTTTTGCTCTGCCACGCTGCTAAGCAAAAAGCTACTGCTGTCAGTTCAGAGGAGCTCAGCATAAGATTGATACATTGTTACCAAGATCGAACATAGCACTAGGCCATTCATTTCTCACTTCAAGTTTAAATATAAACTACAGTTTGCATTTCTGCAGGAATAAAAGAGGAAATAGTGAGAGTTCCCTGTTTACAGCAACTGCTTCAACATCTCCATTAGGGAAAAATGTCTCACTGTCCTAAAGCACGGCAAATCCAGTCAAGTCTCCACCCTGTCGAACATCTTGCAACTAATGAAATAAAGACATTTCATCTCAGAAATTCACCTAGTATCGTGCTGATGAATATCTTTCCAATGTCCACAGTTTGGATCTGTCTCAAATCATATTTTATGATTCTCAGCAAGCTGTATTACAACAATCACATTTGCCCAATAAATCATAGTAAGAATTAAATTCCCCCACCTGCATATTGTGCCATGTGTCATACACAGGAAGGTAATATCCCTGTGGAAAGCATTTAAGAAAATCTTCATGAAAGACAAATGCTTCATCTGTGTCAAGGTGGGCAATCCCAGAAAATTAAGAATTACTATGCATTTAACTTCTTTGACAGAAGTGACAGGAGAACAGTGAAAATATCAACACACTATTTTAAACTGATCTCTCTAATGAGAGATCAAAGATCGCTATCTTGCATTAGAAACACAGGAATCCAGGTATATGTGATGGAGAGTTTATTTTACCCTTGGAAAGGCAGGAAATTAAAGCAACTTTTCAGCAGAGTCAGCAGCACCCAGTACAGATCAGCGGTTTACAGAAACCATCACCACCGTGTGAGTGACAGCAGCAGCATCTCAACCCTGCCAGGACCAAAATCACTATGAAGAAAAGCCAAGAAACAACGTGGGGCTCTAGTCTATCCTGACTTGGGCATACATACAGGAAAACTATCACCACCTCAGATATGCCAACTGCCCGACGGTATTTTACGTTTGCTACAAGCACAGACAATTAATACAGCATTTGTGAATTGGATTTTTCTCAACAGAAAAGTAAACAACACATATACAAGAAAAAGCTGAATATCAAGATATATTTGAGCATCTTTTCCATAAGATGCGTTTATCATAAATAAAGGAAAGAAAGAGAATCAGCTTAAAACCTACATTTGGGGTATTTTAAATCCTGGTCCAAAAATGTACCAACACAGAGGTGTTTCTATCTAAGCCAAAACAGAACCTAAACATCTATTACAAAAAAACAAAAACAAAAACAAACAACAACAAAAGAAAAACAAAACAAACAAAAAGCCCCCAGTTCCAGGAAAAGAAACAGCAGATCTAGTACGTGGCTGATTCTAGAAACTGAAGTAAATAAAGGCCATTCAGCATGGCCAGGTATGATTGCAATGACATGCAACACAATGACTTTACACTTGCAGTATCTGAGGGGAACACTCTGCCTAACACAGATACTAGTATTACTTTGTTGACTGAGATTCAAGCAAAAAGTTCAGAGATTACCCTGGACTGCCTGAGAAGTCAGTAACAGATTACATATCACTCCTGTGACAAGGAGCTTCTCATCTCACTACTCCACATATGGATGTAAAAGCATTTTAGAAAAAGAACAAAATAAAACATGAAATTAAAGTACTCTGAGACATGAGAAGGAAACAGTCAGTAATCACAATGCCATTTCCACTAATTAGAAAAGAATGCATATAGTCAGTCCCAAGCATGCAATAATCATGAATTTTTATTGTATAAACATCAGAAAAAAGTTATTAGTCCTTTTTATTTAAGCCAAGAGGTAATTATTTCTGTTGTCATTTAAGGCTTGAGGGGAAAACTGAAATTGTGGAGAATCCCATGGTTGCAGGAAGAGGGAACTCAATAGTGAACTAAATTCACCATCATGATTGTTGCCACCCTGCCAGATGCAGTGAAGATGAAGCTTTGAAAAAAGTGCACTATAGTTGGAGAATCCATTACATACATACTCAGACATTTGTATGCACACAAACTTATATGAGAAAGCACCACATATCTGTTTATCACCAGCTCAAGTTTAAAAAGACTTGTCACATCTAGCACTGATTACACAGAAGGGCCAACAACAAAAGATGATGTTTAAGAGGGCAAAACTGAAAGTCTATTACAACTGCTGTTCTACAACTCTTACACAACCAAAATACCATCTGCATGCCCTACATGAAATTAGACATCTCTGGACAGTAGTTTTCAGCCAACAGTTCCTCAAATTGTTTTGATTTAAAAAAAAAACAAAAAACAGTAGCAGACAAAAAGGAAACCCATCACATTTTTACAGAAAACGTTACTTAAAAGCTGTAGATAGGTCATCTCTTCCAGAAGTAGCTACTGCCCAGTTACTCATCACCACTGAGCAAAGAGACTACCACCCATACAGACTTGCAACAGAGTGAATCATGTAAGAGCACACTAATCCACTCTGGGAAAAATTAGTCAAGGTAACTGACCAGAGAAGGTAGGCTGAGCTAATACTGTCCATTTAATGGCTGATTATGCCTAAAGCATGCAACACTCGGCCATAAAGCATATGGCTTCTCTGGTGGAAAGGATTATTACACATGGTAAATCTATGGCAGAGGAGAGAGAAATGGATGGGGGACACTGTATCTACAATTTTCCCAGATATTAGAGCAGAAAAAAGAAAGATAAAAATCAATGCCTATCCATATCCTGAAACATTTACTACAACCTCTATGATGGGCTGAATAAGATAGATTTTTGCAAACCACTAACCATTAGAGAGTTACTTAGGAAGAGAAGTCACAGATTGCCTCCCCAGAAACTGTGAAGTTGGAATGTGTATCTCACATCAGCCTAATAGCTTTCATAGATTTGTTCTGTCTCTTTATCTTCTTGTTACTGCAAAATACACTGCCATTTTCTTAGTGGACACTGATCACTAACTTTCCTTATTTAAGTCTTTTAAATTTGAAAATTCAATATACATTGAATTCATTCATTTGTGCAGTAATTTGATGAACACCAGTTGCATGAAACAATAGGTACCAATTTTTTTTTAGTTAGTTACTATACAAAGGCCAGATACTTATCCCCAAATCCCTTCAGAGCACATAATGAAATCAGACACACAGTACCCTGGCTGAAGGGGTCTTAGAAGCAAATATTCCCATGAACCATAACCAAACTCTCTTCAAATGTACCTGTACCATCCTAACTTCACAGAATTAGGCCAGTATCAAATATACTTTACACTGGCATAATGTGTCACTGTCACCCAAAGAAACAGACACACCCTGCTCCCCTTGCTGCTTGCTTCCATCCCCATCTCCGCGCCAGCACAAATGTTTGTGCAGCAAACTGATCCAGCTCAAAGCGAACCCTTCCCTGCCTGCCCCTCCCCCAGGTTAGCTCAACCCTCAGCCCAGCTCACCACACAGCCATACAAGTATTTGCCTGCACAAAGGAGGAAGCAGCAGAGCAGGGTGGAAGCAAACAGCACCATGTTTTTCAATGGTGGAGCTGCTCTGTGCCAGCTGTATGCCAATGCAAAGCAGGAGCAGTAGAGCCAGGCCTGTGGTGTGCCACTCGTGCCCTTCCTCCCTGGGATCCCAGCCCTCCACTCACACAGCCACTGACAGCTATGCAATGCCCAGGGAGTCGCTTCAGGGTGCCTGAGTCAACCAACTCTACCAAGAAAACAAATAGCTGCTAATTTTCAGCCAGTGCAGGTCCCTGAACCAGCTCCCACTGCAATCCTCACCAACAAAAGGAAGGAAGGATGCTGGGAAGGTGGGAGGTCCAATTTTTATCAGCTTGGGATGCTGGGGAAACACCCAGACACATTTTAAATTTCAACTTGCCTGCACAGCTGAATTTTTTTTCCTAAGATTAAACCTTATTCCAATCTTTCCAGGAACCTAAGCAGCCAGTCTACTTGGGTACAAGAAGCAAGAAGTGAGGCCAGTTCACAATAATAACCACCCTTCATATTCAATAAAACAAAGTTTAATTTCTCTAACTTAATGATAGTTTTACCAGATAATTGTTCTAAACATCACTGATTAAATGACCTCAGATATTTCCATAAGGAGAACACACATGGAACAAAACCACTGCAGCCAAGTATCATCTTAACCATTGTTCAGTACATACAAGGCATTTAAATGGTTCTGGTGATTAAAGTCAACAGACCTAACAAAGCTCTCTACTCAGGTGTGAATTTCATCCATTATTGAAAAACTTTTTTTTGTAGTTTTGTTTAAACTACAAGTCCCAATGATCACAGAAGTGATCAAAATTAATTTCAATGAGGTCATAATCAGATACCTAATAAACATGGATGCAGCTACTTTCAAGCTAACTTTTGAACAACTAAGTGCTCTAAGTAGGAGCACAGACTGCTAGCACAATCTTTTTAACTTATAAACAATGGGATTTATAACTGAATTGTTAAATTAAGCAGAGAACTATTTCCATGCAAAGTAAATGTATGTTTATGTTCATCCAGTCCACAAAGAAACATAATCACATAAATTCAAAAGGTAAGACATATCAACATTACAGTTCAAGAACTGAAGTGCAGAATCAGATGCTTTTATTCAGAAAGCCAGTCTTCTCAAGTACCACACATTGTATTTTTCCAGTTAATGAAATTCTCTTCCACAGACTACCACTTGCCTATGGCAGCATTTTTCAAAGCAACTGATCTTCTCTTTAACAGAAATTTCTTCTATGATGAAAAAGTGTTCCAAAGTACTCTGCCTATAAAAATTTTAGAGATGAACAGTTTATTTTGACTACAACTCACCACCAACACTTGACACAAAACACTGAACTTGAAAGTGAGCAAAATCCTGAAAAGCTATTTAACCATATATTCATATATTCAAACTGCTGGCACACTGTTTCAACAAGCATTTCCAAGGCATTCCTGACATGGAAGTAAATAAACTCAGGGACTCTCAGTCAAGGAATAAGGTTGACAATTTCATTCTCTTTAGTGTGGAGTTAGCAGTACTTGGACCTGAAGTGGTGATTTATACTGATAGAGGTTTCCTTCCAAGCATGCATAGACAGGTGTATTGTTCAAATGTACTTACTAATCAAGGACAACAGACAATGAATTTCCCTGGCAGTTCTGCTGATTTAAAAAACAAAAACCCAGAATGCTTATTGCATCTGAACCCGTATATCTTAATACCAAGCCACTTTTAACAGAGCAATAAATCTTTAAAAACCAGTTTTCATTTCACTAAATACAAATATACTGTAGAATTAGCAGAACAGATTAAATGATACAGGTTCATGATATGGAATTATTGCTAATGTTAACACCATCAAAGACGTATTCAGAGAACTCTTTTTGATCATTACACTAAACATCACTTTGTCACTAGGTCTTAAAGTTAAGAAACAAATGCAGGAATATTTAGAAGCCGCTAATAAAATGCTTGTTAAAAATATCAATATTAAACCACAGTTGGCAATTTTTCAACACTTACTAAAATCTATCTTGATTCCTACACTATTTCTTCATTGCAATAAAGCATTACTTTCAACTCACAATCCAACAATATTCCTAGTGATTTCTAATCATGATTATAGCATCTTATGCAATGACTTCGAACAAGATGCAGTGACCAGGAAGATGCAAAAATAGGCATTCTTCTTCAAAAATTTCAAGTTTAGATGAGCACTCAAGCCAAATCAGTACTGAAACACATTTTGACGTCTGCGTGTCTTCAGATCTACCCTTGCTACATTTACGTGCAGCGATATGTCACAGAAGGGCAGTTTAAAATGACGAGGAAGGGAGCTCGGTGTGGCTTTCATTCACACACACAGCACCGCTTCCAAGAGCCTGCAGGACTCCCTTCCCAGCCCACCGACCCGACAGAGCTCCCAGTTAGTCTCAGGGCTCTGCTCAGCAATGTGGAGCACCAAACACCCTTGTTTTGGCAGGCATGCGACGGACACAGCTGACCTAGAGCAAGGTGCGAGGCTTGACAGGTGACACGGGACGAGACACAACCATCAGACACAACCATCAGACACAACCATCAGACACGCCGAGCAACGAGGAGGCGGCCGGGACCGCTCCCCGCGCCAGACCTGCCTCCAGCACAGCCACAGCAGCGACAAATTTACCGCCTCGTCTTTTGTTTCTACACTCGCACCCGGCTCGCCCGGCCCCGCTCCCGCGCGGGCCCAGAGCGAGCAGCGATCCCGCCGTGCCCGGCCTTCCCCGCCCGGGAGCGGCCCCGGCCGGCAGCCCCCGCGCCCCTGGGGCCCGGCCGCCACCGCGCTCCGCGCCGGACCCCGGGAACGAGAAGCGGGTCCCACCGCGGGCACGTCCCAGCCCGGCCCCCGGGAGGAGCCACACTCGGGCTGCTCCGGGCCCGGGGGGCTGCTCTGGGAGGGGGCGGCAGCGGAGCCGGCAGGCACCCCGCGGGAAGGAGCCGGGGAAGGGGCGAGGAGCAGCACCCACCTGGGCCATGAGCCCCGCGCTGGCCGCCGGGCCGGGCCGCCTGTGACGGGCGAGACGGCGGCCCCGCGTCGGGCCGGGGCACGGCTGCGCCTCCGACCGCGGCAGCGACAGGGCCGCGCTCTGGGCCGGACCCTGCCCGGCTCCGCTTCCGGAGCGCGGCGCGATCGCCTTCCGGGGCAGCGCCCCGAGCCGCGGGCGGGCGGAGCGGCACCCCGGCGCACCGCACACGGGCACCCCGGCACACCGGCACCCCGGCAGCCCGGCACCCCGACACACGGGCACACAGGCACACGGGCACACCGGCACACGGGCACCCTGGCACACCGGCACACCGGCACCCCGGCACACCGGCACCCCGGCACACGGGCACACGGGCACCCCGCCACACAGCCACACGGGCACCCCGGCACACCGCCACACAGCCACACGGGCACCCCGCCACACAGCCACACGGGGCACCCACCACACAGCCACACCGGCACACGGGCACACCGGCACACAGCCACATGGGCACCCCGGCGCACCACCACATGGGCACCCCGCCACACGGGCACCCCGGCACACAGCCACACCGGCACACCGGCACCCCGGCACACGGGCACACCGGCACACCGCCACACCGCCACACCGCCACACCGGCACACAGCCACACCGCCACACCGCCACACCGGCACACAGCCACACCGCCACACCGGCACACAGCCACACCGCCACACCGGCACACAGCCACACGGGCACCCCGGCACACAGCCACACCGGCACACACCGCCACACCGGCACCCCGGCACACCGCCACACCGGCACACGGGCACCCCGCCACACAGCCACACCGGCACACCGGGCCCACGGGCTGCGCCGGGAGCGGCGCCGGGCCGGCGGGGAGGGAGGCGGCCGCGGAGCGTGTCGTACTGCTTCCTCGGGTTTAAACAAACAAACAAATAAATAAACAAAACGTTAAATCTGTAAGTGCGCGCACGGCTCTGGGAGGGCTGGCTCGGTTCGCTGCAGCCGTCGGAGTTGGGCTGCGTTGGTAAGGCTGGGCTGAATGCGGCTGAACGCGAAGGCGGGAGCTGCACACGCTAAACACAAAGATACGGCTCGATTAATGTGGGAAACAAGAACTAGAGGAGGTGCCACCTGTGCAGGTCTGTGGAAACGCTAAACGCTCCTGTGAGCCAGTGCAAAACCCCACACGCGTGTTCGTGCTCTCGCTACCTCCGTGTCACCGTGTCTGTTCCCTCCACAGACCAATACGTGTGACGGGTCCTGGACCAGAAGGCACTGTCATCTGCTGTTAATATTGAAAGTGTAGGTTTTGTCCCAACATACACAGAAACGCACTGCTCACAGAGCAGCCAGCAGCCTGCATGAAATTCAGCTTTGTCTCTTCTTGTTATCCATCTGCTTTGGCCATAATCTAACTTCTGAACTCTTCAGCAGCAGTGCCTTGCACCAAGCTGCTTCATAGAACAGGTCTGTCTATCTCTGAATTTGTCAGGGGTTGTGCAACTCCTCTTTTGACTCTGTTTCAGTTACCTCATGATAAGGAGAATAGTAAATCTTGCTCTCACAGTTGCTCACTTTCTTCCCTTCCCTGGACAGTTACTGATTTGTAGCAGAAATGTTGAAAGTAAATGGATCACAGTACTCTGCTATCCTAATACTCATTTAATCTGTAGGTTGTGTGAGAGCTGGAAAAGCTAAAGTCCATGCAGAAATTTTCTTCAGATGGACATGCTAGAAAGGTAATAATACCTAGAACGAAAAGGGTGGAGAGAGCACAGCTGTGGTTTAGCATTTGTACCACTGCAGCTGTTGGCTCCTGTGCATGTGAGTCAGGATCCAGAGGACTAGATGGATAAAGCAGAGCAAATGGGATTTTCCTATATCTGAGTCATGTAATAGGTGAAGTCATGTAGCAAACACTGTCATCTAACATACAGCATGTGCTCGTATGCCATAAACATAGTATACCAATATATAAACCATAATATACCATTTATACCAATATTGCTACAAAGCAATAGGCTGTTCTTGAACATCTGCAGGATTCCTTGTGACCTTCAGGTCATAGGACTTGCCCTAAAGTCTGTTCAGATGCAGTTGTTGGTCCCGATCTGAGTGCACATTCAACAAAGTTTTGTGCCTTGCAATTTTCTCCTAGCCTTTTCAGCAGTGTGTGGATGAGCAAAGAACAAAGTTTTGATGTGTCTTTTCTTCTGGATCATTTATTTATTTTCTCCTCACTCTAACTCTCACCACACCTTCACCAGTCCATTTGAATGGCTGCACTTAAATTATATCAGGATTTGTATTAAATTAGGACAGCTCAGCATCTCTTTGACAGTCAAGTTCAACATCTTCATCAAAGGTGAGGTGCTGTGTTTATTCATATGTGAAATTGGTCATCCTTACTGTTTACCTGAGTGTTACCTTACCTAGCTCGCCCAGATTTCCTGACAGACCGATTCAGTGTTTAGATACTGGAGCTGCACTTTGTGGCTGTTCTGTGTAACCAGCCTGTGCCAGTTCTGGGCCCCTCACTGTAAGAAAGGCATTGAGGTGCTGGAGTGTGTCCAGAGAAGGGCAACAGAGCTGGGGAATGGTCTAGAGGGTAAGTCACATGAGGGGCACCTGAGGGAGCTGAGATTGCTTAGCCTGGAAAAAGGGAGGGGGAAACATTATTGTTCTCCACAACTACCTGAAAAGAGGCTGTAGTAAGGTGGGGCTCATCTTTTCACATGCATCTGGCCACAGGACAAGAGGAAATGGCCTCAAGCTCCACCAGGGAAGGTTCAGGTTGGACACCAGAAAGAATTTCTTCACAGAAAGGGTTGCACTGGAATGGACTGGCCAGGGAAGGTGGTGGAGTCTAGTTGTCAAGCTGGTGATTGGTTACAGGTTGGACTCAGGGATCTTAGAAGTCTTTTCCAACCTAATTGAGTCCGTAATTTATCTGATTAAAACAGTATTTTCATATTTATTTTGTATTCATTCTTAATATCTGGACCTGACAAAGAGAGGACTCTTGTGGAACAGAACACCAAATTCCGCATTGTGTTTCTGCAGTTTCCTTTCATATGCTGTTCAGAGATTCCTGGCAACAAACTTCTCAAGGCCATGACTTATATCTCTTTTTTTTCAAGAACTTTGGACCCTTTCACATTTCATGTGTATTTTGTCTTCTCATCAGGGAAGTGTTTTCTGACTGGTGTGAGATACGTCTACACCAGCACAAAGCCTGGATGTGCTTTTGGGGAGGAATATGGACTCAGATCCTTAACATTGCAACTATAACTTCTACTCTTGCAGTAAACATGGGAGAACATACAGTTTCTCTTAAAAATAAACTCATAGCAAACAGCTTCATGACAAATTGAAGAACTTTACAGTCACTTTGTTTTGTAATACAGAAGGCCTTTGATATTCCTGTAGGCACCACCTAACAGAGCTATAGGTGAGGGCTGTACCATAAACATTCTCTCCGGGTTTATGACTGCAGTGAAACCATGTTTCTGGTTGAAATGCAGTGCAGAATCTTGTGTACTTTCTTTGCTATAGGAGACTACCTACAGTAACTGTATTCTGATCCACATTTTCCAAAATTTCCCACTTAAAAACCCTTCTTTTTAAAAATAAAAACCCACACATTCAGACTATGACGACATTTCAGAAGCTGGAGAACAAATTTGCAAAGAGAGAGAATTGGACTTAGTGTGCTAGCTGAACAGAGTAACTCCAGTCACATCACAATTTGTATCCCCTCATGTGTGGCATGTTAAGTAGAACAACCCTTTGTATATCACATCAAGAAGTTTTTGTTTTCACAACCAAACAAACCCCCTGCATACAGTAAAGGCCATACAGCAGCTACTTATGGCCAGATCCTGCCCTTCTTATGAAAGCACACCTCCACAGTACAGTTAATATTTGGGTTTTTTTTTCAGAAGGAAGTGCAAAATTGAGCTAGTTTAAACCAGTAGTTTACTGCTTCATTGAGTATTGTCATTAGTTGTGATTTCACTTAAAAGTGAAAAAGGAAGTATAAATCCAATAGCAAGTAAAGATGTCTTGCAGCTGGACGTTTTAATTCACATAGGGATTTTTTTTTCCTGAAATGACTCTGGAATATGACAAACTTTCTGCTCTTACAGGGAAAAGTGGAAGAGACTTGGTCATTCAGGAATTCTGATGCCATATTTGTATTGTAATTTGGCTTTCCTTAGTTTTATAAATTGTCTTGTCCTTGTACAAATAAACTGCTGACAAGGCCAAAGGATCCATGAGTTCTAAGTGATAGTCTATGAAGGACAGGGTAGTTGTTGTGACAGTTTGTCAGTAAACTTTTAAAGATAAAAGAATGAGTTGCAAAAATGTAATTTTAAACTTGGATATCCCCTCTGACCTCATTTTAGTCTGAGCTTTCTGTCTGATGTATTATATAGTTTATTCTTAGAGATGCTAGTTGTTTGGTCATTTATCATTTGAATATTGCAAGCCTGAAAAACATCCTTGCAAGTGAAGCTGCTTTTTGGGCCTCACAAGTGTCAATATACTAATTCAGTTCTTCTCACAAGTTAATGTTCTGTGTAACCAAATTGAACTGGGTTTATTTTCCTAAAAAAGGCTGTCATATGCAGTTCCTGTAACTTCTTGGTGATTGTTTCCCTGGAGAACCATCCGTTTATTGAATGTACACACATCTGTTTCCAGGTTATTATGCCTGTAATAAGCAAGTGGAATATAAATCAAATTAAGGGCCTCAGAACTGTGTACACTTGACTATGTGCTATGTACAAAACAGTGTCCAAAGAACACCATCACATTGGCAGACTTTTAACAATCAGGCAAGTTGTGCAGCTGTGATTTTGACTTCCTTGTGGGCACCACATATGATAGAATTAGGTTGCCTATCATATAGCATTTTTCTATTTTGTCCTTTTGGGGGACAGAATAGAGGCCTCTCACAGGAGGAAACAGTTGTAAATCTCTGCATGCAGCAAGTACCCTTTGCCTCATTCATTTAGTGACTAAATACTTAGATATTCTCAGGGCATTTGTCATGGTGTTAGTTGATACTTCATTAGCATTAGTGGAATTATGTCTGTGCTTCTTTTGCAAGAGAAGCAATAGAGTTTCATTTTGCTTACAAGAAAATGTGGGTGAGGTCTGCAGCAGGTCTTGGTACTGCAGAGCTGGGATTTGTGGCAGTGAGTGTTGAAGAACCTTGGTGGTGGTGAATTCAATTGCATCTGGTTCTCTGTCCAGGTTTCCTATGTGGTATGTGATGGAAGCAAGTGGACAAACAGGACACTTGGGATCCGTTCTGAAAAAGATGCTGGCTAAACTTTTCTCTGTGAAATGACATTTATGTGACTGAAATCACAATGACTGGAGAATAGTGCTAAATAATCTTGACAGATGCTGGGCTTGTGTCAGTTGTGTCCCATGAGCCAGCATTGCAACTGCTTTTGGATTGGAAAACTTGTGGTGGACTGTGCACATTTGCCTCAGCCACTACAGTGCTAATTCAGGAATGTTCAGTTAAGTCCACACTTCGAGTTCATGATCAGGACACTGACAAATACTTCATTTTGCCAACACAGGAAAGTGTTTCAGTGTTTCAGTGTTTCAGTGTTTCAGTGCAGAGGCAGAACAGGCTAGTACAGATACAAAACTTAAAAGTGTGTCCCTCAAAATCCTCAAAATAACAGAGTTGGAAGGAGCTGCTTGTTGCACTTGGAGTTCATGTCAGTGAATTTTTTTTGCTAGATACCTTTTGTGCAGAATGTACATATCCAAGGCTAGGAGAAGCCATCCTGTCCTTTTGCTGTAGTTCAGTGATTAGAGAGCCTGAAATTTGCTTGTGGGGGACATGGGTTTCATTTAATTCTCAATCTGTGCATTTATAATTTAGTATTTTCCACATACTCGGGGTGTGCTACAACCATCATAGAGTTATTACAGCTTCCTTAAGCTCTGGAATCAATCCACTGAAATTGTTTAATTGATCATCTGGGCTGGACTTTAGGAGTAGAATTAGTTTGCTGGGAGGTACATGTGACAGCAATCAGGGATGTTTTGGGAACATCACTGAGGAAAGAATTTACAGAAGGTAAACACCTTCATAGCTGGAAAACAACTGAGTGAGAATATTTGAGACCATATATTCAGATTTAAGGAACATAAGTGTTCATTTTCAGCATCTGAGCCCTCTAGTTGGAGCAGTCAGCAAGACTTGCCTCAGGTCACAGAAGCTAACCAGTGACAGAGAGGTGGGGTGAGGCTTTAGCATACAGACAAATACGTCAGACTGTGGAAAAATCAACATGGGTTTTTGTAGATAGAGGAGCTTTGTCATAATTATGAAGTTCTTTGACGAAATCAACAAACTGATAAGCCAGGGTGATACATTAATTGTAGTGATTTCAAAAGAGCCTGTGGCACAGTCTCTCAGCAGCGCTGCTGAAGAGTACTGGCTGTCACAGGCTAGGACGGCAGCCTCTCCTGTGAATTAGAAACTAGCTGAAAGAGAAGAGTTAACAAGGTAGCAATAAATAGTCATTTTTTGCAATGTGAGAGAGTAGATTGGACTCCCACAGGGATTCATGCTGGGACCTGCACTAGTTAGCATACTCAGAAATGGTCTTGGAAAGAGACTTGAGTGAAAGCAGCAGCACAGTTTGCTGCTGGTGCAAAATCCTGTGCAGTAGTGCACTACGAAGCTGACAGCAAGGAGTTTCAAAAGGATCTCCTTCTGCTGAACAGCATGGGTGCTAGACTAGAAGTGGAAATTTGGTCTCTAACTGTAAAGTATTGCAGGCAAAACCAACAAAAGAAATGTAAGCAAAGCAGTGCATTAGCAGCTAGTAAATTGAATGGAATACAGTGGCCATTGGTTCTGGTTTTCCCTAGCCAATGATTTACAAAAAGTGAATATATATCAAAATAGATTGTGCTGTACCTGACCTGTTCAGTCCTGGTCATTGAGCCCAGGAAGCAGAGCTGAGCTAGGGATACTTGTGTAGTCTCATGCAGCGTGGCCATTTGGCAGCTAATACAGGACAGAGACATGAAGATGGTCAGGGGGCTGGAAAAATGGTGTATTGCCTTGAGGAGGCAGCTACAGGAAGGACTCACAGGAACAACTGCTGTTGCCCACATGAAAAAATGTACCAGATTCTTCTCAGAGGTGCACAGTGACAATCTGAGAGGGAATGGACACATCCTGCTGAGTTCTGCTTGGATTGAGAGATTTGTTTATTTCCCTTTATTGCTCTCTTTCTCTCTTTCAGGCTCTTTCTCTCTTTCTATCATGAAGATGGTCGAATATCATAAGAAGTTGCCAAGAGAGGCATGTGGCCTCCTTCCAGGGAGATATCCAGAGTCTGACTAGACGTGCTCCTGAGCAACCTGGGCTGACTGGCCCCACTTTGACCAGTAGCTTGTCCTAAGTGGCCTCCAGAGGCCCATTGCAGCCCATGGCTTCTGGCTTCTCAAGGTGAGTTCTTACCACATGCTTGTGCCCTAATTATACATTATTTCAGATGGCATATTCATGACTGGAGTGGAATATATTTGCTCCAGGTTAACATCTACATATTAAAACTCAATTCAAGGACATTGTGGGATTAAGACCCTTTGGATTTGGCATCAAGAGTCAGCTATGGTACTTTCTGTCTAGTGGCTTGACAAAGTATTAAAATTCTTTATAAAATGTCAAGAAGAGGAGTTGATTGTCAGGGTGCAGCTATAGCAGGAGCCAGTAAGTGGTATTGCTGTCCATTCTTAAGGTTTTTGGTTTTTTACTGTCAATGTCTTCTTTAAACAAATGACATAATTAATTTGTCAGGCACTGAATAATGGGGAAGAGTTACCCTGGCACAGCATGTGCTGCCTTGTCACATGATGTGCTTGTATAGGTACGTATTCCCTGCATCTGGATCAAACCTGTCTCCAACAAGAAAGTCAGTAAAAAGGTGTTCTTCACCCTGATATGTCTAACTAGGGTCAGTGCTTCTTAGTACTTGTTAAGATCTTTGAAAGGTAAGATAATGCTGCTTGTGGCTGACTGCTTCTCTTTAACACCTGGCACGAATGGCATGAACAAACAATTCAGACTACAGCAACACCCTAAACTGCCCATCACTGTTTTCTCCTGCAATAAGAACTTTTATTTGTAAGCTGAAGATCCTGCCACAGCTCAGCAACTTAACAACTGTATATTCATCAGCAATACTTCCAGAATAAGCTGAGTCCTATAGTTTTAAAGAACAAATTTACTTCAACTTAATTACAGTCAGGCCTGAATAAAAATTAAAGGGTTTGCATGTCTGTTAGTCTGTATGTGGGTAGAAAGGCAGTGAGGTTAAGATAATAGTCTCAAAATGTATTCTCAAAAAACATTTAAAACCACAGCAGGGTGTGATTGTATGCAAATAAGTATTTTTGCAATAGCAGATTAAACACCTTATGGAATTTGTATGGAAAACTGCATGCTTGTACTTGATGCAAAGTATGATTAAGCACCAGTGTGTGGAGTTTTTGCCTTTGGTAAAAATTAAGGCAGATTTAAATCAATCAATGGTTTTTTCAGTCTTTTCACAGTGTATATTATAAATTATGAATGGTGACTACTAGAGAGAAAACATAACTTTCTCCTTGGGTCTGCACTGTTATAAGAATATGTCCTGCTAGGGTTTCCATTCAGTATATGCAGGCAGTAGCAGAAATTCTGGAGATAACACGGCAGCATGTAGGATCTGAGACAGTGAGGGAAGAAAAATGGCAAATTAATGTAAACTTTTACTAGAATAGCTCCTACTGTAAGTATTTTGCATCAGCTTACAGACAGCTTTTCATGAATGGGTGAATGAAGCATTTCAGGTTCCAGGACTACATTTAAAGAAACTTTTTTCATGTTCAAATATTGTTAAAATGACCCTCAGGCACCCAGTGCCTTTAGGGGCAGCAGGTACCTTCTCAAAAAGCTCTCCTTAGCAGTAGTGGAAAACCTGCATTGTCGCAGGCAGATAATCACTGTTCTACTTAGTCATTTGCATAGCTAAGGGACAACTATGGTTGGCAGAATGACTTAACTGTCTTTGGAAAATAGTCTTCAATGTTAACTTCTAATCTACATTACATACCAGAGTTGTGTATCTGCCTTTCCAAAACTCCTTTCTCTTACACACAAATTAGTGTGTCCTGTGACATTGGGAGTGATACCATGACTTCTCCTAGAAAATTGCCCAGGAAGAAGAAGTTTAAAGGAACATTTAAAGGTGCAACCTGATTTTTTTTTCTCCTAGCAGTGATAGAACTGATTTAGTAAAATCAGATGTAATGGTGATTGTTTTAATCCTGTGTTTTTCCTACATGGAGTATAAAAAATAAAATATATTACTTTAATTTAACTTTTATATAAATAATGACATAAATTGAACTCACAGCAATATGCAGTTTCTCTGGGATGGATATAGTACTTCAGGAAGAACATAAAAGCTTCCCTGAAGAAGTCAAATTATCATGTTGAGAAACAGTAAAACACACTCTCTGTCTTCCAAAACAATTCTGCCTACTCAGCAGTAAATCTACAGAGAGAACCCAAGCTCACACTGGCAGGCTGCTGCCTCTTAATCATAATTTGTTAGTGAAAGCAGTGGTCAAAGGAAGTGCAAGGTCAGCTGTTCTGAACACTGGTAGAGCAGGCTTCACTCTCCCTCATTCACGTGCCCTTGTCCCACAGACTCCAAAATCGCATCTGGGCACGAGCAGATAACTGAGCATTGTGATTTATTCAGACAGGTGGAAATTGGAGCACTCCAAAAAGCATCATCTACCCTCCCCTGGAAGGGTCTCACCCCTGCTCAGGGGAAGGCTCGGCTTATGAAGCTGTTGCTGAAGTACTGATCATACCCCGAGGTTTTAAGAGAAGAAAAGCATAAATGCCAGGGTTTTTTCATTTCTCCTCAACAGGAGAAAAAAACAACCTTACTACCATGTGGGCAGAAACCACCAAGTGAAGGTAATCCAAAGGGATGAACTACTCCAAGCCCTTGAAAAAAATAACTTTTAAAGTTAGAGCTGAGACAGCCAATGTAAAAGTTTTGTGGAAATAACTTTGGGCATGTTCCCTCAGAAGAGGCATAGAGGAAGAAAAGGTGACTAGTGGCAAAGCAGAATTATGGGTAATGGAATGTAAAGTTGTTTTTACACTGCCTCATTTTGCAGCCAGCACATTATTTCTCACTTTTAGGACTGCCTAAGTTCACACATAAGCCAGTAGAAGCAAACTACATAATTGCTTGAAACAAGAGAAATAAAAGCAGAGTTGTTCATGTAATGATATTTTAGGCAATAATTATTTCAAGCAGAAATAATTAGATTTCCCTTCAGTAGCATATAATAGATTACATTTTAAGGCAATTTAGGGACAAAATCAAAATACATACCAACATTATTCCCTCATGCAGAAACAAGTATGGGGAAGAGTCTGAAGGATGGAGACCAAGGAAGTCTTGCTCATAAGATTTTTCCTGAAGCAGTTTGGTTCAGGTGGGACTAATTCTATTAATAGAGATTTGCCCAATAGTGTTTGTTATTCCCCACTGCTTCACTGCTTGTAAGAGGAATGGAAGATGACAGAACAGTTTTTGCTTTAATTAAGCATTTTTTTAAAAAAGTCTTGTATTTACATTAAAGAACCCCAAAGAAACAGACCTTCAAGATGAAGTGAGAAAAGGTGAAGTTTACGAGCCTGCCTCTTGGGGAAGTTCATTGGACTGCTAAGAATAACAGCAGAGAGCTTCATTATGTCAGGAGAGCCAAACTGGTAACTGTGGACCATAGATGAGCTTTGACAAGGCTTTTTCTTCTCTCTCTGTCACACTCTTGGCCTTTCCTGAGATGTTCAATTAGCTGCTGTTTGTCAGAGCTCAGGGTTGGCTGCATGTCCTGGTTTTAAATGAGACCCACTCGTCAGTGCAGACCTCTGTGAAGCAGCCTGAAGTATTCGGGTTTTTTGTTCTGCTTTCAAAATTAGTGGGTACAGGATTATTTTGTCAAAGTATGAAGCAAGATGCTTAGAGCTTTTGTTCTTAAGTTTTTTTCCCAAGGCTACTCAATTCTGTACCAAACGTGTATCCACTTCAACCCTCAAACAGCCTTTTTGCTACAAATAGCAGATTTTCAGAATATTTTTGCTCTTTTTCCATCTCTCCTTTTTTAAAACCATAACAACATTTTTAATGCAAGTGACTTCCTGGAATACTGCTTTTTAAAGGATAAGTCTGATTTGCTAAAGATGGTGAATTCATAGACAGCAGTTGCTTCTCTTACCCACTATAGTCAGACTGAGTTGAGTTGCCACAGGATGAGAACTGTGCTGTGCTGAATGCTTCTTCAGATCAAAGTGGATGAAGGGTATAATTTTAGAGCTGAAATACATTGCTTACGGTTGGAGTAAAGAACTGCAGTTTATTAACCACCATTCCTATATTGCCCATTCAGATTGCAGGCCTTCAGGCCTGGAACTCTGCCTGCGCATTTTACATGTGCAGAATTCTCAGGATACAGTGTAAATAATAATATATCATCAGTGAAGGGAATAGCCCAGTGGGGCAATCCACAACTGAGTGAACCTTTCAGATACTGTGGAACAAGGCCAGCATTACTTCAAAAACATTTCTTTTTTCACAAAGTCAGTCAAATGCCTAAATTAAAATCCCACTCAATTGCTTTGGTCTTATCAGATAAAGTATCTGTGTGTTCATTTAATATGCCTTCATGCATTTTATCTTTATGCTTCATTTAAATATGAGAAGCAAACACATTTTATATAGTTGTTATTCTCCAATTACTACAAAAGCTTCTTGGAATCTTTGATCATGAGAATGTTATTTCAGACCCAGTTTTACTTTGCAATTACAAACTGTCTTCACTGAAGTTAGTTTGGATGCAATTCTAACCCCAGTAGAGTAAACCACAGTCAGTCCTCAAAAAAACAGGTATGACTATGGAGCAGTAAAGAGATCAGAATGAAGCCAAATAACTGAGTTGATTTATGTGGTGGTGGGGTTTTTTAGGCAGAAATTCTAACCAAAGCTGTAATGATAGCAAGCATCTGATGTGAAACATCAATGATTTAGCATTACAAGGCATTTACAAAATGTTATTATTATTAAAATACAGCAGATCAGCAAATTTTATTTTTTTGTATCAGGATACTAGGATAGAGGTTGAGCCCCAGCATTTTGGGTTCTTAGGGGTATTTTTGCACAAGGCCACAGAAAAGTGATGCAGGTGTATAATGGCTGCTAACCAAGTTCAACACGCTGGAGTGTGCACAGCTATTCAATGATCACAATGTATTCAGAGCTGTCACACAGACGAGTCTCTAGACTGAGGTAAGACTGAAGAGTGAAGGTAAGATTGAAGACACTACAGCATCAAAGTCAGATAAAGCTCAGGAGGTAACAGCAGCAATAAAACCAAGATTTTTGTCTTAGAGATCATTTGTCTAGTATTTATTGAGTGGTGAAGTAGCTGTAGCATAGAACAGAGGAGAATGATGGAACTTATAAAGGGCAAAACTTTTGGCAATTGTGCAAAATACAGTGTAAAAATAATTTTACTGCAAGTCAACAAGAAGGCATGCAGTAGCAATGAGTAGGTGACAAACTGACAAGTGGTTTGTTTAAATTTATGCATAGGGTATCTTCAGATTTCCAAAAGCCTTAGCTTAGTATTTGTAAAGGAATGCTGCAAAGTCTTAACTATCATGAAATATAAAACATTACTAGCTTACCAAGTAAATGCTTTACCTACGACATAAACTTCCATAAAGAAACCAGGAAATGACACCAAAAGTTAACTGCAAGCTCCTCAAACATAACTTCTCAACATTCTCCTTTTTACCTACTCAGAGTTCAGGTGCCTTGGGACCTGAATGGACCTTTAGGTGGAATAGAGTTATCACTCTACTCAGGACAGCAATTAAAACAAAAATAACCTGGATTCATTCTTACTTTAAAAAACATAGAGATGCTTTTATTAACAAACAGTCTAGATCAGAGGTTAAATAAAATGTGCAATTTGAAAAAAGCTGGTTTGTAGACTGAAAAAAAAGTGAGACATAGCAGAATTAACATACTAAGAAGAAAAAAAGCTATTGGTCACTTCAGGTGAAAGTATTTGCAAAGCAGAAGCCAGTAATAGATCAGATGAAATTTGTTTTCTGTCCTAAAATACAGAATTCCCCACAAGTGTGAGAATAAGAAGGGCCATCTTCTCATTTAACAAATGAACACCTTAAAAATAGTCATTATTAGGGGTGGAGTAGGACAAATACTGTATATTGCAATGTTAATGAAGTTCTCTTTGTGGCCTAATCACTGTCATATCACTGACATTCAAAAGATATTTACTATGAAAATCAAGATAGAAATTTTAATTTTGGATGTGTAGGCAAGACTGTTTCACTAGAAACTCACCTGACTTCATGTGCTAGCTTAAAACAGTTTCAAAAATAGAAAAATGTAAATAGTATGAATATAACATAGTGAATGTTATGTAAATCCCAACTATATATATATACACACATATATACATATAACATGAATTTCTCATTGTTGCTATTCTTTTCATACCATCCTAATTCTCATTTCTTTCCCCTCTTAAGTGAAACTGTTCTTCCCTGCTGTATGCAGGAAAATTAGAAGCTCCAACACACTTGGAAGCTAAAGATTCATTTGTAGTATCCATCAAGCAGTAAGTAGTCAAAGAAGTTTATTAACTTTATCAACATTGAGTTGTAAAAAGTAATTATTTTAACTGGTGTAAAATCCTGCCATTTTGGACCTGCAATTGAGTCCAAGCAAAGTATGCAGTCCAGGAGAGTGCCTAAGTTATGTTTTGTGCACCCATATTGTCACATAATCTTGGCCTGAAAAAGGAAAAAAAACAACTAAAAGCAACCCCAGAGATTCATATTTTGAAAGCTCCTTCCCTTCCCAAATGAAGAAAAATTGTAAACATACATGCTTTATTTTGTGCTTCCTGGCACAGCACACTTGATTTGTTGACAAGGCTGCTGAACAGTTCTGTAACATGCAAGAGATAATTTGGTCATCTCTACAGAAACAAATAGATCAGATGACCAAGTCTCAAAGCAAATGGGATCAACCAAAGGTGTCACAGATCTGCCAAAATCCCAGTAATTAAGCTGCTGTAGAGACTGCAGAGTATTTTGGACATACCTGCCACCTGGTGTTTGGAAAACATAATGTCTGAAAACAACCTCAAATGCTTTTAAATCTGTATTCTCATTAAGACACAAACACACACTGATGTATTATATACAGATGAAATGCATAAGCAGCAAAAGGTTTGTGTTATTACCAGTGTCCATTCAGAAGTAGAATGAACATGGTGCTTTAATGTTGCTTCCAGTTCCATCCCTACTGACTACAAAAGTTCTTTAACTGTATCTACACATCTCCTGTCAGATAATGACCTTTTTGGTGAGAAGCATCCTGGGCAACAGCCTTATAGTACTTCACAGTCTGACTGTAAACTACAGTGTGCCAAACCCAGAGGCAAGAACTGTTGTATGAGATGGAGCTAGGTAAGAAAAGGACAAGTGATATATAATACTGGGTACTGAGTAATGAGCCATTGTCTGAAATTACTGTGATGAGTATTAGTCTTAGCTTAAACATTTAAAATGCCCAAGTCTTTAAAGTGGAAATGGCAGTGACACTAACTAATAGTTTTGCATGCTTGATATTAATACTCACTGGCAAAAATCATAACAGTAAGCATGTAAACTGAGACAAACCATATTTATCTTTTTAGCAAAAGGCTACTTCAAGTGGTGGCTAAAGCTTTAGTGTTAGCAACTGAACAAATCACTGTGCAATTCAGTGATACCAAACTGTACCTATAGCACAGTGAGATTTTTTTATCCTCTGCAAAGCAAGATTTAAATACAACTGTGTTTCCCAATAATAACTCAGGATGAAGCCACAGTCTAAGATCAGTCTCAGCAATATAAACAGCATTTAAGTTTGCACCCTGGCAAGCACAAACTGCAACTATTTTTCTGGAATCACATCTTCGTAGGGCTGCCAAAAATAAAGTGGAGTGTAGCATTTGGGTTTGTCATTTTCCTCAAGGCAATGGAGGTCAAATGCAACTGTGTCCTTAGGTGCCCCACTCCATTTCAGTTCTAATAACTTTGAAAATTATATGCACTAGAAATCAACACTTACAGGGCTCAGTTGCTTTCTGAGCATCTGAAAAATGTGTCTTCTAATGAAAACACATATCCTAACATGGAACTTTGTGAAGCAGAAGGTGCTCTTCCTCTTGTCTCTTGACGGTGACTACTCAACACAGACAGCTCTGTTAGCAAATTAGGACTATTTTCTTATTATTGAGAGAGGAACCTAATGACTCTTCTAGGATCTTCGCGGAGATTGCAAAGGAGAAGACAAAAACCCCCAAAAGTCGAAAGAAAAACTGAGGAAAAAAACACCACTAACTCCAAACGGAAATTACATCAGTAGTCTAGCATGCTGATGGCTACCAGCAGTGGAGCCAAGATCATTGCTCCGGTATCCTAGGACACTAGGCTGTTTATTGGATGTAAACAAAAAAAAATTCAGGCTCCCACAAAAAATTTGGATTCAAAAGGTACATCTCCATTATTTTTGGTCTGTTCGAGTCTGTTTTGGCAGACCTGTTCATGTTAGTCACAGCTCCTGCAGAACCTCTTCAATATTTCATTTGAGTTGGTCATCATTATTTTAACTGACAAATATGAAAATAATAATGTTGTATACACCAAAGATTGGGCTTTCCATTCCCATTTGTTTCAGCATGCACAACATACTGTGGCTCATGCAAATCTTCTCAGTGCACAGCTCTGAAAACCGTGTTCTTCAGCTGCTGCTTAAAGGAAATTGGCTACTGAATATAGAAACCAAAGCACTTAGGTAGCCAAAAATTGACAGATTTGGATATTCTGCACTGCTAGGAAGGATCTGTGTGGACACCACGGTACAAGCTGTTCCTCAACCTATGTGTATTCCTAATACCATAAACCAAGCATGCCAAGTTGCTGTTCTTAATGAAAACCAGAAGTCTACACATTGAGTGATGAAACTTTCACTTCAGTTTACCAAGCTATATAAGAGCCCATCAATCATCAATTGTTTCAAATATGAAGAAATGAGTGTTTTGTTCTCAAAGGATTGATAAAATCAAAATTGATTTTTTGGGGGAACACTTGTTAGTGACTGAAGAATTATGTGCCAAGGTTTTGATACTGAGGAGGTTATAGAGGTGGCTTCTGTGAGAAGGTGCCAGAAAGCTTCCTCCATGTCCAACAGAGCCAATGCTAGATGGCTCCAGGATGGACCTGCCACTGGACAAGGCTGAGCCCAGCAGGCTGCTGATTTAAAAAGGGGAAAAAAACCCAACTTGCTTGGGCAGGGGAAACAGGAATGGAGAGAGACGTGAGGGACAGCCTCGCAGAACCATGGTCGGTGAGGAAGGAGAACATGCTCCAGGTGCTGGAGCAGAGATCCACCTGCAGCCCCGTGTGGAGGACTCACACCAGAGCAAAGGGACATCCAAAGGAGACTGTGATCCTGTGGGAAGCCTGCACTGGGCAGGCTCCTGTGGCCCCACGGAAAGGAGCCCACACTGGTGCAGGTTTGCTGGCAGTACTCACGTGACCCCATGGGGGACTTCACACTTTGTGAATAAATGTAGCCCGTGAGAAGCTCTCCCACTGGAGGAATTCATGGAAGACTGTCTCTTGTGGGAGGGATACCAGGCTGGAGCAGGGGAAGAGTGAGAGGAGGAAGAAGTGGAAGAGATAACATTTGATTAAGTGACTGTAATACAGTACAAATATGAAACAAAATCCTACAATAGTATAATTTGCTGCTTCTGAGCAGAGGTGGTAGCACTGGTGCATTTATATGTGTTAAAGCAACTTTGGGACTAGAAACTCTTACCTGTAGATACACAAAGTAATTTTAAATCCTGTTTTCACTGAGCTGATAACAGAGAGACATGCCAAAAATTACTGTAACCAATCTTAAACAACTTGCATACCTTTGTATTTCAACCTTTGCCTTAAAACAGGGTATACTACTTACAGTTGTTCTTGAAGCCCCCAGCTGGACAGAGACAAAAACCCATTAAAATAAAAAACTGCGTATTTTATTTTTAGCTTTAAAGATGCATCTCTAAACAATCAGTAGGAAAAAAAAAAAGTAAAAAAAGTAAACACCAGCATTTTGTAACTAATACAAGACTGAATACAAAGTTTTCATACACAACTCAAATGCAGTTTTGGAAGAAAAAGTAGTCCGGTCTTCAAGACCACTTTCCACTTGAAACAAATTGTTAAGTACCCACAGATTTTAACTATAAAACAAGGATACATTCTTTCTTTTTTCTTCCATTTATGGAGTTGATTGCCACAAACTTCAATCATTTGCCAGTGAAATTCTCAAAGTCTCAGTTACAGAACTGAAGAGAACTCATACAATTCCATGACTGAAGTCTTTCCATTTTCAGTACACACTCAAGTCAGCACTTGTCACATATCTTTAGACTGATCATCTTCTTCAAGTTTTCTGATTTCACTCTTTAAACAGTTGATGGTTTCACGACTTGCTTTTAGTCTTTCTTTCAGCTCAGCAATTTCAAAACTAGTCTTCTTTTTGGCAGCTTCGAGCTTCTCCCTGGTTTTCACTTCAAGATCTGCAACTGTGGGGGTGACCAAGAAAAATATGTATTTTAAGTACCATGAAACTTGGCTTTTTTAAAAAAATTGAAACAGTAATTTGGATAGATGAAAAAAAGTCTGTTACTGTTAGCTTTAGAGATTCAATGGTTGTAATCAAAATGATATCCACATAACAATCTGTATTTAAGAAAAGAAAAAAAAAAGCATTTTGCAGCCTCATTCAGCCCTCAGCCCAGTTTTGTAGGTAGTTATACAATTCGTAAAATAATTTTCTAGGTTTTTTTTAAAGATTAGGTGAGGAAGATAAAACCTGACACGGTGACAGTAAATACACAGGAAATTACAGAGAACTATGAACACGTGTCACCCACTGACAGCACATGAGGCCACAGGAACAAACTGAAACACGGGAGTTCCCTGCGAATATCAGGAAACTTCTACTGTGAAAATGACCAAGTGGTGGCACAGGTTAGCCAGACAGGTTGTGGAATCCCCGTCCTTGGACACATTTAGAAGCCATCTGGACACAGTCCTGGGGAACCAGCTGTAGGTGGCCCTGCTAGGGGCAGGGGGTGGAGAAGATGCATCCAGAAGTCCCTTCAAGCCTCCACCATTCTGTGGTTCCTTCTCCATGTACTGTAACCATTTTCTAAGTCTCACTGGAGTTTAATTCTACGTATCTGAAAGTTTCAGCTATGCTGCCCTGCTTTTATGAATATCTGACTTCAAGAATCCTACTTTTTATTATTTTCTTATGCTCAACTCTTAGGACAAAGATGGTAAAGCCAACAAGTCTATGAAGGCTGTGGAGACCACTCATATTCCATACATTTATGTAACTGTTGGCAGTGGCAAATATTATCTGCTTCGTTAGCACATTTTAAGGAAATATTTATACAAAGAAACCACTGCCTACTGAAAGTTTCTACCTACTCTCTGGAGAAATATCCAAGAATTTTAAATGAAAAAAGTTTAAATTCGGATGTTTTTACAAATCATATTATTATACAATTTCTAAACAAAAACTCTAACATGCAAAAATAACAAAAATCCACCCCAAGATTTGCTGAACTGAGGCAGGAAGGCTGAACTGAGGCAGGAAATACAAGTAGCTCACACAGCCAAGCAGACATTAGGCAAATAAGAACCCTAACTTTGAAGGGGTTCAAACTCTTAATCACTCGCCACTCCTAGCTCTAGGTCTTGGTCTGCTGTTCAAAAAATAGCTGACATTTTTTGTCACATGAACATAAGGTCAGGTGAGGTGGACTACAATGGATTAAAGTTTGTAATTAATAGGGCAGGATTTTGGCTCAACAAATACATCTTCTACTCTCAGAAAGCAAATGAGAGATGAAATACAGAACAGAAATAATCACTAATGAACTTATGAACTTCACAACTTATGAACCAATGGATCTTAGTTCCCTTAATATTTTTGCTTATATTTGGAGACAAATTGGATAAAAAGGACACAAAAACCATTATGCTATACTGAAGAAGTATGTTATGAAATTGCCCATAGTTAAAGAAGAAGGAAAAAGCTTTCAGATACTTCTCTTTATCCACAAAGGACTGCTGCTTTGACTTAAGCATCACTAACTGTCCTGTACTTCAGGCCTTCAAGTGTGACCTTTGCTTGCAGTGCTGAACAGAACTGTACCACGGGAGGGCCTTCATTTATTCTGTTTTAATTCATTTCAAAGATGTCAGACTAGGTGTAGTTCATGCCATCACTCTTCATACCAAGTAATTCCTAATTCCTGGATTTTTTTAGCAGCCATAGGGATAAGAAAATTTTAGAAGTTTTCAAGTAAGTATTAATACCATTGCAAAAGTTTTAGCTAAATTCAATGCAAAGTTACACTTTTTTGCAGCATCCAAATCCATTGTACTGTTACAGCCCAGAAAAATAAAAACTACATTAAAAGCAAATCCAACTATTGCTATTTCCACAATTAAAATAATTTAATTTTCAACTTACACTCTGTTTCATGTTTATAAGCACCTAGCGTTAGTTGACGAGACGTTGTTAACAGCTGCTGCATCATTGCAGTAGGATCTTGAAATATCTAATGAAGGAGAAAAACACTTGGTATCACTAATTCACTTCAAAATAAAGTGAGGATTACATTAAGAATGTTCATACCATTTCATCATAGAATTCAGAAACTACAGTTTTCTTCCCCAGGATGGCATTGGTATCCGACTGAAAAAGCTTCAGCAAGTGATATAAAGTTACCTATGCAAAGACAGAATTTTATTAGCTTGAAAATTGTAGGGAAATAGAAATCTTGTTCTAGGTGTCAACAAATAGTATTTGTTCCTACAAAATAACTGTATAGCATTTAAAAATGTTTTAGGAAAGCAAATATAAATGTCATATAGCTTCAGCAGAATTACTTTAAATTTAACATTACCTGTTAAAATATGCCAACTATCCAAAGCCTCTTGAAACTAAAGTTTAGTGGTTTAGGAAAAGTATATAAAAACACTAATACCACCTTCTCTGAAAACATTTCCAAATGGGTGATTTAATTCAATCTGACTTTCTCAATTAATCAGTTAGGAAGTCCTTTCTGTGACCTTATCCTCTATTCCTGAGAAAATGAAGCACCAGGGAGGCTGCCAATCGCTGCGAATCGCTTTTCACTGAAATCTCCATGGGGTTACTCTTCCATCCCTGCACTGCAAATGGCAGGGTGGGGAGAGGACTGGAGCCCTCTGTGCAGCCCCAAGGAGCCACTGACCACCTGGCCTGTGGCCTGGGAAGAGCACACGCAGCCCACACTTCTCCCCTTCCAAACAGGCCCAGGAGCTGTGGTGGAACAGAGCAGTACCTGACTCCCTCTGGGACTTCCTGGAAAGGAAGAACGTGACAGGCTCCAAAACAGCCTTCCAAGAACACCAGCAAAGAAAAACACCCAACCAACCTTAGGACAGCTTGCTCAAGCTGTGAATGGAATTAATACAAGTCAGGATGCTACTCAGCCCAACAGCAAAGGAAACCCATTGTTACCAATTGCCATGAGTTCAACAAAAACATGAAACTTAATTTCTCTCAATTAGCTAAAAAAGATACAAAAAAGGATTGCTCACGTGACAGAAGGAACTCAATCCTTACAGAACTAAACACCCTTTTCCCCTTAAAATAATCAAGTTTCCTACCTAAAGCTGAATAAACAAACCTACAAGATATGTCTAAAACACAGGAACGGAAGAAAGACATTAATTCCAGTAATTTATCCAACTACAGAGTTGTTTTAACTTGGTCTTCTTAGACAGAGACTTATGCTAGCATAGTAACCCTGCTGGTTTTTGACTGATTTCGATCTGACAGAAAAAAAATTTAAAATACTCAAATATCCTAGAACTTAGAAACTACATGGAAGAGAAATCCTCAGCGTGCTCAACCCAGGTAAGGCGTAATAAGTGGTCACATATTAGTAAATGTCAGAGAAGCCAAGCACAGAAGAGGAAAATTTGACCAATCCTTAAAATAATTTTCTACAGGAACAGACTTCTATTACTTCCATGGCCAATGAGACTTATTTTAACCAGCAATTTCCTGGAGCTGTAGGCCACCATAATTAATTACTTAAGCTTTGTTCAAAGTTCAATATACTTACAGGTCTTTCATTTGGATCAATGAAAAATATCTTAATGATTATTTCAAATTCACCCCAGCCTGTTTCGGTGATTTCATACGGTGGTTTGGTAACAACTGCAATAGGCAACATAGAAGCGTTAATCCCATGGTAAAGGCAGAACAAGAACAAGAGCCAAAATGCAAAACCCACCTCTTAAAGGATTGCCGTAACTTTCATGCAACTTGAATTGAATTTTTTTCACATATGCAGACATGTCCTAAAACAGAAACATTGTTATTTCTGATTACTCAGCACACCAAGCTACTATTCAGTCATCTCTTCTACATGCCTACATTCCTTCTGATTTTAAATAGTATTTCTTCTGACTTTAAGTACAGAAGGAAAGCAAAAGGGCAAATCCAAAAATTAGCTCTGGCACACAGGTCTGTTAGTATTTCATCCCTGTGAATGTTCTCCAGTCTTCCCCTAAACTGGAAAGATCACTCCAAAAACATAAATGGAAGCATGCCTTTCCCATGGTTTTTGGAAACCCACCAGCCTATGCGTTATCTCTGCTTACAGCACAAAACCCTCCTGCCCTTTCCTCGAATCCCCACGTCCCGGTGCTGCTCGGCTGGAAAGGACCTCTAACATCCCGGAGCCCAACCTTAACACAAGGCCACATCCACAGGTGTTCTGCACACTTGCAGGGGCGCCGATTCCCCGGTTTCCCAGCCCGCCTGCTCCAAAGCCCGAGCAGCCTCCGGGGAAGCGGCTCTGCCGTACCTCGTTCCGGTACGGCTTCACGTACACCGTCCACTGGTGAGTGTGACCATCCTCCTCTCTCTTCTTCCCGAAATACCGCGCCACGTTCCCGTACACGATGGGCTTCACGATGGTAACGCCCTGCGGGAACAGAACACAAGCGGGCACGGCGCGTTCAGAGCGGCGCCGCCGCGCCGCCGCCGCGGCCCGAGCCCCGCCGAGGCCGCACCTTCACCCTGCCGCCGGAGTCAGGCCCGAACTCTGCCATTCTCTTGAACATATTGCCCGGGGGCGCCGCCCGGCCCCGCCGCCCGCGCCCGCCCCGCCCGGCCCCGCCGCCGCTCCCGCCGCCGCCGCCGCCCCGCGACCGCCATCCCCCGCGGCTTCCGGGGCGGGGCGCGCGGCCTGCGCCGCCCCCGCGGGAGGGAGCGTGAGGGCGGCCGTGCCCGGCGGGGACGCCTCCCCTGCGCCGGAGCGCTCAGAGCCTCATCCAGCCGGGCCTCGGAACGCTCCCGCTGATGGGGCAACCCCAGCTGCTCTGGCAACCCGCTCCAGCGCCTCTGCACCCGCATCTGCACCTTTTCTTCCCAACATCAATTTAAAGTCTGTCCTCTTTCAGTTCTAAAGCCATGCCCCCTCGGCCTGCCACTCCTTGCCGTTGCAGAACGTCCCTCTCCCGCTCTCCCACGGGCCCCTTAGGGAGTGGAGGTCTGCTCTGAGGCCTCCCCGGAGCCTCCTCTCCCGCAGGCTGAGCCCGGCCGGCTCAGGAGATGGGTCTGAGGGGCTGTTCAGCTGTGGATTTGCTCCCTGTCCCAGCTGCACCCTCTGGCCCAACCCAGCTCTGTCTGTCCCTCCGACGGACTGCGGAACTGCCCTCGGAGCTGCAGCCAGACCCTGCCTGCAAGCATCCCCGTCCCGTGAACCTCCAGTGCCTGTGCTGGGACTCCTGGCAGACAAGACAGTGAACATCATGCCTAACCCTCTCCCAGAGAGAAAAAATTTCTTACCCTGTTCCTTGTATGAACTAGATTGTGAACAGCACTGCTCAGCTCTGAAACGTTGCAGCTATTTTTATTAAACCAAGTTGGCAAGACTGGCAGCTGGGCCAGTCTTTTATAAGTGATCAAGCTCTCTCTTCAAAGAAAAATTTTCTGAAATTAATCGAACTTCTAATTAATAATTGGCTTCTGTAGAAGACTGACTATTCCACGAACAAGATAAACAAGAAGGAGAATGGTGCGGGTCCTAATCTAAAGAAACCTTTTCCTCCCACGTGCTCATGACTACTCTACACATCTCCCTTTGGGAAGGGTGGGCTCGAACATTTCTGCTTTGGTTTTTAAAGACAGAGGTGTAACAAACCTTTGTTAATCTGTCAGAAAGAGAACAGGATTTAAGAGCATCAAAAACTTCATCAGAAGCTATCATAGAAATCCTCTTAAGGCCTCATCTGAAAAAGAGTGCACCTTTCTGTTAAAAGAATATATAATAAAATGGTTTGGGAGGAGCCTTCAAACACCACCTAGTTCTCGCCCTCGCCCCTGCTGTAGGCAAGGACTCCTTCCACCAGACCCGGCTGCTCAGAGTCCCATGCAACTTGGCCTTGAACACTTCCACAAGTGGAGCACCCAGAACATCTCTGGGCACCCCATTCCAGTACATCACCATCCTCATACTGAAAAATTCCTTCTTAATATCTAATGCATTATCTCCTGCTATAGAAAAAGAAGGCCAGAGCCTCCTTAAACAAATTTGCCAAAATAAAGGTAGAGAAAGTATTAACTAGCTGCCTTAGGGGGTTACGTAAGATGGGAAGGGAAATAACAAGAGGGCAAGCAGTATCTGCACAAAAATGAGATTAATATACTCTAACCAAGATTAAACTCAGGAAGCAATTTCCTTTTGTAACCCCTGGAGCATGGGAGGAGCAGGATAGACGTCCTGTAAGAAGTGCAGGAGCAAACACCCCAGACAGACCCTCTGAGGTTTTAAGATAAATCATAGAAGTTGTTAAATTATGCAGTTGCCTGCCCCAGGACAAGATTGAGCTTCATATCCTAGGCAGCATTTTCCAGTCTTTCTTGCTATTTTGCTTTCTTGTGTCTCTTGCAAGGAAGTATGTAAGGACAAAACACACCCACACCTTTCCCAACATTTTACCTGGTCAATCATAGAGCTATAGGTTGATAGAAAAAGAAAAAAATTCCTTTTTTAAATCTGACACAAAGATTTGTTCACCAAAAGAATGGTTAATGTATTTATTATATGAATATTCACAGGCTTGAATATTATTACCAAGATGGAAGCACATCTAAGAAAAGAAGTGGCAGAACTGGAGAAACTGGGACTGGACATGTGCTCTGTGCCAACTGAAAAAGGAAATCATCTCAAATGGAGAAGACTTCAAGGCAGTCACTGAATTTCAGAGGCAGACTGTGGCTATGGAGGGGAAACCTTTGTTGGAACATGTGGAATGAGAAAAATCTGCATAACAAGATGACATGGGAAAGACTGGAAATGGATGGGATTGTTTGAACTAGACCATGTTAGGCAGGTTCCTGTCTGTAGCAAAGGGCTGGGAGCCCCCTGAAGAACATAAGTGCTGAAATCTTCTTCTACCAACCTGTTTTTGGGAGCTGCTGCACATGATCTGCTGTCATGCTGTAACTGTCGGGCCCAGCCTCTGTCCAAGAGTGCAGTTTAGGGGAAGTTTTTTTTCATGTGTCATTGTTGTGAAAGGAAAGAGCCATGAACAGGGTGCTGCTCCTCAGAGCTGAGCCCCTCACCTGCCAGCTGTTCTCAGGTGGCACACACAACACTGGACACTGGCATACACAACAAATAAAGAACAACTTCCAACTCCAGATTCTCAACAAAACTACCAGGTTCCTCAGCATTCCAAGATTTTATTCCAAAATTGTGGGTTTTAATTTTCCCCTTTTTTTTTCTTTTTAAGTTCGAAAGAGATGGTTACATTTGTATTCTTTGTAAGAGGATTACATACAATCTCACAGGAGCTGACCTTGCAGAAGTGTCACATAAGACTTTCCTCAAACTTCTTCCAATCCTGGAAAGGATGAACTGAGTGGGTGAAGAGGCTGCCTGCTCCAAGAATCAAGTGCATCTGGAGGTAGCACAAACCTGGATCCAGCAAGGAATGATATACCACCATCTCTCTCACTAACCCTAACTGTTTTAACAGACTACTAATTAAATTTGATGGTAATGTGGTTTTTGCAAGTTGCTATTTTTTCCCCCCCAAATAAAGAGCTGCATTTTTAGAAACTTTCCCTTCTTCAGTAATGTACCCAAGCACCTCACAGTTAAAAATCTGAACTAACTATTGCTGTAATTTTATAACTCAAAAAAGGGCGATGATAATGTAGAGGTTTACACTTTATTTCTAGATTATTTTTGAGTAAAAGACGCTTAAAACTAATTTTCAAGTATGATAAATTACTTAAATGGAACAGGCAGGAGATAACTTGGAATTAAGAGGGCACAGTAGAAATGCTACACGTCAAAATAAGTTATTTTTCTGAAGTATCATACTGTTACTACTGTGAAATTAATACCAAGAAAATTTTCCTGTACTCCTGCTGAGACGGAAGCCAGCCAGCAGATAGCTTTAATCTTATGGAGAATTTATACTCACATAGAGAAGCTCAAAATACAGCTTTTTAGAGCTGCTAATAAAATATTGGCCTTCTCTGACTCTTTTTATTCTAAGTACTCTATGTACTAATAAAAGAACCCAGCGAACAATTTAGACATTATTTTCAACAGTTTCTTTGGGAGGGTTCTGTTAAGTATTCTACACTATTCACCATTTACAATACCCTTACACTACAGGTCTTTGAGAAAGTAGGGGCTATGAACCTTCATCTTGCAAGTATTCCAGGCAAAATCACTTTAAAGAAAGTGAGAACTGCAGTTTTAATTACACATAGGCTCCCAATTAACTTTCTGAGGTGGGAGCCCAAGTCCCTTACAACTCAACCCATGAATAAGGATTCTGTCTGGCATGAATGGTCTCTGTTTCTATCCCCTCCCACCAGTGTGGAGCTATACACATCCAAGCAGAGCCATGCATTTTTTAAGAGAAGCACAGTCGGCAGATTGTAAAACGTGGCAAAAGCTGCCTGTCACAAGAAGTAATAAATGGCTAACAGGGAAAGGAGACACCAGTGAGCCTCAGAAATCAGTTTTAAGACTAACAATTCTGAAATGCAGTAACTACATAGAGCCCACTGCTCCTTCAAAAGCAAATGTTGCCTGTTTCACAGGGGAACCCACCCATCTTCAGAAGCCACTACAGGCAACATTTTATCTATCTACCTGTGTTCACAATATATTTTTCCTGTGTCTTTAGCGTCAAAGAAAGGTTACTAAGCCTTAAAGTATTTCAGTACTAGTGTATCATACAGGGAAACACACACAGGAATTTAAGAGCAGTGCACTCAAAAGGCATTCAGACAATAAAGAGGGACTTTTTTATGAGGTGTCAAGACAAGGAAAATATAGCGTGTTTTGTAAAAAGTGTAAAGGGAGTAAAAAGTGACTGCTATTTTAAACTTAGGACAGTTGAGGATTATTACACATAGTTCCGACAATGCAGACACAATTAATGAGATAATTAATTAAGTGGAGAGGTTTGGTTTTTTTATGCCACTAGATGGCAGAAAGAGCCCTTTTACACTCCTTGATCACATCTACACCATTTTGAACGTACCCTTACAGGACACCTAGGGGCCTATCTTCACTACTAAGATGCAGGATAAAAGAAAAAAAATCTACTTAATGACTGCCAGTGCTAAGTAGATTCAAGTAGTTTTGGAAACAAAGTTTAGCAAATTATAATTTTTTTAAACCATCTGTTTAAACTGGGTGCTTTCCGTAAAGCTAAGAAGCCTTGTTTGAGAATGAATTAACTTTACTTCCCATTTACACCAAGGGAATAGGATTTACAAGACTTCCAGCAGTCTGATGGGAAGCAGAGTGCTAAAAATTTTCTGCAAATTGTTCAGAAGAGATACATAAACAGTTTCAGATTGAATTAACTGAAAGGAACAACAATATTCTGTCTGCAGCAAAGAGCTCCGTTTCTACTGGGCTGCATTTGTTTTTCACAGTGTGTCTCCAGGAACAGAAAGAATGGAGGAAAAAAATAGCAAATTTTTCATCAGTTCCTTGAACATCATATACTTTATGTTTCAGCATGAAAAGCTGATCCGCATTTGTTTTCTATAATATTACACATTATGTTATACTGTGTCACTTCTCTGATTCACTTCATGCTCAAACTTTGTCATTAAAAATCTGTCCAGCAGAGGAGCGTAACTGCACCAGCCCTTCTCCCTCCCTCATCCCAAGGACACCACCGCACCTCTCATTTGCAACATACTCAACCAATGTGTTGCATTCCCCAGCTGTCACTCCACACAGCTCTGCTTCTGCACCTTTCACAAACCCTTTTCTTCTCCAGGCTATGAAAGGAAATAAATTTCCCACCTCACCCTCATTTTACAGGTTTCTGTTGTCTCTTTCGTACATTTCCCAGTAAGTTACTTTTCCTGGACACAGGAGCAGGCTTATCCTCTCCTCATTCCCAGCCATTTAACTTACATTTTACTTACATTTACTTACATTTGCTTTTGTGTCTTCCAAGAGATAAAATAGCTAGATATTCAATGTGACAGGTAAGTTTTTCTTCTTACTTAGTTCCAGTTCATCTGTCCATCTATTGCATAACAAAGTCTCTTGAGCAGCTGAAGCCTTACCTATACTCATAGAACATGAATGAGCATCAAGTCATAAATTCTTCACTATCCCCTGTTGCTAGTCAAGATACATGTAGAAAGCAATGCTTTAAGTACTTGAGTGCTAAACCCATTGTCAGAGGTGTTAAGTGTGCAGACTACATTCCTTTAACAAATATGCTATGTTGACCAAGAGTTTATCTTTAGAAAAATGCTAACTTGGCAAAACTCCTTTCTCAATTGACTACTTTATATCAAGGAGCATGATATTGCAGGCCTTCTAGGGGACTCAGCTAAACCCCAATGCAAAACAGAGGTCTTGGCCCCAAAATTATTAAACCGGTTTCTCCTCACCTTGTGTATCATGATTTGTTAAGAGTCCAGAATTTCAGGGTACAGACACTCAGATGCCTCCACCAGAACTTCATGTAATAATGTCTGTAAAAAAGCCCTTTGTAACCATGAAATACACATATATACCTTTGTCTTCCTTTACTCAGTCTGCACTGGACAAACTTACCTTTTCTAGCTTCATAGACTTTGCTCTGCTTGTTTGGGTGTTTGATTTGATTTCTGCTGCTCCCCTCTTGTGCAGCTTACCATTTTTCCTGGACAAGCTGCAGTATTATGAAACTGTCTGAATGATGAACCAGAGGAAAATGAAAAGGCAGAGAACAGCACTAATACTCCAAACCCGAGTATGTTTTTGCAGCCCAAACAAGGGTTAAAAAAGACACTTCATACTCCTCACTGAGTGCCTGCTTCCCTGAAGGTGCTCAAGATGTCTCACTTCCACAGAGACAGATTTTTAAAACTAAAGCCTGTCTGATCAGTAACTCCTGAACTGTCAGCAAATAAAGCAAAATTCCAGCTTTGTGAGAGAAGAAACTTCAGTAATGCTTTCAGTGAGGCTAGTGCAGAAAAGGTACAGCAGCAAAAGGGAAGAGGACTTCTTCCTGTAAAACATCTGGAGAACTCAGCTGTCCCATTGCCTGGCACACAAAACGTACAGCAGATATCCACAGGAACTCCACTGGAATCGTAGGAACTTTTTCTGTGAGAAAAGCTCTAATCTCCCTTCAACCACAGTTAGTGTAAGAACAGAAGGCTCACAGAACTGACTATTTTAGGCTCCCCTGCCAAACCTCACTAAATGCCTTCCACCTCCCTCTCCTCCCAAAAAACTAACAGTCAATAATAAGGGCAACACAATGAGGTCACTCAGCCAAGTACAGCCATGTTCAGTAACAGGTTTATCCTATTTCAGCATTTTTACCTTGTTTCCAACCATCAGAGGACATGATAGATGGGAAGAGTTAGCTCTCTTTGCTGAGGTGGCAGAGAGAAAGCTTCTGCACCAGCTTTCCACATTGCTAAGCACTGGAGACTCTCCAGTCAGAGAGAAACAAGCAAGGACAATAATCTGAAGCCTGGATTCCACCAGGATCTCTTCCTCCAGCTCACCTAGGAGCTCTGGGCCTTACAGTCTGCAGCAGTTATGAAGAAGACCCTGTAAGAGGTTGGCGGCAAGGTCTTTACAAGCACAATTGAGCAAGAACATTTTCCTAGTAAGCATAATTCAAATTATTTCCATGTCTGCAACTCAAAGGGTGATATTTTCCCTAGGGAACTCTCATGGAAGAAAACAAACCCTGTACATGTTTTATTACCTTCCCCTTTCCCTAATACCATTTCAAAGCATACCTTGATGGTCTTGTGTCGTGGTTAGCTGACCTATGCTTGAACACCTCCACAACGAGTTCATCCATGTACTACTGAATCCTCACTGTGTTTATGTTAGAGTATACATCCCATGTTTTGGGGGACAGGATGCTTTACACTTGTCTCATATTTCAGCAATTGGAACTGCTGAGCACCCTAACCTGGAGGAAAATTGCAGGAAGATACTTTCAAAATCAAGACTTTGCAATGATTTTCCCCTCTGATCTTAACCCAGAAGGAAGCCTGGAGTCCCCTGAATCCCACCAGCCACAGCCCAACACCATTTCCATCTCTGAATTTTCATGTGGCCAATGAAATCAGGCTAACACACTACCATGTTAAAAACTCAGGTTGTTATGGTGAATTCTGACACAGTACAGTAAACTCAGTGGCTAAAGTTGGCTTTGCTATCCTATTGCTTCCTATTTGGACAAATAATGTCTGAGCCCTTTAGAGTAAGTGAATATTATTTCCATCATTTCAGGTTTGAAGCACTACTCAAAGAAATTCAAGTTAATTTTCTAACGAACATTTTGTTTTCTCTACAGAGACCTGTACATTTGGTTTAAATACAGTCATGAATGCTGTGTTCTTCCAAGCCAATCGGATTAAATTTTAGACTTATTTTTGAAACTATAATTTTTACCCAAATGAACACCAGCATTCTCACACAATCTTACAACTGTCAAATGTGGTTTGCAGAGGCTCATCACAGGCCAAAGGTGGAGCAAACAGCACAGAAAATACCAGTAAATCTAAGACGGCACAATGAACACAGCTCATTTTGTCAGAGTGAGTGAACTTTGACAAATATTATGAATTATGGATGTTCACCACTAGAACGGCACAGTATGGCAATGCAAGCGGCTCTGTGTATGCAACACAGAGATGCTTTCTATGTTACACAATGTTCTGCTTTAGCAGTTATAATGCTTGCCCATATAACCCCAGTATCAAAAGTAGTTTCTAGTTACCACAGGATGGATACTGTCACTAGCACCAAACCAATGTTTTGCATGAAATGAGCTGACAGCAGTTCAACCTGCCATACAGCTGTTTTACAGCCGCTGCGCTTAACACTCACATGGCTTTGCAATGATTAACTTTTGCCAGAATGAAACCAAATTAAAAAGTTTATCATCAGCAGTTTAATGTCTCCTACAGAGAAAGCCCACAGCTCCAAACATTACTACACTGATGTTTGAGTCTGACAATGTAATATTAAGAGACTGAAATTGCTTTATCTACATACTTATTTTATTGCCTTTTGTTAACACACTTTGTTTGGGTCACTGCATTTTACAGAAAAAAAAGATTAGAAAAAAAGTCTGCACTTCTCACTGGTTGTAAACTCTGCAAAAAGTCCAGATAAGGACAAGAGCTAGTATAAATTATTTATAGATTCAGAATTAATTACAGTATAGACTCTAACTGTTAACAATCTTAGAATGTCCACCCTCCAAGTTTTAATGTCTGAAAATTTGAAGTCTGGCAATAATAAGAATTGCTAAGAAACTAGACAAGCTGAAATGAAGACAGACAAAAGTATTTTTTAATATAAAAATGGTCTTTATTTCTTCAATACAAGGTAAACTACTATTGCAGTTTAAGACCAACACAAAAGTTGGACAGCAAATTGCTTAACAGTCTCCTAAAGGCTGAAAAAAAGAAACCTATGAGAGCTAAAAGTTGTGCAATATTTCAAGTATAACATCTAAAAAAATGAAACTATCCCTAAACTTACAGATTAAGTACCTCTGCTGAAAATGTATTGAAAACCACATTTGCTAGGATACCATCTTACCTTGTGGAGAAATATAGGTCTCAAAAAACTCCAGTATTCAACAGACTCTTTGGCCTGCCAGCATCAGGGAACTGTTTACTATATATATATATCAAATCCTTTGGAGTCAGGCATTCTGACAGGCATCCATTTGCTTACAGTTTGCATTGCAATCCTGCATTCCAACTTTGACAACCCCTCTCTTGTGTTTCAAACTATTTCTTGAATATTTTACCCTTGTGCAAACCAGGAACCAGGAAATCGAATGGTACAGGAAGACAATACAGCCTTTTGTTTAGAAAGTCAGCAGTGCTGGTAATCATCATAAAAATGTTACAGTTTACCAAATAGGAATGTATTTCACCTTTAAAACACCTGGCTTTTTTTCTGTTTTCCTTTATTATTTTAAAAAATGACAACTGCAGTAGTAAGGAATATGAATTTGCAACCACTTATATTTATAAAAGCACACACATTCCTCATTTTCTTACATCTGAAGATCAAAGGAATGTCAGTTTCATAATGTGATAATAATATGCACAGTTTAAAATATTTTCTATTACAAAATACTGTGTACAAGAGGGTGAGGCTGAAGTCTATTGAATATACTCTAAAATGTTATTTCTGAAATCATGTAAAAATCACATCACATGGTATGAATAGATGGGAATTTTTACAACTTAAGTGCTCCATTCCATCAGGATCAAAGGTATACTGTTTACCATTTTCAAGAGACTTCTGTAAAATTAGTGTATTTAGAAGATTTAAGCACAGGCATAGGCATCATCCCAGAACCCACTGCAATCACTGGGACTACAGAAAGGGTTCAAGAATTAACAAATGTATAATATACAAATGGAATAAGGAGCTTTACTGTATTTTCTCCAACATGGGGAAAACAAATCCCATAAGAATATCAAACCGATGAACTTCTATACCCCAAAACTGCTCCTTAGTTTATTTAAATTTATTCTCTAAAGCTAAATGGATGTCAGACCTTAACAGGGTATGGGGAGGAAAGGGGAGGGAGGAAAAACAACTACAAAACCAAAAAACTCCCAATTCAACACTCCCATCCACCCCAAGCCAGTCTGAAGTATTAATTGCAAGGCATCCTAATTACAAGAGACAATATTTCTGCATAAACATCATAATTCATCAGCATGCTGCAACGATTATGTTCAAGACCTGTGCAATCAATTACCAAAATAATTTGAATCTCAATTGAATCCACATTGCTTCTTTTCTATGTTGCAATTGTTATTTTGGAAAGAATTCAAATTAATTCATTTTTTAATATGGACACTGACCTGCACTTTCCTTCTCTAAAATCCTGAAGGGTTTATATTTCAACGCAGAAGCAATTTAGTGTCTCAGATCTCTGAAGAGGACCAGTCCTAAACGTGCATGTTTTATATTCAAATCTCCATGACTGAGAGTATCTTAACAAGCATTGTATTAGGAAATTTAAGGCTGCATCTCAGTTCACACAAGAACCAAAGACAATTTTAACAGGCTGTGTATAAAACTCCACAAATAAATACGGGAGCAATGTCTGTTTAACCTGTACACAAAGAGCAAGTGGATAAGGAAAGAAAAATCAGGAATTAAGTATTTCTACAAAGAATGCCATGTATTTTACTAGAAACACAGATGACAAGTATATACAACATTTAAATCTCCAATTATCCACATACAACTAGGAAAAAACATTTACAAGGGTTTGGGTATGCAACTAAACAATCAGGTAAAAAAATACAGTTAGAAAAACTAAGCCTCACCAATTTCAAGGGAACAAAATCAGAAAGTACTCAGTCCATAAAGAAAAAGCTAATGTTTAAATTTAATAAAAATATCTTGTTTAACACAAAAAACAACAGCTATCCAAGCTTGTAAGCCACATTGTAAATAAAAATTTGAAGTTCTGACAAACATTTCTCAAAATGCAATCAGAACAAAAATTATTGGCACAGAAAGCAAAAAGGGAATGAGGAAAAAAAAAGACTGTACAGTTTCCAAAATGCTATGTTCTTCTTAAGTACTTTGACCTGTCAAAACGTATAGTCCTGTAAAAATTTTACTTTTAAAAAACCACCCTCTACTTCTAAAAAATAAATCACCAAAACAAGTTCTGTTGGTAGAACACTACCACATCTAAGTCACCACTTGTTAGTTTTGTCTTTCAAGATAAAGGACATAGCCGTAAGATAATATTTTCAATGTATTTTCAATGTTACTTATAAACTCAATATTTTAAAAAAAATGAAGTCTTTCCTCACAGATTATTTCATCCTTTCATCAGCAAAAGGAAATGGAATACAACTGAATGAATATTAAACAGCAGTAGCCATCATGGCATCACCACCAGTCAGCAAGTTTCTAAACTGCCATTTCCTCTGTGTGCACAGGAAATTGCAGGAACCTTTAGTAAACCAAGACTTGGTAAAAATTCTACTACAGATCCAGTTATACATGATGTACATTAGGTATATTCCTTTTTGGTGTCTATTAGGGTCTTTGGATTTTTTCTGTACATTTTTTAGTTTTATAAAAAAAATCTAACAAAGAAAGCTCACAACAAGAAGAGGGTATTATCTAAATTGCAACACAGTACATTTATCAGTTAAAAAAGCAAGAATTTGCAGAACAGGCAGAAATCATGGGCTTCATACAGGGATCTCATCTCTCAGGTCACAATGGTCATTCTGTTTAACTTATGTTATTTACCTCCTGCTATTCCCATTGCCAGCAATGGAAATATGTGAGTGAGAAATTACAGCTATGTAAAAAGAGCAACAGTCTCAAGTCTATTTCAATGTGGACTAAAATATCAGATCCTACATAAAATGCTTGTAACATTACTTTTTTTATTTTAAAATTTAATATATCTATTCAATGGAACATTACTTACCTGCTGCTTTTCCAGTATTAGCTATTCCCCATTTAACTGCTACAGGCAGGTAATTTCTTCCTTAAACTTAATACACACAGTAGCAAACAATGTTTTTAAGTAGAGGAAAAAAAAGTTACAACAGTACTGTTTGTAACCAATACCTATTCACAAAAAAAGCAGGAAGTGATTCATGACTTGCTTGATACAACTTTCAGTTTTACAAAATTTTTAAAGGCAGTTTTCGTTTTCAAACAGGATTAAACAAACACGTGAAATATCTTCTCAGTAGCAAATAGTTCAATAAACACCAGTGATCCCATGTGCGAGGAATTGAGGTACACAATTTAAGAAAAAAGGAAAAAGGGGAGAGTCTGAAGCTGTGGCCAAGTCCAACAGCATCAACCTGGCTGTAGGAAACCTGGTTGAAAAGTAGGTGCCAAAAATATTAGAGCATTTCAGGCTTATGCAAATCTTTTGCAGTTGCACAAGCTACTGGTCCCAAGTCAGTAAAGCATAAAAATCACTCACGTATGCAAACAGGACACTTAAAGCATATGTTTACATTCCTTGAAATCTATGAAATATAAGCAATGCTTTATGTGCTGGAAAACCAAACAGACTTAAATGCTCTTCTGAACAGGGTAACATTTAAAGTCAGCTGTAAAATCTTCAAAATTGGTAAAAAAGAAATCAAGAGGCTTCTAAGAGTTGCCTCTTAAAGCCATCTGAGGTCTTGAAACTTAACTTAAAACATTAAGTGCAGCTATTTGAACGAGTGACAACTCCAAGAGCGTGTCTATTACACAACGCTTTACAATAGACTAAAAGTGAGCCTTTGTGCAAGGCTGACGGAAACAAAGCTTTTGCAGCTGTGATGAAATTTCTATTAGCTTGCATTTCACACTTGATGAAATTTAAAACAAATTCTTTAATTTGACGCCTACTTTCACTGAGTGCTCCATTAATTTGTTTTTAGGTAAATTTACAAAACCTCATCTGACAAATTTCATCAGCGTCATTTTTTGCTAAGACATTTAAATATTGCCCACTGGTGTACAAGGACATACAAATGTACCTTCTCCTTTTATATGCATGTGTGAATAAACCCCGAAGTATTCAGAAAATACCAAACCCATGAAGTCATAAAAATGGTAACATCTTGTTTCTTCTGGCACATTTCTAATATACAACTATGTACAGACTGCTACGGCCTTGGGGGTGGACAGGGAACACACACAAGCACTATTACTATAAAACTGTAAACAACTGCAGGATTTTCTACCCCTTGTTATGGGCGGTTTAAGTTCATACGAACAGTTTAAGTTTACTTTAACTGTAGTGTCAATCAGGATCAAGGCCGTATGAGAGACAGAATTTTCAGTGTGCTAAAGATCACAGACCTGGGTCTATCTCTCCTCAGAATAAACTGACCACAGAGAGCTGCAGTTTTTACAGTTTTATAAGTCAATTAGCAAATTCACAAGCCACCTAGGTAAACACTGCTAAAAAGCAAAACAGAATTAAATGTTTTATGTAACCACCTATTTTTGTATCAAAATTGAGTGGGAGAGCGTAACATTAGTACGTTTAACTCGCTGAATGCAAGATTAGGTTGAGGCATATGCAAGAACTATTGCGATGTTTTTGAAGACAGCATCAATGTTTTCATTGTAACATTATCTTTAAATATTGCTGAACACATGACTTTCCCTGAGGTGTAAACATCAAATAACTTGAACAGCTTTACACATCAGCCCCATTAAACAGTTTATTACAACACTACATCTACTGTAATCAGTGGTGCTGTATACAGACATTATATGAACAGTTTAACATGAACAAACTACTATAAAAACAAGCATTTACTTGACTTTTTTCAATTGCTTGCACATTATAATTGCCAAATGTATATAACCAGTAATAAAGTTGCAAAAGCTATAAGGTTTAAATCACACAGGTTTCCCTCAAATAAAACAGTTAAGCAACATAAAAAAGTAAAAGAGCTACTGGTTACCATGTATGCAGATTTGCTTTATTCAGATCTATTCCTGTTCATATTATCCATGAATCCTTACAGGCTCAGTTCAATCACATGAAGCAAACTGCTGGACAAGCATCTTTCCTTGAAGAATGTATCTTGTCTTGCACGCTGTTCCTCTTCCTTCAGCTGTAATGTGTCAAAATTTGTGATGTAGATTTTGCTAGTCCCCAAAACACACAGAAAACTGTTGGCTTATCTATACATACACAACTCGTGCATCTACTTCACCATGATGTTAACTAACACAAAACACCCAGAAGCAGTAGTTACTCATTTGAAATAGTTTTCTATTACAGTAATTCAAAGTAAGATTAGTGTTGTTGTACAACAAAGTTCAAAGAATATAAACTTCACAGTTAAAGTATTGATGATAAAGAAAGAAGTAACTACTGCTTCTGTGACTGTCTGCAAAACTTTTATGTATATAACACTTCCTAAAGTATGCATTCTGCAAGAGTAACTGAAAGAGAATTTAAAGTAATTTAACCACAATTAGATTTTTACATTTTTACCTGCCCACTTACATAAGTTTCAAGCTGGTTTGACATTTAAGTAATTCATTGTATAATGAAGTGGATGGCTCATAGCTTAGTAACATTTAAAAGCACACAGAATCTGACACCAGTACTTCAAATGACTAGTGGCAAGCTGGATGGGGTTCACATCTAAAAATACACACTTGCAGTTATGCACAAGAACCCACTTTCCAATTAATACAATGTAGATTTGCAGGTTGCCTCACTTACTTGCCCTTCGAAAAAAACCCCAAGTTCTACTTTCTACCCTCATCTATTTTGGCAAATCAGGGAACCACACAATTCAAAGTTAATTACTGTAAGAGTTCACAAAATATTTGGGATGGTATAATTCCATACACTGGATTTCAGTTGAATTCCATTACAAAACAATTAGCTATCTTAATTTCATTAATAATTCACAATTTCAACATTCAATAATTTCAAAATAGTTTCAATCAAATTCTTTTAAAAACCCAACACATTAAATTATTCATTTGAAAACCAAGAGATTTAGAGAAGCAATTTCATGACGTGCATCAGTACACAGCTGTCAAAGATTCTTCTACTAGTACAATAATTTCAAGGCTGAGAAAACTAAATACGCAATTTTTCTTCTTCACTTCCTAAAAGGAATTGTTAACAATAACTTGAAAAAAATCCAAAGGTACAACCAAGTTGACCCTATACAGTATGCACATAAACTAATCCAAATCAATGAGTGAAATTTCTTCTTATTCACAGACTTTGTCCGCAGGTCCTGAATGCACCAACTGAAGTAACTACTTTTGGGGAAGTTCTTTCTCCAGAGGCCAATGTTTCCATAGGAGTTATGTACTTTTGAAATTAATTAGTAGCAAACCCCCACAATAAAAATACGTTTGGAGTTGTGTGCTAAGTTAGGACAGTCAAGAGAGAATCTCAGTTTTCTAGTGGAGGAAGTCAGTATCTGACAGCTGTGAGACTGCACATCAGAATTTGCTGCTCTCATCATACAATTGCTGCAGCCAGAATTATGGATCTTTATCATGTCTATGGCAACAGTTAACAGATCCAAAGCGCCCTGTATACGGTTTATAATACTACCATAAAAAAGCTTCAGTTCCTGGGAATAATTTGCTGTATTTGTAAAGGTACTTATAAAACTACAGGAACCCTAAAGAATGCACAATAAAGTGAATTTGGGATTAATGCCTTCTGGTATAGGACTCTTAAGATAGTCAGTATCACACCGAGCCTTCATTTTTAAAAACACGACCAACTAAAATCCAAAGTGGTGAATGTTTTGGTTCCAAGTATTCTGCCATTATATCTTGGCAAAACTGGAAACTCTTATGGTTCCAAAAAGAAAAAATCTGTATGGATTATACCTGCGTGCTCAGCCCTTTTCAGTATTCTACAAGCAAGTAGAATACTGAAGCAACAAAAAAACTTTTTAAAAAATTAAATCTCTAGTCAGTATTTCTTGGCATCTTTCCATCTGCCTCAAGCTCATACATAAACTATCTGTCCCAAGCACGTGTTAGAGTTGTACAATTTAACACCAGACAGCAGTCAGTTTCTCAGCATTTCTATCAAAATTTACCAAATCTATCCAAATTTCAGACTTAGGTGTTGAAAAGAAACTTTCTGGTTTAAAAGTTAGGGATTTATGCCAGAACATTTCACAAATGAAATCCAGAACTTGAGTGATCAAATATTTCTGTATTTATGCAAGATGCAACTTGAGCACTTTTTCACTCACAAAGACACACTCTTACAACAAAAGCCCAATAGATTTCTTATTTATATATATCAAAAGCATCTTGCAATAGCAGCTCTTATTTTTTCCCTTTAATTCCAATCATCCAAATATTCACATAAAAGCTTTCAGCAGCCTTTAAAATTTTGAAAATTCGACAGCAATTTTAAGCTGCATATGCATATACATATACCCATCAAGTTTTATTATAGTAGCTTATCTTCAGAGATTGAAATTCAATCTCACATGTTCACATTTTAGTAAAATGCACAATACACATTTGTTATTATATCCTAGAAACACCAAAAGTCCCAGAAAGTATCACCTTAAAAGCCAAAAACTTCTTTTTAATTTAACTTACACTTCAGAAATCACAAAACACCCGAAATATTCTGATGCTTTAGCTATAACATAGTGAGAAAGAAGGAATTTCAAGCTTGACTTTCTATTTTGTCTTTCAGCATGTAAGAAGAGATACATGTGTGGTTCTGTTCTGTTCACCATCCATGTACAGAATATTTTATCAGCACTAGAACCTTCTCACATTTGCTGCCTGCTCCCCCCTCCTATTATGAGTGTACTTACCTGCTGTCTTTGCTCAGTCTTGGTGTATAATTTAAGATCAACTCAACAACAATTTCATGATTCTATAAATAATTTTACGTGGGGGGAAAATCCTCCTAAGCTAATTTCATTTGTCAGGTATGTTTCTTCTATTATTCCAGCCTGTCTATTTACCAAAACTAACTGATGAACAGAGAGATGCGTTCAGAAAATTCAATCTTTAGTTTACAAATTAAAAATATATGAATCATTGGCAAATATTTTTCACATTCATATATGATGAAGAGACAAAAAGGTAGATCAAACTGCCACAGGAAAACATAAAAATGAAGATTTCTCATGTGTCTCCCTTTTTTTTTTTTTTTTTTTTGTAGAAAGAAATCTTAGTTCTCAAACCACAATGAGCAAAAGTAAAAAAGTGACTTTTTTCTTTTTTTCATTCTTTGAAAAACAATTGCATCAAATCAACAATTTCACTTCTGTGTTTCATATGCCTAAAAGTTTCTTGGGGAACTTGTCACACAGATCAAATTTGCAAAAACTAATGAATTCACAAATAGAAAAGCCCAGGATATGAGGAACAAAAATAATATAAGTGTGTCTAAAGACACCTCAGAAGTCAATAACATTACAGCAACATATTCATGGGAAAAAAGTAATAGAATTTACACATTTGAAAATAAGTAGCATAAGATATTCCATTCATTTTTTAAATCCTTGTTTCACCCTCAAGAAAATCAGATTCAACACTGAACATTAATAGACAAACTATGTTTCTGCAAAGCAGCAGAGTAATGGTAAAACTGACTTTAAGAAGCACATAAACCAGTGGCACTGCTTGCCTCTATCATGCTATGCTGGATTTCAAATACTGAATCAGATGCACAAATCATTATTTCTCTGGTAAATGCTACATACAGAATAGTGGTAGCCCCACATAAAACACACAACTGGAGAAAAAAAAAAAGACTAAGTAAACAATATTCGTAATAGTTTAAGACTAAGATATAATTCTAGACAGGTATATATACCCAGGTCTTGAACTATGTTACCACACGATTCACTTACTATTAGCTAGAAGCTCATTATTAAAATAGCCAACTAAAAACAGGCGTATACCAATTTATTACAAGGTTTCTTAGAAGGCTAGTTTCATTCTTCACTTGATGTTTAAGTGATTAATAGCACACTTACAGGACTGTTCCAGCTTTGAGAAGCAATAATATAATGAATACTATGTAAGCTATCAGTTACATTTCCCCTCCTACTGACACAAATAATTCCAACCATGTTACTTCTTGAATCACTCAAAGCTCAAAGTAATTTCAGAGTGATCTGAGAGCAGTTTTTGAAGAAGCATATAAGCCTCAGACTTCAAATTATTTTGCTTACAGTGGTTTGAGAGCAGAAAAATCAGAGAATAAACATGAAATATGGAGTACAAAGTCTACATACATATCACCTGTTACAATGTTGTGGTTTTGTCTTTGCAATTCAATCCAAATCCAGTTTAAATAGGAAATAATCAATCAACCCAGTAACAAAAACATAAAATGAAAAATTTAACATTCAGCAGTTGTAGAAATTCAGACAGATTAAGATTGGGACAACGTATCAGCTAGAAATACATTACTGATTATCAGTTTAAAAAAAAATGCTGCCTAGTAAGTCAGGACTCATGCCGATGAAGTTAAATTACTATTCTGTTTGTACACATTAATTTTGCTGTTAATTCTTCTAAATGTCATTCTATTGGGTTCTCAGTTTTTTTGACTAATGCAGGTTAGACACTTGTCTTAAACCCATTGTTATCTTTTGTAGTTACAGGCTTTCTATGAGCAAAGGCAAGATATTCCAAGGAAGCATGCAGTTTATAGTAATTCAGGAGAATGGATTATCAATGCACATTTAAGTGAAGGCACAAAAATATTGGAACAATTTAATTGTAAATCATGAAGTGTACAAACAGAAGTGCAAACACCTGATTATGGTACAACTAAACTTAAAGAGTTTTACTGTTAAAAACATATTTTGTAAGTTATTCCAATTTAACCCATCTCTATAAATGTAATACAGTACAAACCGGATTTCACTGTTTACAAAAGTTTTCACAATGGACCCTTAGAATCCTTCTGAACTAGACGTGTAACACTTTGGAAAAAATGCCAGTACAGTATCACAGTCATGACTATAGGTACACAATAAGGAGAAATATAGGTGCCATTCATAAGGTGCAGGCACAGAGGCAACTTCATGTTTTCTGGCAAAACACAGTAATATGGGGAATAATTCATTTCAACACTGTTGATATTTATTAGATGATTGAGTGTTAAATCAGTTTATGAATATTATTCAATGTAAAAAATGAAACATAATGTATGGGAACATACATCTTAGTGAAAATGAAACATACAAACCAGGAGATAACTGTATTTCTTTTATATGTGTGTGTGTATAAATATATAAAAACAAAACTACAATAAAGCTCTTCTTCATAAAGACAGCAACAAGACAAAATGCTTACAACTTAAAAAAATACCAAATGCTTTCATTTACATGTAGTATGCTAAATTTGCCATTTAAATCAAGTTCTTAGGACCTATTTTCTTTGCACAAGGGAATCTTACCAAGACACCCTTTTGAAAGAAAAGTCCCAGCACACAACAAAGCTGAAGGATGTTGCAAATATAAATCCCACTTGAACTGAGACTGAAATCATAGCCTCAGTGTAAATAGTGCTTTGGAAATTATAAAATGCAACCTAATGCTGTCTGATATATATTCTTGGGTAAGAGAGAAGGAAATTGTACTTGGCACAGTAAATCTGTATCTACTTGCACAACACTAAATACACAAAAATTAAAGCTATATTAATAAACTATGCCAAAGATTAAAAAAATTATCTTTCATTCCAGGCTATTACCAATTTTTAGTAAGGTTTGCTCATGTCCACCACAACGAAAATACTCTGGAAATGCATCCTTTACTCAACTCAACGGTTACCTCTATTAGCAACTAGTAACAACTATTTGCAAATGTCAAAAATACACAGTTATTATAAAAGGTAAAAACCCAGATCAACAAAAGAAATTATGTTTACTTTTGTTATATATTTTTATCTTCTCTTATTTTACAATTAAGAACCAGAGTTGATACTTTTACTAAATTCCAGAAATATTTCCAATCCATTTTTAATGGCAAAAAATTAACAGAAATATACTGCTAACTTTATTTCAGCTGCCATGTTTCGCCTTCCTATTTAAGCCTCTGACTCCCCTTCTCTAGGTCAGTCATTTCTTTTTGCCTCCTGCTGGTATATGAACCTGAGACAACATCCCACTTAATTCTCAACACACTAGAGCATTTACTATCATAATTTGTTCTCTCCCAGAGGGGTGTCAGTGACACAAAAAGCCTGACTGAAAAACTGACATTTAACACATACAGAACTGTATTTTCTCTTAGGACTACACTGCATTTATCTGACTTTTGTAAGTTTTGCTCTGTAACATCTATAAATGAACTTCCATGAATAAAAACCACATGCAAATCTGGAAACTAAATCTGAGGTTAAATGTAAGAAATGGAAGCTAGGCAGACAGGCGCATCAACAAGCTTCAATTTCAGTCCAGATGTAGTGGAAGTTCTTTCAAAAAGGGAAAAGACCACTAGAGAGTCACTATTAGGTAGGGTGGTTTGTCTTTTCTTTTATAATTGTCAAATGTAAGGAGTCATGAGTGGCTTTAATTCCCAACCCTCAAAAAGGTACATTATATAAAGTAAACATTTCTACGTATTTTGAAGCAGTACATTGAAAAAATAATTATTTAGCATCCTACTCTAGCTGTCTAGACATCTGATGCATACAATACTTCAGATCCATGGAATAAAAAGTGCATTAGTTGGTGAACAAGCAGAGAACAATTGATTCTAGTGACATATGTTTGTTTGCTAGTCTTCAGAAAATGATTTTACTACCAGAAGAGAGACAGACTGAAAAATCAGAGTGGTGGGCAACAACTGATAATAAATTTTACTTAAGGTTGATACCTGGATTTAGCTAGAAGGCAGAAGATACTGACAGGTCACATTTCATAAAATAAAGAGCAAAATCTGGTTGTATTTCCTGAATTTGATTAAAATTCACCAGGGAAAAAAAAACAAACCAAACAACCAAAACCAACACAAAACAAAACAACAAAACCCACAAATACCAAAACCCACAAAATCACCACCATACCTGTGCAAGGACAATAACTGTATGGACATTGAAATAATCCAAACACAATCTATGAAGGGCTAAATGCTGCAGTCCTTACAGAAGTACATTTTAAAATACAAAATTAGTATTTTTATATACAATTAAGAAATAAAACTATAAAATTCACCTTTTAAGATTACAAGAACAGTCTGACTTATTGCCTTTTTAAGAAGCGGTTAAATCACACTTCATAAAAACTGGGAACACTATTATCAGCCAAAATAAAAGAAATGGCATGCAGAATGTAGAAGATAATTGCACAAATACTTGCTCCCTCCCAAGACCAGTTAATTACCTGTTGTTACTTACCTACGCTCATGTCAGGTGCTGCAAGAAGAAAGTGATTCAGTACATACTGCAGGAGCATTTAAATACAGACATGAATGGTATAAGTAATCTCAAACCTAGGGTGGTTATTTTAGTAAGTCAGTGAAGTTCAAGAAGCTGAAAGAAAGGCTCACCTTTAACGGTGACGATATTCTCTCTCTCTGTCTCGCTCTCTGTCACGATCTCTGTCACGATCACGATGCCTCTCTCTCTCACGGCTTCTTTCCCGGTAATAGTCATCGTGACGATCTCTGCTACGTGATTTGTGGCGCCTACTTTTTTCTCGTGACCTACTGTGGTCCCTCTCTCTGGATCGCTCACGTCTTCTAAAAGAAATTACTTCATTAACTTTTTCTTCAAAATACTTGTCATGCCCATGCCAGTTTTGTACTCTGCTTATGAGTATGAATTTGATTAAAAAACAAATCTGAAGGAAAGATCTGTTCGTTGTGATGGAGGTGTATATTTGTATATAACATTAAAGATACCTGGTACAAACAGTGGTGACTAAGAACTCAGCTACAGGTAGTAAGGGGCACCCACTTTCTAATGTAGCAAGGAAAAGTCAAAGTACATACTGAAAATGGAGGATGACTGGAACCAGCTGAGGGAAACGCACCTCATCTCAAACGATCACTACAACACGGCTACTAATCTGCATATGGACAATATGGGCCAAAACCACTAAATGAAAACTAAGAGTTAAACTGAAGCTAGTCAGATGAATTTTGAAAATAGGGTTAATTAAAAGACAGCTTTTTAGGTTCAAAAAGGCCTTGCTTGGTTCCTTCATGTATTTCCTGTGCAACTCAGCAAATCATAGTAATTTCTTACACACTTTAGTTTCTTCTAGGTAAACTAGTCCTGCACTACACCTTCTGTTTTTCAAGTAAGAGCAGATGGAAGAGGAAAGTTTTACCTGGATCCAGAACCATAAGACTTGGACTCAATTCCATGAAGGCAGTCCTGAAGAGAGCTAATAAGTACTTTGCAGCGATCATCTGCAGATACTTTGGACTGTTTGATTAAGGAAATTGCAGTTACCAAGGTCTCTATAGCACTTCCATAGTCCCCTGAAAATTATGTAAGATCAGGATCAGAAAATTATGCAAATATAGATTTTTATCTGTAACAGTATTACCATTTTGAGTATTTTCTCTTAAACAGCCATCTAGATAATTTACAGTAGCACCAAATATTAAAATAAGGTTTTCTTAGAAACTAACTGAAGCACAGTACAAAATCAGTCATAAACTGTACATAAATTCAGCATCCTATCAGAAAAATGTGGCTTCAGAACCTTCAGATTCCTAATTAAAAAAAAAACAACCCAATAAACTGTTTTCAGTCGAGTGGAATAGCAAACACGTTGAGTTTTACTAACCAGCACTGGCATCTGATACAGCTCTTGAAATGGCACTGCTTGAGATCGCCCTATTTCTATTCATGATTTCTTCAAATTCTGCTTCACTTAGAGGCGTCCTCGCAGCATCCATTTCTCTGCAAGCAATAAAACTAGTATTTAAAAGGTTAAGAGGAACTTCAGAAGCTATCATTGCAATTTCAACAATCCAAGTTTGCAACTTTAAGCAGTGACAAACAGAAAAGAAAGCAGGATCTGGGTTTGGTTTTGGCTTTTGTTAAGGACCATCATTACAGTATAAAATCCTGAAAGCTTAAAAAAAACCCCAAAAAACCCCCAACAAACCAACCAAACAAAAAACCCAAAAAAACCCAATTAAGATATTGCTGTATAAATAGACTTTTTTTTTTCATCCCATCTATTTCAAACATTCAGCAGCACTTAATATTGTGCTTGACAAATATTTACAATTTTCGTAAAATCCTTCAAGAAACATAAATAGATATTCCCAACTGAATGGATGTGGAAATACATGTACATAGGCAATGCAGCTTTGAGCAAAATTAGAGAAAATTTTCATAACAGTACTGGAATCAGAACTATATGATCCTGTTTCCCAGATCTTAACTAAGACCAGAATGCTGCAATTTTTGAAAAACAAATATAGTTAGCATCTTTAAAACACTCAATTTTCTAATTATATTTTACAGCATTTGACAGCATTTTACAGCAATATTTTTTTTTTTTTTTAAATTTCTGATCAAGTTCACAGTAGTCCAATTTAATCTCCCTACTAGTCACAGTAAGGAGGAAGCAATAAAGCAGAATCCTCATACTCATTACACTTTAATTATCAGCTACCTATACAGGGTTTGCAAAGTAACAGAAGTAAACCTAAATTTTCCCAAAGGTTTTGCAGTGTCCTATTAGCCAGTCTCTGTGTAACATAGAAAATTTGGAGAAATGTGTTAAGACATAAATGCTGAGACTGTCAAACTGGCCCACTGCTTGATATTTCTAGAACAGTGTTAGTTCTTCTGGTAGAAAGAAAATGCAGAATAATAAGCAATGCTATCCTCTTAATTGCAAGAAGTGGAACAAGATCCTATAGCCAGTTTAGCATAAGAGGAAATGTCTAAAAATTCATACCTCCCTGAGTTTTGAGTATTATTTTTCGTGTGCCTCCCATAGAATGGAATATGTAATTTTTCTCTTATGGACATGTTATTTCCAGTGAAACGCCTATGATATATAATTAATGACAATTTAAATAGTTATGGATGATAGCTTCAACATTATTAATGAAAATACTGGACAGTAAGTTATACTGTCCTATTCCCACTCCTTCCCTCCCCAGACATTCTATAAACTGCAGACAACCTTGATTTTGTCCATCCAAAAACACCCAACACCTTATAGTCTTATATTTCCGGCAATTAAGCCAAATTCTTGAATTTCTACAGGTTTTTTTTTTGTATGAACATCACATGTACAAATGCTTGGGGGGGTTTAAACTTTGTGGTAAAAAAAGAATCAAAGCACAACATCTTTGCAGGAAACATTTTAAGCCAGAAAAGTGTGTCTCATGCTAGCAGTAAAATTACTATTGAAAAATTCAAATCTAACTATGTAAAATCATCTCTCTTACAATTTATGCCAACATTTTTGATAAATATGGTGAAAATCAAGAAACAGCAGCAAGACAGAGATGCTTGAAATACAGATGAAAAAGATGTTTCAAACAAGATGTGAAAAACTTGGCAAGTCAAGTCAGGGACTTAAGAACTCTGTCACAGATAGGATTAACCACAGGAAAAGCCACTGCTACAAACACAGCAAGATTGCACCGAATGAGCATCTTGAAACATCTTGATAGGAAAGGAAGGTAAAAGTCTTGCAGTAAATTCACACCTGGCTTTTAAGACAAACACCAAGTTTTAATTAAATCCTGAAGAAAAAAGGGACAAGCAATGCTGCTGAAAGATGAAAATGGTATGATCTTGGTATGACCTCAACATATGAACATACATGAAAAAGAAAACTCCAGAGCATTCTTAAAAGGCACCTTGCAAAGCACGATGATACAGGTAAAAGTCAGAATTCCAAGGTAAGACAGAAGCACAACCAGAAGCTGCTGCATAAGAAGTGATACGTAAGTTTGCATGTAGACCACATGGAATGATGACACTATCAAATACAGTGAAGACAAACAGTTCAGAGCTGAAAAGGGAAGTGAGATTACTGGTGTTGCATTTCAGGATTTTCCTCCTGTTGCAAACATGTTTCTCAGATTTATTCTCTTGTAGAAATTAAAAGGGACAAACTACAAGATTGGTGGGATCCCTTCTGGCCCTACTTCTAATTGTTCCTAACATTTGCATTAAAAGGGAAAAATCAAATGCTTCTGACAAGAGGAGTAAAATCTGCTACCCAAACACATTAGACAAAAAGAACTCACCTTCCAGGTGGCCCATAGTCACCTCTGTCATATGGTGGAGGTCGGCCATACGGATCTGTCGGAGGTGGGCCACGGCTGTCTGAAGTGGGTATGCCACTATTGGCAGGTGGGGGGAAGAAAGCTGGATTCACATGGGGTGCTGGTGGTGGAGCACCTGGCGGTGGCCCAGGGAGATGTGGAGGAGGAGCAAGAGTCAGGGGTGGCCCAAGAGGGCCAGGCGGACGAGGGGGAAATGGACCCGGAGGTGGAGGTGGACCCTGCTGAGGTGGTGGTGGACCTGGTGGTGGCCCATAGCCTGGAACTGGTGGTGGAGGGCCTGGAGGAAGTGGCCCGAGTGGAGGCTGACCAAAAGGCTGTCCTGGAAACAGAACTGGTGGTGGTGGACGATCACCACGATTAGGAGGTCCAGCTAATGGAGGTGGGAGGACCTGACCAGGAGGTGGAGGGCCTGGTGGGCCTGGTGGGCCAGGAGGACCTAAGGGTGGACGTGGGGGAGTTTGTCCAGCTAAAATTAAAAAAACAAACAAACAAAATTGAGTGAATGAATACAAAGAAATAAATTCTTTAAAATTCTTCCTTTTTTTATTCTTAAAAACAATGACAAAAAAGAAACCAACCCTCCCTCCCTGAACACTATGCAACATGCACAAGACATGTATGTTCCTGCTTCGTGTCCAGTAGCTCAGGAAATTTTTAACTTATCTGTATCTATTGATACTAGATATCTAGAGATACCTAAAAGAACAACATTATCTTGAACACTGACAACTCCCCTCCTGAAATCGCTTCATTACCTGCTGTGATTTCCAAAACAAACAATATTACAGAAGCTAGAAAACGTTGCATTTTACTGCAGCTACTCTTTCATATGAGGATTAAAAAACGATACATATTAAAAATATATAGAGAAGCTGTATTGGAGAAAGTAATGTCAACGCAGTATCCAAACATTCTTTTAGATTCTCATTACTGTTTTTTCAATTTGATTACATGCCTTTGACTGTTGGTAAGCAATCCATTACTGAATTACATTTACTAAAAAATATGTCAGCTGAAAGAAGAACTTCACTACAGTGCAAACCCAATTGTTTAACATATTTCTCCTACATCTGATACCTAACTAAATACCAAGACCTCCTCTTCAAATTTCTGGTGTTTTAAGTGCCTACTAACTGACCTGTCAGTGGGCATGAATCAAAGCTGAATTCTGATCATGTGCAAACTTGTACTAAAATAAGAAAATCAGCTACTTTACAGTCTGCAACACAGGCATTCTCAGCACATATAGCAAATCAGAAAATCTCAACTACACTACACTAAAGCCAAATCTACTTGCTAACAATCTATTTTAATTTTTTTCATAAATATGTATATGGACACAGTATAAAGAACATACTACTGTCTTCCTACTAAATTTACTAGGTACAACTTCCTGTTGAATATCAACAAAGAAACAGCCAAATCCTACAGTCTAGCTGTGAATGCTAATTATAGCTCATTACTGAATTGCCTTGATCCTCACCCTTTCCCAATTAAGTATGCCACATGGAAACACAAGTAAGACTGGAACTCCATATATGCAAAATTTTACCTGGGAAAGGTGGTGGTGGCCCTCCTGGCCCTGCCGGTCCAGGGAATCTGTCTCCACCTGGAATGGCACCTGGAAAACGGCCCCGACCTCTATTACTAGGTGGAAATGCTGCTCGTGAGCTTCCTCCTGGGGGACCAGCTTTACCTTCCCCAGACATCTGGCCAGACTGAGTGGCTGCAGTGGAAAAGCAAAAGTGTCATTAGAATAGGTTAAAAGCATTTCAACACTTGGTCTAAAGCATTATGCAGTGCTAAAGCATGACCTTATGAGCACCAACTTGCTCCCCATACCCAAACCCAGTGCATTTGGGGAGGATTCTTTGCTAAAATACTATGCCTAATACTAAAGAAGAGGATCTGGAGAGACTGCCAGACCTTCCTTCAATGAAGCCTAAGGCCACACTGGGAAACACAAGATATGGTGCTAAAGTACAACACGGAACCACTCTTCCCCATGCTATCATGAATACAGACCATCCACACATTAGAATTGAATCCAGTTTGTCTACAAATGTTAAATTTCTAAATGCTCTGGTGCCTTTTTTTTTTAATTACATCTGCAAGAAATTGAGAAAGCATCTCCAGCTGTTAAGACAAGAGCTGCACGAAGCTGCAACCTTCTTTCAGAATGCAGCAGCTCCTCAGTGTATGAAGTGATTTCTTTAAACAAAGATACAACTTCATTCACCTGGACTCTAAGTATTTTATGGCTGTTTTAAACTGTGTAGAAATTACAAGACGCTGTGCTAAAAACCTGCCATTCTACTTTTTCTGCTTTTCCAAGACAGCACTTAAGGAAAGCTTACTTTTCCTTGACTGCATTTCAAATTGACTCAGAAACTGTTTATTACATGGAGTTACAACAGGATTCTGCCCATGCAATTCTCTTTTAGGTAACAAATCCATCAACTTTTTGGAGGATGCTTCCGATCCCACACCCACAAGGGCAAATCTGAAAGGAAACAAAAGAAGTCACACCACAATTTGTTCATTTTCTGACATCCTGATGCCTCATGAAAAAGATTACACACAGTAAGCAAAAGAATATTTGACAACTAGACACAGAAAATGCCCCACAGGTCTTAGAGCAGTTTTCAGAACAGATAAAATAATTTATCCTAGGCCATAAAAGAAGGAAACAAAAGAGCAAGTACAAGATGCATCAAAATTCATCACAACAAAGGCAGCTTTTTGGTAGAGTATCAACAGACTACATAATGAATGCATATGACCAGGTTATTAAGCATAAGCTGTGTGCTCATTGCTGCCAAAGAGACAGAAAGGCACATTCATGCAGTGAAATTTAGGTTGTCAGTGAAAAATGGGCTCAAGCACTTTAAACAGCTAACGGAAAAGAAAGATGTAAAGAAGGATTTAATAATGAAGATTGGGGTAACAGCATTTACACTGAAGAAAAACAAGCATCACCACCACACCAACTAAAAATCTAGGAATAATCTTAAATGAAGATGACTAACAAGCTTTAACCCACAAAATAATGAAACACGCAATACCATCATAAAAATTTATACCTGAAATTTAAGTCATTAGTATGAAATTATATGCCAAATAATTTCTGGATCAATAAGCTAAGATGAGCAGTTCAAAGATTGACAACTAAGAAAATTGAGAACTCCTTCCCCTCCCAAACTTCAGTCACCTATAGAAAAAACAAATTACAAGTTCTTACCCTTTAGACTGGCCATTAGCACGGTTTTCGAAAAATTTTATCTCCAAAATGTCATTTACCCCCAGTGAATGAACTGCTTCAGTTAAGTCTTCATCTGTTGTCCACTGAAAAATATTTTTAATATTCAACTATGAGAGCTTATCTAAAACACCAGGCAAATGGCAACTAAATTTCCCATGGATTTTTGAGTGTGTATGTGCAGGAAATTGATCCAGAGAAATACTTTATTTAGGCTGTCAATATATTCTGACTTTTGGAGCAGTCATTTTTATTTTACAATTCAACAATTAGTTCAGCTAATTCATGCACATTTTACTGATTCCATTCATGTACTTCAAAATGGAACAACTTAAGTCAACAGTCAGGTCCTTTACTTACCTATTAGCTTCTGAAATACTGTAATAACTAATGAAAAAAACACCTACAGTAAGAAATTATCAGAAACAAAAAACCTCATATTGTTATTTATCCTTTAAATAGAATTTTGCATTTGCATATGTGGGCCCTGAAGAACTTGATTTCATGAAAACACATTAAAGCTCCACTTAATTTAGCTACTGACCAGCTCTTGCACTGTTTGCTTAACTGCAATTGATCTAAAAATGCTTTAATTCTAATAAAGGTAATTGTCCTAAAGGTGACTGCAGTTCAGTGAGTTTTACCATAAACCTGTTCTTCTTGGACAGAGAAATAAACCTCAAGACAAATACCTGAAAACAGTTATGTTGAAAGAGTCACTGCCCATGGAAAAGGCCCTGGAAAAATGTGAAAAGTAATTTCAAGAAAATCACAGAGAACCTTCAACCGCCTTTTAAACTAAAACCTTCAGCAAGAGTTTACTAAAAACTGGGTTTGTTTAGCAACCTTGAAGTATTTACAGGCACAAAGTATTTATAGCTTAAACTTGTTCACTTCTTTCATTCGGTTCTCTGAAAAACCTTAAGAACACAGTAGCACAAATCTCCTTTCACAACACTTAAAACATGACAGAAATTCTGAAGTTTATATTACTGAAGACTTTCTTGATTTTTACAGTACCACGATAGATCCCAACAGGCTCTCCGAATTTCAGGTAAAAGGAAAAATGACGCCACAACCACAAACAAAAATTAAAGAAAATCAAACAAAAAAACAATAACTTGGTTTTGATACTCATTTTATAGAAAACATTTTAAAGCAAAAAAGTTTACAAATAGTTACACTCTTAATTAAAATTCCTGTCTACAACTAAAGAGCAGTAAGATACTTACCCATGTGAGATTTCCAATGTACAAGGCAATTCTCTTTCCAGTATACGTATAAACAACATTTGGTGCAGCTCCTTTACCTACATCATCCCCAACAGATGGTGGAAGAGAATCCATGTAATCACGATCCTCTGGAGCATCTCCATTATTTGCAGATGGAGAAATTACATCGTCATATAAATCAATCTGGTCATGCCCACCATATTCAGCCTCCTGAAATAAAAAGACATCTTGATTATAATTAATATTACTCTTAAAACTTATCGAAGCAAAAGTTGTGGTAACTGCAATGTTCCACAGACACAGCGAGTCTGACTGACCACCTATACAACACCCCTGCTGAAAAGCTAAGTGCCAGTTTTATCCATACCAAAACATTTAAAATTCTTATGACTCCTATTATATTTTAAACTTATGTGGAAAAAAACACTTCTGGCCACTGTTTTCTATCCCAATACTTTTGCCATTGTAATATAAGCAGAAATAAAAAAATCCACAAACCCTACTCCCAGAATTGTATACACCAGAATGCAGAAGTGTGATGGTTTAATCCCAGATTGCAACTAAGTACCACACAGTTGCTCACTCACTTCTCCCTCCCTATCCACTCCATGGGATGGGTGGGAAAAATCAGAAAAAAAGTAAAACCAGTGGGCTAAAACCAGTTTAAAAACTGAAATAAAATAAACTGCCAGTCCTGAGAGTAATCAGCCCCTTCCACCCAACCCCCACCAGCTGATGTACTGGGCATGATGCTCTTCCATCTGATGCCTTCCTATAATACAGCAGGACCCATCAATAAACTAGGTATATTGCATCTCATCTTCTGGTAGTTTATTATACAATGGGGCCCCTTCAGCACGTGGTATCTCCTCCCCTGGTGACATTCTGAAATCTTTGTCTTCTAGACAGTCCATGACCATTTCCAAGATTCTTGGGCAACTGGGATTTCCTATTTGAGCTCATTATATGGTCACTGTAACCCATTCATTTCATGTAGCACCAGCTGCATGATGCATAGAGAAGACCCTCCCTTTGAACATCCAGCCCAGCACTGGCAGTCACTGGGCAGGTGGAGAAGATGTGCTTCTGCATCAATCCTTTCCAAAGCAGCTCAAATCTCAAGTCCCTTGATTAGACTCTGGTATTTCTTCCAGCTGGAGTATAGGAGGCCTCAGATACTCTGTATGCCCAGTTCCAAAAGCGAGGACTGGAGAGGGACTAGAGTCTCCCCTGGTGCTTTCTGCCAGACCCTGCAGGTAGTAGGGCCATTTGCCCTGGCAGCTGTATAGAGCACACTTTTACATCCTGCCCTGCCCTGGGGGCGGTTGCATGAACTATGTCCCACTTAATTTGTTCTAAAGCTTGTTGTTGCTCAGAGCCTCATTTGAAATCATTCTTCTTCTGGCTCATTTGATAGAAAGGGCTTACAGTTAGACTGCAAACTGGAATATGCACATTCTCCAAAAACCCACAACACCTAAGAAAGCTTGTGTTTGTTTCTTACTAGCTGGTGGAGACATTGCTGCTGCTTTGTAGATCACATTCATTGGCATCTGACAACAGCCATCTTGCCATTTTACTCCTAGAAGTTCAATCTCCCATGCAAGTCCCTTGACGTTACTATGTTTTATGGTAAAATCCACTTTTGGAATAATTTGGACAGTTTTCTTTACTTTCTCAAAAACTCCTCTTGCTGTATGGCCCCATATGATGATATTATCAATGTATTGCAGGTGTTCCAGAACTTCACCCTGTTCCAATTCAGTCTGGATCAGTCCATAAAATTGGTAGTGCTATGTTTCCATGCCTGGGGCACCGGATTCCAGGCCTACTGGACATTCCTTTAAGTGAAAAAAATTGTGGCCTGTCAAAGGTATCAAAAAGCATTAGCAATGTCAATTGTGGCAAACCACTTGGCAGCTTTTGACTGCAGCTCATATAGGGAGTTCCAGCATGTCCAGTACAGCATGACTCCAGCCACAGTGTGACTTCATTCAGGCCACCATAGTTCAGTCAGTCTCCACTCTCTATCTATTTTCACACTGGCCATGTGGTCCTGCTGATCACTGCTTGACTCTCCAGTTGATAACTCAGCTTGTGAATGGGAATCATGGAGTCTCGGTCGGTGCAATGCTGCTGCCATTGCAACGCTGTGGCAGCGACCAGCACCTGTTCTCTGACCTTCAGCAAACCCAACAGAAGGGTCCTCAGGCGAGGCAGGCAGCTGCTTAACTTCCTGTGCCTCTAAGGCAGTGGTACTGAACACCCACCAGTTCCCCTTTGGGTCCTTGAAATATCCTCTCCCAAAACAGTCTATGCCAGGGATACACAGAACCTCCAGGCCAGACACAGGGGGGTTTGAGTAGCTGCAAATAGTTGTCTAACCCTAAACAAGAACTGGCACACAATCATGGCTCCTGGCAATAGGGCCATGCTCGTTTCAACATCCCAAGAATATTCAAAATTTTCAAGAGCTACTGTCATTAGCCTGGCAGAGATGGGGAAGATGCGTGATCATGCCTCCTCCACAGGTGAACTCTCAGAGGATTAAAGGTAAAAGGTGTAATCATTAATAGTTTCCAACAGATCACTCACAAAGTACAAAGATGACAGGAGAGCCGAGTACAAGTAACAAATTATTTTCACAGCCAGTAATTTTGTTGTATCATACACAAGTGCTCACAGGATCATCGAATGCTTTGGGTTAGAAAAAACCTTAAAGTTCATCTAGGTTCCAATGCCCCTGCTGTGGCCAGGAATATCTTCCACTAGACCAGACTGCTTATGTTAAAACACAACACAGTAACTTTAGACCAGTTTCCACGGGTGATAAACAGCACAACAGGGAGCACACACTGGAAGTAAGGAGTTAAATGATGGAGCTCTGAGAACAAGCAGAACAACTGAGAGCATAAAATCAATGTTGTGTCCAACTACTAAACTAATATAATGAATGCATATAAGAATTTTGTTCTAGCATGTTCTAGTCAGATTTGTTGTTTTCTCAACCTGTCAAGCCCCAGGATGGGTGACAAAAAAGGGCTATGTGGTTTAACTCCAGCTGGTAACTAAGTACCACACAGGCATTTGCTCACTCCACGCCGAAACCCTGTGAACAGGGGAAGGGAATCAGTGAAAAGGTAAAACTGGTGGGTTGAAACTAGAACAGTTTAATAACTGAAATACAGTAAAATATAAAAATAATAATGGTGATGAAAAAGAAGACAACAAAAAGAGATGAAATGACGCACAAGTGATGTGCTGATCAACTACTGATGCTCATCAAATGCCCACCCAGTCCATCTGCAAGCAGCAATTGCCCCTCTGAGCCAACTTCCCAGAGTTTACTGCACTCTTATACCTGCTCCAGAATAGAAACTGCCTCACCAGGTTTTGGTATCAGAGATATTTCAGTATCCACTATGAATTTATATCCAGAAATTAACAGAAGCATCCTAGACAGAATAATTGAAGGTACCATATACGGCAGCTAGAGAGAACCAAGCTGGACTCCAAAAATACAGGCCACAAAGTAGGGAATCCTTGTTGTGAACCTAAGATATCCACAGCCATGATCAAAAGATCCAGTGTCTTGAAAATATAAAAATATTATCAACTACTGCTCACACAAGGAAAGTGTAACTAAAACAAATAATATTAATTTTTTAAAAATCCAACAAACAGGCAAACTGCATTTTGGCAAGTACATTTAATCCTCAGTAAACTGCATTGTCCCAATAAACTTCAATAGAAAAAGCCCTCTCCAAAAATAGGCTTATCACAATTAAATGAAGGGTTTCATATTTCACCTAGTCTATCCAGTTCTCAGTTTGATTCCTCCTATCACCATAGCTAATGAAATCAGGTTCACAGAACATGCCTAAACATGACATCTTAGGTAGATTAAGGTTAATGTCAAAAGGCAGTTAAAGAAGTCCTCTGTTAAATGTGCAGTAACTCTGGTCATCTGTGTCTATGCATGATATATGTATATGATGACTTCAGGGAATTGGAATTTAGTCTCGGTAGACAGATGCAAGAACAAAACCACCAAACTTACAGCAGATGTATGTACACTAACCTATCTGCCTGAGGTCAGCATTGCCAAAACACCAGAGTAGGCAGCAGTCCACAGCTCTGCTGCACTGCCCTATGACAAACTCCTCTGAAACAGATCGTTTGTATCACACAGGCTTTCAGGTCTGGATCAGTGGAGAGAAAGAATTATTAAGGCAGCAGAGTCTGCATGTAATTGAGACGGGGGCAGGGCAGCCCCAATAAGCATCAGTTCTTAATTTAAATAAATAAAGACACAAGAGAAAAACTGATGTTGTTCACTAGAATTTCTTCTCACATCATACTGGTTTTGCATCCCGCATGGAATTAATTCAGTTACCAATCTGCCAGCAAGGTGTGTGCATAGATGATTAAAAATTATCTGAACCAGCAACTCTAAGTGTAGACAGAAGAGAGGTGTCCTGGTTGATGTTGCACAAGATCCAACAACCCTTTCTCCTTCATATGTGTTCTGTGGGAACTTGACTAAACACACCCTTCCTTCCCAGATGCAGAAGAGGAAAAAAGTACAGGAAATGTTATTTCTCTAGTCTCAGCTATTCAAACAAATGCTCTGCCTGTATCAGGAATGAGTTTTGACCTCTTCTAACTTACTTAATTACAAGAAGGACATCAAGCATGAAGAGAAGTTATTTCTTCTCAATTAGTGTAACCCACAATATTGCAGATAAACATGCTAAGAAACAGTGAGCACTGCTGTTCTGGTCCCCTCTAAAACCAAATCAGACAGCAATGCATTTCCAAAGTCTATGTTTTAACTAGACCACAGTCTGAAATACTTGATCATAAATAAAATCAGGACTGAAATTTCACATTCTGTGCTAATAGACAGAATTGGGTGAAACATTCCCCTATGAAAGCCATGAACACAAGGAACTTCATGTCCAGAAGGGACAAACTTAACATGTTATTTCTTCTTTGGAACTTAGTGGTCATACGGCTCTGAGCTGCAAAGAACCACTTACTTCCTTTACAAATGCTGTTTGGAAATGGCTTTTGCTGTTGTTCAGAAAAATTTCTTTAAGCTGTCCATATGTATATTAGAACTTTACTGTTGCTTCTGGGGAAAAAAAACCAATACAAAACAAACTAAACCATCCAGCTTCCCCTATACTGGTTTTTTTTCCACTCAAGTTACCATACTTGTGGTCAAAAACTCTAAACACATTAGTATCCTCACTTAAAAAAAAAAAAAAATAAAAATTTGTAGGTCCTGAAAAATAACAAGTTAAAGACACAAACAAACACATTTCTGGTCTTGATTAACTGTCTGAACATACAAACTGGAACATTAACCAAAAAGGCAGCCTTTGATACTTCTGAGTTAGCTAACTGCCTATGGCAGAAGTGGACAAGTTTGTCAGACCACAGGATTCATGTTTACTCTACAGGCCCAAATGCTCTTGGCCCTACAACCAGCGCAGCACTAAAATTTAAGCAACCTGATCCCTTGCAACTAAAAATTACAGAGTTACAAAGAATAACTAAAAATGTACAAGGAGTCAAAAATACAAACTAAACATACATAGTATCACTGTTCACATTAAAACAAAGTGAAGAGGTGCCAGATAAGAAGGTCTGAAGTTTTTCCAGAGTTTGATATTTACCAACATATAGAAGTTATGTGTTCCCTTCCAACAGAACTGACAAAATGCATGTGCCCTATCACCATATCACCTATTGCGGACACATTTTATAACTCATGCAGGTCTGCCAGCTCATGCTTTTTCTGACAAGGACTACCCTACTGAGTAGAAATTTAATATACCACGATGTGCCCATCCCCTCCCATGGTAAGACACCTGTCTTTCCAATATGAAGGCTGTTTTTAATAACTAGCTTTAACTGGCCACTAAATACTAGCTTTTTATTTTTTTATTGGATACAAAAAAAAAAAAAAAAAAAAAAAAAAAAAAAAAAAAAAATCCTTTGTGTTGCAGATTGGAAGACAGTAACTAACACATTCCTAAGATACACTGTAGTTTTCAGATAATTAGCCTCTTAACTGCTTATTTCATCTAAATCCATTTTATTATCCAGTTACAAAATAAAAAGTGAAAAGTCTTTCATCCCTAATTTGTTATAATTTGTTAGCATTTAAACATCAAAATAGAACACTACAGGCATGTTTAGACATATCCACAATGCAACTATCCAAGTTTACTCATTGAGAGTATAAACAAAGCAAGCACCTTTTCCACAGCATTAAAATACGATATCCTTAAATTCTCTTGCATCCTCTTTCTGATCAGAAAGATTGTTATACGTATAATAAAAGTTTAACTTTTTAACTACATTCATGAGCACATGTGGAAAAAAAACCCTCAAGCTTGAAAATGCAAAGCTGATCAGAGCATCAGGGAACTTGACAATGCATGGTCAAATCTTCATAACCATACTAAAGCAACCCAGTTTGCTTGGCCAAACTGGCCTCCTGCACAAGCTCCTTATTATCTCTTGCCACACAGCAATATTCTAGGGTTTTGTGTATAAAACCACACCCCAATATTTGCCCAAGCACCCCAACCTTACTGAGGGTCTTCTGCCCTTGAGACAATGCCACCCTCAGCTATTTGTACACAGGTAACAGTCCTAACAAGCATCACAGATCTCCCTCTCTTGAAAACCAAGATGTGTGACGTGGGGAGATGCTCAAGATAAAATATTCCATGCAATACCTATTTCTAACAGGGCACAAGCAATGCATGCAGAAAGTACTATATTTATGAGGCTATCATCTCAAAATGATACATTAAATAAATAGAAAAGACTGATGGATGGAGAGGTCAGCATAAAAGAAAAAAATGAAAACCAAGCTCTCCAAGGAAAAGAGAAAGAAAAAAAAAAAAGAAACCACAATTTAAACAAAAATGTAATTGGTCAAAGACAAATTGACTGAAGCTATTAGCCCAAGGGCAAAAAATATTTTTATGATGAACAGTAAGTTAATAAAAGAGTAAGAGGCAACACTGACAGATGATGAGCTTCAGATGGAATAAGAAAGATGCATTTTCACTCAAAAGATCTGATATCAAGCTAGTCAGCAACCAACACTAAATAAGACAAGACAGTTTACAGCTGTCATCCATCTTAGGCAGCTTGTAAACCCCTGGCTCAGTGGTCTTTATTTCACCTTTATAACTTACGGTTCATTTAGCACTAATCAAGCCGAACATCCCTATCCTCCTCCTCCTGCTTGGAAAAAAGGCATTAAAAAAATCCCAGAATAGCCTCAAGGACGAGTACCTTGAGGTGCAGAACAAGACAAAACAACCAAGGGAAATTTATCCAGTCACAAGTCTTAAATGGAGGATTAACTCCAGATGTACAAAAAAGTTTTGTCCCAGCTTGGGTACAAATACAGCTATGCACTGCACCCAGAACAGCAAGCTCCACAGTATATTTTTCAGCCCCTGTTACTGCCAAAACCAGTGGAAAGGGTTTTTATAGGCCAATTAAAAAAATAAATTAGTAAGTCACATTAATGTAGAACAAAACCAAAAAACGAGTCCATTTAACAGATATAGACAATGAAAGATAATCTATTTTACAAATACGGTGTTCTGTAAAATGCCCTCTATGTAAACAAATTAATAATGCAAATTACTTTCTCCCTAAAGCATTTTCTTAAATTGCCATCTTCACACCTCCACAGAACCATGTTCCATCTTATCCATTTAAGCTGTCAGCTTCAAACCAGGAACAACAGTTCATGAAAAAAAGTTCCTAGATAACTTTTCTCATGTCAGAAATAAGAGGTAGTAACTAATACAACTCGCTTCTTTCATATATGACAGAAGGAAATGGAAAAGTGCAGAGGCATCAATCTCTCACAGTAAAACTTTCATATTGTCCCAAGACTTGCTCAATTCAACAATATTACTTTATATTTAAAGTCACAGAAATTAAATTTGGATGAGAACAAGCAGCAACTTTTCGGGGGTGTGTGACAGAGATAAAAACACAGAAGGAAACCCCCTACAACAAACAAAACCCCCAAATTCAAGCTGATGGAAAAAGGGCACTAGCCTCTTCTCACCTTTCTGCTCTATATTTTTCAAGACTTATGAACTGAAGCAACATACTGCAGAAATGCAAATCTAACAGGGAAGCAACTGTGGTGAATACAGTGAAAAAAGCAAAAGGGCTCCCTGCCTGCTGGATTAAGTTAAACTAAATTACCACAAGATTCTCTTCATTCCTACCAACATGACTATAGAGAATATCAATAGTAACGACAACCTGAAGAGCAAAACAGATCATCCCCATCACTTTTGTTCTGGCACTCTCTCTTTACACTATACTTACAGCACATAACTATTCTACTGTGAGGGCTTCTGCACACATGAATTTACACAAACACTACCAGATTCAAGCAAGGGCTTTTTCCCCCGAAAATTTTGATCTATTATCAGTTTTATCTAGAATTGGTGAAACCAAATTCAAGTTATCATAGAATCTCAAAAAATGTACTCTTCTGCTGAATGGTGTCTGTCCTCATTCCTGTTAAAATTCATATAGTGAGCCTTCAACTGTAAGGGAGAAACCTTCATACGCAGACAAACTAACAGCCAATTAGCTTCTCATCACCTCTTTTTAGTATGGCATTCTTTCATAATATACCTTTATGAGATTATTAATACTTAGAAGTACTGTATTAATCCATATCAGAAGAAATAGTCTTCTGAGAAAGATACAAGTTGCTGAGAAAGTTACAAATAACCTGTGAATTCCAAAACCATTACCTATTTCCCAGTTTTCTGTAGGACAAGCTGGCATACAGCTGGGCCCCGTAAATTAATGAAAGTGCAGTTGTTCCCAGTTAATTTATGCTCTAGGGCAGGAACAAAGCAATCTGGGGCAACTCAACCTGGAACAGCGCAGGACTCACTAACAGGACAGATGGCATGCAAAACTGATACAAACATCGCGCTTCGACAGCAAAACTGGCACACGGCTATTTGATAAAGACGAGGGGCAAAAACAAACAAATAAATAAACAAAGGGCTAGAAAAGTGGACTATTTATAAGATGAGGGGCAAAAATAAATAAATAAACAAATAAACAAAGGACTAGAAAAGCAGACTATTCATAATCCAGAGAAGTTACTTATTTCATCCACATTTCCTCAACAAAATACGAACTCGTCCCCTAAAAAAGTCTTGCGCCGCTTTTTAAAATGGAACATAATAACGAATAAGGGGGAAAAAATTAAAAAAAAAAATATAAAAAGCAGGATACTTTCTCCAGCGCTACAGAATAAAGCCGCGCTAGTTCCGCCTCCCCCGCGAAGCGCGGCCGAGAAACAGCCACCGCTCGGCGGCTCTTCGATTCATCTGCGAACAATGGCAGCGCTTCCCCCGCGCCGCCGGCGGGAAGGGGCCGCTCTCCCCGCCGCATCCGGGAGGGTCCCGTCCGCCGGGCCGGCGCGGGAGAGCCCTCTGGAGCGGCCCCAGAGAAGGAACGGCAGAGAGGGAGGAAGGCTGGTAAGAGGCGCAAAAGCGAGGGAAGGACGGAAGGCGCTCGCCCCCGGCGCGTCCAGCCGCCGGCAGCAGCCGCTCCGAGCGCCAGGCGCGCTCTCCGGCCGGCCGGGCCCCGCCGCACCCGCGGCCCGGCCCCGCGCAGCCCCGCGCGCGGCGGCGGCGGGAGCGCCCGAACAATGGCGGCGGCGCGGCCGCCGCGCTGAGGGCCTGCAGGCGGCGCGGCTACGAGGGCGGGCGAGGGAGGGGAGGGGAGCGGAGAGGCCGCGCCCGCGGGCCTCGCGTACCTGGTTGAACTCCTCGCCCACATCGGCGTAGATGTCGATGTGGTCCACGCCGTCCGCCATGGTCCTGCCCGGGGCCGCCGCCAGCCGCGCCCGGCTCCCGAGCCGCCGCCGGGAGGGGGAGGGAGCGGGGAGGCGGAGCGCGGCGTCACTTCCGCGGCGGGCGGCGGGGCTTCCGCTGCCGGCGGGCGGCGGGCCGCTCCTCCCGCCCCGCCCCGCGCCGCCCCGCGCCGCCCCGGCTCCCCGCCCGCCGGGGCCGCCTCACGCTCCCGCCCGGCTCGGCCCGGCTCCCCGCCCGCCGGGGCCGCCTCACGCTCCCGCCCGGCCCGGCCCGGCCCGGCTCCCCGCCCGCCGGGGCCGCCTCACGCTCCCGCCCGGCCCGGCCCGGCCCGGCTCCCCGCCCGCCGGGGCCGCCTCACGCTCCCGCCCGGCCCGGCCCGGCCCGGCTCCCCGCCCGCCGGGGCCGCCTCACGCTCCCGCCCGGCCCGGCCCGGCCCGGCTCCCCGCCCGCCGGGGCCGCCTCACGCTCCCGCCCGGCCCGGCTCGGCCCGGCCCGGCGGGGCTGTGCTGTGCCAGGCCTGCGGGCTCGTTGCCACACTCCTCGCTCCGAGGAAGGGAGCTCCAGCACAGTCAAAGCGCCTTGGGTCCTCAGCAGCCAAAGATCGCAATTATCGGCTGAAAAATGAGCACCGTGCTACGTCTTCAAAGCAGGGCGCGCTGTAAAATGTGCGAAAGGACAAAACAGACAGACTCCGAGCTGCCTTTAGCCAGGGCTCTCCACTGTGCTCCTGCAGAGCTCTCTTTTTACATCATGAAGTGAAGATAATGAGTGTCAAATCAAGCGTGGTTATTTTTTCCATGTTAAGTTTTTGTTTGTTTGTTTTGTTGTACGTTCAGAATTGTTAGCGTTGCAAGACAGCTTCAAATTAATTTTGAATGAATGTTCTGTTGCCCAGATCCATGTTTAAACTCCAGGTGATTTTTAGAAACAACATCTCCTGGCGCATAAAGCGCAGCGCACATAATGCTCTACATAATAGATTATGTTCTGCTTTGTACATTATGTTCCATATCCAAAAATAACCTGCTTTTTTTACTTTATCACAAGCTGACAATAAGAAGCCCTTGCTTCTCAGACTGAATTAAAATAATGTAAAAACATCACTGCAATGAATAAAAATGTTATTTTTAGCTTGACTCAAATTTCTTGTTTATGACTGGGAGTACTTCACTGTGTGTGGATCAGCATCCAAAGTGTCCTGACTTCATCTTGGATCCTGGACTTGTGTGCAGATCGTCCCTGTCTATCTTGCAATCCCACACTGAAGTGCCCTAGGAAAAGAAACATGAATAGACCAAAAATAGCTAAAAAAATCAGAGATCCAAAACAAGGGATATGTTGTGGAGCTCAACTGCTGACAGTCTAAATGTATTTCAGGTACGGAGATGTTTTGGTTATTACTGGTGTTCTCATCCAATTTGTGACAGGATAAATTTATCAGCTGCAGATCTTGTGTCATTCCTGCTGTTGATTGTGGAAGACAGAAATACTATATTTAAGGGTTTGTTATTGGAGTTTCCTGGTTAGATGAACCACCAGATTGTGAGTCCTTTGGTAAAGTTCAGAGCATCACTTGAAAAAAAAATATTTTAAAGGTGGTAGATAGGAACAAGCAAATAAGACATCTTAATTGCAGTGTTGGTTGCAATTATGATTTACACTACTACATTTGATCACAGGTTAAAAGTACACGTTCATATCTATGAATGCAGAAGTTGCTGGTGAATGAAATGATTGATTGGTTTTGCACGGAGAATTCACTCTTCTGGATTTCTCACAGTCCATACAGGTCCTGTTAAAGTATTAAGATCTAATGGGGTTCACAAACAGGCCTGATGGTGATCTGATTTAGTAGCTAGTCTAGAGAATAAAGTGAAGCACTCTGACAGTTACCACTTCTAGCCGTGCTAAATAAAGTGTCTGAAATCAATAAAGCCTAAACTTTGCTATCCTAATGATCAGATTAAAAAATAACAGCAGATAGTAGGTCGTGTGCAATTAAATGTTTTATATGCATCTGAGTATTACCCATAGATAATTTAGAAGGGCGAGGAAATGAAATGTGAATGAAAAAGTCATCATCATTGTCTCAGAAACACCTCAGGGATTACCACTGGCATTTGAACAATCTCATCTGGGCCCTTTGAAGAGGCAGGAAAAGACATCATGCTTTGCTCTTTGCCATAATGAAGGGTGATCAGTGAAGCCCTTGGACCCCCATATGCTGTGTTTCATGCTCAGGTGGCTTTTCCACTTTGGAGCCTTTTTTAATCGTTTGACTTGCTATATTTACTGTTCACAGTCATTTACAGAATAGATTATGAGAATTTTTATTTTTGTATGCGTGTTACTAAGCAAATTCCGTAGGCGGTGTAGGAGACTAAATATTAGGCAAGCTGATCTATTTATTTTCTGTTGTGTTTTCATTCCTTCCATGAATAGACTTACTAAATATGTCTTCCTCTTTCTTGTGGTCATCAATAGCCTCTTTGTGAATTACTGTGCCTCAAGGGAGCCACTTCAGCGTTGATCCGCTCCAGTGAAAATGTTAATGCTTTATGTGTTGTACATTAAAATTATTTAGACAAAATGTTGCCATCCTTCACCCAGTAAAATTCAGGAGGCTGAGGTGAAGCTGAGCTTGAAACAGAAATGTGATCAGGAGAGAAAGAATTCTTGGCAGTACAACATGGTCTTGTAGAAGTGTCCTAATAAGTTTTGTTGGGGACAGCAGGGATCCACTACTCATGAGGTAATCACACACCTTCCAAGCCCTTAGCCCACACTGGAGCAAATGGCAGCAGATGAACTTCCTTCAGGTCTTTTCACACTGTGAGGTGTGCTGCCATTTGATGACAACAGCTGGAGCTCCCTTAGTAGCAAAAGAAGTGGGAAAAGGGGCTGTAGCAGTTCTACATAAGAAGGTAGCCTACAAGTACCTGTTTCTCATGGATACACAAATGCCTATTTATTTGTATATTGTTCCTTTTGGCCTCTTGTGATGTTAATGATGCAAATTCAGACATAATCCCCATTTTGAACATAAAAGCAGCAGCTGGTTCTCTGATGATATTGTGACACACATCTTGTTAGCCAACAGAACTCTCCATACCTTCCTCCTCAAAGCATTTTAGACCATTTTCTATTAGGAGGTTGCTGCTGCAAGATCTATTTTTCCACCCCGTTGTATTGTATGGGATTGTCTCAAAAATATTTAAATATATTGCTTTAGTTAAGAGTGGCAGAACCAGTTTCAATATTAGTTTTACAACCAGTTTTAACATTAAGCTATTTTTGCCAATATCAACATGGCAAAAATATATATTTATATTTAAAAATATAAATTTATGTAGAATTTGCTTGAGGAATCAAGACTGAGAATGGTGGAGAATTTTCAAATGGACTTTTATTTCAATGTCAATATAAACTGTTCATGCAGTAATGTTATAGGCAACAAAATGAAAATATGAGCTATAAAAAAGTGTTAATCAGGATAGTAGTCAAAATCATAAAAGACCTCAGCTTAGTTGAGAAGTGCAGTGTATGTTTTGTTATATAAACTTATGTCCTAGCTATGTCAGTCCAACTGCAATGAGTATGTTTTGTTTCTTTACTTGTAGTCCTGAAGGCTTTGATCTTTCTGAATCCTCTTGAAGCCACTCTACAGACGCTTTTATTGTTTTTCTCCCAGTAAAATAATTCAAATGGTAAAAGTCTGTAGACTCCAAGCTGTTTTTTTCCACTGAAATGCCTTAGTTTATAAAATTCCACAGACAAAAAGTGAGGGGAAAAAATGTTATATTCAAAATTAGATGGCAAATAGGCACAAATATACGTATTTGATTTCAGAGGCCAAAATTTCAGGTTTTGTTAACTCTTGTGTAACTGCAGGCTGACATGAAAAGCGACAATTGTATTCCCAACAAAGGTACCAACAGCCTGTGCTGGGAAAGAGGGAATATTACCTCACCTTTTGGTTGCAGCTCACAGTTAGATTGGATTAAGTGTAATATAAAACTGCATCCAAAGGGCATCCACAAGAACTCCTACTGACATAGCTATTGTAGGAAAATAGCTGGCATTATTCATCGCTTGCTCAGAGTTGTCTTTTTATAGGTATTCAATTGTTTTGGGATCATACATGTGAGCATTGTGTTCCATCTTTTCTCCCCTCTCTAAGTGCCTGTCAGTCTGCTGATTCTCTTGGTTCAACTGTTCACTCTCTGGTTGAGAGCCAGGTTGAAAATTATGGTTAATCAGGATATGATTTGCAAATGGTATGCATATTCTAACCCTCAAGGCAGAAAAGTATTAGAGTAGGTAAGTATAATGCAAAAGGTGATAATAAATTCAATTGCCTCATTTGAATCCACTTTGATATGAGCTGCTAATCAGAGGGCTCAGTTACCTTCAGAAAAAGTATGAAATTGAATTTCCAGCTTAATGTCACGTCTTTTTTTTTTTTTTTTCTGATAGCTTCTGTTTCCCTTATTTAAAAATCTGTCTCCAAAATTTCATTTTTACCCTTAAGATTGTCACTAATCTGTTTTTTGCAATAACTTTCTGCAGTTCAACTCCTCTTCTAAATTGATTGAAATCCCCTAAACTTGTTAACTTTATTAAACACATCTTTCTTTCTCTGAATTGGCTACATGCATATACAAAAAAGGAGCAGCACCATGAAGACCACTTTAAGATGTTATTTGATATTTCAAAGAAATTAAGCTCAAGGATAACTTTGTTACGTAGTTTCTGTTTACTTCTGATTCCAGGAGTCATTCTGAATTTGGATAAAATCACTGTTCACAGGCTGGCACAAGTCTATTCTCCAGGCTTCCTCTTTGTCAAGCTCAGCTATTTAGAGATAGAGTTTCAGAGACGAAAAGCCTCCTCCATAATATTCAGAATATTCATAATATTAAAACCAATAGAATATTGTTTTTTTTAAACCTGAACACTTCCAGATTTGAGGAGAGGCAATATCTATTATCAGTGTGTTATGAATAAGCAGAATGAGTCTGGAACTGGAAAGCAATGTATCTTATTCAAAGAGCAGGCCAGCCTTCTCGCTCTGGCCCTGCTCCACGGATCTGCAGCTCTGCTGAGCGATGTTCTCGTAGCACTCAGCGAGGCTCAGAGAGGGCACGCTCCTGCCTGCACCCTCTCTGAGCTCATTGCTCCTGCTCTAGGCATGGTAGAGCAGGTTCCAGCCCCTATCCCACAGCTGGGATTGCACCAGAAAGGCTGGGTGTCTCTTTTGTGTCACCAAGACTTTTGAGGAGAGGCTGTCCCATGTGTACCACTGACATTTTCAGGAGTGCTGGGGTAAGGCAGGCAGGTGCAGTGGGATGGGCTGTGCCTGGTACCTTTGCAGAAGTGCTACAGAGAACAGGGATCACACTCATCTGCAGCTTTTATGGGGAGCATCCTGCCTGCAGAGACAGCAGAGAGGAATGAAGGGTCAGGTTTTCCTGCCAGCAGTCCCTAAGAGTGCCAGGGACATGAGGCTGCACAGATAGCCAGGGGGTTTGGTCTCGATACTGCAGAATAAATAACCATTGTAAATCCCATGGCAGCTTCTTGCTGCCCTACAAACCAGGGACTCACCCCAGAGGAGGAGCCATCAACTGCTGCCCACACCATAAAACAATTATGTGTGCACAGATCACACTTGTTACAGGACAGAGGTTTAGGTTTAAACACCACAAAGGGAAGCAAATAAGCAGAATATGAATTGATGAAAGCCATGTGCACTGTTGAGCTGATAGCACCAGGCTTACTGTCATACTTGTATGTCGTACAGCAAAGTTATGGTTTCCCAGGCCATTCTCAAGGACTGCTTCTGCATTGTTTTCATGGGTCTGAATAGAACATCCTTTTGCTATTAGCTGCTTAGTGGCAGAAAGGTATTCCTTATTCTCAACTAGGTTATTTCTTTAGGAATTTTAAGGGTATCTCAGAAATAAAAAAATTGCCTATGTAGTAGTTAACTTCTGGGATAGAAAGTCTCATTCTGAATTAGCCCAAAATAATTTTGAGTTACAGAAAATACACAAAAGACTCATAAATATTTAGCATTTTTCAGTGCTTTAAATATGAATTTATGATATAATTTTAAAAAACACTAGAAAATTTCAGAATTAATGGAAGAACACCTCAATCAAAGAAAAGAATCACAAAAAAATTCATTTGACTAACTTAAAATGCAAGTAACTAAATATAAACTCCTGGTTTGTGCCTGGAATCCATTTGGGATAACTGAATAGGGGAAAACTAGAACAGTTGGGAGTCTATTAGAAGAAAGATCTCATCCTAATATTAATCTGATACTTTACTGCGAGAGAAAAAAACCAGTACCTATAATTGTAATTTCGTTTGATATGTGTGTCTTTATTAATTTTCTTTATTTTCAAGTAGAAATATCTGATTTTATTATTAACTGAGCAGATATATATTAGCAGCAATGGAGAATTTCACAGACAAAAAAAAAAGAAGTTGTATCTGTGTTTCAGGTAGGAGTTATGTCTCTGTCAGACATTTTGCATTGAATTAAAAATCAGACATGAAAGAATTAAAAAATGAAAGAAGAAAAAAAGTAAGACATATCAGAAAATGTGGGATCTGTCAGCCAGATATAAAATGGCTCTAATGGCTGTTTCTATGGCAACTAAAAATGAAGATAAACTCAGTATTTTATTAGCAGGCAGTAAGCTTGCTGTCTACTGCCACACACTCCAAATAATATTCTCTGCCCCAAGGTTGAACATGTAAAGACTCAGTATCACCACCGTGTAATTTTGCACAGATTAATTGCAACAGCTTTTAGCTGACAGGATTGCATCCATGATAGAGACTCAATTGCTCTGCCCTGAGCAGTAAAACAGGGCCCTGGTTTACTGAGACTCAGTGATTTGTTTTGTGGACTGATGCCCCCCAGTGCTCACCCATCTTTTGCATTTGCCAAAGCCAACTCAGAAGTTTTTAACTACTTGGAATTGCATACCTTTCTTTAAGACAAGTTTATTACACATCATTGCTGCAAGATTCACAGCACCCTGCCAAGAGCAGCTGAAGTCCTTCAAGCACCCAAGTGGAGACTGTCACTGGAGGAAGGGAAGCTGACCTTCTGCAGCCCCTCTTCCTCTGCCTGCACCTTCCCTGTGTGCATTGGCTGCTTCACAATACAATTTAATCCTGAATACCCCTGGGTAGGACAAATAAGACTTTGTTAGTTCTGGGTCCCTCTATCCTATTATCAGTGCTCTCCCTGCCCATTTATCACAAGAGCATGCAACACATGTTCACTGTTTCATGCAATTAAAAACCTCTCCTGGTAAGGTGCAACATGGTAATCCCATTCATTCAGACTCTTTGAAGTGAGGAAAAGCAGACAAAAGAGCAATTATGACTTGGGGCCACAATGGTGCTATGTGTGAACTGTTCAACACCAAGGACCAGGGGTCTGTGAAGAGGAAGGAGACATTGTCCAGAGGGGACCAGGTGTAAAGAAAGTAGCTGCAAGTCCCTCTGCACTGCTTAGCACTCTCTTAATTATCAGTAAAGCCCAAACTTGTGTAGACCATTGATGAACTGGGTCACAGCAGTGATCTGACTCAAAATGGTAAAATGAATAAAGCTGACATGAGTCTTCAGGATCCTTTGTGTGACTAGGTGGGAGTGGTGGAGGCTGCACACACAAGGGTCTGGGAAGGGCAGGGTGAATTCTTTCAGTGGTGATTCTGGTTTATGGTTCCAAACAACTGATAATAAAGTCTTGCTTAGCACCTTAGCTTGTCTGTTTTGTTGAAGTTTTGTTGGTTTTTTTTCCCCCAGAAGTTCTGGTGCTATAGCCAGTGAAAAATGGCTTTTCTTTTTTCTTCAGGTATGTGTGCTATAAACATGTTGAACAGAGGAGATTCAAGCAGGAGTGCCTTCAAGCAGTAACATATTTCAAACCAGCTTACTAAAAAGCCCAGTGCCAAACCAGCTGATATGGAATTAAATCCTTAGGAACCCCTGAGACACAACCAACTTGCATCAGTCTTTATATGAGACAACCTCTCAGTGAACTATGGTATTGTGTTTTATTAAGGTCTGTTTTCCATTGCTCAGTAAAACTTCCAACAGGGGGATCATTCACAATACAAGTGAAAAGGAGCAGTGTGCACAATGCAGTTCACTGGAAAGAGAGAATTAACCAGCTGTAAATCTCAGGTCTTTGCAGTACAACGATCAGCTGCCAAAAGGTCTGAGGAATCAGCAGGAAGGGCAGGCTGGTTTGAAGAAGTAGAAAGCAAAGAGAAAGGAGCCCTATCAGTCTAAGACACAAAGTTGCATTAAATTTGATGTTTGGTGATGCAACCAGGTGCATTTTGGATGTGAATTCTCCTGATTTTACTTGGAAGCGAAGGTGTTAAGAAAATATGAAATACCTTTTGGCTGTAGGTTCAGTAAATTAGTGAATAATAGTAATAGTGGTAAATCAGTGATATACTAGAGTCTAAACAGAAATCATATCCTACAAAACCTCACTTTTCAGGGTCGTGGTTTCTTTCTTTGAATCTAAAGCCCAATACAGAAATAGTGCTAGCACCTTTTACTTCAGTCTGGTATGTGATGTATTTACATATTTGCATGAGAGTCTCTGGAACATAATTACCTCTGGTTTAACAAACATCTAGAAAAGTGAGATGATTTCATATCATTGATTACTCTACAGGGCTGTCCAGACTACAGCAGCACAATGAACATAGGCAGCAAAATTGTGAGCTGTGTGTCAGCTGCACCTGTCCTAGGATCTGGTTATGTCCCAGTCATGATACAACATGCCTGAAAGATCTCTGGAGACTATTCTCTATCTGCCTTTACCTTGCTTGAACCGAGGGAACTCTCTCTGACTAACATCTCTGACTTACAGCATGTTCCAGTTATCTACACAATGACAACAAGGTTTTCATGCCCAGTTCTGTCTCTGGGATTGCAGTGTTAATGTCCTGGGATATTTCATGTATGCTTATTGTATTGGTGCACTGGGATTTCTGTGTGTGGAAATCTACAACTTTGCATCCCTGCTCTGGCAGATGGGCAAAAAATGCAACTTTGGTACAGAGGTATTTAAGATTAGGAGAAAGTACATTCAATGGAGCAGAGTACAGAAAAAAGCCTTCTGTTTGGCCATCCTGAACTCTGAAACAAGATTTATACACCCTCAAAAATTCTTCATTGTAGTTTGTATGTTTGTCTGTTTTCCTAAAACTGTATCCTAACTTTGCTGTTTTAGCTTCCTTACGTTTATATTCATATATTATATGACTTTGAGTGCTTGTAAACTCATAGATTGATTTGATTACAGTTACAGTGGAATATAAATGAAAAATAAGCTCAGGAGAGGGAACTTTTAGAATAGATCTGGACTCTGTGTCTATTACTACAGTAGATGGCACTGTAACTTAAGTCAAATGAGTAAGTCCTCTGGACTGGGGATCTCACAAACCTCTAAATAGTATTCTTTAAGCAATTTTAAAGAACACTCCAACTAGGAGTAAGGATCAGGCTTTTGGCATGCATCTATTTTGTGGCCAGATTCTGGTTTTAGATTTTTCAGGTCAAATTTTTTCCTTAGGAAAAGTCTGAGCCATGCATTTACATAACAGCTTTTCCATCTGCTTGCATTTCTCAACTCAGAGAAATAGTTACTTTTAATATTTCATCTGAAAACACATGCATCTTGTTTTCTTTATAATTTCTGCTACAATTTTGGGCTGCTATCATCAACATACAATATAATGATCTAAACTTGTTATCTTGTTATTATTAACTGAAACAGTAATTTCTTGCTGTAAATTGGGAGGATCACATCCTGGAAAGATATTGCAAGCACTTGGTATTCACACATTAATAGGACTTACCTGATGTAGAATTGTGTATCTGTCTCCATATCCCTAATATCGGAGCACTACAAAATTGTTTACTGATTGGGCTCTCATAATATCCCTGGAGGTAGGATAACGATGCTATTCATGTTTCTAAATAGCAAATCAAAGAGGAGAGAGACCAAATAACTTCACCTCATTCACACAGGGACTGTCTTAGAATGGAGACCTGCATTATATATGGAATATATCTTTAGCTGTACATAGAGTGTGTTTTGATTTTGCATATCTCGTTTGAAGAAAAGTGCACTTTTCTCTGCACTATTATTTAGGTTATTCAAGTGTTTTACAGAATGAAGGTTTGGTCTAATGTGATTGTTGCTGTTAAGCCATATATCCTTTGGAAAAGGCCTTAGTGTTTGATATCCAAAATAAAGATGCCTAGAACAACCTCAGGCATTCGTAGCTTTTGTAACATCTTTCTTGTTACTAAACTTCTTCCTGGTGTACTGAGAAAAATCATAGAGCTGTAAATAAATCAATTCTCGAGCTTGATAATATATTTAAAAGACAAGCTGAATCTCTCCAAGTGGCAGAGGAAGAATTCCACAAGAAAGCATAAGAGATGTAAATTTTCCCATGATGTATCATTTTATTGTTTCAGTGTATACTGAAGTACAGCTGTGGCAGCTACTGCATTCCATCAGGGTCATCACTTTCTTCAAGATAATTTTAGTTATGTATGGACCTTTGTTTCTTCACTAGTACATAGCCAAGATGAAACCAGATCTTGAGGTGTAAAGTTTTTTTCTAGTGTTCAAAAAGAAATCCAGAAAGGAATCTAGGATTTTTTACCATGTTTTGTTGGCGTCTTTATGTCTACATTCATCAAACCAATTATGCTACTGGTAGTACTTCCTATAATGCAAGGACATGGTTTTTTCTAGTATAGCAGAAGGAATTTTAAGACAACAACAGCTAAATCTGAAAGTCAGGGAGAACAACATATTGCTGTCCTAGGAATACGATTAATTTGGCAGAGACTTCACAAAGCCTTTCCAAAAGCTAAATCTTCTGTGATTCATTTGCACTGGGGTATATTAGATTGCCAGAATGAAAGCAGAGAACACACTTTCATGAGAAGAAGGAAAATCCTCAGAATAGTTCATAATGTATTTTTTTCTTAAGACTGATTTATTTTTTCTTACCTTGACACATAAATAATCACGTAGGAAACCTCAAATAAGCAACTATTCAAGACATAATTTGACACAGTAAACAACTGGATAAGATAAATAAGATAAATAGTTGAAACAGTAAAAGAGTGAATCTGGATAACTGCAAAATGCAGGCATGGATTTTATTCCAAAAAAAGCAATTACCAAGGACTATTTTAAAATAAAAAAACTGCAATGAAAATCTTGGAGGAAAATATGTCCACTGTAGTTTCACAGGTGTCATATACTTCATATTTAAACTCTTTGCATAATTATTGGTAATAGGCTTCTAAGTAAGATTTCCTGGGTTAACCTTCAGAGGAACCTTACTCCACTAACAGGGGGCTCCTGAAATAGGTGCTTTAATTCAAACAGTGTGAATGTTCTCCTTGGGCTGCTATAATTTTTAAAATATATTTCACTGAAACATTACATATGTAACTTGTTTATCAGATGATACACTTAATCATTAAACTGCAAATGTTAAATAAAAGTATAAAAATCCTTAGATCCAGAGTACTGCTTTAACTCTGAACGTTTATAGTTTACCATAAGGTATTTATATACATGACTGAAAGAATAATCTTGAAAATGTATTTTTATAATAGTGGTTATATTCATTTTATAGCCAGAACTATTCTTTTCATCTGACCATAACAGACTTAGAAACTGAAACAAGCTTGCTATGTATGTACTGAATCTCTGTTTGATTCTACTGTGCCAGAACTTATATTAAGTTTTTTATTTCTTCCACAAGTCCTGTGAGGTTATGAAAAGACTTGAAAATAATTCTTCAGTACCAACTCCATATGGGTAGACAGTGTAACTCTCTGCTTTTCACCCCTTGAAGATTCTGAGATGATTTAGACTAACAATTCTGCTTATGGGAAAATTAATTTTAAATTGCTTATATCACTCAAAACTCACATTACAATTTTCTTCCTAAAAAATAGATTAATCAAGAGAGTGCCTATCCCTGATCTTTACTTACATCTTCAGCTTTCTCTTCATTTGAGGCTGGAAAAAAATGGTCTTTTATACTTCTTTTGTGGGAATGGAACACCTATGGAAAACTGATATAAAATTGAAACTTCTGTTTTAAAATGTTTCTAACAGCTAAATTTGTGTACTGAGCCACTGTACACTCTGGCTCAGTTTTAATCTGGTAATAAGTGAAATATTTTACCTATATGATCAGGGAAATGAGGCCTAGAGATCAAAATGAAAATTTTTCTCTTTTCTGTTATGGAGAACAAACACGTTTTCATATAGAGTCAAAGATGTTTCTTAATCTAGGATTTTTTTTTTGTAAAGTAGAAGAAATTATAAATATTTTATACTGCATTTAGAGCACGTACCATAAATAGTAATTTTATGATAATTCTGTTATTTCACATATTACCTGATATGTGGCCATGCTGACCATGACTGTCATGGGAATTGCTGGCATTTTTTGTTAATTTTTCTTTAATTTTTATGGGAAATTCAATATTTAAGTACTCAGTAGCATACTGTTTTCTTGTAGGCATGTTGATATTACACCTGCTATGATGAATTTAATGGCCATAAGCCAAATGAAGCACATTCACTTAAAGAGAAAGCTTAAGAAAGCAGGAGGGAAGTCTTCAATGTAACACTTTCTTTTGGAGATGGCAGTAATGGGCAATCACATGAGGTTTTTCTTTTGGAATGCTTGGTGCTGTGCCAAAGCTATCAGAGTTTTCAACCGTTTTTTTACCCAACTTCAAAAGCATCTCCCAAATCCTCAGCAAACTCTTCAGCCTTAATTGAAAACAACTCATTGCCTGTATTTTCTGAAATGAGAGAAAATATCAAAATATTTATCTTAGAGACCAAAATATTGGATCAAACTCTGTCCTGTAGATAATTTGTTGGGACAACAGGAAACTTGGCTGGAAAAGAGAGGTGATTATGTAAAAAAGATTTATGACTTATACAGTTCTCTGCACTAGAGTCAAATCTCCAAGTAAATGAACATTTCTTCAGGTTCTATCTTATATTGAGTCATTTTAGTGTCTGTATGGATGAAGGTGAGAGGAACATCAGGGAGGAATGTCCTGAAGAAACAGCAGAGCTGTCTGCTTGCTTTCAGATATTTTAGGTATACCAACTTAAAAAAATAGATGTGATCTTTTAATAGTTAGCTGCATCTCAGAATAGGCTAAGCATGAGATAAGCAGACAGGGAATCTAAAAAACCCCTATAAACTAATAAAACCGTTCTGGTGATTTAAATGCAGCAGCTTTTGAAATTCATGCAAACCTCAGGAAGCAAAAGAGCATATTGGTGAGATGACAGACACTAATGGTTGATTAAATCTAACAGGAGAGTGAAAAGGCCACTTCTGCAGGAGATAGGCAATACCTCTCCCAGTTACAGCAGAGTGCTTGAGTTTCTCAAATGAGCTTTTGTTGTGTTCATGCTCACAAGGGGAATGCTTAATGTGGATAATCTCTCTAATCACTGTGCAATCTGAAAGTTTATTTTTTCTGGAAAGGGCATGCAAAAGCTCATGAGAGAGGATGAAAAGGGTGTGAACTCTGAATAGCTGTAAACTGAAGGGCTAGAAAAATCCTGTCCTTGTAGGGCAATGGAAAGAACAGAAGGAAGGAATATTAACCTGAGAACAATGGGTAATACAGCAAACATGTTTCAAGAGGCATGGAATACTTTGTAAGGGAATCAGTGGGAGTTGTATGCTGTGTCTATGGCTGGCAACAGAGACTCTCAGGATAGCAGTGAACTGTATTGAACTGGGGAAGATATCACCAGATGTTTTTTCTCCTCTGTTGCATTCATCATTCTTTTGTCTGTTCTGGTTTCCCTTTGATTTATAGCCTGTACTTTGACCCTTCTCTGTGTGAACAGGTACACCTCTGAAAGCATTTTTAGTCCTATATACTGGGAGCTTGGAATTATGATAACTGGAGAGACTGAAATGTTTTCTCTATGCATTCCAGGGTGGATGGGGAGGAGAGATAACTTTAATGTGTATTTCTAGAGATATTTTGCAAAAATATTTAAACTCTCTGATTTGTTAGTTGGAATAGTTAAAATTAAAACTGTAACTTCAAGGAAAACAAGGATATTGGATGGATTTCATTGGTTTACACAACCAGGACTTATAGCACTGTGTAGATTATTTAATATATATCCCCAAAGCCATTGAAAAAAAATCTCTCTAACTATCCACTACATAGTCCTAGAATCCCAGGATTACCCAATAACTGAAACTGGAAGACATGTCAGGAAGTCTGCAGCCCAGGGGCTGCTCCAAGTAACATGAGCCATGAGTTCATAAAAGGTTACTCATGGGTTGTTCCATTGGATCTTGAAAACTTTGAAAGATGGAGGCTGCCCAGCATTTTTGGAAAATTGTTCTGTTGTTTGACTTCCCTCAATGTGAAAAATATGTGTGCATATACTGGTATGTGCTGATTTGCAAAGCAATGTTTTGGTAGCAGGGGGGGCTACAGGGGTGACTTCTTTAAGGAACTGCCAGAAGCTTCCTCCATGTCCAACAGAGTCAATGTCAGCTCACTCCAGGATGGACTCACTGCTGGCCAAGGCTGAGCCCATTGGTGAAAGCAGCTTTGACATAATGTGTGTGAGGAGGGGAAAGAAGAAACTGCACAGGAGCAATTGCAGTCAGGGCAGAGAGGAGTCAGAACACATGAGAGAAACAGCTCTGTGAACCCATGGGGATCCCATGCTGGAGCAGTTTGTTCCTGAAGGAACAACCCTGCTGCTGTTCACAAAGAACTGCAGCCTGTGGGAAGGTCCAACAGTCGAGAATTTCATGCAGGAATGTCTCCAGTGTGAGGGACCCTATGTTGGAGCAGGGGAAGAGGTGAGCAATTGTCCTCCTGAGGAGTAAGGAAAAGCACAACCAGCATGTGATGAACTGACCACAGCTCCCACTCCCCATCTCCCTGCACTGCCAGTGTGGAAGAAGTAAAAAACTGGGAGGGAAACTGAGCCCTGGAAGAAAGGAGGATTTGTGGAAAAGTGTTTTGTTTTTGTTTCTCATTATCCTACTCTGATTGGATTGGTAATAAATTTAATAAATTTCCAAAAGTCAAGTCTGTTTTGCCTGTGACAGTAATGAGTGAATGATCTCTCCCTTATCTCTACCCACCAGCCTGAGGAGGGGAGTGATGGAGAAGCTTCAGTGGGCACCTGGCACCTAGCCAGGGTCAACCTAGCACATGGTGCATGCCAGGGAGCCAGTATTGGTTTCAGGAAGACACACAGGTCTGAAGCACACAAGGCTTCATGTCAGTACTTCAAAATATTCATACCAGAATTCCTGAATTATGTCTTTTTGCTGTTCTGTACATGTATAAGTATATATACTTGTGGAAGGACGAAAGAAGGCAGAGGACTGCTGATTAAACAGAGTGCCTCAAAAATGTCCAGCTGGCTAGCACCCAAACCAGATTAATGTCTAAAAAAGGCTATAATCTGTACATTCAGGTGAGTATTTTATGATATGTAATACAAGAAACATCTGTGGCTCCAGCCAGCTTCTCATGAAAGGAAGCTCTGATTACAAAGCTGTCACAGCAGTCTAATGCTAATCTTTATACTTAATGGAAATTTCAAGAAGAAGAGAACACTGAACAGTTCTTATCCTCTGGAGGTGGAAAGTGATGTGAATTGCAACCCTTCAAAACCCCAGAGACCCCAGAACATGATTCATGAGAGTAGTTTAAAAATAGGGGGATTAAAAATAGTAAAAGTTCTTTTTGTTGGTATGCTAGTTCAAATCCATATAGTTCACATTTTCTGGCTACAAAGGCCTGAAATCTTTTGGAAAATGCCACTACTTAAAAAGCATATAAATAGCAACGGAGACCATTGTATAATCCCATAAAAATATGAACTTGGTTTTATACTGATGAACAGGGCTTTTACACTGTAATAGGGCCCTGATAAGAGTCTGGCTCAGGAGTTTTTTTCCACCCAGATCAATACCTTCTACAGGAGGATGATAATTAAACCCACAAAAGCTAAGGCATGAGTTTCTGCTTCTTATTAACAGGAATCTCAGCTGAGAATAAAGCTGATGATTTTGTCTGAAACACTGAACTCCTGATCTACTGTACAGATCATCCCTCTTTCCTAGGTCATGTAAAGGGGAGCATGAGAAGATGGTTGGGTCTGACATGGACAGTCTTCTGCGTGCTACTCTGTGCACCCTGAGAGCTTGCCTGACATCAGTGCTGTGTGCTACAGCTCCAGTCTGTCCTTGAAATGCCCTTTGCACTGTGATTTGGTGGGGTTACTGGAAAATGGTCACACAGCTGTTTTCCTGAGTGCCTGTCTGTGCTCCAGAAACCATCTCAGTTACAGGGTGTTTAGGATGCTTCCAAAATACTTTTCTTTTTTTTTCAGGGTGAAAAGGTTTTAGGGTGCCAGGGAAGATCTTGTGACAAAGCAAATCCTAACATCCTTCTTCAGATGTCAGTTTAGATTTGACTTAGAACTCCCACTGACTTCAATGAGCCATTTGAGATTTGTCTCTAGGACATTAGCACATTGCAATCAGCTATGAAAGCAGCAACAGAACTGAATCCCATAGAGTAACATCAGAGTAACATACATTATTTCCATCCAAGTAAAAAGATCTTCCGTGACTTCCTTTTCTGGCCAAATCTAAATCTAAACACATTATTCATCTGTGCACAAGTCTGTTTGCTTTCCAAGCCAAAACTCACTAGAAAAACAGGAAATAAGATATAAAACTAGGTTTCTCTGCTCTGTTAATTTGTCAAAGCCACAAAATGTGGTTTTCATTAGCTTTCAAGTACAGGGTGAAATGTTTAGTACATCTGTCTACCCATCCATCCATCCATCCATGCATCTTGTTTTTTCTGAGCAGAGCAAAAGTTCAGCACAGTTTTCAGCTATATTGCTTAGCATTTTATGTTTAGAGAAAGCAACTGGCACCAGAATTTTGATTGTGTTTTGATCTTACAAATTAGTTTGTTCTTGTGAAAGGGGAGCAAAACTGAGTCAAGAAACTCATGCATAAATGTGTGGATCTGTTGGTGCCAGTCTCAATGGTTCAGGAGGCACAGTCCTTCCTAAGAGCAGCTGAGAGCAAAGGAAAATCATCAGAAAATCCCATCAATTTCCAAGTGGACTACCTCACTCCTTGGAAAACAGTGTTCACCATTTCCACACCCCTTAACTTGCAATCCCTTACCAAACCTCCATGCAGTAAGATACCCCTCTAGCTCTTCATCTACTGACTGGATTTTCAGAACTGAATGAAATTATTTGGTGACTGATGACTTTTGGTAGGCTCTTAAAGAGGTTGTAAATTTAAACCTTGAAAACTGCAGCAATTTTGGAAGTCTGTGCTGAAAATGGAACTCTCTAAATTCAACATTGCTGTTGAATTTTGTAAACTCCAAAGTTGCATAGATGTGAGAAATGCTCATCATCAAGTCTTAATACACCCAAACACTAAAATTTTAAACAATTATTTTTCTAGAAATACGTGTTTCACTTGCACATCTATATTCACTGTGTTTGTAAGGACTACAGGTGAGAGATCAGAAAGTCCCATTTACTTGTAAGCATATTAATCCTAACTAGGATTAATTAACCTAGGCAACTCTAGGCAAAACAAGTTTTCCTCTTAATTTACTCAACTGTGTGTTGCTAAATACCATACACTCCAAAAAGTGTCCAAAAGTCTGAATTTCACTATTTTTCACAGAAACAGTGTTTCAAGATTGGAGCAAACCCAAACTAGATCCCAAATTGTACCTAATTTTTGTGTCAGGAACATATTCTTTCAATCGTAGTTGAGATGAGTTCAGATGTGGTGTTGTACTTTGCCCTGGATTTTTCAAATCTGAGCCATCATCTAATGAAGATCATGTCTATTCCTAAGGCTGGAAGACCAGATCATGTGAAGAACTTTGACATTCACAGTGGACCATGATCACCTGCACCCAAAATTGTTACTCCTCAGAGCAGGGCTCTGATGTGACCTCAGCTGGGAGATCTCTAAAATCCTTGGCTTTTCAAAAGTTCTGAAGGTTCAGCCTCTGGACATTTGCAGAAAGACTTTGGTTTTGACAGCAATTTGTTTTCTGTCACATGCATTAGCTGCTTGTATCTCCCCAGAATTCAGAAACAGGAGTTTCTGTGCTGAGCTGTGTCTGGTGGTCTGCTCTCAAAGCCTCCTCTCTCACGCACCAGTAGGCACAGTCCTGGCTACTGTTCCCACTTAAATCATGGTGACACCATCACCCCTTTTTCACAGGACTGCCCCAGAGTTGCACTTCTCTCCTTTGCCTGGGAGCATTAACAAACTCCTATTTCACATCTCTTTTAGAGACTGCCTAACCACTAATCTGTGACTTACTCCACCTTCCAGCTGAGTCTGTGTCCCTGTGAATATAAGAATTAATCATTTCTGATGCCTAAGAGAATACCCAGACAGAGCCTGGCTTTGTGGGCAGGATGCAACTTGTCTGTCTGTTGGCTGTACATGAGCAATACAGGAGCCATAATAGGGCCAGTATGGGAAGGGAACCTGCCCTGGAGGCAGCTCTTATGGTACTGGAGAGAGAGCAGCTCTCACCAGCTGCTGTTTCTCCAGACAGTGGCTGAGACTTGCCACTGGCAGCAGTGGGACAGCTGGGGAAAGCTGGGAAGAAGGATACTGAGGGGGTGTGGGAGGGTGGGAGGTGGACACCAGCTGGAAGGGGCTATAAGGAGACAGAAAGTGCATCAGGGGTATGAGTGTGCCCACCTCCCTCCCCATCCTCTGCTCCCTGCCATCTCGGTGACAAACAGCAGTGTGGCTGGACCTGCTGGCTAGGGAGGAAGGATATCAGAGTCTTGCATGTCAAAGAAGGCAGCATTGGTGAAAGCCACTCACTGTGGCACTGATTAAACCACAAACAGCCTTCTGGGAGCTGAGGTGGATGCCAACCTGGGCAGCCCTCCCCCTTCCACTGGCCCTTTTGCTACCCTTGGATGTTTCCTGCACCATTGGGTGCTGAGCTGTGCAAATACACCCACACTTGCCAGGCGTGCTCCCTAACTGAGGATGTGTCTGGCAATTATGTTGTCTCTGTGATTTATCATTTTCCAGACTGAATACCCTCATCAACATCCTTGTGTTCTCAGTGAGATGTTATGTGCTGGGGGAGTGGGAGGCTTCATTGGAGTCCTCCTTCCACATTCTTCATAAGCAGGCAGCCTCTTTCCTTCTGCCATGCAAAGCAAGGGTTCAGCTATCAAGGGAGAAATCTAACTTCTGGGATAAGTTGTAAACTTGTGCAGCGAAAAGCACGGACAATTAAGTCCAGTGACTGATTCTTTATTACAGACTTTTCACTCCAGGTTCATGCATGGGAGGTCTGGACTCATATGGTGCATGAAACTGAGCAAAGGAGAATAAGGGATTACATCAAAGGGAGAGCAGGGTGGTGAAAACTGTGGGAAGGAAGAGCATGTGGGAAGAAAGAAGGAAGAAAGAAAGAAAGGGGAGAGAGGAAGGCACAGGCAGTTGAAGAGTAGAAATAGGTTAGTGGGTGATTGTACAGATGGTGAGAATCATCATGTGCTGATCTCTTCTGCTCTGTTGACTGCTGGAGCTATCATTTAACATTTTTTCATGATAACTTACTGAAAATAGAAGTAACTTTCCTATTTCCAGGAGGTGAGCTGTTGAAAGTTAAAGTCTAGAAACCAGTAGCTTTTGGAAGGGATGCAGCTCCTCACTGATCTGAAAGTAGAGCTGAACTGGAAACTTCATTAAGAAGTTTATGTCCTTGCCACCTGGCAGATTTCCTACTTTTTAAAGGGGTGATTATGGTCCCATAATGTGTTTTGCTAAATTGCAGGAAATTATTATTTTTAATGTGGCATCCCCAAAAGAATTATTTAAACTGAGCTGTATTTTTTCGCTCTCATAGTTTGAGATGTGTAAATATCAGTACATGCTATTTGCAATTGGAGCCAGGTGCAGAGCTTTTCCTGATTTAAATTCACTATCTAGGCATCTGAGCACTTTTGTAAGGAATAGGAAGACAAGCTTCAAGGGTTTTTCTTTCCTTGTGGGCTGCAGGATTTGGCTAGTTCAGAGGATATATCTGTCTGAAGAGACTTCTGGATCTGGGCAGAGATCTCTTTTACTTCATTTTCCACCACAAATATCCCCCTTGAGGTTCATTCATCTGTCCCAGTAGTGTTGCCAAGAAGAACTAATTGAAGTAACATCTCACAGCATTGTTGGACACTGTGATTTTAATTTCCAAAGTGACTACAGTAATTTTTTTCAGCTGGGCCTTGCTGCTCTTGTTGGCAGCCATCTTGTTTGAAATGATGACTCCCCATTCTTCTTGTTGATGGTATTTTTAAGTCTTGAGGCACCAGCTGTTCTAGTTTGGAGGATTTAGATGAAATCTCTGGAGGTAAATGTGTATCCATAGACATCTGACCCTGGCAGGGTATGTCTCTCAAGGCCACACAGCTTACCTGGAGTCCCCCCAGCTGTGTGTCAAACAGAAAGTGGCTTTATTTTGGTTTGGCTGCCAGCTGTAGCAGCAGCCTAAAGGTTTTACTATGTGATCATATAATTTCCTATAGGTTATCATTTAGAGGAGGTTCTCTTGACCTCAGTTTTGCTGATGAACCACCAGAGTCACGTCAGGCATTACAGGGAGAAAAGCCCCATCAACTAGATCATTGTGAACTGTGTCTGTAGCACAACCATCTGTTAGAAGGAGCTATGCATGTACACTACAGGGGGATCACCTGTACAAACCAAAACAAGTCAAGCCCACCCAGGTACTGCTGGTAAGGCAGAGCAGAAACAGCCTCCACAGTCTTTGTGTGTCAGATTTGCCTCCGTGACTTTGGAATGAAGGGTTCTGGAAACCAAAGAGATGTGTGATCACAGAAGCACAGTTAATGGCATGTTTCCAAATAAAACCAGAAGAATTATCACATTAGAGCATTTAAATTATTTATGTCTTCTTCATCAAGTTGGTTTCTCTAAGAATGCCTGTTATCTGTATCTCATTAAGAAGGATTAATACCTATGGTCATGATTGGATGGATAATGTTGCATGGGCAACATTCTCATGACTCCAACATCAACATGCTGTAATCCAGACCTGGAACTGTTCACTAAACAAAAACAGACCCTGACTTTGTTCTTGGTTTCTAAACCTCATTGCAAATCCCCTTTTTTTTTCCCCCTGAATTCTGCTCATCATTCCAGTAAGACTGGAAATCTTAATTAATTTATCAGTTATAATTTATCTCCAGGGAACAGTTTCATGCTGTTAAATTTATTTCCAGGGAACAGTTTCACAGTTATGCCTGCTGTCAGAATTTTTCAAACTGGAGATGTATCAACTAAAATGATATCATATGTTCCTCATAACTGTGTGTGTTGTGACAAAAAGATAGAAGAGGAAGATTTACTGCAAGAAGATTGCCAGATGCTGTCCAGAGAGTAGAGAAAGCTCTGAACTGGGTGAGTCCCTGTTCTTTACCAAGTCAGTAAAATCCAGGCATTGAAACTAATGCTTCATGTGTATTTGAAGGTTTGAGAGGGAGACAATGAATAATAAAATATCTTAATTGGATGGGGATAAAATTAGCTTCAAAAGTCAAAACATAAGGGCTTGGGGGTTTTTGTCAAATTAAAGTACATCTCTTATATAAATATAGGCATAAAAAGATCTTCAGCATTCCAATTTTATATTAAAAATGTGTCTTTCATAATTTACCAAACTGTGAGTTTTAGAAATCTGTTTCCCATTTATCCCCTTGCTGCTGTTGTTATAAACTAGAACTCTAGTCCCCAGGTAACAGCTGGGTAGCAAACACCTAGTGATCAGTGCAAGTAGTTCATATGAGAGATCAGGTTTGCTCCTGAGCTGACCAGGCTGCTGTCTCCCACTAAACACACAGACGTCTCAGGACAAGAAAATAAATTTTCTACTCCTTATTCTTGGAGTAAAAGGCACAAGAGAGAAACCATGTGAGAAACTAACAACAGCAATACAGAAAGCTATACAGTGTGGAGAAATATGAGCATGTGAAAGAAAACCTCCAGAGAAAGGAATTATCTAGAATTGATACAGAGTCTGCCTGGGGCCCTCATAGTAAAAATTTAATCGCTGTTAAGTGTTCACCATTCTAGTGAAACTTTGGGGTAAAAAATGAACAAGAAGTTCTTGGAAGCTGCTGCATATTAGGATCTTTTTTTAATTAGCTGCCAGATATTGACTTATCCAGCAGCATGATGAAGAAATCTGGATACAATACATCTATTCTGATCTCAAAAAAAACCCCTAAAAAACAACACAAAAACCCCCCAATGAAGTAGATGAAAGAAAGAGAACCGTTTACTTTTATTTGGGTCTTTTTTTTATCTTTTCATTTGCTGATTTATTTTTTCATTCATGGAATCTGTAACATGGCTTCCAAAAAGTTTTGGAAGAAAAAGAGAGCAAAAAAGTTCCCAGTTGCTAGCAAATTTAAGGCAATTAAAATGAGGGGTTCAAAGTAAGCAAATCTGGAGCTATCACAATAAAAAATTGTTCAGACTTAATGACAGTAGCATTATCAAAATTAGTAATATTTTTTCAAATAGATACGTGAATACATGCATAAGTGAGAGGAGTGTGTACCTCAGCAGCACAATAGCCAGTGGAAAGAAAAGAGAGACATTTAAAATGAGAACCCAAATAAGTGCTGTTGACACTGAAGTGATTAAGAGCTGAGAGAACCATGGGGATAGCATTATGAAAAAGAAAAGATTATAAATTAATTATAGAGATGCTTATTATGGTAAAAAGTACTTGGTGTAGCATCATGTGTAGTCTTGTAGCATTGAGGTTAGAAAATAAAGGTCACTTTGTACAGGGCTATATTAGGAATACTTTAAAATGTTTATGGGAGAAAACTGATGGAAAGGAAATATATGATCAAAACCAGAAGCTGTGTGTTTTGGAGGGTTTTTTGAGGTTCCAGTCAGTTGATTGGTTTGGTTTTTGGTTTTTTTGGCCAGAAGAGCCTAACTGTTGACAGAAATGTACAACAATATTAAAAGAAAAGTATGTTGCCATTGGGGTCACAAAACTGAGAATTGACCTGCTTGCTCAGGGTGTGGTAACCCAAAATATGTACTGTTTTAACCTTGTTGTTTATCTGACAACATAGATTAGAGCAAGAGAAAGCTTTCTGGATGGTTTTACTATCCAGATATTGCTGTCTTAAATTGCAAATCAGTGTGGAATATCTGTCAAGTCCCATACCTACAGCTGTCAGATGAATGCTTGTATTTGAACTTAATTATATGTGACTTTATAATTATTTATCTATAAATATATATCAGATGTGACTTTATAGATTGTTTAGAAATGCATGAGTAGTGTATGTCAATCTTTGCAATACAAAAAAGTGACAAAAATTTCTGTATTTGGAGTAAAATCTCCATGAAGGATCATGATTATAGTTATGATAGGCATAGAAATTACCATCAAACTCCATCAGGTAAAGGCATTTGTTTGTTAACCTTAAACTAATGCCTTTAGGTACCTGCTAAACTACTGAGGTACATGCTAAAACATCCTACCTTTACTGGATTCATCAGCTAGGTAGCTCTCCAGAAATTACAGATTTCTCATATTGCAGCCATGGAATCCCTGGAATCTCTCCTAATGGTGGCTTCCCACAGCTGCAGGCATTTTCAAATGGAGCTTTTTCTCTTCCAGTTGTCATTTTATTTGTAGCAATGACTTTGTCAACTGTGCAAGTTGTTTTGATGGTAACAATGAAATGCTTAGCAAAAGGAGTAGTTGTGATGCACCGAGGCTCTGTGTTACAAGCCATCAGCAGGTCAGTAATTGTCATTACAAGACAGGACCAAGTAGGAAATAACACATAACATAAGGAGATCCTTTGCTCAGTCCTGATCAGAAGCTTTTAGCTAAAATGATGTTTGCAATATCCTTTGTGTTCTCATGAGTGGCAAAGCTTACATTCTGCAGACTACCAGAAGGGGAAGCTTTGGTTGCTCTTATAACACTGCATATGTAATGTTAGAAATAATGCCTGCTGTCTGATAGGGGACACTGATGTCATGGGCTGTCCCTGCAGTGGCTTCTCTTGGAGTCATAGACTTCTCTGCTCATCCTTGCTTTTCAGAGCAGCAAGCTTGTGATGCAACAGGACAGATTTTGTAGAAATTTCCCTTCAGCTGAAAAAAAAAGATTCTAAGGCCAAATTCATGTGTACCAGAATGGAAAGGCAGAGATGGTGGGAAACAGTGTCACAAAGCATATAGTCAGAGAAATGGAAACAAAACTGCAGTGTCCCAGACCTCAGAGCAGTCCAGAGAGAATCAGTGAAAGGACAAGATTGGCTTGGAGTGATGTGCACCCCAGAAAGACAGGACAAAAGCCCTACTGTAGCTTATTTCTGTGAGTACAGAGGACTAACACAGTAACAGCCCGTACCAGAAGGCAATAGTGCTGTGTTAGTGGCTTAGAGACAACATTAAATCTTTCAGAAGATAGATAAATACCCCTGCAAGGCAGGGGGATTTTGAAAAGGCTGCTAGTGAAGGGTAAGGGAGCCTGATGTGTCAGTCTTCTCAGGAAATTTGTTCAAAAAGCTGTCTAGAGAGTCCTCATCATCACAAAGAGATGCAATACCTAGGATCAGCTGGAGGCAGCCCACAAGCCACCACAGACAGAGAGGATCATTTTTTGATGAGGAACAACTGTTGTGTGACTCTTCACTCAACGTGCTCATTATTCAGAATTATTTGCACCACGGTTTTCAAGAGCCTGGTGGTCCCACGTTATCCTCAGCAGTCTTAGCATGACAAGCAGTGGATTTAACAATCTATTTCACAGGAAAATTGAAGGGTTCACCTTAAACTTCTGTGTCAGGGCCTTATCGTGTACCACTGGACAAATAGTCTTCTCAATTGTAACAACACTTTTTAGCAGTTGTAACAATATTTTAAAATGAGTGAATCCTCCTGGATAATATCTTCATACATTTTAAATCCTCTGTCTGCATTTTTCTTTCTCTGCCTTACCTTACCATTTGTGGGGCTACAGTAACATCAGCAGAGCTGCAGCATTTATTACAGAATAAAGTGCCGTGTCTGTAAGAAAAGACCAAATGGAATACACAGCAGTTTAGGCAAAACAGCAACATTTTCAGCACTCCATGCAGGGTTATAGTAAACTTACTCTCTTTTTCTGGGTTTGTTTGTAGGATGCAACCCCAGAGTCACTACATGCTTCTTACATGTTATAATTTAGTGTCTCATTTTGCCAAAGCATTGGGCAGATCATTTTGAAATGTTTATAAAACATGCATTTTAAGCAAACAGAGAAATTTTGATCTTTGCTTAAATCTACAAGTTGAAAGAGCTGAAGGTGAAACAAGACTGCTTCAAACTCTATCCTGTGCCCTAGAGCAATCTTACACTAGCAGGATAAGCAGTTTATTTGATGATTCAATTTAAAGTCTTTTCTGAGTGTAATGAAGTGACAGTATCATTATGTGATAGGAGAGTTTGTTATAGGAAATTTTAATGAAAGGCTCTTTTGTTCTGCCTTTACTATTTGTAAAATCTGTCAATTTACATCATGCACAGCCTAAGTGTTTTAACTAGAGATGAATCTCAGTTCTTTAATTCTCAAAAGAGACTGGACCAAGCATGTTAATCAGCTCTGAATAGAACATAAACGGAGAAAGGAAACAAATCTTAAAACATGATATCATATTTTAATCTGATAAAATGTTCCTATGAGACAGCAAAAGTTCATAAATCTCTGTTGGCCTAGAAACTCAGTAAAATTTTGTTTCAAAAGAGCATGGGAGAAAACAATGGTGATCAAAATTGTGAGCCCAAATCATTAAGCCCCAGCTATGAAAGCTCCCAAGCCTATTCCATCTCCTACATGACAGTGCATATCATCTTAACTGTGGTTGAAATCAAGACAGCCTTGGCATAAGTTTGAAGCTGTAGAACATATGGTTGCATTGTTACTGGCTCAGATTCTCCATTTACAGCTGGGTAAAGGCTGGAGAGCATATAGAGATAGAGATCTTTTTTGTAATTCTAGATCTAGACAAAAGTACCAAAATTACCGAGGGTAATTAGGACAAAACTCTCTGGAGAGGAAGAAATAAATTTTGGTCCTCTTATAAGGAATCATGTCCCAGATATAAACTTACACAAGGGATAATATATTTTTTGTTTTCACATGCAGTGAAAAGAAATAATTCTTTGTTTAAAGACGAAGACAGCAGGTGGATTAAGTGGTCACATATTTTGGTTACATTTAGGTTACAAGGCCAAATTTAAAGGTCCAATCTCAAAAATCATTAATCTAAGGGAACCAAGAAAAAGAAATAAACTGAGTTTACATTAATATAACTTACATCATAGGATCAGGAGAAGAAGCAAGTTCTGTTGACTCAGATTCTTCTTTACATTTACAGTCTTTAAAATTATTCTAGTTAAATTATTCTAGTTAAATTATTCTAGTCTCTTCAGTTCACATGAGAACTGGCTAACATTCCAGTCCTGTAAAACATCTATTCTGCCACCATGAATCTAAGATCTGTACCATGACTCTGTAAACCATCAATCACATTAGGCTTATATTGTGATACATTTGTAATTGTGGTAGTTACTTTGCAATAATGCCAAATCCTGAAGCACAAGAGGATATTAGGACAAGGTGAAATAATTAATGTTTAAAGAAGGCAAGTAAGGGAAATATACATTTTTCAATGATCAAATATCTGCATCCATGGCAATCTATGGAAATATTTGTAGTATACAATGGAATTTGAAGTATCAGCCCATAACATTATATTTTTAAATAGCACATACTTCTCTCAACAGTTCAATCATTGATCAAAGACAGACTCTTACAAAGTTAGGCTTGCATGGGAGCAGTCATGCAAAGGGGAGGCTCAAAAAAGCTGCTCTGTATAATGAAAGGAGCAGATCAAGGCTCCATGGATATCCATTAAAAACCCTGTAGGATGAACAATAATTAAAATTTTATGAAAAAAAAATCAACTACCAAAATAGTTTTGGCAATCTATACAGTTCATGCAATATTCAGCCTTGCTATCTGTTATGGGGATTTGAATACATGCCTTGAAATGAGGACATCTTTCAAGTTATCTTAATTTAGAGATCTCCTTACCACAGGCTCTCTGGGGAATTAATGTTTTTCTTGCCTATTTTCAGGCTTCCTGTGTGTGAGACTGCCAACAAGGATTACTAATGCAAATGAGATGAGGCTATTCTTTCTTAAGCACTTGAAATCCTCATTCCCAGGGGAGAAATTTATATTATATTTTCACAGCCATATATTAGCAAAATAAAAATGAAGATATTGAACCCCATTGAAGATTTGTCTCCTTCTGTATCTGGTACAAGAAATTGTTCCAGTCTGGGGCTTGCTCAGATGTCAGTTTGGTGTCTGATGACTCTGCTCAAGCCTGCTGTAATGTGTGTTGTTTTGAAACATCCATAGCAAAGATGTGCCAAGAATGCTAAAGCATCCCTTATCCTATATATCTTGTCTGCGTGTGGATTTGACAGGAAAAATTGCTGATGGGAAGCGTTGTAAAAAAAATGTTTATTTTTTCATGATCTAGTTTAAGTACAAAGCATTCCAAAGCAAGAAAGCACTTAAAAGTATTTGTAAATAAATAACATTGGAAGTTCAATTGTACACAAATTCAGTGAACCAAGACAAAATTAAAGCTTACCTGGTCTTTCTTGCTTCATGTCAAACCTTGCCTACTTTTATAGTTTTCTAATAACTCTGTAAAAGATGAACTAGCAGGGAAAAAATTCTCTGATGTCAGCAAAACAACTTTTTTCATCCTGATTTTGGATTTTCTGATTAAGATATTCATGACATCAAATAAACAACCTTCAAATCCTGAGTATTGAAAGATCCTTGCTGAGTAGGTTGTGTCTTGATAAGAGCTTCTCTTTAGCCAGCCTCCATAGCCACAATGGGAGCAGCTTTTCTTTCACTTACAAGCACTTGTGAATAAAAGTTATTATTTTCAGTGCTCTTTTATGCAGGCTGTTGTGTTTGTAAATACTGGCTGTGTCAACATAACCTTAGTATGGTTTCTGTCATGGCAACAGTCTTGGAAGGCTCATGTGGCTGGAGGAACTATTCACATATTATCATCATTTTCTATACCAAACAAGCAATGGTATCAGACTAAGGGTAGCAAAAGTTTCCATACTTTAAGAGGGTTCTCTTTCCCAAATTTCTGTTTAATTTGCATTACAAAACTGTTTGACAAGCACTACTTAACCTATAGTTAAATTCAGCATTAATATTTGCATATCATTAGTGGGGGAGGAGGGGAGTAGGGAACAAGCCATTGCCAGAAGAGAGGCAGAGCACAACAGTCTGTCTTATAAGCTCAGTTTATTCTCCCAAAGAGACTCTTTCAACCTGTGGCATCCCATATATACCTTCCCTTAGCCAGCAGTTCACTCAGTTCACTCTCACTCTCCAGGAACCATGTGGCTCTTCTGCTTCCCCAGCAAAGACCAGTGCCTACATGGATTAGGGAGCTGAGCCAGGTGAAAAGAGAGATTCTTTGGATGCTGTGTGTGTGGGTTAGCTTCCAAATGCACCAGTTCCCTAATCCAGCTGGCCACACAGCTGCTCGAGTGCTCACACTGGCAAAAGGGAGGCAGCAAGGGTGGCCTCTCTCAGGGACAGCTCAGTTTTAGGTTACTTTAAGCTGGTTAGAAAACCATTACTATATCTTCAGAGAAATGAAGCCATATGGTTTAATAAATGGCAGTCTAGCCAGTACAGACTAACCCAAGAATTCTTGCCCCATCTGCTTTCACTGCGGTTAAACAAGTGGCATCTTTGTTTATTGCACCACTAAACATTCATTTTTAAACTGCCAATCTGCAAATTCATAGCTATTGCATATCTGGAAAGCTCCTTTTTCATTTCCTTCCCAGGGGAAAAAGGTTAGTGCAAAACATCAGAATATGTACTTTTCACTGATGGGAGATTTCAGTGCACACTGTTTGTTCAGTTGTCTGTGTAGAGGCCCACTATGCATAAATCAGTGCAGAGAAATAAAGGATTGTTTTATTACACAATGAAAATTTCCAAAAAGGATATTAATTTCCTGTTCAAGAAATGGCACCATTGTTTACTTGAAACAGATATGCTAAGTGGCCTGGAGGAGTTTTGTTTTTAGGAGACAGACTTGCCATCATTGTGAGTAAGAGTGTTGCATTGTTCTTGAAAACGGCAATTAAAACAAATTTTGATTTGAAGGTAATTAGCAAAAATGGCAAAACGCTATTTCAAAGCTTGACAAATTTTCCAAATGGCTAAAACAGAAATTAGTCCAGTTCCTGGGATAATTTTCAGATTGCTCAAAAGCATTGCTTAATATCAACAAGAAATCAGCTATGAGGAATCTCTTTAAATTCCATGGTATTAACTGCAATGCATTTCATATACAAATTAGCAGACCTGACAAGATGCTATGTCAACATCTTAAATCCCTCGCATTTTGTTACCCTGAGGTCAGATTAGCAAGACTGTTAGTGAGCAGAACTACTCTCAGTCCTTTTCCATATGAATTCACCTGCCAAATCTTCTGAATTGCTTTTTCTCCACCACAGTATCTATAAACCATCCACCTTCCAGGCCACTCTCACCTCCTAAAGACCTCTATGGACGTTCCTCACCTTCCTTCTTTTTGTTTGTTTCCCTGAGATGCATCTGTCCCTAGGCCACTGAACTTCCCACCAAACCTTTCTGGTTTTCCCTATTTTTAATCCCAGGCCCTTACCTACCCAGGGACACATAATGCCTCAGGTGCAAAATTAGGTTCTGCCATTCCAAACATAATTTTTTTTCAAATTACATCTAATTCTGTCTGGACGGTTGAAAGGGCAAGTATGAGCCAATTTAAGAGGAGAAAGATAAAGCTGAAAAATGTTACAATTGTATTACGATACCCAAGGCACAACACTCAAGACCTTTGTCTTGAATGAGATCATGTTTCCATTTTTCCACCCTGTGTGGAGCAGAACTGACCTGTTCTACCATAGCACATGACAATGTGTTGTCATACAGTAGCTCAAAATCTCGCTGTATGCAGATTTTGCTGTTTGCAAGATGGGATGAGTGAGAGGATTGTCAGGCAGCTGGTTGTGGTTCCAGATTCTCCAGCTGAATCAGTGCTTGTCTGGACAGCTCTAAACAGTACCAGCTGCTAATACTCCCCTTGGGATCATTTTCTAATTGCAGACTACCAGACCCAGCAGGGCATCCCTTTCTTCTCCAGGGGTAATTCTTATGCTGGGATGGAGGGGAGGAGATTTATGAACTGAATAGCTGAGAACTGTCAGTATGGTAGAGACAACTAATCAGTTGGTGAATGTTTGAGAGATTTCAGATATTTTAGTGCTCTTTCTTGCAGGGAATCTATCTTTTGCCATACTAATATCAGCCTGTTAAATCATCAGTGCAGATATTATACACCAGAACGGCTTCATGGATGTTTATTCAGGTGATTTTTATCTGGGTTTATGCTAATCCAGGACTTTGCTGTCCTATCAAGTTCATGTGTCTGTGTCATCACTTGTACTGAACTCACTTGTCTGGTCCATCTCACTTGAGAAAGCCTTTATCTTGTGATTTTCCCCCAGAGGGATCTGATTGTCAGGTCCTTAATGTTACATCAAAGTAAGGAACATGTAGCTGTGGTCTGTATGCCTAGGATGTGATTTCAGATTAGAGTTTCAATGGCAATGATGATTCTTAAAAACTTTATCTTTGTTAGTGACTCTTTTTGAATTTCTAGCCAAAAATATTTTGACACTTCAGTTATAATGTGGTGTACCTATTTTTTTCTTACTGATCTTTGGAAAGTGCAGGAATCCTGCATGAAAGGTAATAAAACACTAATTAAGATTTCAAGCTCCAAGGCCTCCTCTATGAACGGCTCTCCAAAGCCATAAAATTTCGCAGAAGATCCCTTTGCTGCCGTTACCTGTCCGAGCTGCGTCTGTGAAGCGTCAGTCCCAGGTGGTACCCAGCTATTTATTGCCTGAAGAGCTGCTGGTACCCGTGTCAGGATTTCTGTGCCTGTCACTAGAGGGCAACGCAGCCGCTCTCAGCATCCGCGGTGAGCCCTGCTCCCTGCTCACATCACCACGATCACGTCACTGAGGGCTCTTCTCCACACATCCCACGCTCAAGCGCTAACCTAAGTCATTACCAGCCGAGTACTTTTGGATGGACGATCCGGAATAACGCTGAGAGGAGAATAATTCTTCTTACAGCAAGGGGGGTTGGCTTCTCTGTGTGTGTCACTTCCTCATAAATGGTCACTGCTGGTTTAGTTTCATGCAGGATTTGATCTTTGGTACTTTTACACACAACTGTATTTACCAGAATATTACTAGCTCAGGCTGGATTAAACTGACCTTGTGAAAAGCAATTCAAATTTATCTTTGAATTTTGTGCAAGCTGGGAGTGGAAAAAAAGGTTTTTCATTCTGTCACATGTAACTCAAATATTGCCAAACAGGCTGGCTTGTCATAACTTGCAAGCACCCGGCACAGAAACAATTTATCATTTTGAACGCTCCTATATGCAGCAATACTCTCATTTAACCATGACTATGCTGGCTCCATTAGAGGGTGGTGCAATTTCTAAATGAGATAATGCTGCATTATCAAAGTCACCTTTGATATTGGGTAATCACCCAGTATCAAAGGTGACTTTAGCTGTTTCACTAAGATTAAGTTTTTACACCCCTTGTGATTTTTACCATGTTGCCAACACCCTACTCTGTCTTGCAGTCAAGATCTCTGATTTCATGTGATTATCTTGGGAAAGTTTCCAGGTATGTTTATGTGGGAATACCACCTGAGTGTATTTTCTTCCCTGCTTACTCAAGTGGTGTGTCCAGATCGTCTTTCAAGCAGCCTATAAGTATGCATATTGTAGCCAAATAAATTCAAATATGCAGCTCACATATTCGACTTCCTCCTTCTGCTTCTCTGGAGACATGTTTGCAGTGTAACAACAGTTTCTCTCCCATTTCACGCAGCAGGTAACTACAATCAAAATCAACTATCAACTTTTAAATTTTTTTACAGAATATAAAAGACATCCACATTGAAGTCTCACAAGAATTTTGTTTTGTGAATAAGAAAGAGAAGGGCTTGTCAAGTTATAAGAGTTAAAATGAGGCGAAGTCAGTGTATGGGAAAAAGGCTCTAGGTCTGTCCCCTCCCTCAGAATATCCTACTGTAAGGAAATCTATTAACAGAAATATAATATTACATATCTCGTTTAATCAAGCAGCCTCATAATTTGCATACATCCCTTGTTGTATGTCATATATAATACAAAAGTCCCTCCCCTGAACTAAGAAGGATCTGCATGTGGACATCTTGCATCTTTAGATATATATGCTTCTGGTACATTGGGATACTACAAATAGCTGCACTAAAATTTAGTTTCAGCATTTTTTTTCTCTTAAAACTTCATTGCTAAAAAAAAGGTACTTTTAAATTTAACAGTAAGCTTTTGTTTAACAAGAACTTATGCTAAATATAGTGTCATCTATTTGGAATACAGGACTTGTTATTTGAGATTGGCTCATAGGTTCATTTCCTTTAACATCCTTTTCTGACATTAACCAGCATAGTAAATTTCAGAAGAAAGCAGATGAAATCCCACTGGTTATAACTTTTAATTTGCTCAGTAAAATTATACAGAACTTACAAGTAGCTGTATTCTAATACTTAGCTATATCCACATTCATATTTTAAATGATTAAAATAAATGCAGACACCATTCTGAATTAAAAAAAAAAAAAAAAAAAAAAAAAGCAGACTGATTTTTGTTGCTGGAAGCCAGCTTAACTTTCTTTCTCTTCATTCTTTTCAATTTTCAAGACAACAAAAGGTGATGAAAAAGTCTTTGTGGTGAATCCCAAGACTGAGATATCCCCAAGGCAATGTGGTTAGTGCAGAACCAAGAAAAGCACTTAATTCTGTAGATAGAATCCAGTCCTTTTAGAAAGCGAGTACAAGCCTATTAAAAACTCATCTTTAAACAAAACAAGCCAAAGCAAAAATAGCAGCGGGTAGAGATTTTGTTGGATTCGCAGATAAAGTCTCTCGCGGCTCATGCAGCAGGCTTTGTCTCCGGGCCCAGGTGCTGCGGTCCTGATCACACGCCAGGACCACACAGGTGCTGAGGAGGAGCCCGGTTTTTATCGAGCAGCTCTTCTCGGGAAGGGCGTCAAAACAGCACGGAAAGCCAAAACGTGACGCGCCCTCCCCGGTTTGTTCGGGGTTTTTTAATCCCTACAGACACCGCTCGCCCCCCGGTAGGAAAAGGAGGAAGGAGCAGCGGCGCTGGGAGCCGCCCCGCAGGTGAGAGCGCGGCCAGCGGCTGGAGGGAGGGGACGGGGACAAGGGGAGGGCTGTCCCCTCGGGCCCCGGGCCGGGGCGGGCCGCGGAGCTGAGTGGATGTGTCCCGCGTCAGTCAGGGGCAGGGCCGGGCCGGGATGGGGATGGCGGCCCCCGCCCGGCGCGGCAGTGGCGGAGCGGCGGCGGCACCGGCACCATCACCATCATCATCATCGCCATCACCATCACCCTCATCATCATCGCCATCACCATGCGGGTAGGGCGGGCAGCGCCTGCAGCACCTGCTCCGGCAGCGACACCTGGAAAGAGGGAGGGAGGGGGCTCTCCGCGGGCTGGCTTCATCCCTTTCTCCCTAGGGCGCGGTGGGCATCCTCATCCTCTGCCTGGTTCCTGCGGCCGCGCTGGACTTCAGGTACCACCACAGCGAGGAGCTGGAGCAGTTCCTGAAGGGGGTTCATGCCGCGTACCCCGCCCTCACCCACCTGCACAGCATCGGGTGCTCGGTGGAAGGTAAGGACGGGGGCAGAGAGCCTTTTTGTTCTCATTTAATCGGGGCAGGTGCGGCTAAAGGTGGCGTTTTGTGGGCGCTTGCTGGCTGCGGGGCTGCTCTAACAAACCTCCGTGAAGTTTCGTCTTCCTCTTGCTTAAGCGTGAATAACACACTCTGGCTGAAGCATCGTATGTGTCATCCCGGTGAAAGTTCTCCTAACACTAATGTTTCTGAGAATTGGAAACGTCCTGAGTGGCAATTTCAGAAAGAGATCCGTCTTTATGGAGGGTAGAATATCTGGGACCCCTTTGCCAAGTGCCTGTTCTGGGTGGATATAATTAAAGCTGTTTTCTAGCTGGTGGTTGCATACAAGGTCCTGTGCTGTCGATGAAAAACAGGATTTCAGTCTCAAATCTTACAGGAAAGTGTACTGAAATCAATAATCACATTTCTGACCTTATGTTGATGTTTTAATTTATCTCCTTATGATTGGTGCTTTCTTACTGTAAATTTAGGGGGGTTGTGGGAGTGGCTACTTTTTAAAAAGATATTTAAAAGATTGGTGTTTATTAGCTTATGGATTTTAATGTGTATCTGTGTAATTTAAAGGAAAAAAAACCAACCAAACGACTTTATTAAATCTCAGTTCAAAAAACTAAATCACAGAAGAGCTTTAAGACTAGATAGAAAATCGGTTCTTTAGAAACATTGTCTATTCCTCTAATCCCATTTTGTACCACTGGAAGGAGCCATTTGTAGCATCTATTATCAAATCCATGCTTGTGTTTAAAAACCAAAAATCTGTATTCTTCTTGGTAGGTGATCATGAAGACATTTTCATGCCTTCTGCCTTGATTTACCATGTATCTCAAAGTAGACAAGGAATCGTCAAGTTATTTAAACTGTGTTGGTTTTGGTTTCATCAAAGGCAGAATTATGTTGGGTTATGTTATTCATCCATGCAGGAGATTAGTTCCTGTAAGTACAGTTCCTTCCAGCACAAACTAGCAATTATCCACATCCTCATTTTCATACCTTTAGAGAACTTAGCTAAGGTTCTGATCATAGGACTAGATTATGACTTTTCTGCCAAGAACTCAGCTGGCTTATCTTTGTGGGGGTAAGCAAAAACCTTTCATCCAGCCTGAGAGATTGAAACTTTGGCTTTTACATATCTAGATTCCTGAAAGCTGATAACATGAGGTGTTTGACTTGTCTGAATTCCATCAGCATGAAAACTGGAAAAGCATCATCTCTTGATTGAGCAATGCACTGAAACATCATTCAGATTTTGATATATTGCCTTCTGCTTTGCCAAACTCTGAGAAGAGAACTGTGTGGGCTCTCCTTGTTATTATTCTCAGTGCCATGTAAAGCAGAATGGCAGTGAAAAATGTTAAATGCTCCTCTATTCTTTCAGTTTTTTCTAAATGTTAGGAGATTTCTACCTTCATTGAGAAATGAACTTTCAGAATCACCTAGAATATGGCAGGGGATGGTACTGAATTAGGGTCTAATTTGGGGGCTTTTTTTGCTCTTGCTAAAAGAAATTTTTGTGACAACTGTGGTTATAGAAGTTTGGTGAAAATGAAGTTTCAATTTTGGTCTGTGAGTTGTAGTTCTGATCCTCTATTCTCAGTTAAGCTGACGCAAGCATGACTGTCTGTGCGTGCACGCACTTGTATGGGTTTATTAGAGTTGTCTTCCTGCCAATTAGCTAAACCATGATAGCCAAATGTACTTCTTGATGATGAGAAACAGAAATTAATTTAAGTACTATAAAACTGAGATCAATGTGATGTAGCAAGTTGATACTCCGGATATGAGCATTTTTGATGATGAATAAGTATCCCATGGATCAAAGTAACTCCTATAAAGCAAACAGACATTATTTTACTATTATCATGAATGGCTATTGTTCCCATGCTATTTGTTAATCTACGTTTTACTTCAATTTTATCTAATAATCTAGTATTTTATACTGCCATGTAGCCTTGTATTATAAAGAATGTGAGTAAAGGTTTGACTTTTGGTAGGTGTGAGTAGATTCAGAGCTCTGCAAGGATATAAAAATCCAGCTCTTAGAAGCTGTGGAGGATGATAGGGACCTGTGTATTACCATTCAGAAAGTGATTGTGTGTAGGTCTTTTAAGGAATTGTCTATGCACTCTTCATGTCAGAAGCCTTGCCTGCTTCAGGCAGATCATAAAGTAATTTAGGTCTGGAGGCTATCTAGTTCCTGTTCAAAGCCAGGCTCACTTGAAAGTTAATGATGATGCTCAGGGCTTTCTCCACTCTACTTCTGAATATCCACAAGGGTGGAAGTTCTGCAAAGTCTCTGGGTACTTGAGCCACCTTGCAGCCCTTGGGCTGCACAGCTGCAACTCAGCCAGTCTGCAGTCTGGACCTGCATGGGCTTAGTTTCTCGACCTGATAATCCAAATATGTGGCTTTTTTTTTCCAGCTGCAGGATTCTGCGTTCATCTTGGTCAAACTCTGTGAGTTTGTTGTCAGAAAAATTCCTTCAGCTTGTCAGGGGCCTTCTGAATGGCAGTCCTGGCCCTGATGAGGGTATCAATCAGCATCAGCCCCAGTACTGACCCTTGAGGAATGCTGCTAATATTTGCTGTCTATTGAACCATCAGTTGTTCAGCCCAGTCAGCTTCTGACCTTACTGTAGTCTCTTCCTCTAATCCATGTGTTCCCAGCTTGTTCACAAAGACACCATTAGATTGACTAGGCACTGGAACAGGCTGCTCAGGGAGCAGAGATATCCTTGGAGATATTCAGAAGCTGTCTGAACACAGTCCTGGGCAGCTGGCTGTAGGTGGCCCTGCTTAAGGAGAGGAGTTGGACCAGGTGACCTCCAGAGGTGCCATGCAATTCCTGAATCTGTTGGTCTCTTGAAAGCCTTGCTAAGGTCAAGACTAAAGAAACAGGGTGCTTTGCTTCATCTCACTAAATCAGTCATTTCTGCATAAAACTCAAACGATCAAGTGTGATTTGTTATGGATAAATCTGAGGTGATATTTACATATTTGATGCATGTAGACTGTAATAGTGATGTACACAGCAGAATCTGTACCAAGATCCTCAGTGGAGAACAAATGAAAAGACGCCCAATTTTTGTGGTGGTTTACATCACCATATAGAAATTCCCCCCTGCCAGGTTACTAGGAGCACCTCTGCCAAATTACTGGGCACAATGTGTTCTAGGCTGGCAATGGCCTGTTCAGTCTCCAGATCTGATTTGGAAGCTGTGATATTTAATTATGTATCTCATCTGCTAAGCTATTATCCTTAAATAATAGGGGAGAAAGAAACTTAAAAGATGTAGCTTATTGGCTGACAAAACTACCTTTTGGTCTAATTTAGTAGGTATCCTCATATCCCTCAAAATTTGTCTGTGAGAAACCTGATACAGTCTTAGCAGCAGGTAGGCAGAGATCTGTGATGGCTCAGAAAATACATTAGTTCTTTTATATTGTTTCAGGTGTGTTGTTGAATAAAGTTATAAAAGCTTTTTGTCAGGAGTTCAGTTTTCTAATATGTCCAATATCCAACCTTAGAACAGTGTGTACACTCTATAATAATGGAGAAATCTGCAGAGCTGTATCAGTCTGGGGTGGAGGAATGGCACCTGGTGTAATCATATTAACCCATCCTGCCTAGTGCCACCCCAGTGAAAAACAGACTGACTTTTCAGCAAGCAAATCTTAGAGTGCATTACCAAAGGGAAAATAGCCAATATATGTGTATAATCTACGGCTTTTCATTGTTCAAGATGCAGTGCTGCTGTTATTCTTTGAAAAGAAAACAAAGGTGGTGGGAAGCCAACTTAAGGATCCTAACAGACCTGATGACCTCCTTAGGAGGGCAAAAACAGCCAGGTATTGGAAGAGTGGAGTAACTTTTGTAGTAGATCCACACTATGAAAAGTCTTTTCAGATACACTCTGGATTGAGATAAAGTGATAGCATGCTAATTACAGCTTGGTTTAGGTCTAGATTGTATGGAGGCCAGTCTGCATTTTTAGAATTCCAGTCAACTTGGGGCAGTTGTAAACATCCTCAGGCCAGATTCTGCTCACTGAGGGAAAGGCTGTGTGTGGTTAAAGTACCCCTGTCTTTACCTAATGACATTTCAAAATTGACTTTATGTATTCGTACCCCTTTGGCAGATTTTATCACTGGAGAGACAAAAGGTAAAACAAGCTGACCACATTTTGTTCTGGTTCCACTAGAAATGCTCAGAAATACCTTGCAGAAGAGCTGAGGTTAGGAGCTATGTGGCTTAGTCACCCAATTCTGATGCTTAGTGAACACCCATATTCAGTTGCTCTCTCTGTTGCCCTTGGACAGACACATTCTATCCATTAATCAAACACTTTGCTAACTTTGGGGAAAATTTTTTGGTTTTGTTTTTGAGCAGTGAGTCTTGCCTATCAGCACTTTGCTATCCCTGCTCTGTAAAAAGAGAGGCTGAAATGTGCAGGGGGTGTGTGTATGTTGGCTGTGGGTTTTATAGCTCGGGCAGGGCTGGCCCGTGGCTGGTGCATGGGCTGTGCTATGGACTATGGGGAAGGTGTGCTCAGCAGGGCTCCCAGCAGGCCAGGTGCCTGTTGGAGCAGATTACATCTCCTTCCTGCCTGCATTCGTGTGTTTTCCTCCTTGTAAAACAGGAGGGAATGAGCATGCCCAGGTTTCCATCTGATAAGCAGCTGTGACTTCAGCAGAAGGGTGTGCTAGGGATTAGGGCTCAGGTAGAGCTGCATGCAACGTGTGCCTGGTGACACAGTCAATAGAAAACCTGGGCAATTAACCTAGGCATTTAATCCATCATTGCTCACCAGCACCAATGGAATGTGTGCCCAAGGTGTGCCAGAGGTCAACTTAAATACAGTGCAGGTGATGCCTTTGGGCACTTATGGGTGGTAATTGAACAGGGGAGTTCTGATTTAAAGGTCACTGCACTTCAGTGAAAATATTTAATAACAAAAGGTCAGGTATTGTACTTGTCCCATCTACACATTAATAGTCTGTATGTAGCTGGGAAAAAAATAGGAACTCAAGTTATTTATTGTAACACAGCATGGAAGGAGCCTGAGTTACAACCATCAATAGTGCATTGGAAATTTTATTGAATTTGCATTACAGACTTTTATATTCTTGATGGTTTTACTTTGTTTAAAGTACTAGAGAGCAAGTTTTACTGCTGGAGAAAACAAAGCTGAAATATGTTATCCATACAATGTTTGTATTCTACTGGAATTATTATCGGGTTGGCTCTGGGGTTCTGGCACTGCACAAAATAGAGTGAGAAGGTTATATACAGCACACTGCACTTCGAGGTAAGGTTCTTGGTGTTGCCCATTATTAAATGTTAGTGCCAGTGTTTTTAAAAGAAGGAAGGAAAAAGAGAATTATTTTTGTATTAAAATAAACAAATTATCTAGACAAAAATCCATAGCAAATATGCTGTCTTTAAGACATATTGCAGTTATTTTTTCTGTGGTTACATTACATGAGGTTTATTTGTGTAGAAAATTTTTACCTTAGGTTTGTTCAATTTGACTGTTGTAGATGACTTTCCTCCTGGCTCCAATCCCTGATAATTTTTCTTTTTCCCTTCCCTCCTCCTTATCCCCACCCCACAAACTTCCTTACAGGCTTGTCATGCAAGTTTGGTGTGTATAGATAATGTAAGCTTGAGGTTTTTCAAAGTTTGTTTTTAGAAATAAGAATGAATGAGACATTTTCTACCCTGAGGGCCCCATGATACAGATCCTAATAAAGTTGCTTGGCTCCAGTCCAGAGTTCCATGTAAAAATGGGCATTCTAAAATTTACTGTGATAGTTAAATTCTTATTCGTGCTTGCCCACGTCTGAATATTTTTTTCCTGTTATGTGTTCACTTGCTCTTTTTTGTGTCTTTCCTCATAACCATCTTTGTTCTCATCTTTGACAGTGTGTGTGGCACATAAATGTATGTTAACAAGATTCTGAGAAGGTTTACATGTTCATTTTATTATTGAAAAGGTGGTTGGGTTCACAGATGGGATTGATATTAGCAGCCTTAGAGCCAAACTCTATTTGCAGCACATTATGTGAGTCACTGTGATGGGAAGGGGAAATAAAACAGAGAAGGAATACTGGCTCCTTCGTGTTTTATCTAGTGAAAGCTAAACCATGACTTTCAAAACAAGAAGTATTAGCTTGTATTCTTAAGCCTTCAGCTCCCAGCTGAGCTTTGCTCTAAATCATGTGTTGAAATAGAAGTCACCATTAATATATTAGCTCTAAATTCTATTTGCCCTAACTGAAGCTAAAAATTCTTGAAATGCTGAAATATAGATTCATATATTATCTGTCTGCATCCTCTAGCATTTGACTCCAGTGATGTGACACAAGTAGTTTGTGTGCAATCAGTCCTCAGCAGCCAAGTACTAAGATTTTATCTGATGATAACAAGACTTTGCTTTGCTTTCCTGTCAGTATAACTATGCTTTTTGCATGAATCATTTATAAAAAGTGTGTCACTTGGTCAGTGTCAGATGTTTAAAAAATTGATAAGCTTAGACATTAACTCTTGGAGATGCAGTCACTGACTCTGAACACATTCCTATTCTGTTGCAGTTAAGCAAATAATTTTACTTTGTCTTCTCTGCTTTATGCTTGCTGTGAATTGGTCAATCATTTTTGTCCTGCCTTCTATGATTTCTCCTACTTAAATACACTTATTGCAGAAAATTTTGTGGGAAAGTTTGTTCGTTTGCTTGTTTGTTTTTCCTGTGGAACATGCTGTATTAGAGATTTCTGTCCCAGCCTAAATAAATAAATAAATAAATAAATAAATAAAAGTGTGAGGGGAGCCTATCCTAGCAATGTGGATCAAACATTTCTCATATATAAACTGTTATCTAGTACAGAAATTTTAATGTTGCAAATTCAAAATGGAAAGATCTAAACTGTTTAGAAATAGCACACTGTTAATGTGAGTAGCATTTATTTAGAATCAGCCTTGTGGGAAAAATCTCTGTTCTCCTGCTTCCTCTCTATCTTTTGCTTTGTAGTTGTCTGGTTGCAGCATATATTTGTCAACCTTTTTTTCAGAGCAGTAGAGGTCTGAAGGCTGCAGCCATCCTGTTTTCCATCAGCAGGACTTTGCAGCTTTCTGTGTTTGTTTAGAAATAGGCAGAATTGACTACTGGTTATTGTAATTCACACCAATGAGGTTAGCAATGCTCTGGAGCTTGTGTAACATAGAATCACCAATTGCAGCTGGTGGGTGCAGTATCCATATCCTTTCCTGGGGCTGAGGAAGTAAATATGCAAGAGATTTTGTTTGGGGGTTTAGTTTGTTTGAAAACAGGATAGTAACAATGGTGTGCAATGGACATAAATGAATGGTTTTTTTCTCCCTCACTCCTTGTAGGATTCTGCATTTTGGAGCATTGTACATACATTTTTAGCCCTGTAAGTGAAATGTGATCCTCATCACAAACTTACTTAAAGAAATAGAACTCTTATCTTGTGCCTCAGTTTTACCCTAGATGGTCAATTTGTCTGCATCCTCCTTTTAGCTTGAGAAGAGCTTAGTAACACATTCCTCCTATCCCACTCCAGACAATGAGACTTTTTAGTGGAAAAGTGTTTCTAGTAGCATTCCTTTCACTCCCCACAAAAGAAGAGCAGTGTGCCCTGCATCCCTTCTGCCCCAGCCTTTCTGCCTGGGACCTCTGGCTGTAGATCCTTGAAGGAAACAGTCCTGCCTATTTTCAAACCTAATTAAAGGTTTGCTGTGTGTAGCTATCACATATTGTGTTCACATAAGTACATGGAGACCTACTTATAATACATTAATTAATTGCTTGCAGGACTTCTTACAACAAAGCATTTGCTCCTTAGACAGTTGTTCTGTACATGTTTTTGTGTAGAGGAGACATCTAGATTGTTTTTAGGGCTGGGATGATTTTTTTTTTAATGAAATCTGAATGTGCATGTGATTTCTAAACTTTCTGCAAGTTCTGCCCCTGGAACTTTTTATTAATTAGAAGATTAATTTTATGAAATGGACATAGAAAATGCATAGGACTGGCTGTAGATCTCTTCCCCTCACAGCTGAGAGAATACCCTCCCTGTAAAACTGTTCACTCTTATGAGCTATGCAGTGGCTCAAATGTGAGAAAGAGGTAAGAGGATGTTTCTAAGCAGATGATTCTGCAGTTTGATACTAGGACTTACTTGTTGTTATGGGAAAGGTCAGACCATGGCAGTCAGAGTTAGTTAATTAAATTACTGTACTGTTACACAGCATGCTGAGCTCACAGTGGATTTAGGACAGTTGGGTTACATTTCCTGTTTGTCCCTAGCCAGTGTGTTCTACATCCATAGTCTTGCAGTTACCTGAGGCATTTAAATAGAGCTTGAGCACATCAAAAAAAGTAACACTTATCCTAAATCTAAAATAAAAGAGAATTCTGTTCTCTGTAAGAAATGCAGTCGTATTGTCAGTTCAAAAGTTCAGTCTGATCCATAATTCAGTTTCCCAAAGAACACCTAGGGAAAACTACAGGAATAAGGTGGGCACAGATGCCTTCCCTGGTATGCACTGCAAGCAATGTGCAGCCAGGATGATTCTGCTGAAGTGCATTTCCTGATTGTGGAGTGCCTAAAAAACTTCCTCTGGTACACAATTGCATTGGGCTGATCTCAAAATCCCAAGAATAAACAGAGGCCACCAGAGCATGTTTGCTCAAGAGACTGGAGACCAAATTGCTGTATTGGTAGGTAGTAACACAGCCTGATTCGGTAGTTGTTGCCTTGTGTCTTTGTTACCTTTCCTGAAAGCCAGTCGCTAAAGTTTCTACAGACACATTTTGTTACCTGTTTTAGGAGAGAATCTGGAAACACCTGGTCAGGCTAATGTTGATTCTTAACTAAACCAGAAACAGATGATCAGGACAGAGACTGGATTATTTTAAAAAAGTTAATATTCCCCCCCTCTTTATTCAGTTTAAAGGAAAAAAAGGAAAAAATAGGAATGGGGGAACCACTCAGTATTTGGGTTTATAGGAGCCTGCTTGTTACTGTTGGAATGTGTATGCTTTTGGGTTTCCTATTCTTGGGGCAAGCATAATGTCTGAGATCAGACAAGGATTTTTTCAGGATAGGTGTATCAAGTCTCTTGGTGAGGTACTTCAGTGAATTGAAATCCTCAAAGTGCAGCAGTAACTTCTGAGCCACCTAAGAACCACAACCTCTAGTGCACTCCCTGTGTTACCTTCAAGTGGCAGAAATAGTTCTGACATCCTCTGCCTCTGGAGGTAAAAGTGCAGGCCAAACAAAACAGGATAAATTGCACTTTAAAACAAACCACCTCTCTCCCTTATGGCTGCCTTGTGTTACAAGCAATCACTTTATTCATGATGATCCAATGGTACTGCTGTGAATGGATAATGTTAATTACTTTTGTGTATACAATAGCTTTTCTGAAAGTTACTAGATGCATACCAGTTTCACAGCTTTCTCAGAGAATAAAGTACACCTTTTTAGAACTTTTAAAAACCCTAATTGTTAATAGAAATAAGAATTTAAAAAGGAAAAATAGTCTATTTGGTTTCTGGGTGTAAGTATGAAACCAGTCAGTGTAAATAGTAGAAAAAGCCTGCTCAGGCTATTTCCATGTGTCTGTGTTCTCATATTCTTAGTGAGTAATAATAAAGTTAGTATATCTTAATTTAAAACCAGTATTCCCTCAGGGTTGTTCTTCTTTGGCTTTTACAAATTTATTTTTATTTCTTGATTTTTGTTCAAATAACCTATAAGGTGCTATTGTAGAGACTGTGCTCTGCATTGGCAATTTTTCATGGTCTTGTGTATAAAGAGTGTGTTCAACTTGATCATAAGAACTGGAAATGGTGCAGTGATGACTCACATGTACATAGGAAAGAAAGGGTTGCTGTTCTCATAAGATACAAGTCTTGTGAGAGTGTCCAAAGCAGCTATGGATGTCCCAATCAACCAAAGATTTGTAAACCTTTAGGAAGATAAGCAAACATGTGAATCATTAATTGTTTTGATTCTCTTCCTTTCTCAAGTGCTTTGGCTACAAATAAAGAGTATCTATTGTTTTTTAGAGTCATTGTTTATTCCATCAGTTCTACTTATATGGAGCTGACTTCTGAATTAGAGTGACTGGTATAATCTCTTGGAATAGATAGGAGCTGATTAAATAGTGGGAAATTGATACTTCTATTTATGTTTTGCTGAGAGAGCTCCTTATGCCTGTAATAAGGGATCCGTGGGAAGAGGCCAAAAGTGTTAAGTTTAGCAGTGGCCCCCACACAGTGACACAGTGGCTGTGTTTGACCTGCAGCCAAATCTTTTAGCTTTTTTCTGCCTACCTAAGCACCATGCTGAATATTGCCAGATATGCCTGGTTGATGTATGTGATTGATTGTATCTCTTTATTCTTTAAAATGCCTTGAAGACTTTCTTATATTTAAAGTATCCTAGCTCTTCTTGGCATATCAATTTGTTCATTGCTAATTCCAGTGCTACTCTAGGCAAAGTCTTTAGACAATCCATTCTGTCTCAGTGGATCATGGTATACCTGAAAGTAAGGATAAATGCTCACAAAAAAATGTGATGTACAGGTGTTCTTACAGATGTTTGTCTGATCTCAGCTTCAGCTTATTTTGGGGATGTTTTACTCAGTCTGGCTAGATTAAAATCACATATTTGTTCATGCTTGTAAGGCTACTTCTGCAATACTGCTACATCAGTCATTCTGATTAACCATTTCTGGTTATACAAATAATGTACTGGTACTTCAAATTCTGTTAGAATCTGAATCAAGCCATGTGTATTGTTGGTCAGTCCCCTTGCAGAAGAAAAGTTCCAAAATGGCTTTAGATTTTCCAGCTTCAATTGGTGATGACAAATCAGAGTACCTCAGGGCAAGGGTGCTGCTGGTGATAATTTAGCAAAAGGAATTACTCTTGAAGTCCTTCATTAGCTGTGGTAATGTTTTGCTGAAAGACAATGTTGCCTCGAGGAGGCTCATCTGCCTGGAGAAGAGAATGCTTAGGGGGGAATCTTATCACAGAATTCTAGTACTTGAAGAGTAGCTACAAAGAGGGTGGATGCTTTTTCATCCCAAGCAGCCACATGGAAAAAAACACAAGGGGCAGTGGGTTCAAGTTGCACAATGAGAGGTTTCATCTTTCCGTCAAATTTTTTACAGTGAGAATCATTCACTGGGAAGGACTTTTCCAGAAATTAGATAAAGTCCTCCTCACTGGAGGTTTTAAAGATGCAATTGAGCAAAGTGCTAAATAATCTTATCTAGGTTTCCTTTCCCATGTAGGGTTGGACTGGATGATCTCTTGAGGTTCCTTCTAACCTGGCTGCTCAATGATTCTGAGATTGGTTCTATGATTCAATTGCTCTGGGACCTTGCATTCTAATGAGAGTTAATCTCTCTTCCTCTCCTCTCTGTGTTTCATCTTTCCAGGTGGGGACTGCCTTAGCAGAGATGAGCATTACTGCAGTTCCTACCCGTGCAGCCAGTGTGTAACTCATGGCCAGCCCACGAGGACTGTAGTCAGTCTGTTGCTTTTTCCTGTAAAAGTGGTCCTCCCTGCAAACTCTTGAATCAGTACCCTAGTCTGACTGGTACTGGCAGTGAGTCTGAGCCATTCCCCAGCCTGACTATAATTTGACTTTATTTCCTAGCCATAACTTTCTTTGAAATGACGAGCTTTTCATAAATGCAGCTGTAAAGAACAAAGTGAAAAAAGCAGAAATAAAATTCAGAACAAAAACAGGGAGCACAATCTAGACTCCCAATATCTACAGGTTGATTTGGTTTCTTTCCCACTAGATCTGGAGATCAGTTTCAATTTTTCATTTTAATTACCAGTTTTTGTAGATCTGTTTAGAATACCGACGCTACGTTGTGAACTATTGGCAGTGCTAAAAAACTTTTTAAGAAGTTAAAAAGACTTCTCATTCTACTAGAAGCTGTGTGGTCTGGCTCTGCTCCAGGGCAAGTCTTGTTACTTGTCCTGAGACACACAGAACCACACGTTTGTCTTCATCACTTGAAATATAGTTCACTAATTAGTTGACGTCAGTTTTGGTTTGGCAATTTGGCAGTGAGAAATGGCTTTTCAAAGCGTGAGAGGAAGCTTAGCTGTTCCCTTCAGGTACCAGACCAGAGTTATCTAGGCTCTGCTGATTAAAGAAAACCATCCATATGCTGAATCTTTTTATATGCAGTTAATTACAGCCGTATGGAAAGAAATCTTACATCATCCCTCATAGATACACTATCCAGTACTGCAGGCTGAGCAGACCCAGGAATGTATTGTAATTGTTAATGGAAGGGTTAGCACTTCTTACAAGCTGGAAATGCTAGGAAATAATTGGTATCTCAGTTCATGGGAGTGTTTATCGTGTAGATGGCCCTCACACAAACTCTAAACAGTCTGAGCCCTAATGCAGGAAAGACCAATTTACATCAGTATTTAATGTTAGTCTATACTTAGCTCTTCCTTATGTTTCCCATGAGTGCAATTCACATTGAGAGCAGCAGGAATAACTACTGCTGATGGCAAGACACTGTATTATTTTAAGATTTAAAATCAGAATACACTATTCTTTGTAGAAAATCTTAAATGATGGAAACATCTAGAGCACTTTAGCTCTACTTGGCCTCTTTGCTTGAGTAATATATTGTGAGCTGCACGTTGTAGGCTTGCAGTAGCCACCTTTATGTTGGGCTGTGGTGGAAAGGCTGTGAGCAGGTGTGTTCCTCTTGGTGCAGAAGTCCACATGGCAACTGGCACCACGGAGGGATGAGTGAATTTGCCTTCCAGCAGAGGGAATGGGAAGCAGGGCTTAGAGGGCACAAGGACAAAGAATCATAGGAGCATTCTCTAAGGACTTCCTTGGTAATTCATTGGAAGTTGCCCTAGGATACGACTAGAGAGAGAAAGACACATTGCAGGGTTGGAAAGTAAGTTGGGGTTGTTGTCCACACTTGATTATGAATGACAGTTTTTTTCACTGCTAGGATTGTTTTCAGTTCCAAATATGTGCTACTGCAGCAAGACTTGTCATCTATTTTCACAGAGCTGCAGATTGGTTGAGATTAGAGGGGACCTCTGGAGGTTTTGGAGGGGAGAAGGGCTAGGGTGAGATGATTTGTGTGTTTCTTTCCCTTTTGATTAAAAGCTGGTATCTTTGGGTTCTCCACTCTGCAATTTGTCTAGGCTTAGAGAAATCAAGCTCTTTCTTTTTTTATGAAAGTGGCTCTACATACAACAAGGCCAAATAACTAGTTTTCTTACCAAATCAGTTGCCACAAAATTATTTTTAAAAGTATGGATTGCTTGCTCATATTGTCCTTGAATGAAAGTCAGTAGCATCATCTCACAGCTTTGTGCATAGCATGATTACAGGGGTTGAACACTAATGTCTTCAAGAGCAGCTGTAAAACCAGGGGATACTGAGATCACTCTTTGTTGAATCTGTCAGCTCTCAGCACTGTCTTGCTGTTTCTTGATCCCAAGCCTAAGACCCTGATCCTGTTAACTGAGAATTTAGTTTGGCAACCACTGTCCTTCAGTTTTACATCTCTACAACTGTTTCATTGCATCTTGCAGTGTTGCTTCAGTCCTCTTCAAGTTTTTCTCCCATTCCCAAAGTCATGACCCTTGTGGTATAGCTGCTGAGAGGCACATAGCTGGAAAAGAAAACAAAAATGCTGTGGCATGTGCATGACTACAGGGGTCATGCCTTCACGAATGGGAAGCTGATATGCTCCAGAGCTTGTTTACTGCAGATTTGATGACTCACAAGGATTTAGGAAATGAAGGCATTTTATAGGACTGCATATAGCTTTTTGTAGTACTGCATCTTTCCTGCAAGTAGCAGTGATGGCTGGGCTCCTCTCAGGCAGGTCGTGGGTCCCACCAAGCCCTGAGGAGCTGGGGACAGCTGCACACTCGTGATGTCTGGGCATGAGCAACCTAAGCTGTCCCTGCTACTAGCAAGGAACTGCTCCAGTTTCATTGCTGCCATCTACTGAAACTTGAGTTATCCACTTCACTGAGCAGACTAGTGGGAAGCACAGATTTGCAGATGAGGTCTGAAATGCCACGGTATCCCTAAAAAGAATAACAAAAAATGCCCTCCCTCTCCCTCTCACCCCTGCTTAAGTGTGGACTTCCATAATGTTTGTATGTTTATGTTGTTACTTAAAGTTCAGTTTCAGTGGTCCTAACTAATGCTCTTTCTGTAGCTATTAATTCTTTCCCTGCTGATATATTTGGATTAAGTTTCTATACAACTCTTTCTGGTACCTCCTGTTTTCTGAGCAGTAATGCATGAATGGGTTTAGCTTTTTTGTGTTGTCTTTAGTACAAAACCAGATGTTCTTTGTGATTATGAAAACTTCTGTATATATTTCAGAAAAGCCTTATGATGTAAAATTTGGAAGGTGGGGGGAAGAGTGGTCTTATTTGCTAAATTTAATTTGAAAAGTGTTTATTAAAAAAAAAAAAAAGCCTTCTTTTCTAGTCCTGGTTAAATGCTTTAGAAATTGCAGAGTTTATTACATACTTGGGCAGAAGGCAAAGCGTATTTATTCCTATAACTAATATTGCAAATATTTATAGAAGAAAAGAACCCCACAGTTTACTTTGATATGTTATGTGTAGGACTGAGTGGGTGCCAATGAAATATGAGAATTTGTACAATGGTCTTAATGACCAACTCTTTTTATGCTTCTAAGGCTTGTATGATTTTATGCTTGTTTTAAAAAATGTCTTTTCCCATTCCCCTCTTAAAGGTAGAGACCTGTGGGTTCTTGTTCTGGGAAGGTTTCCAACCCATCATAAGATTGGCATTCCAGAGTTCAAGTATGTTGCTAATATGCATGGGGATGAGGTATGTTTCAATTTTTGCAATGTCATTTATACCAAATACACTTACCAGGGGTTTACAGTGAGCTTCTCTCAGGCATGTGCTTCTTATTATTGAGGTATGTCATAACTCAAGGAAGACAAAATATGTGTGTATTTATTGAGGAACTTTCAGAATAAAGTTGCCTTGTTTTGGTGGAAGAGCCTTAGGAGAGCTTACATCATGGTGAAGAATCCTACAATCCTACACTCTCTTAAGTAGAGAGCTTTTCCTTCTCCAAGTGAGTAAACCCAGGGGCTTTGAGTTTCCTGGCAATGAGTGAGATGCAGCAGTTTGCTTGTCCATTGTTATTGCCTAGGTGTGAAATATGACTGATAGAACTCTTCAAATACATGCTAAGATTAAATAATAATTGCTGTGAAGCATCAGATTATTTATTGTAGGAAGAAAATTTATCTTGGGAACCTTAAGGTAGGAACATCTAGATTACACCTGAACTAGGTGTAACGAGGAGCACCTGAGATAACAGAGTACAAAAGAAAAAGTAATGTCAGAACAATAAACTTGCTCTGGGAAGAATGCCCACTTATTAATGATCAAGGAGAAATTATGATTATGAGCCTACCTGGTGCAGTACTTGAATCTGAATCAGAAAGAATCAAAGCTTCATTGTCCTCTATAGTACTTTTTGTTTTATGTTTCTTTTATTCTTTAGCTTTACCTGATTATATGAGTCATCTTCAGGGTAAGTTTAAACTGTGCAATATGTTTTTATGCAGTCTTTCATGTGAAGGTTAAATAATTTAACAGGAGTAGCAAGATATATATATATATATATATATGTGTATATATGTGCTAGGCTATGAATTCCCAAAACTAAGATACAGTGGAAAGTGTATCCTGTGCAAAGGGTAACGTGTCACAAGTTTTTGCTGTTAACAATTCTGTGTGTGAGCACTTGGATGCCTACAGGCACTTGTGACATTGTGTGCCAAGAGTTTTCCCCAAGTTAGACTGGTTTCACCTTGTTCCTTGGCCTTGCTCACAGTGCTGCTGGGAGTTTGGCTGCTGGGAATTTAACTCTGTGTGGGAGGCAGCTGATTCAGGTGTCAGATTCAGGTGTCAGACGGGTACCTTTGTTGCTGGGTGCCCAAGATGGGGTTTGCAGCTCCTGGAGCCTGTGTGTCACAGGCTGCAGGGGATTGCAGACCTGTGCTGTGAACTGCCCAGCTTGGATGGGAGGAGGTGAGGGCAGGATGTGATCCCATCTGGAGTGGGCTGGCTTGCAAAGCCAGGGTTGCTGGGCTGCAGAAGGCCACACAAGCTGAGGTCTCCACGGGAAGCATCCCTGCCATCATCAGTGCCCAGCTGGATGTGCGTGAGGAGCTCTGGCCACAGAAACACACACAGCGTTTGCACCTCCACAGGGCTGGGAGCTGACGGGGATTGGAGCTCAGGTCACTGCCTGGCATCCAAGGTTTTATTGACTTCTTGGGGAAATGAGGCACGGTTCTCTTTTAAAATCAGACACAGTGCCAGACAGTCTGAGCAGGGTTGATCCTAGCATCGTACATTCCAGCTGTTTGTCAGACCAAGCTCACACCTAGGGAGCATTCCAGAAATAGAGCTGTTCCTCCTTTTCAGACCCTCATGATGATTTTTGCTGTATGGTTTTTTTTTGGGACATACAGGCAACACACAGTTGGTGTTTGGGTTTTTTATTTTGTCAATCATAAATGTATTTCAGATGGCAGGAAATTAATTCCTCATATAGAGAAGCATTGGAGAACTTAAATATTTTTTCCTCATAATCTAAGATCCTGCTGGACTAGTCACTGGGGATAGATTTAGCTACCCCTACAATATATTAAGCAGATAAGTTTTGCACAAATTATACAACAAGCTTCAACTTGTGTGTCAGAGTCTTTCGTAAATTGAATTTGCAGGATTATGGCTTCATTGATCCAGTCAGGTCTTTTGTGCTTCAGTGACTTCTTCCACAAAAGATACAAAATGAGAAGTTCTGTTCTCAAGAGTTGTTTGGTGATGCTGCCCTTCTAACCTGTTAGGATTACACATATGACACTTAACTTTGACTCAGCTGGCCCACTGCTCCAGAAACATAAAAGTTGGGGTGGAACCTGAATTGCACGTGTGTGGGCTGTTCACACATGCTGCTGGAAGAAAATCTAGGTTATTTGGAAAGCTGCCCAATAGGGAAGTTGTAATAAAGTGAGTACACAATATCAGGAAAGGAGTCTTTCTTTTCAGAACTGAAGAGATTTATTTTTTTAAGTTCATTTTTCTTGATGCTCTGATAACCAGCCAAGATTTAAAAGGCTTTCATTTGTATTCACTGTTGCCAGATAGCGTGAACTTTTGCCCCAGATCCACTGAGAGGCAACAAAAGACTTCTCCCACTCTTTGTGTTGGCTGTATGAAGCTGGACACCATTTTTAGCAGTACTTTTTGTTTAATCTGAGCCAAATTAAAACGGATTTAAGCAGTAATTGGCTGCACAAAATGCATAAGCCTGTGAAATGTTAATAAGTCTGTAGGGGGAAGGTGAGGGAGACGTTGCCTGATCTTCTGGGACAACTCCCACTCTGAATTAGACAGCAGCCTCTCTTGTCCCAGCCTTGTGCTCTTACTTGAAAGATCTTCTCTAAGTCACACATTCCTCCCTGGGGAAGAACTCCTCCACAGCCAAACTCCTAAATACTCCTAGGTCATAAATGGAGCAGAACTTTCACCTTTGGACCCTCTGTGCCAGTGACTGAAATCCATTCTATAGAACTGAACAAATAGGATCTGATTGCAAGGCTGTTCCTAAACCATGCATGTCACTGCAGGAAAACCATTCAAGGAAAACACATCTGAACAAACTGTAAACTTCCTGTGTGTTTCTGCTTTTCCCCTTTTAATGTCTCTGAGTATGTGGCTTTAACTTTCTGCAGCTGTAGAAAGGAACTGGACCATCACAAGATAAACTCTTTCTCAGGGTGGCAGTGCTGATATCAGTCCTTTTCTACTTGTGTCCATTTCTGATTGCTTTATTTTTTCATATGAAAAAACAGCAATGCAAATAATATTAAATAATACAGTAGCTTGTTTTAATAAACAACAATTTATTTATAATAGTGTAAATAAAACACAAATATAAATAATAATATAGTAGTAAAAATATTATAAAAATAGTAGTATTTTTTCTCATTCATTATGTGAAACTGAGCCTGTACTGATAGGTCTGAACTAGCCTATATGAAAGGATGTGTTTATCTGCTGCCTTATCTTGTGAAATAAGTTAAAGCAACTCTACCTTATTTTCCATGTCATCATAGACATAATCATATCCACAGTAGGGTTTCCTGAAATATTAGGGCTTAGGTGAATAAGGACTGGAGTATAATTTTTTGTGATCAACATAATTGGGTCTTTAAAAAACACCAAACACTTAGCTAATGAGTCTTGTGTAGAATTTCTTACTCTTATTCCCAAAAAAATTAATGGAAGCTGCATTTACACTATCAAAATACCACTGTGGAAAAAAGGCTGTTTTTTAATCATTCATTTGCACAAAAAGCATGATGCATATACTGCACAAGTTGCTATAAGGAATTGTAAGCCCATATTCCTATGTCCTCAATCCTGTGTGATGTATTATTGAAGTGATATGCAGGGAAACAGTTTTTGCTTTAGGAAAAAAAACCTCTAGTAATAAAAAATATTTATTGCATAGTGAACTATTTTCCGCCTAGCTTCAGTATAAGCTGATGTAATGTGAAAAATCTCAGAAGCACCAGACATTTCAGAATTTAAACCAATTGAATCTCAGTGCTAACAACAGACTTTGCAAGAAGTTGGATGGTTCTGAGGTCTGTTTCAGCACATTTTAACACTGCCTTGCTGCAGTTACTTCTTTCCTTATGTTTCTTCACACTCTTTTGAGTGGAAAAAGAAAAAGCTGTCCTTCTCTCAGCCAGGTGAATCCTGAAGCTGATGGAGTTTGCCCAGGTGCAAACTTTCACCAGTTGCCAGTTCAAAAGCAGGTTTTATGTTGCTGTTCCCTCAGTGACAAACCAGAGAACTGCACTGCCCTGTCACACGTGGTATTTCTCAGATGCCTGCAGTGATTGCTGCTGTAGAAATAAAGGGATGTGTGCCAAATATTCACATAAACAGCCACTTTAGCTGGAGTGTTTTGGCCAAGAGGAGAGCCCCAGGGGGGAGTGTCCTAGCGGTGCATAATAATTACAAGTGTTAAAAATAACACCTTGCAAGTGTGGCATTTCAGTGGGAAACCAGGATGGCCTGCTGGTTCCCCCGCTGGTGCTGTGCTTCCTTAGGTGGGGTTGTGCCTGCTGGGCTGACCTGCCTGGGGAGCTGGGCTGGAGCAAGGAGCTGGGCAGCGCTGGGTCGGTCTGAAACAGGTCCTGCCTGTGGTTTGGATCTTTCTTTCAACATCGTTCAGCTTTAACAGCAGGCCATGTGTAAGGAAGGAATTTTAATAGTAAAAATGGGCAGAGTCCATCCACCCATAGTCCCCTGGGATTATTAGGTCTCTGTCATGTGGTAGCAGCACTGCTCTAAAGCCAGGGCTGAGGCATGAAGGGTTACAGTGCAGCTGCAGGTGGAGCTAGCCTGATCTCCTACCTGGCTGCTCAGGCTGCTTGGGAATGGCTGTGGTGGCTGAGCAGCACTGCCAGCCCTGCCAGCAGGCACTGACAGCCCTGCCAGCAGGCACCCAGAGCTTTGAAGGGTTTGTGTGCAGCAGCAGCAGCAGCTCGCCCTGCCTGCAGCGCTGACCCGTGTCCCAGCACACCCACGCCTCTTCCTTCAGGGCTTCCCCTGAGGATCTCTGAAAGCCCTTCCTGCTGACTTTCTCCCTTTGGGGCACGGGAGGAAGCTGACATCTGAAAGTGCACAAACTTAATGTCTAATTGTATCCCTAGAGCTGGGAGAAAGGGATTTCCTTTGCTCCCTTGTCACCCTTGGTGTGAAATGCACTAGCACAATTCACTTTGGCCTCTCCCTTGGGATGCTGCAATCAAAACTAAATGTTCATGTCCTTTCAAAGCCCCAGAACACATACGTGCTGTCCCCTGCTCTCTGTCTTCATATTAAACCTGAGGCAGGTACAAGTGTCTGTCCTTGACTTTACTGTCAGCAACCTACTTTCAGCGTCTCTATATCCTTTATTTCAAGCTCTAAAATAAAACTGAGTGACTCATAACTCTTATCCACAGACACACCTGACCTTTATAGTAACAGGGTAAAGCTTGACTGAACAGCAGATGCTTTCCAAGGGCTTGGTCAAAACTTGGCCTTGAACTTGAACTTTCCCAGAAACAGAAACTTTCCCTCAGATACTTGCAGATGTATTTTCTCAAGCAAAGCAGGATGCTCTGGACCGAAACAAAACTACCCCTCTGTTATCACACCAAAACAGTGATAATAAGTATATTCTTCCCTCACTGTGCAGTCAGCCAAATGCCAGCACTGTCATGGTAATCTGAATCACCTAATGTCCTAATACAACAACAAGCTGTACCAGGGATCCTGTAAAATACTGTATGTGTTAGTAAGCCTGGAATTAACTTTTGTGTGCCAAGAATGTCATCTGTGAGAATCTGGTCATCTTTCATTCTTTGTAAACCTTGTTCTTTTCTACCACATTATTTTGTTACCTTTCTTTTTTTCCTTTCTGCTCCTGCTTCTCTACCTTTCTTTTTGGGATTTCTTTTGGTCAGGCACTGAAGAGAAGTACCGTAGGAGAAGAGCACTTTCCCAATTTCTCTGACAGCACTCCAGTCTGGTTTGTAGTTTAGCTGTCTCTGTGGTATTCTGAGTATGGTAACTTCATCTCTCATGCCCAGGGCCATGATTTGGCTGATCCTCTCCTCTCCTCTCCTCTCCTCTCCTCTCCTCTCCTCTCCTCTCCTCTCCTCTCCTCTCCTCTCCTCTCCTCTCCTCTCCTCTCCTCTCCTCTCCCTCTCCTCTCCTCTCCCTCCTCCCTCTCCTCTCCCTCTCCTCTCCTCTCCCTCCTCCTCTCCTCTCCTCTCCTCTCCTCTCATTTCTATCACCCTTTTCAAGAGCTGCCTGTACAAGACAGGTTCTGTTGCATCCCTTCTTAAATTCCACAGAGGTTATTTATCAAACCTGCAGAGCAGTCTGTTCTCACATACTCAGATGCTGGTTTAGATCTGTTGTGATGTACCAGGCTTTGTTCTTGGAGATAAAGCTGAGATAAGTTATCTCTAGAACTCATTTACTTGCAAGTCTTGGTTTGTTCCCTTTCCAGACAGGACTTAGGAACCTAAAGTACCCTGGAGGCATGGGTCACAGTGCCGTGGAAAGTGGCCCTGAACACTAGCACTGGTTTCTGGGGTAGAATAGGATTGTCCTTAACTCTGGATCTGGTACTTGACACTGTATTAAAATCTGATAGACTAAAGGGAGATGTCAGCTTTCGTGCATGACTTACACAAATTATATGAACATAAATACGTGTTTAGCTCTTTCTCTGCCACTGCCTCTCCTTGATCTAAAGTCTGTATGCAAATGTCTTTCCATGTCTCTTTCTAAGGATTTATTTGGTTTCCCCAATGCCGCACACATGTTCATGACATTAAAATAAAACAATGTAACAGAAGTATCTATGTGGCCTCTTTGGTCTTGTATTATTATTGACTTCCCATAAAAGAGCATCAACAAGAAAAAATCCTGCTCTGTGGCATCCTGGGAAACGTGACAGACTTGTCCTCCCTTCCTGCTGAAGCAGCACTGCCCAGTGGTGCCACACAGCCCTGGTGCTCATGTGCAGGGTCACTGGGGCACCAGCACAGAGCTGGGACCCTGCAGTGGGACTGAGAAAACACAGTGGGGCTCCCAAGCCCACATGATGCTTATCAAGCAGCTTTAATTTTTGTTATAGCTGTTCCTTACCCATCCAAGATTTAAGCAGTGCATCTAACACAGTCAGTGTCCCATCATACAAAAAGGTCTGGTTGATCTGGGTTTAAAACCCTTGTGAAAATCCTCCAGTGATTCCTTTAATCTATTCAGTTACTTTAAATGTATTTAGGGGAGAGCATAAAACAAAGTCGTGTTGATCAGTGTATATCTGTGTAGTCCATAAGAAAAACCTGAAGTTCAAGGTGATGGATCTTTATTTGTTTTCTTCTTCCACATCAGACTTAAAGTAAAAATCTGTGCTTCTTCACTCAGACTGTTGGGAGAGAAATCCTGCTCCATCTGATAGATTTGCTGGTGACCAGCTATGGCCGTGACCCAGTTATTACCCGGTTGCTCAATCACACCCGGATTCACATCATGCCAACCATGAACCCCGATGGCTTTGAAGCTACAAAAGTGCCTGATTGCTATTACACACGAGGAAGGTAAGGGTGGGAGAGGGAAAATAAATGGGTAGGGAGTAATAATCCCAGCTAGCCAGAAGACTGAATCATGCTTGGTGGGGAGCAGAGTCTACAGGATGTGCTAGGGCTAATTTTTGCCTGTGCTCTTCTGAAGACACATTGTTATGGCATAGCATAGGGTTTCTGGAAGACTGAGTCAGACTGGTGTTTATATGTGGTGTGGCCAAAAAAATTGGTCAGAATGGTGTAATGACCTCACCTTTTAGGCAGGAGAGCCAGATTGTGGATACGAGCACAATTCCCTGTTTTGTAGCACCTTTAGAGTGCTACAAGAAAAGAAGGAAAATTCCACCCACAGGGATCTATTTCAATTGGAGAATTCTGTAACCCTTCTTAATGAGAAAAGGTGTGTCTAAACTTGTTGAATTGACTTTAGCAATGTGTTTAAAAATAATGTTGAATGGATTTAGTGAGAAGGAAGAGTTACACAAGCAGAGCTGGCTATAATTGGTTCTGTGCTAATAGTGATGGTAGGAAAAGAAACCTACACAGAAGAAAATATAACCTGTCATTGCATCCTGTGCTACTTTTGCATTCTTTACTGTGACTATTGCAGAGACCAAAAAGGGGATAAAACCTTTACAAGCTAGAAGAGGGAAAGAGACAGTGAGAGAATGGGAAGAAATGCCCAAAGGACAAATTTGGAATGTGCAGAGAAAGCAAACCCATGAGCTAGAAGTTCTTTTGGATCACTGGCCTTGGCAAAATCAGAAGCAAGTGAAAAGAAAGTTTCAGTAGTTTAGTTCTTTAGGTGACCAGTGTAGACCATTCTTTTTATTGAGAAAAAAATTATTCCTCAAATAGATGAGATTTGTATGGAGGGGGGTATTTTTCATTCCCTCATTGTCAAATAGACAGTTTAGCAGACAGTTCAAAAATTAACACAGTCAAGGGTGAATACCTTCTTTATTCCTATACTGACCTGAGTGAAAAAGCAAGAATGTTTGAACAGAGCTGGGTGTTAAGGCTCAGGGAGAAGAAAATGCATCCTGTGTTTGACTCAAATTTTTTCTGTCTCTTGAGAGAGACAACAGTCCAAGGGATATAGCCATTCAATAGTTATCTTGGTCTTCTATACAAGCAGGAAAAACAGATACAGGAGGAGGACAAAGTCCTTCTGATCCAGCTCTGGTTTTTCTAGTTCACTTATAAGTAGATGTACATTCTATGTGCATGTTAAATATTCTCTGTTTCCACTTAGAATTGTTTTATTGTGGCCTGTGAAAATTCCACTGCTGCCAGAAAGCAAACTGAAGTCCATCACTATAATGCTTGAGAAATGAAAAATGGTCATCTTGCCTGTTCCCTGAAGATAGTAGCACTCCACAGATCTGGAGTACTGGGAGCCTGGTGATGTGGAAGTATCCACAGGCAAAACAGTAATGGCAATGTCTTCTCTCTTTCTAAGGTACAACAAGAATGGAGAAGATCTGAACAGAAATTTTCCCGATGCCTTTGAAAACAACAGTGCCAGAATTCAGCCAGAGACTCGAGCAGTAATGGACTGGATAAAAAATGAAACGTTTGTTCTTTCAGCAAACCTGCATGGGGGTGCCCTGGTTGCCAGTTACACCTTTGATAATGGTAACCCAGGTAAGCTGGTGGCAAACTGTTCTTCACAATTGACTGGGTTAAGGAACATTGGCTGTATCAAAGCAAAATTTATAAGGATTCCTGCAAAGTTCTTCTAGCTTTTGAGCTGGGATGGGCAGAATTTGATAAACCCCATCAAAATTCACTGCTGAAAATGGCCATTTGGGAGATGTTTATCCTGCATGTATGCCAACACTGTGTTTTACCAGTAATGAGAGTTGCACAATGGCTGTCTTCACTCTGCAGTTACTGGCTCTTTGAAAGGCTATAGCAGATCTCCAGATGATGATGTCTTTATTCACCTGGCAAAAACCTATTCTTCCAACCATGCCAGCATGTACAAAGGGACAGGGTGTGACAACAGGCAAACCTTCCCAGAAGGCATTACCAACGGGTACTCTTGGTACCAGCTGGAAGGTAAGAATGTCACTGATATTTCATTCAGCTGCTTCTGGTATGATATTCTCACTTTCTCCTGCCATCTCTGATGGTGAAAGGGCAGTGATTTTAGTCAGAGTAGAGGGCTGATGAGGGGGGCAAGTCAGCTCATTCATGCAGATTCTGAGAGCAGCACCTGGGTGTCTTCAGACTTGTCCAGACTGCAATTACACAAGTGAATGAGGCACTCACTGCTGCTTGCCTGCTTCTGTGCCCTTGCTTAAGGCCTGCAGTAGCTGTATACATTGCACACATGAGCACACACTGCTTGGCATCAAGAGCTTCTCCTTTCAGAAAGAAAACCAACCTTCTATTCATTTGTCGTCCATTTCTTAATGTTTAATTACTGAAATAAATTCTTTCATTATTATTTATGTGTAGCCAAATAGAATGTGGGGCTTGTGCACTGTGTATGTTGTTTTCAGTGTCTTAATTCAAAGACTTAAAAGTGTCTTGGAATGGCTTTGGCAGTGGCAAATCCTATGCCAGCCTCTCTGTCCCTTTTTAGTTGGGAGAACTTGAATGAATTTAAGTCAAAGATCCTTTCTCAGCCACAATCATCATCCTTTCCAAAATGAAATATGCTTTAGAAAACACGCTCTATGAGTAACTAGAGTAAATAATTAAGTTGGTTTTTCACAGGAGGCAGTAAATACAAGTGTGGCATTGAGGAATAATTTATCTGAATTACTTTTCTTACAGGTACGATGCAAGTACCAACTTTTAACTCTCCTATTTGTCTTTTAGTTTGACCTTAGTGTTTCTTTGCAGCTGAAAACCCTTTTATTTCACTTTTAAGGTGGAATGCAAGATTACAACTATGTCTGGGGACAGTGTTTTGAAATTACACTGGAGCTGTCATGCTGTAAATATCCTCCAGCAGAACAGCTGGAAAAGTTCTGGAGAGACAACAAAGTTGCTCTGATCGAATATATCAAACAAGTGCACCTAGGTGGGTATGCAAATGAAAACTGAGTGAAAAGTGAGACCAGCTTAGAGGGAACTCCTCAGCAGCCTGGGTCAGTGTCACAGGAACAGGTCTGGTGTTAGCTTGGGAGTTTCTGAATTCTGTGAATTTGAAAGGCTTCTCTAGGTGTGATCTGACTTCACATTTGGAAGAGAACTGCTGCTTAGTGAAGCTGTGGTGCTTTACAATGAGTTGAAGGGTTTGCACAAACCTGTTGCTTATCTTGCATGTTGTTGCCCTAAAGATCTGACTGCTATTATATCTCTGCTTAATGCCTGTGCTGCCTTGAAGATGGTGTGTGGGAATTAAGGGAAACACTTCATAAGCAGATATTGTTGGTATTCTGCCTTTGGGAAGTACTAGACAAGAGGCTGACTTATTTTAAATCACAAAAAGAAGAAGGGGGTGTGTGTATATGTGGGTGTGGGTGTGTTTGTGTGCAAAAACTGCCAAACCTGTACTGAAGATTGAGGCCCTTCACTAAAGGACATGCAGTAAGTGTTTATAATGCCTTCAGCAAATGAGATTTAGAAGAGGAGATTACAATACTGCTTTCTAACTTAACATGAAGGTAAACTATTAGCAACAACAGCCAAGGATTTTCTGGTGTAATTCCCTTAATCAAGGCCAAAGTGACTAGTGATAACATTAGATGTGTGAAACATGGTGAAATAGCCTTTGAGTGCATCCAGCAAGAGAACAGTCTGCCTTTCTCAGAGAAGGAGGCTCACTAGTTACAGATCATGATTTTTCCCCCTCTCCCTTTTCCATAGGTGTCAAAGGCCAAGTTACTGATAAGAATGGGAATCCTATTCCCAATGCCATCGTGGAAGCCAAAGGAAGGCCACATGTCTGCCCCTACAGAACAAATGAACAAGGGGAGTACTTTCTTCTCCTTTTGCCTGGGACCTATGTGATCAATGTGAGTATGCTGCATTACTGAAGTATTGTTTCTAATTGCTCTGAGTTCCTGAGCACAGTGAGACTGCAGCCTCAGAAGTGGATGAGCTGAACTGCTCAAGTCATAGATAGGAGGTGTAAAGACTCTTCAGCAGACTTTTAAAAAACTATATATTTAAATATTAATCAGCAGAAAGGAAATTTTTTTAATACCATCCTCAATGTCCAGAGATATGCACTCCTTGGACCTTGATGGTGGAGCCAGCTGGGATGAGCAGCTGGAGCACAGCAACAGGAGCTTGAGGTGTTTGAAACACAGCACAGGGCTCTTGCAGGGTGAGGAGGTGGAGCCTGGGACCCACAGCACCATCGAGATTGTCACTTCCTTGTGTCAGAGGTTTCTCTGTGGAAGCCCAAAGAACATCCATGCCCTGTAGGCTCTGCCTGCTGCCAAAGGCTTATGCTTAAGCATCACTGCAGGATTCTGACTCTTATACAGCAAGAGTCTTATTGCTATAACATGAAAACTTTACTCTTTTCCCATTCCATGTTATCAAATGTATCTTTGGAACATTTTTCCCTGTACATTTGAAGTGTAAGCAATGATTGTTTCACAGCTGAACTCCATGTTTCAAACCAAGGAAGAACAATTTTGTGTTTCCTCCTAGGCTACTGTACCGGGATTTAAATCGATGCTGAAGACAGTGGAAATACCTGACAATACTGGAAACTTCAGTGCTTTGAAACAGGACTTCTCTTTCCCAGAGGTCTCAGATCAGATCAGATCAAAAGTTGCTTCATGTCCCAAAATTCCCCTCTACCAAGAGCTCGCACGGGCTTCAGCTGCAGTAAAACCAACCGTGCACGTCTTGGTTCTAATGACCACTATGCTTGTAATTTTCAAATAAAGTCAGGAATGACAAAGGCAAAGGCTAAATCTTCCTGCACAAATGTGGCTTTTCAGAGAAGGAACTGTATATGCAAAAGAATGTATGTTTTGTAAACCAAATTCTCAGATTGACAATCATGTTTACTGTATTTTGTAAAATACTGGCTTGACAATTGAATGTTTTACTTTAGTTATAGTAGACAAATTTTCAGTTGTAACAGACTGTAGTATTTTTCTATGTATTTTATTCTGAACAATTTTTTGTACAGCCTAGGGAGGTAACTGTAGAATTTTGATGCAAAAAAGTGCAAATACATTTTGAAGACTTTTCCCAAATTCAGAAACATTGAGGATTGTACTGCAGTGTTTCATGCAAGCTCAGGTTCCTCACTGAGCCAACAGCTCAGATGCCACACAACTATAAATCATCAGCTCAATACTAATTTCTCATAATAAAGCCACTGTTAAAAATGAAGAATGGCATTTTTATATATGCTCTTTCTTAACCTGGACAGACGAGACTGCTCAGGGCTCAAATGAGGTAAAGACCACTAACACAGACATGTTTTAAGACAAGAAAACGAAATGTGAGTATCTGCTGAAGGGCCATACTGTGGAAGCTGGATGATAATCTGCACTAACAGGGAAAAGGGAGGAATTTGTGGCTCTCAAAACAGTGTTCTCCTGTGGCAGAGCTGCTGAAAACAAGGTGGAAAGAATCACAGACAGCTTTATACCTTGTCCATTTTTAACTGAATTTGTTGTGGCACAGAACCACATATAATTCAGAATTCTTTGAATATTTTAGCAATGGCTTTATACTGTTTCAACAGCTTCACTGCCCTGCTACTCCACTGTTGGGACTGTTTAACACCCATGCCAGGAGCTGGCAGCCACACTCAGCAAGGCAAAAGCCAGCTCCAGTTACAGAGGGTGGTTTAGTGTTCCCCTGGCTGGGTTGTACTGCAGGCAGGATTAGCAGATTCCTTTTGCCTGGCCAGTTTCAAGTCATTTTCAGGGCCCTTTGAAGCTGCCCAATAAACAGAAAATGTATCAAGAAAAGCCAGTTAGTACCACCTTCTTGTTTATTTTAAAGCTTTATCTGCCAGTAATTTTCTTAAGCAATTTCAAAAGTAAACCAGCAAATATTATCTTTGGAAACATCAGTCTTTCCCTGTATACAGTAAATAAAAAATGCAGGAATGCAGTTAATCCTTTAATGCCTTTTAAAATCTTTCCTGAGGCACTGCTGCCTGTCACACCAAGCCCTACCAGCTGGGCTGTGGAGCTTGGGCATCAGCCACTTGTCTGCCAGATGCCACATCCAGTGTGCAAATCCACTTCAGGGCTTGAAACAGCAGTGCTGACAGCAATGAGGGCTGTGTGTGCAAGAGCCTGCTTTTTGAATGTCTTCCTCATATCCATTTGCATTTTCTACCTTTTCTCACCCTCTGGTCTGCTGTGGGTTGTTTAGCACATAGAATTAATTATCCACTAAATCCCATCACTGATCCTCCCACTTGTAGCAGGAAGATTCCTGGAGTTAAAATTTCCCAAAACAAAGAAATCTGACAGAACAGTCCAGCAGCTGAGTGGGGGCAGAGCGAGCTTGTGTGCTGGCTCACAAAAGTAAGAATTCTGTGTGAAAACAAAGTAGCAGAACTCGTAACAATCAAGTAATTGACATTAAAAAAAAAAGCACCATAGAGTAGATAAACAAATCTTTATTTAAAGCTTTTAAATGGAACACAGTTCTCAAATTTCATCAGAAAAGGAAAAACTGAAAACTGAAAGATAAATGCAACACGTGAAACTTCTCATAAATGGGTTTATACTGTGTGCAATTGGAATGGATACTTGCATTTTAATGGTTACTGACTGTGGTCATACACGCAAGTGGGTAGCTGGAAAGTAATGCACCAGGTCAAGCTCTTGAAAGCGTGTTGCATAGTTATTTAAAATCACTATGAACTACTCTATTCAACAGTCATTCCGGCTATGTGTAGTCAGATAACAAGTATTCTGGTTTTAGAAAAGCTATTGGTATTTTAGGTGCTAAGTAATCATCAATCCTGACAGCCACTACTGTGGCTCAAGACCAAGAACTGTCCTTTAAAAGCAAGGTGTTAAGCTAAAACATCTACTCAAAAGGGGAGCCACCACCTTTTTAAGTATCACTGACAAATTTCACATGTATAATATAGCTATAGATACACTAAAGAAGCATTCACTTGAAGCTTTCAGTGCATCTGTGCTAAAAAAAAAAAACTAACAAAACCCCCACACTTTAGTTAAAAGCAACAGTTTTTCACGTTCAGTAAGTGCAACCCTCTGTTAAAACCTTAAGCTGGGTTTTGTGCTTTGCTTGTGCAACCTTTAAAGAACAAGACATGCCTCGGACTGTGGTATGGAGGAGCTGGAAAGGCAGGGCAGGGCAGGTAATCCCCTGAAGAGGAGAGGGCTGATGCTCCAGCAAAGCTCTGCACTGCTGTGGGACCAAGGCCACCCTCCAGTCCCTCCACGACAATGCTGCCTGTCCACACGTCCCATGAACACGTCCAATATGCTCCTTCCCACAGGGAAGCCCCACAACAGCACATGGTCCTTTTCAGGCCAAATGTTGCACAACAAAATGCCACATCTTCCTGGGATAAAGGATAACTTCTGCCCCACCATGTGTGTGGCAAGCTAATATACTGAATAAATTGCCTGCTTTAAAATGATGAACTTTAGGTAAAGTTATGCCCTAACACAACAGCAGCCTTAGATTAAGATGGGAAAGAAAAAAAATCTTCAACCTATTTATTCAATTTCATTAGGCTCCTAATAATTTTCTAATTTCTTTTGTAAAATACAATTTTCTGAAACAATTATTCTTATTGACACTTTCTGTAAGAACAAGGAATTTTCTCTTCCTCATATTAGTCGTAAAAGAAAAAAAATCTGCCTGAAGTCCTGCAAGCATCTTCATATGCACAGACTTCAGAGACAGTGTCATTTGAACAAATGTACAGCAAACAGAACTCAGTGATAAAAATCGTACCAGACTCTTAGAAGAAATATTTTTTGCCAGTGAGCATTCTGAAGCACTTTTACCCTTTCTAAATCATCTTCTAAGGGAAGAGGCACAAGATGGCACAGCCCACGATCCTGCCGGTGTGGGGTGAATTTCAATAATAATATAATATCAATACTAACAAATAGGTAAATAGTTAAAGATTTGTATTTAAACAAGTAGGTTTATTGTACTTTCTGAAAAAGAATAAATGCAAGTTCTTACACCATTTGTACATTACTATTGTCTGCCTGATGAGCAAGAAGGAAGAGACTAAGAAAATTACTGAAAATCACACAGCTGCATCCTATGGGCATCTGGCCTCCCCTGCACCTTTCTCAGGCACTTGTCTAAAGGCAAAAGCCATTACCACTTGCAAATTAACCTTTAAGCCTCTCTTCACTGTCCTGCATCTCCCAGACCATCACCCCCAAAAGCAGTCTGTCAGCTCCTTGCCTGTACTGAGGGATGCAAAAGCACTCCAAAGGAAAGCAGAACACCATCAAAACATTTTCACTATACTAATGTTGCACCAGCACCATCCCTATTTAATAAATCTTGTTCAGGTTCAATGCAAAAGTTGTTTTAAGGGAAAGGGAAAAAGGAAACATTGCCATAGATCTTTCTGTGCCATTCTCGATCTGAATACAATACAAGTATTTCTCTGTATTTTAATGCTACATTTCATAAAATATTTTTCTTGTGCCTCTGATTTACAAAATAAGCCTATTTATATAACTACACATGTACCAGTAGACTAATTCAATAAATTAGAGCTCAAAACATCAACTGTGAGCACAAGGATATTTACAAACAGCAATAAATTAAAATGTGTGTGATATTAAATAAGGATCTCAAACACTGCACCAAGAAGGAACAACTTTTGTACCAAAATTTCAGTGATTTTTGTGCCACTGCCCAAGGCCAGGAGCGTGTTCAAGGGCCAGAACAAGCAGGGTGCTCACTGCTCACGCCCACACGGAGCACGGCCAGGCTGGGAGAGGGGGTGGAGGCAGAGCCAGGAGTCACCACAGGAGTCACTGTGACACTGCCCCCAGGAGCCAGGCCTACACTTGCACTCGCCTCCAGCGTCCCCAACAGGATCAGAACTGGCATCAACACCATCACCTCCATTTGGAAGGCATGCACCCACATCAAACAAATTAAAGTTGTACTAAAAGTCATTAAGAATAATATTAAGACATAAAATGTAACTCAAACCAAAACACTTGACACAGTGATTTGCAGAGGGAGAAATTAAAATTCCCCTATTTCCTCACCACTGTAGCAAGCAGAAGGTACTTCCAGGGCTATTCTCTGCAACAGAAGGCATGTGACTGGAAAAGAATGCAAGAGTGGGACGGTACAATCTGTCCCAACAGGAACTAGATAAGGACAGCCGCTCCCCCAGCACTGCAGTCACAGAACCAGAGCAGCAACTCCAGAGAAGGCATCAAGCTGAGAGAGGGGAAGACATGGGAGACAATGCAGTGGACAAAGCTTCATAAGAGGATGAAACTTTTTAAGTACAGTCCCCATGTTATTGATGCTTCTGCACATACACATCTGCAGCTCTCTCTCACCTGCAAGTGCAATGAAAAGCCTCTGCAAGCCTCACTGCAACTGAATTTATCAAAAATCAATAAAAAACATTAATAGGAAGTGCAAAGTAAGGCAGGTAGCTCTCTATTAGTATCCCTATCTGAAAAAAAATTTAACTATCTGCCCAAAGGCCTTCTCTATTCAGGCTGAATGATTATCAAATCCTATAAAACCCATTAAAGGTTTCTGCTGATCAAAAAACTTCAAAGAACTTCCAGCTACCTGCTATCCCTTTACAAATTGCAGCAAGAAACTTGCAAGAACTTGAATGCATACAATTGGGGTTTATATTTTGTTTAGTTAAAATGAACTATGTTAGAACTTCAGGTACACCAGTATCTTTTAGTGGTATTTTTAAAGAAATAGCTCAAATGTATGAACAAAATGTGAACGATCCAAATAATTCAGTCTTTACGTATAAAGTTATTACTTTCCAACCAAGTCACAACCAAGGATTTACTAAGTCTGTCCTGTACATCTTTATGTCCTTTTCCTGGGTACTTGCAGGCATTTGCAGCCCTGGAGTTAAGGAGAGCAGTGGAAGTCTCTGTGCCAGCACACAGGCACCAGCAATTTTATACTGCTGGTGCTAGGGAAGCTGGTGAGCCCTGGCCTGTAAGATGGTAACACAGCACAACTCCTGCACTTGGACTTCTCCACTCTTGGCACTCCTCTGACTGTTTATATGCCATTCCCTATTGGGCAGACAATTAGCAACTACCTGTAAAAACAAAAGGTGCTAAAAATTCACAACTCCTCTTGTAACACAGTTTTCCAAAGGAATAAATATCACTCACTGGGTACAGAAACTCCATGTGAAAAGCAGCTGAGTGATCTTTACCACATCCTGGCTCCCACACTCACACTACCTTGCCTGAAGGCCCCCAGAACTGAGGCAGGCAGCAGACTCCCTGGGCACAGAACTGGTAAGTTTCAAAAAGTTTTTGACAAAGTACAGTGAGGAGACAAGAGCTAAGAGCAGTAAAGGACAGATCCAGTGAGACCAAATTTGAGTTGGCCAAACACCTTGCAAAAGATTTTCACAATTCTTGTGATACAGGCTATAACAGTGAGTTGGAAAGACTACTGCAGTTAAAGGATGTGAACTGGAACTGCACAGCTTAATTGTTTCTGCAGATGAAGGTGGGTTTTTTTTTTATTACAGTGAATGTAGCAATGCAGCTGAATGTATTCTGGTAAGTCAGAAACAAGAGCAGAAAAAGAAAACTGTCCCCTAATACTGCCTGACATGACAGTTCATAGCATATCCTTCATTTATCTTGTCTGCCTGAGACTTGTTTCATGCTGCTAAATTAATAATCATCATCATCACGATCAGTACAGACCTCCAAATCCACAAATGCCAGTTTCTCAGGCCATTTGAGATAGAACTATATGACTGAGCTTGGATCAATGACTTCTCAGGGGACACACAGCCCTTAAGTTTATAATGCACACTATAAAAGACACACAATACCTTTTTCTGTTTCCAAAGTATTAATTATTTTCTACCACATCTTTCCCTACTTCCTGGTAAGATCTCCCATAGAATTTAGTTACTTGGAGGAATTTAAGAAAAGATTCTGTTTATTCATTTTATTGACGTTTTCACAGGGGTCTGATTGAGCCTTATATCTTCACCAGGCAACAAAACCTGGAACCTAGAACCTAGATAATGATCTATTTCTTAAATGAGCAGCTTGCAAAAATAAACACTTCAACATGTCTCTCCTCCAACAATCACTGAATTTGGCATTTTAATGAGAGTATTTAGTTCAATAAAACAAATGTCACTGACTTGCATGGAACATTAAACACTTGGACACACAGATGGTTTAGAGGACGTGGTTACTTCTACTGAGAAGGATTTAAAATCTCCAAGTTTGCTTACAAATATTAAAGAAACCTCTTAATAACTTCAGTGCATTTATGTCAGCCATTATTTTTCACACAGAACACCAAGAGACACAAAATATTAATTTTCCAATAAGCATACAAAAATAATTTCTTACTCTCTTAACCAGTTTATGAAGTTTCTTTTGCAGCTTTCCAGTCAACAAGTGTCTAACTAAAATAAGTTAGTACAATCATTTGTATGGGCTGCCTGCACACTGGGCAGGGTTTGTTCCTCTTCTTGAGCTTTTTTGCACAGGTAAAACATGACATGAGATGTCCTGTTTTGCCATGTACTATGCAGCCATTTTTAGGTCTGCTCTGACATATGACACACGGCTCTATGCTGGTAATAGGCAGACTAGATTCCATACTTTCCTCTTTGTCTTGCATTTCTCTCTTCTCAGGTTCCTTAAAGTCCTCCTGACTGCTGCAGAACATGCTGCTTGATGTTGATGGCTGGGAATAACCTTCACTTTCCTGAGACTCAGAAAGCTGTAATGCTTTATCCTCATTCTGATCAACAGCTGGTTCTTTATCTTCAGTCATTTTGGTTTTCTTGCAGTCAGGAACATCAAACCCTTCTCCAGACTCTGCAAGAAAGGAGGCTTCTAATTTGCTCTTTTCCAATTTCTCACTCTTTTCGTCTGGAAGCCAATCCTCACGAAGAGCCCAGCATCTGTGGCAATGCCGTGGAAGTGGAGGATTCATTTCATTACATTCGGGACACTTCCAATAATCCTTTAGTGAATCAAAGGTTGGAACAGCATAAGCTACTTGAGCATTTACAACTGAAGTATTCAGAGACTATAAACAATTTATTACTGCCAAAATAATTATTATGTTGAGCTATCAACTTGTTTACAAATTTTAAAATTCCGTTCAGTGGTTTTGACCCCATTTTACAGTTCTATGATTAAAATGGCTCTTATTTTAAAAGGCTTTCCTTCGTTTTGCAGTAGGTTTGTGATTAGAACAATTTATTATTTCTTATGCAAAACTGCAGAAACCAGACCACAAAATTCTTCAGGGGCCCCCATGAAAAATGTGATTTCCCTTCTTTTCGGCTATGGGCCTCTGCAGCGGGAGCTACTGAAGACAGAGGGACCCTTCCTTCCTTCCTTCCTTCCCTCCCCTGCGGTTTGCTGAGCTGCTGGTGCACGGAACGGCCGCGCGAGGGCGCTCCCGCACAGCCGGGCACACAAAACACCAATGCAAAAACAGACCGCAGCAAGCGGGGACAGGAAAAAAACCAAAAGGGTAAAAAAAGGGGTGCATCAGCCTCTCAGAGGTTACTCAAATACTACAATGAAAATAAACCACTCCTTCGTTAAAAATACATTTTTGTTTTCAAGGACAGAGACCCTTCTTAAAAATAATGCAAGCTGTAGGGGAAAAAAAAACCAGAAAAACCACAAAAAACAAACCAACCCGAAACCTACTTACACAAGTCCTGAACAACAAAATCTTTTAACACCAATTTTAATGCTAAAAATTTAAATCCTAAAAATAATGTACTGGTCTCTTTTTCCACTCATAAGCACTGCTATGTTTTCAGAAGGTGGCCAGCCCTGTCTTTAACAAAGTCCCTCAGTCCTACAGACTATCAAGGGACTGGAACACTTCACAATTCCACAAATGTGAAAAGCAAATACAAATAAGGAGATAGCACACATTAGAGTCAAAATGCAGTGTTTTTTCACAAACATCTCCATACTTTGCCTCAAGACTGTAAATTTCTTCCCACTCTTCAAGAACTGTCAAAAAGAATGTAGTCACAAGGCCTCTTCTACAGTACTGCTCTGAAAAAAGGCTTGCCTTCGTTATTTGTGTGTTACAGATACCTTCATTCAAGCTGGACAATAAAAGTAGGTATTCTGATTTATAGGAAGACTATTATTTTAATTTTTCTTCTATTTTGTGCAGAAAGTCGGAATTAGGCTCCAAATAATTTCCTTCCATTAAGTCAATGAAATGGTTAATTAGCGTGGGTTTGGGTTTTTAATAAAGGACTAGGAAGTTTATTAATCATTAAAAAACCCCACAAGATTCCTTAATAATCACATGTTCAGTAATTAAAATACTGTATTGGAACCTTTACACACAGAAGAAAAAGTCAATTTAATTTTTTAAAAAAATCACCGGTAGCAATAGAATTCATCTATACTTCTTGATCTATACTTTGTGATGCTTCACCAGACAAGTTTTTACTCACAGCTAGAGAAATCTCTGGATCTTCATCAAATGAATCAGCATCACTATCTTCATCCTGGTAAATAGTCAGCTGATATACCTAGTTTAAATTAAAAAAAAAATAATACATATAACTAGGTTTTGGCATTTAATTAAAACCCCCAAATATTTCTAACCTGATAAGATTTTCAGATGGCAAGCTACTGGAGCCTCCAAGGATGGGCTATTAAGATTATTAATGGATTAGAGGAGCTGTCATGTGAGGAAAGGCTAAAAGAGCTAGGACTGTTCAGCCTGGAGAAGACTCAGGGCAGGTGCCTGATCAATGTGGGAAATACATGAGAGACACCATGAACACAGAGCCACATTCTTTTCAGTGGTGTCCTGTGGCAGGACAAGAGGCAAAACTAAATTAGCATAAATTAAACACAGGAGATTCCCTCTGAATATCAGAAGACACCTTTTACTGTGAGGATGAATGATCACAGGCATGGGTTGCCCTGAGCATCTATGAAACCGCCATCCCTGATACTCAAAAGACATCTGGACATGAACCTGGGCAATCAGCTGTGCCTGAGCCAGGGCAGGTGGGTAAGAAACCTCCAGAGGCCCCTCTGAACACCTGTCATTCTGCAACCCCCAAAACTACTGTCTGGAGCAGGGGCACACCTCAGTCCTTTCTTCCTCCAAATTACCATCCTCTCTGCACTACACTACAGGTGTACATCAGTACAGTCACTCCCATTCAGCCTCTCTGGTACCACAATCATGGATGTCCCCAGTGAATTCTGCCTCTGGTCCTTACCCAACCTTGCCATGAGCTGATTAACCTCCTAAAGTAACAGAAAACTAACCCAGAAAGAAAACCCGACATACATTCTCACTTCATTCCCTCTTGAAAATTGTGGTAATCCAAATTTTTCTGTCTTCTTGCCTACTAATAAAGATTTCTAAATCTTCAGTTCAGCATCTCTATGAAACATTTACATTCATTGAGGCAAAAACTTGGACATACCCCTCTGGAAAGAGTTAATCAGAAATGTTTCCTTTGGTATCAAGTGTTGTCAAAGCTCAATACATACTTCTAGAATTAAAAATGCAGAAAGACTAAAGCACACATGCTGTTACAGACTCCAACAACTGGTTAGAGAAGTTAAGCACCCGGACTTTCCTACCCAGCCCGTTTCAGAGCCTGCAGAAAACCTCAGCACCATTTCAGTCACTGGGTAGTGGGTTGTGTAAGGGTGACCCAACTGCACTGATGTGTTATTTGATTTAATGAATAACTGGGTGCAGATTGTGACACCAGTATATGCAGTCTGAAAATATATCTAAGGAGTTCTCCTTCGAAACTTCCAGGAAGTCTTCATGTTGAAATTACTTTCTCTTCTCATCTCCTCCCTCCCCACAAGGTCAAACAGGCACAGCAGATAGTACCTCATCGTCTTCATCTGTGAGCTCCTGCCCTTCTTCATTATGGCTATAATCTTCTGAATAAATAGACTCAACTTCAAACTCGACACTGAACTGGTCTGATACAGAACTGTGGTCAAACCAATCAGAGTTTTCACTTAATGAACTAGCATCAAGATCCTGAAAAAAAAACCAAAAAAAGAAAGAACACATTCAACCTCACCAGTCCATACACATAACATTACTGTTAAAACAATTCAGGATAAAACTGTACTACTCAGTATAATTACCTATGAAAGAAAAAGGAGCAGCTGCTGTGAGAGCACTAAACAAATTATAGGTGGGTAGAAACAAGGCTAGGTCTGGAAGCCTTTTGTTGGCTCTGTAATAAGAAACTGCACTCAGCCTACAGGCAGCTGAAAGGTTGCAGTTATTATTTCAGAAAGTCCCTCTTAAAAAGTTAAAGAACAGATACAAGAAGATGGTATATTTTGTCTATGTGACATTAAATTCTCTGTTCTCATAAACCTTGCTTATTCTGAGACTATGATTTAACAATTACAAAACAGGTAGACTGAAGATACAGTACCAGTTCTGTCAATTTAGAACACAGTATGTTCAAAATTCACATGTGACTACGAATACTGTTAGTTCAGCTCTTCATGACTTAATCTAACCACAAATAATTTGCCTAAGTGTTTGCTAAAAACAATATAGAACTTCTATGTAGTGGCACGGCAAAGGAATACAATGCACCATCAACATGCATTCCACTGGGTACTGTTACCAAAGTTGCACCACAACTAGCACCTAACTCTGAATTATGGAATGTCTATGACTCTTTTTGTCTCTTAGCATTATAAGAAATACTAATTTTAAAACACAAAATATGTCTGACATTTTTTCCCCACTGTGCCAAGCAATGAGAATCTTGGGTTTTTAAAGATTATTCAATGCTAATATTTTTTAAAAATTTCACTTCAGCTTTGCCAGATCTATGAAAAACCCCACTCCACCCACACACCTACTTTTCTTTCAACCTCTTTTCTTTCCTCAGACAGCACTGAAGGCACTGCTGCTTTTAATTAAGAACACTGTGTTTTCAGATGCATGTTTGCACTTGTGGCATCTGCAAAATTTTTACCACAAAAATATTTTACATTTCTCTTTTGACTTACAGGAATGGAAAGAGAGTCTGTTGAATCACTGCTATTGCTTCTTTCACGGCACAGACCACTGACTACACACCATGAGAGACTTTCATCAAATGTCAACGAAATGCTGTCTGACTTGTGTCGCTTTCTTCTGTCACTGTGCAGATCATCTGAAGAATTTTCTTCTGGGCATAGTCAAGAATTTTTTTATTACTCAAAAGCATCTATGCAATGTGCAGTTTTGAACATTCTCAACATCAACAGAAGCGTAAAATATAGAAATATAATAATTTCAATACTTTTTTATGGGGCAAAAAGCCACTAAGACTTTTTAAAAAAGACACAGTAACACTTATACCCATATAGCGCGAAATGTTTCTGAAACCAGTATTTCAGGGGTTGGCTTTCCCCAATTGTCCCAACAGTAGAGCTTATGAATAGCAGTCTCCACATGAAAAACAACTGCAAATTTGAAAGGATTTTTACTCCACATATGACATGTTCAACCCTTCCTAACTTCAAGAAGTACAGGTAGAATCTTACTTGTCCTCAGTCCCTCTACAGGCAACAGACAGAAAGGCACTTTCAGAGGGCTTCTGAGTCCACCCCAGAATTTGTAGGGAGATAGAGCAATTAGTTCCCAGATCACGTGCATACAGAATACCTTGTGCTAAGCAAGGTAAGTTCAGGTTCAAGTTTCAGACACCTCAACATATTTGTCAGTGAATTGTTGCACCATATGTAATTGTATTTACTCAAGAAGATTTTTGTAAAAAACTAGAACTTTCATTGCACCCTAGCAAGAAAATCTTCAAGACACACTATGCCAAAGCTGAACTCTGAAAGCATTGCTTTAAGCTGTGCTTACCAAGCATGCTTGGTTTGAAGGCAAAAAGACAATGCCTCGTAAATGCATCGTGTTTTGGAACAACCATCTACAGCAGCATAAGGACTAAGGGCACAGCATTTTAGGGGTAAGTAAGTCAAAATTCAGCTCCATTGACTTCTAGAGTATCTAGTAAAAAACAATTTTATATAAAAACGTGTTGTAACTTCAGAATGTCAGTGCAGCGGAGTGAAAACCTCCCAAGATGCCAACAACTTTTGGTTCAACAGGCCTTGGTACGAGCCTGCTGCCTCCCCACAGGTGCCTTTTGCACCCACCCTCTGTTGCCCATCTTCTCCCTTGCCTTGCAAATCACACTGGGACAATCCACAAGTCTTCAAGTCTTGAATCTTTCATTGTAAGAAAAAAATAATAAAAAAGGAGAACAAAACACTTGTACATACTTTGAGACTTCTCTTACTTTCCCTTGGTGCTTCTTGGCTCAGCCCCTTTCTTTTCTTTTTTCCGCCCTGAGAGCCCCACCAAACTTGGTGCCCCCAGGCACAAAGGCTGCTCCTGTCCATCGTTGTCCTCATTTAGTTGTCATGGCTCCATGCTGTACTGATACTGATCACCACAAGGTCTCTATACACTATTTAGTGGCTCCAAAGGAGCCCGCTACCATCCCAATTTAACAAGAATAGTAGTTTAAAGGGAAGATTTCCTACAAATTAGAAAAAAAGTGTATATAAAAACACTATATTAAAAGAACTCTTAAGGTTGTAACAAACTAATAAATGGATGCAAACCCAAGAGTTAATAATCAAACCTACAATAAGTAAGCACAACACAGGACCTTATGTGCTCTGTGTTATGCCTAAATATTACAGGTTGTGATGTTTAACTGAGACTTTCCATCCTTTCATCAGTTTTAGTTACAACATTAAAGTGTTCTTTTAATTTAGTGCAAACCGCTCAGAAACGCAGCACTGGTTTGGGACTGACTTAACGTAACAGGGGCTGATGAGGGACACAAAAAATACTGCTTGAAAGCTGAGGAACTGAAAAATGCTCCTGAGCAAGTGAAGAAAAGGAACAGTGCAGTGACAGGAGGTTATTACTGCCCAGGTAATTACAACCACCAAGTCATGAGGCAAGACAGTAAGTGATGGAACAAACTAATACAAGAAATTCCACAGAATAATATTTTAGTAGAACTGTACAGAATGCTTCCATTGAGAAACTTACTCAGGTTTATGCTCACCAGATTGTTATTGCTACTTATCAGAAGAAGAATTTTGTATTTTGAAAATGTATTTGCCAGTGATTATTGAATGACCACAGTAAAGATGAAGGGGAGGCAAATATGATGCATAGGTCACCAGATGTTTTAACAAGTGCTTAATGAATGATGAGGTACCTGAATATATCCAAAACTATCCTGTGCTACTACCATACCTTTGATGCCTCCCACCAGTTGAAATCCAATGAAAACTGGCTTTAGTGAACAAACATAATGTCAAATTTTGTGGCTGTCTACAGAGGGAATTGAAATGAATTTGATGGTATCAGTCAATTACAAACAGAAGTGTTCTCATTATGAAGATAATATGACTGATAAAGTCTTGCTGATGTGAAAAAAGTTTAACAGAGCTGTGGAGCAAGTTATTCCATCATCTTACTAACAATTCTAGAGATCCAAACTGTAATGTGACACTGAAGCAATGCAAGGAATTGTGTTTTTTCTTTTTCTGAACATTTTGTTGTACATAAGCAGAAAAAACATGACTAGTATTTGTCAGCATCTTTCAAGCCAGCAAGACAAGAGAATGTAGCTTTTCCCCCTAAGTGGCCATGCTACTGAAAGCTCTGCATCATAAATCTGCAGATACCAGATTCACTGTGTGTCCTCCTCGTAGAAGATGTAGTTGGTCGGGAAGTCATGTTTGATGAAGTCTGCTTCTCGTCCAACTCTTCCACTGACTCCTGATAACAGAAATATGGAGTAAGATTGAGCATGAATATGAGGTAAAGTGATAGAATCAACTTACTACACAAAACCATTAACACTACCATGCAAAACTGAACAGAATGTAAAACTCAGAAAATTTATTCAAATAAAATAAAAATAGCACCTTAATAACATTTTCTTCTTCAAGCTGAGATGTGGCATCATCCTCTGGCGTGTCAACAGGGGTAGAGTCTGAAATCAAACCAAAATAAAACCCTAATACGATATAGCAAAAAAAGTTAATTACAGGCTCAAAAAGTAAATTCTAAGTAAAACCTAAAATCCAGACATTTTGCAACAATGGAAAAAAACACAGTGCTCCTTTGTTTTTCAGGTGTGTACAGCACCTTCCCTATAACATTACTGAAATGGAAATATGGGGAGAAAAAAGAAATGCAAAGTGAAAAGCAGCTCAGAATTCTATTATAAATGGCTTCAAATGAAGTCTGTGCATAAAAGGTGATTCTGCAGATATGAAAGAATATAGGCACAAAATGTAATTACTTTCTCCTCTTCAAGCACTTTTTAGTATTTATCATCTTATGGGAACCCTGAGTTAAAAAGACATGCAACAGAAGAAAAAGTAGCTATTGTTAATGATATATGCTTACTGAAAGACAGATCCTGAATTAATAAAGAATCTTTCACGAAAAAACAATTGAAAGATAAATCTGAGTTTGCAAGCTTAACAATGGGGATGACAAAGAGAGCAAATTTCCCATCTTCAGCAGCTGAACGAGTGCCTTTAGGAAAAATTAGAAACAAAGGGTGTCTTTATACAGATTTAGAGGCAAATTTACAAAATGACTTCCATTGTTTAACTTTTGTTTCATATCCTGCATTAGGCAAAAATTACAGCTATATTGAGCATTTTTATACTGTAGGACTGTGTATAACAATTCACCATTCAAGGAGTGGCTATCGACAGCATCACCACAAAGCTACTTTTTAAAAGAATACAGCCTGGTTAAAACAGAGCTGAGTATAGCTAAGAATGACCAACTCTAAATGTTCTTCACATTCAGTTTCAAAAATTAAAATAGAACTTTAACATTAAAAAAAAATAGGAGCCTTTGCCCTGATTTCATTGCTGGTGTAATTTTAAGAAGTTAATTTTTCATATTAAAACTTTATATGTTGTTGAGGGCTTTATCAGTAACAAATACAAGCAAATGACTTTAGTAGCCTTTTTTGTTCAGCTTTGTGTTTTTTCTGGTTCTAGTCAATAAAGTTACCCAAAGGCTCTGTTCAGAATTTTTTCTCCTCTTGAAGAGGCAAGTGTTTGCTTTGATTCACTATTTGTGACTGCTCTGGACTACAGTGAGCAAAGCCAAATAACTAATATTGGAGAGCTCGCTGTTATCTGATCACTGCCTGCAAGACACATTATGTAAATTATATTCTCCCTACAGAAACAAATCAACCTCCTAAACTAGCTTACCTTGTTGATTGATTGCTATCAGATTTCTGGAAATCATTGAATATAGTCTCCTTAACAGGGATAAAGAAAGAGACAATACAAGTTAGCTACATGTAACCACAAAGGAGAGCTTACCACCTCTGAAGATTGGAAGAGTTTAAAAAGGGACATATGCATTATGCTCTTCATCATTTCCCAACCAGACTCTCAGAAAAGAATCCCATTTTACCTGTGTTCTTTTACTGAAAAGCTTGCTACTCCAAATAAATCCCCCAGGAGATCATTTGCACAGTGTACAATATGCTGCTGTTTTTCATCATATAATTGCTTAGACATAATATATTGTCCAATATAGAATATTACCTGAAAAAAAATTAAATACAGATGTTAAACACCCAAGTTGTTGCTTCAAGTGTAAAAGACAAAGCTTATTAAATACATTGAAATTTACTCTTCAAACTCTGCCTAAAACTCTCTTTGAGCCAACAGATTTTCATCTATCATTCCAAAAGAACACTGCTATTCTACTGACCACTAGAAACTTTTGTGCAGATTTTTGAGAATCTTGCTAAATATCCAGTTATAAGTCAACAGGAGAATAAACACAGTGTCTTATCTCAATTTCTAGACAAGAACACTGTCCCCCTCTCACCTCCATTTACCCAACCCAAAACAATCTAACAGTACTCACTGTAGTCTACCTTTAGTGATTAAAAGTTCTCACCTCCTTCATAGTAAAAGTATCCTTTTCAGCACCAGCTAACTTTAACAGTTTCAACAACAGTGGCTTTGGTTTAACCTGTGTGTGGAAAAACAGTATGCACTAATTATCCACCAAAAACACATTATTTATACAGGTTGTCTTTCCTCCTTCTGTATTAATCTGATATGTAAACATACAACAGCATTAAAACCTATCTTTACTCAAATTTTTCACTTTGCAAAGTTCAAACTTAAAAGCAAATAATATGAACCAAACCATACTTAACTTCTCATACACTGCATATCTTAGCTCAAACCCCAGTCTTTCATTGTCCCCTGATTTCAGCTGGGATAGTTCATTCTCTTCCGAGTAGCTGGTACAGTGCTGTGTTTTTGATTTAGCAGGAGAATAATGTTCAGAACACACTGATGCTTTTGTTGTTGCTCAGTAGCTGCACTAAGTCAAGGACTTTTCAGTGTCCCACACAGCCAGTGAGGAGGAGCACAACAAGCAATGAGGGAACGTGGCCAGCACAGCTGACTCCCAACTGGCCAAAGGGATATCCCATGCCACAGAATGTCAGGCCTAGTGTTATGAACAGGGGAGCTGGTCAGGAGGTGCTGACTGGTGCTTGGGGACAGGCTGGGCATCCATCAGCACATGATGAGCAATTGCATTGTGCAACACTTGTCCTCCTAGGATTTAACTCCCTTTTCTTTACAATTACTCTTATACTTTATTTCAGTTATTAAACCCACATGTTTTGCCTTTTTTCTGATTCCCCCATCCCACCACGAGCTGGGGGGCAGGGAACAAGGCATGCTACTTAGTTGGCAGCTGGGGTTAAACCTCAACACACTGGTAAATACAAATTCCTAAACTGGAGCTACAGGACTTGTTTATTAGTTCCAAGGCCAGGGCTGGGTCCTGAGGAGCTCAGCTTCACTCCTTTAACCATTACTCCCCAAAGGGAGTCAGGTCCAGAGTGCAAGTGATAAAGCAGAACACTGGTCCACCTCCTTCTTAGTCTCCTTCTGTGACAGTTTCTGGGGTTTTGGTTTTGCATTTGCCAGCTAGGCTGCTTTACCTCTGAAGAGCTTTCTTAGCTAGGACAAGCACACCCTGTCCCTTCCACCATACTTCACTCACTCCTACCTCTGCAATGGCCTCCACCCACTCACTGTGCCAGCAGTTTAATCTGCAGTCAGTCTATGACAATTTCCAAGGCAGAGGCAAAGTTAAACAAGAAAAATCACTTCCCCCATAGATACAAACTGCACCGTCCCACGCAGCTGTGCCAGCACCAGTGCAGCAGACAAGAACAAGCTGCAGGGGGAGCCACAACAGCAACGCCTGTGGAGTCACTGATGCTCCCAGCGCCATACAGTCTAGTGTCACCTCTTTAATAACTGTGCAACCATTCTAAAACCAGGCCAATGTTTAGCTATCCGGATATATTGCATAAAATAAAATGTTAAAAAAGCCCCACAGAAAGTACAAAAAAACCCCAAACCAAAACAGGGAAGTGTGAATAAAATATCATGAGACAAGGAATCAATGTTTGAGGGAAGGGTGAAGGAAGGGAACTCCCCTACATTCTATTCCAAAGATCTGCTAAAACCAATGTTAAGTTTTAGTGAGCTAACAAGATATTAATTGTAAGAATTACACAATGAAAAAACTAAGTAAGCTCCTGAACAACACTAGCTGTCCATTCACTCCCTCCTAAGAACTGAATTATGTAGGACATGCGGCATATATACTAGAGTTTCATAAAGGAAGCAAGCAATAATTTATTCAAGTACTGACAGCTAAGCATAGCAAGGCAGTTTCAGAACCCTGAATCCACAACGAAGCCCAGTTTTACTCCCCAGCCTTCTCCTCCTGACTCCCACAAGTATGAAGTTCTGCAGCCTTGCACATCTGACAGCAGACAGTAATATCACACAATATGATGATGTAAAAAAAAAAAGACATAAACGAAAAAAAATCAATTTTGAACAGTCTGCTGTTCTGCAACTTCACTTTTTAAAAGTTTTTCTGAAGTCAAGTCCACACTTTAAGCTTTACCCTTCTACACAAGATAATCCAGTTCAATCATCATTGTACATATGCAGTTTTTAAACTCGCATTTCAGGTGTAAAAGGCTTCCACCCTCAGGAAAACTAACGATAGAACAGCAGAACTATCACTGTATCATGGAAAACCTGGAAATGCAAAGCCATAAACACAAATGAAGACTCTTTTTACAAACTTCTTACGAATTCCAATAAAGGAGAAAGTCGAAAATCATCAGATTATTTAATCAACAGTATGTTTTGTACGATGGAGATTTCTCACAGCTCTTCAGTTATCATCTGTCAAAAATTTCCACCCATACTCACCACGATCAAACCGGATCATAGGATCCTTTTTATTAAAAGAAAGCAAAAAACACCAAACGTCTCCAGGAAACAGTCTAGACCTATACCATGACTCTACTCTAAACTGCGATTAAGATTTGCTTACTACAGAACCAAAAGAGAGACCACTTTTACTGGCTGGGCTTCCTGGCTTTTCTCCAACCATCGCTCCCTGAGCACAGAGATTCTTCTGAATAAGCCGCTAAAAACTCTGCAAAAAGCATGCAAAAAAATCGCGCCCAATAGAGCTACTGACCAGCGCCTCTTGCTCCGAAGCGGGGACAGAGGAGGGATCCGTAAGGGAGGACATCTTCGTATTGCACATTTGCCTGCAGTTAAGGAGAAAAACCTCAGAACTCGGCACTCGGCGACGCAGCCCGGGCGGGCGGCAGCGGCCACGCCGGCGGGGCCCACTCACCTCGGCGCCTCGCCCAGCCCACACGCTGGACTCGGTGTCCGGGCCGATCCGGCCGGGCCGGGCCTTATATAGCGCTGCCAGGAGAGGGCAAGTCAGGGCTTAGCTCGGCGCGGCCCGGCCCGACATGCCCGAGCATGACCCGCAGCGCCGCCGCCGAGCCACCGCGGGGGGCAGGCGGGCGGGCCCGGCCCGGCGTGACTCACCGCGCCCGCCGAACGCGCCGGGCCCTGGCGGCGCGCAGAGACGGCGCCGGGGGCAGGAACAGCGGCCTTCCCGCGGCCCCCGCCCGCCCGGCCTCGTTCCCCCAGCGGCAGCCCCTCCCCCAGCGCCGAAGGCCGCAGAGCGACAAGCGACACCCCCGGCGCCCCTGGGCCCCCGAGCGAGCCGCGATCGATCCCCACGCACCGCCTGCCACGCCCGCTCCGCTCCCGGCCCGCGGCGGGCAGAGCGCCGGGACCGGCGGGGCCCTGCCCGGGGCTCTACCGCCGGCCCGCCGCGCCGCGCGCGCCGCCCGCCGCCATCTTGGTGCCCGCAGCGCCCCCTGGCGCGCCCAGCGCCGAGCCGCTGTGGGAACCGGCCTGAGGGAAAGGCTGCCCGGCAGGCCCGGGCGGGGCGGGAGTGCCCGGACTCGGGAATAGCCCCACACAGGGGTGCCCGGACTCGGGAATAGCCCTACACGGCAGTGCTCGGACTCGGGAATAGCCCCACACGGGAATAGCCCCACACGGGGGTGCCCGGACTCGGGAATAGCCCCACACGGGGGTGCCCGGACTCGGGAATAGCCCCACACGGGAATAGCCCCACACAGGGGTGCCCGGACTCGGGAATAGCCCCACACGGGAGTGCCCGGACTCGGGAATGGCCCCACACGGGAGTGCCCGGACTCGGGAATAGCCCCACACGGGAATAGCCCCACACGGGGGTGCCCGGACTCGGGAATAGCCCCACACGGGAATAGCCCCACACGGGGGTGCCCGGACACGGGAATAGCCCCACACAGGGGTGCCCGGACACGGGAGTATCGGGGCTGCCGGACCGCCTGCCGCATCCCTAACAGCGCCTCTGCGGACCAGTTCTTTTTCCAGCGGTCGCTCGTGCCTTCTAAGTTGTTTTTTTTTTTCCCCCAAAGATGTTTAAGAGATGGAACGAGGAGAAAACTCTGCATCCAAAATCTGGATGTTGTCGTCCTATGTTCCTATCATCTCCCATCCTATAATTTTCTGTCCCTTTTAAATGTAGGGCATTTGGAAGTATGTTACTTTCACACGTAGTTATTGGTTGCTACACTTCAACTCGAACTGTTTTGTTTTTAGTCCGACTGCCTTTTCTAATTCTCAGGGTTTTTCTTTGCTCATGGTGACATTTTGAAATTATTTTTGAATGATGAAAAGCTTTGTCAGAAAACATGAGCGCTGCAGACAGTGTCTAAAGATAGGCTAGAGCAGAGGGAGCGTAATGCTACTTTTCCATGACAACTAACTTGTCCAAACAAGCAGTGGATAACTGCCTGGACTTGTCTGTTGGCCAAATACAGCTTCTCAGCAACCATGGCACCCTGTAAAAATTCCTGCAACGGTTTCAATCTAGATATTTGTGTAATGATGGATTTTCAAGATGACCCTGTTATCCCTCTAGATCGTAAAGCTCAAAGTCTAGTGAGGGACAACCGAGAAGCTGCCAGAATTTTGCAAAGTCTGCTCACCTCTTTTTAGTGCTGGGATTTCAAGGCAAACAGAAATCTCAAGTGGAGTAAAGCAGGCAGTCAGCTGCTCTTTTCTACCCAGCACCCCAATTCCTGAGATCCTTAGCTAGCTAATTTCATTGTTAGGAGAAAACTCCATCTAGGCAAAAATGCAAGAGGATGGAAGTGAATGACTACTAAACAGCTCTACTATTGATGCTCAATCTTGTCCTCATGCAGATGACACAAAAGCTATTTAATTCCAAATCAAAATGTATTGTACTGAACTGAAACCAAACCAAACAAAACTGTTTATGTATTTCTTCCCAAGCTATCACATTATTGATCATCGTCTTAAGCACAGTATCATTTTGTTATGGCTGTGTGGAAATTGAAGAGCTTTTTAAAATTAGCAATAAATTTTCTGCAGTCCAAGACTTGCCAAACTCATAACTATGACTTTCTTTTTCCACTTCTCTACCAATAAGCATCTTGTGACCAGTGACTTTGAGATTATTTAAATAATTGATTTAAATTACCGATTCATTAACTGATAAGGATAAAAAACCCCAACAGTTTCTGTCTAGAATTTTTAGCAGTCTTCAAGGACAATCTTATCTCTTTTCTCCAACAGACTAATCTTAAGGGAGACTGCAAGTAGGTAAAATATGCTGATTGTGCTATCCTAGGGAAAGAGGGGGATATTTTCCTGATATGCAGTGCTGCAATGCTTGTTTGTCACTAATACAGCTGGTGTTGCTATGTCATCAACATACATAATTATTTTCTTGTGCTTGATAATTCAGAAAAAGTATAATTAAAAAGTTTTACTTGAAGGATGAGTAATAAACTTGTACAGTTATGAGAGCTGACTTCTCCACTATTTGAGGTTTGTAAAAAGAAAAGGAGGTGTCCCCACACCTATGTATTTTACTCACAATGCTATAGGAAATATCTGTAGCATTATAAGTAAATACTTATAATACTCACTTTACATTGTGCTTAACTAACATTGTATGAGACCCTTTTTAATATAGATTCAGATTCTAGCTGTAGACATTTCACTGTTTAATGCTTACAAGCTAAATTATTTCCTGAGATGGATCTGTTCTACCTATAGGCACATGTGCCAGAGGAAAGGCAGGCCCCTGAGCTGCAGGAGTGCCCAACTTGAGTGAATGAATGGACCATTAAAACACTTCAGTTTCTGATTTTTGTTCCTCACTGTAATTTTTTCCCCCCCAACATGTCCTACTTACCCTTTCCTGGCAGCTACCTATACAGCATCCAGCACAATATGGTCCTTGCCAGATGCTGATCAGAGGCATAGGTGGCCAGGCCTCATCTCCAAGCCATTTGCTCTTAATCAGATAGAATAATGTCATACCTCTATGAACTCCTCCCAGACAAAAGAAATAAATTCAAAGCAACCCTCCAGGGCTTTGCACTGTATCCTTTCTGAAGCCTTAGGCTGCATCTCTATTACTGTGATATAAAGGGGATCCCTTGTGTGCTGCAGATTGTCAGGCACTTCTAGGAAAAAGGACAAAGGAAGAAAGATGCTGAAATGCCCCATGCAGCTGGGGCATGTGTTCCCTAATGTGGCTTTCTGCCAGGGCTGCCTGCTGCAGCTGTGACCCCACGTGCCAGACAGTGGGTCAGCACAATTCTGTACAAATACAGGAAAAGGAGTTTTGTTGTTTTGACACTCCTGTTGTGTAAGAAAAAGCACAGTGATAAGAAATCCTCAGTCCAGTAACAGCATATGTGATTCAGGGAAATTATATTTCACAATATAACACCTATCCCAATGGAGAGGTCTGTCAGCACCTCCACCAGAAATTCTTACTAGAAATGACAGTCAGGTTCTACTAAGTGAAAAGCAGATGCAGCCTTTCCTGGGAGCAAGTTTGAACAGACAGGCAGGAGTCAAGAGTACGGCTCATAGCAGCAGTGGGAACCCAAAACCACATGCAATGCTACTGCAGTAGTTTAACAAGGAACGCTAAACTCACCTTGCTGTCTTGCTCGTGTTTTCCTGGTGTGCAGGAGCCACGTTTGAGCTTCCCAGGGCTGCACTGCCCTTCCCAACTACCCCAGTTGCTCTGCAGGCTGGGTGGCACAGCAGACGCTGTACAGCTGTGGTGTCTTATCACAGAATCACAGAATATTCTGATTTGGAAGGGAACCCAAAAGGATCATCAAAGTCAAACTCCTGGCCATGCACAGGACACTTCTGAGAATCACACCATGTGCCATGTGTCAGTTTCCTACATGTCCATAACTTCAGATGTTTATTTTGAAAAACGTAAAATTACTTCAGGTGTATTGGAAAAGAGGGTCTCAAAAAATATTTTCCTAGCAGTTGTTTGTGAGCTCTTACCTCCCTCCCACAGGCACTTAGTTCAGGTGTGTCTGCTCTTGAGCACGTTAACTACAGCTGCTTCAAAACCACCTGGAGGTGGAATAATCCCACATCAGAAAAGAGCAGTTCTTCTGCATTTGTTTAATTGGTATATTTATTCCTTCATCCATCTGGGAGACATTGGTAATCTGTCTGCCCAAATCTGATTCCTATTTAGTAGTAGTGCAGTTAGCCACAAGCACAATTAAACAAAATAATAGTGTATGCCTTCTGAAGGGAAGCCAACTGGCAAAAATAGAAAACAAGTATTTTGCATTTCTGCTCAATATCTAAGACAGAATGAAAGGTGTGTTTTCTCCCTTCTAGTTTTCTGTTTAGTCCTCACTTTTGAAAGACTCTCGTGGAACAATTCTAATGAAGTAAAAGGGAGAAATCTCAGCAAAAGACTCCTCTTATTGTCAAATAGTTTTTGTTAGGCACATCACAGAGAAGAAACATGCTTTTCTTCTTAAGCAGGGGTGAAATATGTGATTAGGTTATGACCATATCCTGCTTTACTAAACTGTGAAAATTAAACAATCTGGTGATCTCTCCTTTCCGAGAAGTACTTGATTGTATGTAATTAGATCAGAAAAGCCCAAGTATAACCATGCTCATCTGACTTATTTAATCAAACTAGGATGATACCAATTCAGTTTAGAATTGTTCTTTTAATTCAGTGCTCATTTGTCATTCAAATGTGCTGTTCGGTCCTGCACAAAAAAAACATTTCTGTTTAAGGGAGTGGCCCAGAAAGGTGCGTGGGGTGTGCACAGGCTAATAGGACTCATGAGAAACAGTCTGAAACTGAAATGTATTCAGGGATAATCTAGCTCTAGGAGATGCTGAGAGCAAACACAGCATGCAATCCAAATCCAGTCTGTTTGGAATGCCATGCACGGAGACAATTACAGCTGATGATGAGGTCAGGCCTGAAGTACTATTCAAGTCAGGCTGCCCTCTGGTTAGAGGAAGAAAAGACAAAAAATTATTTTTTTAAGTGTCTGGCTATTATTTGAACTGCTTGTTTCTAACAACAAAACCCAGAAGGGATTTTATTACACAACCAGCTCCTTAACTCAGACCCATTTTATGTACCTGATAATTTCTCTCCCAGAATTGTCCCAGTCTTGCTGACTCAGTTGCCCACATCTCCTCTGCATGCTCCATACTTTCTAGCTGCCTTTTATACAAAGAATATATGCTTTGCTTTGGATCACAGGATCTGCAACGTCCTTCCTTGCAGACCTTCTTGTGGTCCACTCCACAATTTAATGTTTGTTTGATGCAGTCTTACTGACTGGTGCATGATTTTACTTGACACAGGATGAACCATCCATTCCTGAAAAAAGCCTCAGCCCTCTTCCTTTCCTAAACATATGATTTACTGATGAATTACAAAGTCACCTTTCTGCTGGCTCTCTCTGAGAGCACAGCTTCTTCAGTACAACTTTTGGCATACAGTTGTAGTAGCACATGCAGTTAAACAACAGTGCAACAAACAAGTAGTTTGAAGCATTTATTAGAGGCATTAGTGTCTGATGTAGCCTTGACCTGAAACCCTCAAGCCTATTTTGAGTAGTCCCTCCAAGAGTTTGTTGCCATCACAAACAGGGCTAAGTTATCACCTTGGGTGTGTATTCTGAAGCCCACTTTGAAAGCAGACTTGCTGCAAGTTTCCTTGAGATTAAAATATCCCCTCAAATGAGGCATAGATCCATATATCTCCCAAAATAAACTGATTTGTCTTCCTAATTCATACTTCTGAAAAACCACATTGCTTACCCAGTCTGTCTTTTTTCTTTTACCCGTATGCCCTCTCTTCATTCAGGTGGATCCTGATCACAAGTCACCTCAGCACCCCGGAGCTGGTATGCAATAACTTGTTGCCAAGGGAGTACAGTGCCCAGTTGCCTGCCTGTGAGTTAGTACCTGTTTAAACACAAACATGTAAGTAAGGAGCACATTGATGACACTGAAACTGAAACAGTTGTCTCTGTGGAGCAAGGCAATAGAAACCTCAGCACAGCACTCAGAAGAGAGGTGGTGTAGAACTGGGTGTTCCTGGGAGGAGTTTTGTGACCCACAGAGATGCAGCACAGCTCCACTGCAACAGCAGTGACAGTTTACCTGCTTGTTCTGAGCTGGATTCCAAGGCCCTGGAAAACAATAGTCACAGAAATCAAGGGAAAATATCATTTTTTCCCCCTGGGTCAAAGAAAAAGCTCTCACATGTTTTACATTCTCACATCTGCAGTAAGAAACACTAAGGAAGTGGAACTTTGGTATCCTGCAGTTCAGGTGCCAGACATTGGTTGGGATGACCAGTACTGTCTTACACTTTTTTTACACATTCACCTCTGATTTTCTCCACTTTGCCTCCAACAGTGTTTTCTTCCCAGTAGTTGCATATTCCTGTATCCCTCTCTCCTCCACGTCATTTCTGCTTTTCAGATTTTGTTAGTATTTCCACAGTATATTTTATATATACACGCTCTAGAGATATAAAAAGTAGTTTCACACAAAGAGCTCATAAACTACTCTGCAATTACTGTTATGTGCCCTGATTTATGGTAATTATGTGTGAAAATGTTTGTAGAATTGGATCAACAAAGAAGCATATAGCAAGAGGGCTTGCTCCTTTTTAGAAGTGTTTTAATATCTATGTATTTCACACTGCTTTTCTTCTTTTATTGGAGAGTTTTTATTTTTCATAACTTCCACCTGAAACCCACCTGGTAGCAGTTTCCAATAGTAACAGGTGGTTCTTGCCCAAGTCCATGACTTGGTTTCCTTACCAGAATTTTGTTGTTGTTGTTGTTTTTTTGTTTTATTTGTTTGTTTGGGTTTTTTTGTTTTTTACTAAATATGAAACAGTAAAGTTAAGGGAAATCTGCCTTACGAATTGAAACCTCTTTCTAAATGCCAGTGGGCAGTACAGATCAGGATAACACCCAGAGTCTTTATCAGGAAGGCAGTATTTGAAGAGAGGAAGTATGAAGCCAAATGAAGTTCTGAAGGCTGCGTGTGCCACTGAACTTGTTTCTGTGCCGCCTGCCCTGATTCCATTAGCCGGTGTGACAGTGACCGCGGCAGTTTCGCAGCCTTGGGGCGCAGAGCCCCCGCCCTGGCCCCGGCAGGAGGCTCGCTGGTGATTGCGCCATCTGGCGCAGAAAAGGGTTTTTTCCATCTACAGCGCCCAAAAAAGGCTCTTGGATAAAAGTTGCACAAACCCACTGATGCCACTGGAAAAGCAGGACACAAACTAAGCTGTGACTGCAGATGATATAGCCATACAAAATACTATTCTATGCTTTGCTCGGTTCCATTGAAGCATTAATACCTCAGTTATCTCTTGCCTGCGCAAAAAGCAAGTGCACGGACTTTTTGGTATTTCTTCATTCAGCTGGTTTTGCAATATCCATCCTAGCATCTTAGTTTAAATCACCTTTGTGGTTTAAAAATAATTTGGCAAATTCTTCTGCGTTTGTTTGTGTATTTGGAGAGATATACAGGCACTGAGCTTTGACTTCTGACCTACCTTGTTTATCTTAACAACATGTTGTTCAGCTATGAGCCAAGGCCAGAGGGTAGGACACCTTGAGAGAAATATACCATGTAGTGCTAATCACAAGGGAAAAAAAATCCCAAATCCACTGTTGTGGGACTGTAAGATATTACTGCAGCATGCCTTTGCTGTCAGAGGACAGGCTGCAATTTGCTCACATAAGCAAAACAAGCCTCACACAAACATACCCTGAAATGCACTGCTGTGAGAACACATCATCTGAGAGCACAGATCTGTTTTTCATGCCAAAATACAGTTTCAAAAAGATTCTCAAAAACACTTGTTTTCCCCCCATATCTATTGAAGAGAGTCTCTTAGAATACAGACAATACTTTTTGGCAGATAATTGCTAATACTGATCTTTAACTCATTCAATGCAGAGAATATGACAATATCTCATTTTCTCTTTCTTATTGCATGGGGTATTGCAGGGAGTCATTGACTTGGGCCTGTCTTACCCTCCCTATGATTCTTAATCAGCCATATATGTACTCTGCTCAAGAAATACAACAGTTGAGGGGCTTACTTAGCTGCAGAGCCAAACTCAAATGGTTGTGTTTAATGACATAATGATGAAGACTCAGCATGCATCCCTTTGTAAGCGGGTTGGTAGCATGTTACTTCAGAGAGAACTGTTCCCAGCCATTTCTTCCATTCTCTTGCTGCCCCTTCTGTTATTTGTGCACCGATGGTACAAAGTGGATAAAGTGACCTAGCACACCTGAGAAATAATGTGATTTTTTTTCCTGTAGATCAGTTCCCTGAGGTAGTCCCGAGCAGGTATACAGCAGCTGGCCCAGGACATCACTGGAATGGCAGCACACAGGTAGGCAGGGAAAGGTGGGATCTGCTTCAGCTGTCTTACACAGCAGCATTACTGAGGAGGAAGATTACATTAAGCTTGGCTGATTTCAGGGTACACCACTGCGAGAGAGGTGTTCCATTCTCCTCCTAGTCTCCTCACAGCTGCAAGGTGATGGTGAGAACGTTTTTGGAAGAAGTGTGGTGTTGGATTGCCTCAGCCTCCCTGTACTGTTTGGTGATGCAGCTGAGCCCATCAAATACCTCACCGAAAGAATGTCCCAAGCTCATCTAATGCCCTATTGAAACAATGGCCTTGCCAGGAGCTGTGCATTCCTAGCCAAGTATCTCTTTGAACTGCCTCTGGCTCCTTTGACCACAGATTTATCTGATTCAACAGCGGGATATTTACTTGTATTTGCTGCTAGTATGTCAGCTTGCTTTATCAAAAACACATAAGACATCATAAAGAAAGCAGCAGGGACACACAGCTGGAAGCAGAGAACTGGAGATAGAAATGGGGAAATAACTCCTTCTGAAGACACTGAGCCCTTCCGTGGTCTTTTCCTTATCATCTAACCACACCTTGAATGTTATCTCCTGTACCATTCACCTGGGTTAATAAACCAGTTAAAACTGGGACCATATTCCAAGAAGTTTCCCTCAGGTGTTACTCAGGGAGAAGCAAAGAATGATTACTTTAGCTACCCAAAGCCAGCTTTTCCTGTGTTGCAAAGGAGCCGAAAGGTTTGCAAGATGAGTTGTGTTGATGATTCCAAAGGAGGCACTTCTGTCGGTAATTTGCAGGCCGTTGTGTTTTATAACTCATTTGCTCTGTACTTCAAACTGCAAGTGTTCTTTTCTGTGAAAGCTGATTTAAAAGTAAGAGACATCACTCCCTTCTGCTGTTGTTGGGACTTTGTGGCAAAAGTTACTGCCATTGCAACACAATTTGAGTTGGAGGGATTGTTGGAAATTATAGAAGTTCTAACGTTTTTAATGTCAGGGATTTGTTTTTGCCCGGCGGAGGGGAATTGAAGTCTGTCTTCAAAAGACGCTGTTTGGGTGGGGTCAGCTAAGCTTTACATCTACAGACGGGAGCAGCCAGAAGATGCACAGGAGACAAGCGAACGTGAACGAACATTACCCGCCCCGGTGCGGTAGGAGACGCCTGGTCAGGGGAAAAATTGCTAAAACAGCCGAAGAATAAGGACCAAATTAGCATCGAAGGTGAAGGGATCAATAACCAATAGGAAACAGAATATTAAGATTTGTGTAATTTAAGATCAATAAAAGTGAATTTCTTTGGGATTAGTCTGTAGAAATATGTGAAATGTGTGGTGAAAAACCATTTGTGATGGAATGATTTTCACTGCACAGCCCGGGCATGTGTGGACGAAATAATTTTTATTGCACATCCTGGCTGACATAACATCTTGTCCAGAAAAAAGTACTGCCTTGATTCTCTAACAGTGCAGAGATGTTGGAGAGTTTCTGTTTTCCCCGCAGTCTCGGTGGCAGGATCGTTACCCATATCTCAGTTCTCACTTTGGCATGTTAAACTGGTACTCCAAGGATTGTATCCAAGGAAGACCACGGCATGGGCACACATTCCTCTTTGCTGACACAGACAGGAAAAGGACAATCGTCTCTGGAAAAGCAGAAGCCTGAAGCAGCTGGGGAGCAGTACAGATACACACCACTGGCAAGCTCTGCACACGGACTGGGTCCTTTTGGTTCATGCAGCTATACAATTATTTTATGCAACAGTAAAACAATGAGTGCACTAAAGCTAAGAAAACGGTACGGTTTTATCTATGTTTTATATATTGCATATCAGCTCTCCATTTTTACTAGATTCTGGTTCCAGTTTCCAATGCAACCAATCCCTCTTTAGAGCTCAGTGTGTCTAGCTTTTACTACAATCTAATCCTGCCAAACCACTTTTGCAGCAAACTCTTTACATAATTTTTTCTTCATCTCAGTCATTTTTAGCACCCCAAATTTAAATCTCATTAGACAATAAGGACATCACATCATAAAATAATTTCCTCAGACATCTTTGCATATGCTGATTTACATTTATTTTTAAAAGGAAGCTCTGAAGATGAGGGGACTTTTTAATCTTACTTTTACACTCAATGAAAACACTGAGAATACTTAACTTGAAGGCATTTTAATCCTGGCTTGCTTAGGGACAAATAACTGATTGGAAGATTAACCAGCCTTTATAAATAATCTTTGTGATTTGTGTGACATCCAGTGAATTACTATAGGCTATCAAAGAAGCAGAAACAGATGATGTAGCACAGCCTGGTTCAGCTAAATAAAGCACGCTGAAAAACAGGATCAACACAAAATTTACATTCCAAAGATCTTCCATTTATACGGGGGACAAGGGGAATAGAGAACTGCCAGTCCACAGGAGGCTGCAGAGGCTGGAAGGAAGCCACTGAGGCTCAGAGCCAGTCTCCCAAAGACTTCCAGACCACTTAAACACTCATCAATATCTAGAGTGCTTAAGAAGCTCTTTGAGGGCTTCTGTCTGAGAGGCTGGTAGCTGTACATGAAAATAGTGTTTTCTCACCATTTCGTTTACGTGTGACACTTCCTCCTTCAAAACCTGCCTTCTGAGTCTGGGCGTGTGGTCGGCACATCCGGGCCATGGAAAGAGGCGCACCCCGCTCCGCCCCGTTCCCCCCGAGCCTGTTTCTAGCCGTGTGGTGTCACCCTTCCCCCTTGTCCCTTGCCTGCCTGCACAGGAAGGCTCTGCAGCCACTCGTGGCTATTCTGCCTAGCAGAGCGCCTTATAAACTTCCTATTTCAGACAGATCAAGAGGCAGAAGCAATAGCCCAAGATAGGCCCATGGGGAGACACGGGACTTGTGTTTTTTAGCAGGAACATGACATTCCACTGATGCTGCCCTCTCATATCATGTGTGCTAGGAGCGTGTCTTCAACTACATCTGCTAATTTCTCAGAGTTTCTGAATTTACATTTCTGTCTCCAGCATCCAAGATGAGGTTTGAATGACATCCAAATACTAGACGGTCTATCTATTTCTATAAAAACAGCTTGGTGCAGGTGCTCAGCAATCCCAGCTCAGTGCCAACCTCCCACGTGTCTATTCACACTGCTGTCAGCTGGAACTCTGTAGGTTTAGGGGTATTGAAGGAAGGTTTACATATCCATCTCAACAGAGACAAAGCTATGAATGAAATGGTAAATGCTTTGTAGAAAGTTTTGCTTAGGCTTTGTTTGAGAAAAAAAAATCTACTGCATCTCTGGGGAATTATACTAGCTGAAAAACATTGGTAGATTGTTAATCCTGATCAGAACCACCTTAACAGAAAAGCAAGACTGTATGTTTTCAGAAATGTATCATAATTTCCTGGAGGGCATATGATCACCACTGCAGGTTTCTTCTCTCAACTGGATTAACAAATAGGAAACCAGTTTCTGACTAACCACCGCAAGAGATGCACTTAACAAGTAAAGCACTTTGGATCCCAGACTTCAATGCTGCTTTGGACTCTCTGGAGAGAATCTATTTCACAGCCGTTGATGCTGTAAATAGGAGCTGGAGAGACTTTTTCCATTCAGCTCAAAGACAGAAGCTTGATTAAGAAGATCTTAATCCAAGTTTTTAATACACAACTTTGGTGTATTGTAAAACAAAATGCATTCTGTCACTTGACTAGAAAATAAAGTGCACAAATGGTTTATTTTCCCCAGAGAGTAAGGAGGATTAAAAACACTGTGGACAGAGTAAGGAAACATAAAAAGGACTCAATTTATTGGTTGAGTAGGATACCTAATTTAGTTGGAGACAAAAAAATGTCAAACTTATCAATTATGCAGCTTCCTTTTTGGAAGTGCTGAGCCAATGCCATTCTCTATCAAGTTCTCTTGAAAGGTAAGAAGTTCACACTGACAAATCTGGCACTCTTATTGAGCTGCCTAATTGTGGAGTTAAGCATCTAAACTTAGACCTGATACTTAAAAACCTGCCTAGATGTGTATGTGCTGTTTACTCTTCTCAGTTGTTTCTTAATGCATTGTCTCACTTCCTTTTCTTTCTTTAATCACAACCACCTCTATTCTATGGCCCCAGTATCCATGATTATTACACGTGCTTCAGAACAGAGCTCCTTTAAATGAGTTTGCTTCTCAGTCTCTGATCTGCTTAGTAAGAAAGTAAAACAAGCTTTTTGTGCCAAGGTCATTAAAAATTACATTCTTTTGCTGTGCTTCAACCAGAGATCTCCTCCCTGCACTTCCTGGATGAGACATAGCCATCTATGATTCTAAAATAATCCTACCCTTTTCTGACACGCTACTTGGCCTACATGTGCATTCTGCATGTGCATGTTACCCACACAGCCAACAGCCACGCTGGACTTCTTGGAGCTCCTTGGATATAACCACATGCCTTCAAATGAATGGCTTGTATTCATGTTCTAGTGAAGCCACAAACAGATCAGAAAACATCTTTGAAATGCCAATCCTCCTAGCAGCCTTTGGATTGTTCCCCCTACTTGCTTCTAAATAGGTAATTTACTTTAATTACATTATGTTTAATCTGCCCATGTCTGTTCCTGCCTATCCATTATAAAGGCAGCACATTGTGCCTGTTTGATATTGAGCAAGTGCAGCTGGGGAGGCACATGCAACTCCTGAACTAATTGCCTCTTAATTCAGGTAAACCTGACTCCTCCTGTATTTTAAGCAAATAGTTTTTTTCTGGATTGGATAGCAGACAAGGGCCCCCTATGAAAAAAAAACAGCAGCAGTGGGTGAGATCAGCGTATTTATGTGAGCAGTGATACAAATTCTGTCTCAATTCCAGAATTCCATAAACTGTTTCATAACTACACAGAAAGGACAGACTGGAACAGGAAAGGGAGCTTATGCACTTACTAAAGGGAAATGACAAAGACTAAAATTGGAAAGTGTTAGAAACTGTGAGGTAACTAAAACAATGAAAAGGGATCACATTTCTTCCTTCTTTAGCCCTTGTACTGTAGATTGTAACTATGACCTCTTGGGCAGGGCTGGATTCCCTACTGCTGACTGACACTGCAGCTACACAAGGCAGTGGAGTATGCTCCAGTCCCCAGGGTCACAGAATCATAGAACAGAATTGTTAGGTCCATTAGACCTTTCGGGTCATTTTACACACATTAGGAAGACAAGAATGATCCACGTCAGCCGGATGAAAGCAGAAACAGCAACTTCAGTGAGACAAGCCCCACAGGGAGAGGTGATGTGTTTTCATTGGACCAACTGATACAGCTGAAAAAAAGCAGAGCAGCTTTCAGGAACACAAACCCTCCTTCACCAAGCCCAGCACCATTGGAGCAGAGGAGAAACAATAGCTCCCTTCTCTCAAGGAAGGTTAATCACTGCCGAGGAACAAGCTTGGCAAAGATCTTACACTGTCTGAATCCAGCTTGCTGGTTTGTTTTTTTTTTTTTTCATGGCTTTATATTTTCAATTTTGTATTATTAAAAACTACTTTATAGTGAATTTGTCAACTACTACAGCACAGTAAGAATGCAAACAATTAGGCTCTTGCATTCTTTGAAATACCTGCTTGGAGATGATACCCATACTCTCTGCCTGCTGCTTAGCACAGCTCTGTTAGGTAAGATGTCTCTATGTCAAAGTAGGATTTCTCATCACCCAAGATTATATCAGCTCCTGCTGGTAGTTTTTTCCTTTGTATTCTTAGCCCTCTGCAGCTGACATCCCAATCATCTTTGCAACAACTGAGCTGTCAAATGGAAGGCTGAGACTGCAATCAGAGGGAGGGCACCTGCAGGAAGAGAATGAATTTGTATGAAGCAGAAAAGCCGGTGCTTCTTTTCATCTGCCTGATTGTAACAGTAAAAAAACAAAGAGCTGCATCTTCAAAATTAGAAGAGTGAAATTCTTTTGCAAAACAAAACATATTTTCACTATATATGCACAGTAGCCTTTCATTTATTAAAATAATTTTTTGATTTCTTATTAAATAGGGAATTTGGGTTTTGAAAGGCTAAAATAAAATTTTAAGAGGAAAAAACCCTGTAACAAACACGTGCAAGTCCTTAATCCAAACTCCATTTCTTTCATAGTCTAGGTAAGACATAACTATTTAACTGGAAGCAAAACTGACATCTTGGAAGAAAAATCTTAATGTGAAAGGTGATATGAGGGACTAAGTCCCGCTTATTGTTAAAAGCAGGGACATAAAAAGCAGGAATTTAAAAAGCTCTCACCAATCAGTGAGCCCTTTTCCATCCCCAAGTACATTGGTGAATTTCAGGAGCAGATGTTTCTTAGTCACTGCTAAACATCTGAACATTGTGCCAGTGTCCAGTTTTGCTCAAGAGCAGGCCTCTCCTCAGCAGCCCACCTGTACCAATATATACAGCCAGCTAGGAAATCCAGCGTCTTTCGACAGATTTTGAGGATTTGACAAACTAGATGTGGGTTAGACATTAGCTCAACTCCAAAATGTTAAAAACCACTCTTCTGAAACTCATATTATAATAAGACACTATTAAAATTGAGATTTTATCTTAATATTTAACTAGCATTGACTACCACTAATATATTTTTAAAAGTTTAATAAAAAACTATGGGTAGCCTAAACAAGATTTAAATGTTGCTTTAGCTCCAGGCCATCGCTGGGTATTCATTTCATGAAATGAGACATAGAGAGGATATAGTCCTGCTGAATTGCAGTTCTGTCCTGAATGTTGTAGACTTTCTGCAAGACAAACCTCCTTTTCATACATGTAACAGCAGTAAAGCATGCTCCTTCAACCTCAAGCCAGAGAGAGCAGCTGTTCACCCATCTACAGGAAAACTCCTCTGGCACTCTGCCCTGGAGCCTGCAAGAACTTACCAAGTTGTACAAAACCCGAGGCAAAAGCTGTCAAACGAGCACAAAGTTACCAAAGTTAAAAGCAACACAAAGCTTTATACCGAGTATCTCTTAAATGCAGACATACTTTCTATTGTTTTGGGGAAAATGGGAAAACCTTGTGGATGATGTTCTAAATTGGTTTTTGGGGACAAGGCTAGATGACTTACCACTTGTCACTCACATTTTAATCAGAATGATCTCCTCATTTTTAGATGCCATATTGGTATCTACAGTTCCATTTGAAGTGCATCAATGGTAGCTTTTTAAAGTAAAGAATGCTAATATAGCAGCAAAGCACTGCATGGCAGAAAAGGACCAATGCCTACCCCATTGCCACGGTTTAGTCATATAAAGCATGAATATAAAGTAAAATGAAAAGCAGAAGGGTAACACTAGGGTGTGTGTGGTATGGCTTCACGCAGGGTGATGACTACACATTGCTGAAGAAGGCAAGTCTCCAGTTTCTCTTTCAGGAATGCCAAAACTCATTGAAATACACAAAGCTAGCAGGAGAACACATTCAAGTGATGTAGTGAAAAATAGAATAAGCAAGTATAAGTGACTTTTATAAGACTCCAGTTTTACCTCAGGATTTAAAGTTCCCTTCATTTGAGCCACGAGTCCAAAAAGTTCAAACTCCCCACTGTATTCATGTGGACAGAAATCCACATGGTACCATTTTGTCTTATGCACATCTAGACCCCCAAAGTTATGTAATTCAAAAGGAAGATGAAAAAAGACAACTCCTCTCTTCTGCAATAAGCAGGTAGCAGACAAATGATTAAAAATTTATTCCCACCCTACACATGGTATCTAGAGAAACAATACATACAAAGATCTATTTATCCCACAATTGCACAAGCATCCTGGATTTAATATTTTGAACCACATGACAAAGTTCAATATACTTTATTTATTAGATACAAGAAAATCTTAAAAGAGAGTTCTTGAATTCATGAAAAAAAAATCACATCACTTAAGTGACTCCCACACACACCTTCCAGCACCAGATTATATTTATAATGTAGTTTTTTAATGATGCTGTTAACTTTCTCTTGCAGATTTGCTTCTCTCCTTACACAGTCTTTTGTATTTCCAGGCATGGTTGTAGAGTTCATTCTATCACTTTATATATATATTTACATTCATCTCATCTCAAGTATTTTTGTCATACAGGCATGTAATTCAGTTGTTTTCTAGCTGTTTTTTTGCAGTCTATCTACATCTCAAAAGAACTTGTGCACAGCACAAATTAATGCAAATGGCCATCTCAGTGTACATACTGAAGGATATGCATCCAGAGCTTGACATCTGAACACATCTTTCAGTAGTCCAGGCTGTATTTTTAAACTAATTATACATATCTACAAAACCGTATTTAAAAAAAAAATATTCTTGGACCTGTACAATGTCCAAGAAACAGTTGGCAAAGATGTAAAATTAGTTAGGTATACGTAACTCTGAAATGATAGAGTGTTACTGTATAAACCTAGGTTATACAGAGGAATAACTTTTTCTTAAATCAAGAACTCTGTAAGAGAATAAATATTTTACAAGCTTGAGAAAAGTTGCATTGTTTCCAACACAAAGACTTCTTACCTCTATTGGAAAAAACTTAGAGGAACTAAGTATTATTTCTGTCAGTGGCCGCACAACTTAAATACTTGGTTTTGTACATACAATTCCCCTCTTTAAATCTGATAGAGGTAGATGAAGACAAAACAAACCTCAACATGTAAGGATTAAGATACTGCAATTAAATTCTAACCCTGCAAATCTAGTGAACATATGTTCTCACCAGATTTATGGTTATTTTTTCTCTCCTTTTTTAAACTAGAACAGCACTGAACTTCTTCTATCCACATTGTCAAAACAAGTGCCTGATACTGTCACAAAATAATTTTCAAAGCATTTTTAATTAGAGCAGCAGGTCCCTCCTTGCACTCTTCAGTCATTCAGATACATTTCCCAGGACTGTCTGTTAAGGAAATGCTGCCTCACACCCAGCAATGCCCAGGCAGCCCTGGGCATCTCCCCTAAAACGATGACAACAAACTTGCAGATCCCACCCAAGGTAACTCCTGGGGAAAGGCGTGGGAGCAAGGGAGGTGGTGCTGAAGCCAAGAGAGAGAACTGGGCAACCTTCACACCCATTAAAGACTGTGACCTTTCCAAAGCCTTCTCAAAAATATTTTTTAGCATAGGTATCTGTGTGCAAAGGCTGCAAAACATTTGATTACTACCACAAAACCAGAGCTTTTATTAGGCTCACAGGTATTTACAAGATCTTGTGTAAAGTATTGATTTTGGCACAGAGAAAATTATAAAGCAGTAACAACATTTTTCAAAATGTCAATTACTTCATTAATGTCCTGACAAATTAAAAGAAATAATTAAGATGAACTGTTTAGATCTGATTTCCTACTTTTCCACAGCTTGGCCTGTGGCTTCAAGTTTTCTGCTTTCCTCTTCGCCTATAATTTTATCTACTTTCTTCATCTAAAAATCTATCCCTCTGTTGAAGCCATAGATAAGAAAGCATATACAAGAAATAGGAATGAGTCTGGCAGCCTTTTTTCAAAATGACTGGACAAAGTATGTTTCCCTCTTCTTTGTTCATCAGACAAAAATGAGGAAGAATCACTAAATACCAGAACATCTGCATAAAAGCACCTCCAAGTTTCTTCACAACAGCAATACTGACTTGATCACAGAGACAGGATTCTTTTTCTTTCTCTCTCTCTGTATTATAACTGTAGCCATCATGATCTCATTTGGTATGCAAAAAAAATAATTACTTCAGTACAATTTCCACAGCAATTTGAAGTGTGCCTTTTTTTCTCTTTTAAGTTAATGTTCTAATTTAATGAAAATGATAGGACAGACTGAGATGGCAAAACCCCAGCATTTTACATCCTTCAGTTTGTTTGGTTTAGTTACAGAATAACAATCCTGGCAGTTAAACTAAAACCATAGATCTAAGTGGATGAGGCAATTTTGTGCATTCTAAAATCAATGCACATTTAAATACTTGTTTTCCTTCACAACAGTCTTCAGAAACTCTTGCTCTATGGACGCTGGACCAATTTACTCTTATTGCTTTCCTGCTCACTAAGCTTGAAGTGGGTGTAGGCTAAAATGCCAAAGAGCGTGCACAGAATCCCAAGGCCTTGGTTAACAGACAATGGATCCTTGAACAAGAGGCACCCTCCCAGGAGGGTGATGCAGAACTTGAAATGTCCGAACATGTTATACCTAGACATCTGTTAAGGATAACAGCCAATACCAGTAGTATTTTTTGTAAAAAGAAACATGGAATTTTCATTAGTTCTACCCAAAGCATGCAATGGTACACTATGTTAACTCTACAGCTTTCCTGATCCCTGAGGCTGCAGTTACCTCCAGCTAAAGCCTTTCACCCCTTTACACTGCAGTCTGATGGACATGCCAACACTTCCTCAAGGCAGTCAAAGCGTGAGTTAACATTCCTTGCAGGTATGAAGGTCAGTGAGTGAACAGCCATTACCTATACAAATCCCAAACAAAGAAACAAAATACACTAAAACATGAACATGCTTTTTCAGCTTCATCATTTAAAAAAAACCAGGAAGGTTATCAAACAATTTTCCCACATAAATCAGCCCAACATAATTAATCTGTTATAAAGGATACGTGACAGGTGACGTATTTCCAATGATCCAGTAAATGGACAAGTTTACCATAAAGGCTATGATTCCAGACAGCAGTACCATTATCTGTGGATTAATGGATACAGTCAGTAATCTGACTTGCTTTTGGCAATTTGTAGATACAGTCCAGGTTATTTATTTAGTTTCATTTACTTTTGAATGCAAAGTATCAGACAAGAAAAACATATGGAGAACAGAAATAGAAGCAGTTTCAAATCAGTACAGACACTGGTGATGTGTATAAGCAGCTCAGGGTATGGCATCCATAAATGTACATTGATAGTCACAGGCCTTTTCTCCTTTACTCTTGGTGAACATTTAAATGTGATTTGGAAAATCTGGATACTCGTTCACATAGAGGTTGTATTCTTTAATTTTGAGATAAAGTCTTATTTATGGCCACAACAAAAACTATTTTAGCAAAATATCTGATTTTATTACTGTGAATACTTGCTATCCCGTTCATAAAATGCAAGGCTACAGGAAATGACCCATCACTGAGGGACACAATCAGCAGTAGTAAGAATATGCCACTGGCTCTTTTTTGGACAGAAGGATATGGAGAGAAACTACAGTTCTCTTGGTGAAAATAAACTACTAATTATAGAGAACAACCAATGTTGGCATCCTTCCACAGAAGAGAAGCTGGGAGTGTCTCTTTCTCTGAGTGGACAGTCAAAGCTAGAACTAGAGAATTGAATACACTAGGAGAAGCTTGTGGATTTTTATAGATTTTCCTGTTGTTCAGATGCCCTCTAAACAGAAACAAGAACAAGGAGATAAATCAATTGACAGACTCGCTCCTCTCAGAGGAAGTGGGCCAGACTCAACAAGGGGCTTTTTGTCCTGCACATGCCCCTCTCATCTCCCCTTAGCCAACAGCTGTACAAAAATCTGTTTCACAAAGAAAGAGATCTTACTATCAAATTTAACTACATCAGTGATAATTATTTAAATAAAGTCAATAAAAGCCTTACCACAGCAGAAAGCGTCCAGGGCCCAAATATTCCCCCTTCTCCAAAGACTGGCTCGAAGAAGGGTATGATGAACAGCAACATAGCTGAGGACATTGGTGCCTGATAGTACAACAGCTGCATGGAGTTTACCTGCAACTCATGCTGCTTAGCACCTACCCACTAAAACCAAAAGAGAAAGCTGTTAAACATGAGGAAAAAAAACCCCATAAAATTGAAAAACCTGAGCAAAAGCAAACTAGCCACTAACAAAGAGTCTCATGTGGACAATACTACTTGAGCAGGCTGCTGAGCCTCACCTTTGCCTCACTGGAGGCCCCATGTGTTTGTCTCTTTCAAGTGAAAAAGCCAACAGGAGAAAATAATATTGTATGCAGGGGCAGTGAAAAGAGTGCCTAAACTTTCCTTTTCCCATAGCCTGGGGGTAAAGTATCATGCTTGATGAAGAACAAATAGGTTGTGGAGCTGGGAAGAAAATAGCAGCTCCCTTTCATTTTCAACACAAATTCCAGATCCTGCCTGCCTTGGAGCTGAGTATCCTTGCCTAAGCAGGGACTGGGTTCCATTCCTTTCTTCTCATTTTCCTCTACATACAAGCTAACAAAACCAGTACACTTTTGTCCTTTGTTGGTTTATTCCAGATTTAATGGATTTAATTTCAATATTGATTATAATTGACTAACTTCAATTTTTAAGGTTGCATGTTTTCACAAATGTTACTTATCTATGGCTATGCAGACAGATGTTACAGCCAAAAGGACGTGTCTTTGTGTTGTGCTGAAAACTGACATTTAATACCTACTTAAATCACACTAACTGGTAACATGGATTCCAGCATATAAACTTGCTCAGGCTTTTTTATCTATACAATTTTACCCATGTACCATTATTTCTTCAGTACACATATCATCAATAGGCATTATTATACAGCACCTCTTTCCTCCTCCTTCCCCCAAAACAGGTCAAGAGATCAATACTTACCATCTTACACACTACGGGTCAAAGAGCCCCACTTTTTTTTTTGAGGCACAGTACACCACATACAAAGAAATTCCCATTTAAATCTATCACATCAACATGACGGGAGTTTCTAATTTAGGAGGCTCTTACAGTCATGTTCAATAACAAATCCGGTGAGCTGTTAGTACAATGTTACAGCAGAAAGGGCTGAGGCAGTCCTTGGACAAATGAATTTTTAAAATCATAATTATCCAGGAAGGTTGTATTGTGTGTTTATGCATTAATTCACCCTCTAAAAAAATCAACTTAGAACGTGAATGAATAGTCAAAACTGAAGAAAGATACTGATAAAACGTAAATAGCTCAAGGATAAACCATGAGATTGAAGGACTAGAAAATATCCTTTCTAGAGAAAAAGCTGAAACGCAAGGCACTTGTTTCAGCAAGGAGAACATCTGCTCTCTCTAGAAAAAGAGGAGTTTTACCGCTAAGGCAATCTTCGCCCCTTGAAAATAACGCTCACGTTAAAGATGACACCTCAATTTTTAGCAGCAAGGACTTTCAATTCCTCAATTTATCAGGGGCTATGGTGGATTATGACAATCCGGTGGTGGTTTATAAAAAGCAATAAGGGAGCACGGCAGGTTTCCTGGGAGGCCGGGGGTGCTCCAGGCGATGCACGCACGGGGCAGCGGCGGGAGCCCGGCACCCAACGCCCCGGCCCGCGCCGGTACTCACCACCTGGTACACGGAGGTCACCAGCACGCCCAGGGTGGCGAACGCCATCCCCACAACGCTGAACTTCACGTCGTAGTAGGAGTTGAGGAAAACACCCAGCGTGATGGGGACCTGTGGAGGGCCACACGGCGGGTTCAGGCAGGGTCGCTGCCCTCAGCCTCGCCCCTCCCCGCTCCCCGCGGCCCCGCCGCCTCCTCACCAGGGTCAGCTTGATGCGCAGAGGGAAAGTCTTGCCGTAAGCCACGCTCTGGATGACCACGATGACCGGCGTGGTCATGGCCTTGGCCAGCTGGTAGGTACCGATGGTGTTGCTCTGCAGCGAGAGGTTGGTGAAGACGACGAAGCCGCAGAAGCTGAGGGCCAGCGGCAGCACCTGCGCGGGCTGCAGGCTCTTGGGGGAGAAGGCGCCGAGCGCCTGGCACAGGTAGAGGCCGAGCCAGGTGATGGCGAAGTGCACCAGGGTCAGGCTGAGGTTGGGGAAGCCCAGCCGCACGTACAGCCACTTGTTCAGGAAGACGATGCAGATGGAGGCGGCCAGATTGACCAGCAGCCCGGCGGCCAGGCGGCCCTGCGCCGGCAGCCAGCCCATGGCTGAGGCAGCCCGGGGCCGCCAGCCCGCCCCCCGGCCGGGCCCGCCGCGACACGTGGGCTCGCGCCTTCCGGTGCGCCGCCCGCCCGAGCGGCCCCGCCCTCCCGCCCGGCGGCGCGGCCCGCCCCGCGCGTGTTCGTGTGTGTTCGTGTGTGTCTGTGTGTCTGTGTCTGTGTGTGTGTGCGCTTCCTGCCCCGCAGCCCCGGCGCGCAGAATCGCACCTCGGCGTTCCTCTCTCCACAGCTGGACTGGGCATTTCCGCGAACACAAACGCGACCTCGTACGTACAGATGGACAGCGCAAAGTACGTTCTTTGTCAGGTGGCAAGAGAACCGACTCGGAGCCGAAGTCCTTGCCTGACTGCACTACGTGCCCTCCGCACTCGTCTCGTTAAGGGAAAGGCAGCTAAACGTGTGTATACACATGTAAATGAGAGCAGAACAAGCTTTCAAAATAAACTACAAAAACCTCAAACGAGGGGGGGGTTTCAATGTGTGATCGGTTTTCCTCTGGTTCAGGAATTTCATCAGCATTTTAGCAACTCCTTCATGTACAGGAGAACAGCACAAGCCATGGAGCGAGGCTGCCTTTGCTTCTGAAGGGCTGGAAGTAACCCCTCACTTTTGCTTTTTAGTTTTCCTTTCCTTCAGTGTGTCTGTTTTCTTCTCCCCTATTTTCTCCATACACCTTCTGGCAGTCTCACTTTTCTTCCCCCTGTATCCATGCACATTTCACTGCTACACAATATTTCCAGTCTACAGGAAGCTCTTTTTGGCATGTAGCAAATAGATTAAGGAAATTCATACAATCACCAAATTTATATAATGACATTTTGTATTAGAATGAACAAACACTTTCTCTTTTTCAAGCACTTTTATTAGGAAAAAAAAATGGAAAAGGTTGTATAACAAATAACATCTCTAAAGTTGGTCATAGTTTTTCAAGTTTAAGTTGAAATCTGAAGGTTGGGGTTTTTTACCCCACAGAAAGAGAACACTTTGTCCAAATAATGATGCTGTTGGTGTCATTTGTTTTGTAAATAACCAGAATGTCCATGCTCGGAAGTTTTTGCAAGTATCTACATGAAAACTTATGACTGAATTTCATATCCCAAAGGATCAAGATCCTGGTCCAGAAGTATCAGAGAAGATTCCCTCAGCTTCTGTAGAAGCTTTCGGAGTTCTTCTTTTGAAAATACCTAAGAATAAATAATAAAAAAACCAAACATCATTAAAGTTATATTTATTTGCAATGAATAGCACTGATACAGAGAAGTGGTGGTCAATTAAGTTACTATTTTTCTATTTGTGTATTTATTTCTATTTAAGATAGTGTGATCATCAGGCATTTCTGAAGGACATTTAGTAAGACAAAGGAGATTAGCAGCAGCATCCAAAACCTGTAGGTAGGCTCAAGATAGCTCTGTCTCATTTTGGGGTTGTTTTTCAGGCTTTTGGAGGCAAAGATGGTCACGGGTAAACCAAATGCTCTAAACCAAAGCCTGCTTATATCGTGTTTGAAATGTAATGGAAATAAAGAAATTGATACAATTCTAGAGCTGAATTAGAATCATAGAATCATCTAGGCTGGTAAAGACCTTTAAGATCATGAAGTTAAAATTCAATTGCCCCCATCCAAAAACTAGTAACTGTAGTACTCAGAACTGGTTGTCAGAACACCGCTCATTATCCTCAATGTTTCAAAGTTAACTCTTGGACTTTCCTTAAGTCATAGCACAAGGAAACCTTTTACAACTGCAGTGAATGGGAAGCAATAAAGAAACTTATGATTTTCAAGAACATATGGTATCTCCCTCTCTATCCAGAAGCGGTTTGCAGCCAGCCCACAGGGCTTTTGACGCAAGCCAGGCTGCTTGCAGCCCTGCCCGGCTCACCGTGTAGAGCTTGTGGCGCTCCGAGGCGACCATGTCGGCGAGGCGCAGGCACTCCTGGTGCTGCCCCGTGCTGTGCAGCACCGTGTGCAGCAAGAAGCACATCATGGGCAGGCACAGCTTGCGCAGCAGGATCATCTGGTGCCTTCGCTCGGGGTCGTCCTCGGCATCCTTACCAGAGCAAAACAACGGATTAGTGTTATGAAAACCTACCTTTAACAGGCAGCTCAGCAAAACCACGCCATTAGTACTGTCAGAGGCAGAAAAATGGCCTGAGCAGCCTGGAGTGGACTGTCAGATATGATCTGTATGGGAACTAACGGGAGCAAGGCCAGAGCCAATTTAACAGAAACACATGAAACTAAACGGCACAAAGGTACAACTACACACGATCTGTGCTTTGTGGTCTGCATCAGGACATAAAAATTCACTTTACCTCTCTGACATCAACCATCCATCCTCCATCAACAAACAGCAACACATTGTACATTTTCTCCTTAACATCAGCTGTAAGAGCATCCAAGAGGCCTTTCCAAATGCCATAATCCATCTGGCAAAGAAACAGAAAATACACTACTGCAGAACAGGATAATTTCCAAGGCTATTTTAAAACAGACTGCAACAGACAGTGCAGCTCCAATTCAAATCAGAATCTTCAGCCAGTGGCTAAAACTTAAAAGCCTGCTGCTAACAGCTATTTCCATCCTTGCTTAATGTCCTGTCCAAAGAGTCAGACAGGTTGTTCAGAAGCAAAGCCAAGATAATTTTAAGCAATCTATTCTGCCATGCTTATAAAATAAATGTTTGTATTAACTGAATATGGTATATTTTTACTGGCCAAAACCAACTTCAATCAAAACAAAACTGCAGCATCTTTTAGAAAACAAAAGGTGATAATAGAGTTAATGGTGAAATCAAGTGCTCACATTTATTAATAATACTGATAATCAACACATGATAATCTTACATTACAATATTACTACTACATTACAATATTTTATGTAAAGCTGGGTCATTAAAAAAACCAGAATTTACTGTGCACTGGCCTTATTATTCCACTGTCTCACACTCTCTCAACATAAAAATAATTTATAATAGAGTCCTTAAATAATATGAAATAGCAGTCTTCTACTCTGTTTCATTAAACTAGACTGCCTCTAAAGCAAGAACATAAAAGTTTACAGTAAATAAAGTGGACTTCCACCTACCTCATACTTCTTTTCTTTATGTTCATGGGCCACTTTTTCAGTGAAACTTGCTTGTGGTAACAAGGAAGGCTTCTGTGGAGCCGAGTTCATGTGTTTAAACCATTCATTAAAGGTTTCATGGGCTTCCTGGATTGCATTGGAAACAGTGTTTGGGTATTTTTGAGTCATCTAATAACCATAATGTCATTACATGCACAGGTTTAATGAATCAAAGAACCAGAAGTTAAAACAAATGGACAAAGCTAAAGTTTCACCACCAAGGCAAAGCCATTCAGTGTTTCTGAACAATAACTTGGAATATTGCACATTTTAAACTCACCAAATATGCACGAATACATAAATGTTCTCGGATAGCATTGTCATCTTCGGCTGGAAGTGGAGTATCCATTCCCTGTTCTTCCCACTGGTTATATATTTCTGCTATAGAGTCTTGGGGAATCTTCACAAACACATCTTTTGCAGCTTCATGTTTCTTGGATGCTGTGAGAATGTGAAACTGGGTATCAGAGCTTTGCAATTTCCATACCTTATCTTGTTAATCTGGCAAACCCATGCTTTTTAATAGACTAGATCCAAAATTATATCAAATGTAGTGCCAAGAGCCAATGACAACAAAACCAACATTTAAAAATAAGTCTACAGTATTTGTGAAGCTTAGTACCCAAGAACTTCCTCATGATTGCATTGCTTTGCTTAAGTGCTTCTGCCCTCTGTGCAGGATCGAATACGAGCCAGTCAATTACATCTATTTTCAGCTGATCCGCCTGTAAAAACCAACACAGAGATTCACCACCACTTCAAGCACACAGCTGATCTAACACACATTAGATATAATTAGAAATACACAAGTTTGGAATGCATTACAACATAGTAACAAAGATCGATTTAGTCAAAACTCAGAAAATCTCTGCCATCTGGAATAACAAAAAAATTAACTTCTGAGTCTTGCCAAGATGTTCAGAGCATCATCTCTCAACATTTTCTATGGATTATGATGCGTTTTCCTCAAATTTTAATACGAATACACTGTAGCAACATGTTTTATGGAACTTTTGCTATAATCTTCAGGGGCACCAATCAGCCTGCAACCACAGTTTTCCAACTCTTGTGGATAAACTACCTTTTTGTCATAGGGAACTTAAACTTTGTAACGGACAGCAAAAACATTAGCACAAATTTGAAAATCAGTTGCTTTCTAAACAGTACTTTGAATAGAGCCTATTAACATTACCTTGCTGTCCCTAAAGCACTGAGTTGGATCCAACCAATGCTCAGTAAGCAGTGACAAGGGAACTGTCAGCAAAAGCAGTGTCTGCTGTAGCTAGAAATGCCACTTCAGCATCTTAAAAGGTACATCTGAGATCCAAAGTATTCATCCTCATAAACTGTAGAGGCTACAACAACATCCTACTCCCAGCTACAACACAGGGTGCTGCAGTCATTTCAAGGGCATTTCAATATCTTCACTTAATGCTTGCATACAGGTAGAGCTGCTGATAAGCACATACCCATAAAGCAAGGAGATTTGTGCAATACCCTCACTTGTTCATATGAACAGCACACTTCCCTCATAGGCTTTCTCAAGGCAATTTTTACCATTGTTGAAAGAAAAATATGGCTCATACATGTTCAAAAACTGGACTATCTGCTCTGCAAAGCACTCACCTCTGTTGTGCCTGTGTCCAGCACATGGTCATGGTGGCTGAACTCCCCAGCATCCTTCTTGCGGATGTTTTCAACAACAGTTTTTGTTATGGTTGCAACGTCCAGACCTGGGTTCAAAAACAACTGTGTAAGAACTATGAATTCAAACTTGACACAAATTGAATTTCAGACTCCAGTTGTTGATCTTATTCCTTACTACTGGTAATTTTTATCAGACTGTTCACACACATTGTCAGAATAAATTATAAGCTTTTGCACTATGTAATTTATTGCAGATATTTTACAAGAATGAAATTTGATATAACAGAGAATAGCAAATATGAGAATAAGACAACTACTAAGTTTTTCAGTCTGTGCTGAAGACAGTGTACAGATATATCTTCTAAGATCACTGATTCCTACAATTCTGACAGCAAGACTATGATTTGACAGGAATGTACCAGGAAAAGTTCAGAATAGTTCTTTTACAGTTGCTTAAGCAGGATGTTTTATTTTTGAAACCTTAGCTGAGTTTAAAAGAAAATGATTGAAAAATAACTGAAGAGAAGTTAAGATCCTGAAATCTGCAGGAAATCTGTTTCTTTGTGTATTCTGAGTGGCCCACAGGCATTGTTAAGCCATGGACAGTGTGCTGCTTCAGTGTAATTCCTTGTAGTTTCATGTACAGGCCTGGAAGGAAGTTTACAATTAATGCAAGCAACCTACCAAAGCTAAGCAAAAGCACTATAAATATGACAAGAAATTTAAGATACTCATAACCTTACTAAATCCACAACAAGATAGGTATTTTTATAATTAGTTCTCTGAAATAATAAGATCATGTCAAGCTTCAGAACATATATTTGAGACAGGCAGCTGGCATTTACTTCCTGGTGTTTTTGGACATAACCCAGAAGCAGTGATATTTACTTTAAACTATTCCAGCTTAATGAAAGCACACCTATACAGCTACTTGAAGAAGTGATTAGCAAATTGATTTTACTTAACTGAAAAACACAGAGACAGGGGAAGGGAGGAGTATCATATTCATAGCTAGGTTTTGGAGCAAAAACTGCTAAAAGACAAAATAACCCAGGATACAAAATGTATTTGGACTATCAGGGTGTCTCACCTGCTTCTTTTGCTAATTCAAGGCAGTGGTGGCGTTGCTCACTCTCAGTGACATCTTCAAGAAATAAGGCATACTGAGCCACGGCCAGCTCTGGGGGCAGGTGGCTGACATAAAATGCGATTAAATCTGTGTGCTTCTCAGACACCAACCGCTGCACAGCACAAAGCAAACGTACAGAATGAGAAGACATAAGAAGCAAATATATAGAAGATATCCACTAATATAAAAATATATATAACAGATATGCATACTCTATTCCTTAGTGTAAACACATAAGTGTTTACACTGAAGTAAAACATGTACTGGGTAAACCCCAAAAGGTTAACAAATTTCTGATTAATTTATTCTGATACCGGAAGATTCCACTCAGCTTCTAAACAAGGATCAATAAAACAGTCTCTTATTTAAGAACTGCTGACAGAGACTTTGCCTATTAGGCAAGCTTCCATGCATCTCTTGAGAAAAGAGTATTAGCTGCATCATGGCTCTTATCATCCTGTAACCTTAAGTCTGCTTTTCTTCCTCCTTTACATCTAAATCACATTAGAGAAAACAAACAATATTTCTGAAAGCTTACCTGAATGTAGGTCTTTAGGACTTCAACAGAAACTTCCTCCTTATTGCAAACAAATATAAATTCAATTTTAAATCAGATAATGTGGAAAATAAAATAAAACACACCTGAGAGGCTATCACTATTAAAACAGACACAAGGTTATTTGCCTATTCCTGCTTCAGTAATCTACATAAACAGGCTCAACTGGAAGAACTGTTTCTCTTGGAGCATGTTTAAAAAAGCATGTCTTCTGACTCAAAGATTTAGTGTTCCAAGAATTTTCTTTTTCAGCAACTGAATAATGTAGTTCTTGACCTAACTGTAATGTTACTTTTTACGTGATTTTTAGTTATTTCCATTTTATCATGTTTCTTTTAAATTAATAAACAAAAATGTCAGGTGCACAGATTAGTATAGTGTACTACATGCCCTGTTTTATTATAGAGAATTATAATGTAACAGGGTATAAATATCACCTGACTCATCTGGAATAGCCTATACTAAACCACCACTATAGTCCGAGCACCTGAAGCTGCTTTAGCCAATACTCAAGTGTTTGCTGCTGTCAGGAATTATCATTTTAATTTTATATGTGCAAATTGAAGACCTTCATCTAAGCAAATATCTATATAAACTGTATACAATCAATAACAATAAACATCATAAAAGCTTGCACTTCTGCCTCTTCCCCGTGAAGTCTACTGAGGGTTGATTGAGTAATCATACAGTAAATTTATCCACCCCAAAACTGTAAAGCAGAATCAACTGTTACAAATTCCCACAATGGAATTCATGTAGCAAATTGCACCTTTTTTGTTCCCCTCTATCAAACATTTGCTAATGGCTAGTTCTACTGCACTTTAGCTTAAAGTCCTACTCCATAACATTTTGAGTCTGGCTAAAAAATTAGTATGTATACACACACACACACACACACACGCACGCACACACACACACACACACACGAGGTTACATTCAGAAACTTACTTGATTCATAACAGGTTCTAAATTTTAAAATAGTAGAAAAGGACTACTACCCAAACTACTTGTGATATTGTCAGAAATGAGTAATTATAGCTATGTGACACATGAGGGTATTCAGCACAAATAGGCCAGGTAAGTAGTAGGCTATACTTACTTTATACTTGGAGATAATAAGAAAGTTTCAGCCAGTACTAATTACCTCAAGCAAAAGCACTGGTGAGCTTACAGCAGCAATAAGTACAGTTTCAGCATTGTCTATAAGAACAGGTAATATTTAAGACATCTTGGCTGCTATGAATAAGCCTAACACTTGAAGTTTGGCTCAGGACCTTCTCAACAAACGGTTTCTGAGGAAAATCAACCATCCTCAAAACCCAATTTTTAAGCTCGGCTGGAAGGGAGGATGATGCTCTTTTCTCATTTAGGCTCCAGATCAACAAATACACTATTTAAGCATGCAACTCCTCCTCAGCCTGGTAGTAATTTACCATCACTCTATGTTGTCTATGTATTTGCACACAAGCATTTCTACTTCAAAGACTGGCTACTGCTATGACAGCAAATCAAATACAAGTGAGCTGACCTTAGTCTGCATGCCCAAAGTGCGGAAAAACAGAATAAGATGGGTCATGAAACGAAGGAGGTGTCCTGGGAGCACACTTCTGTCTTTGGAAAGCCACCTGCTGACTTCTTCCATCAAACCTAGAATGACCAAGGAAATGTCTGCATTAGCCATACCACAGAGAACAAAAACATCACCTAAGACATATTTCAAAATTTTGCATTTATTCAACAAATGTAATTTAGTCTCAGAAGTCCAACAAAACAGGACAGCAACAATTTCAGAAATATGTAGCTGTTTAGCTTAAAAATGTACTGTATGTATTCCACCATTTCTCAGAAGAAGTTATAGCTATAGTCTGACATATATTCTGACACATTCACATGATTTCATTACTTCTTTGAAAACTATCTTTTAGGTCAAATTGAGCCTACTGTTCTTGATTAGAGCACAGTTTTAATGCAGAGCTTGCCTACTGGGTGCTTCTAAAAATCTGTTCATACCTCAGTTTTTTGAAAGGTCCCTCAAAATAATGTAGTCAGTTGACAATAAAAAAATTACTTAGAAAAGTGCTTACCATCCACATCTCCAAGTATAATGAATTTCTGAATTACATGATAATGCTCTTGATTCTCCTCTATAACCCTCTGGAGACAAAAAAAGAAAATTCAGACTTTGAATAAATCTTCTAGCATAATGTATGAAGGAAACAAACTTATAAATAAAGCAAAGGTTCCTCAGGGGAAAAAAGCTATCCTATTTCAAAGGGTATTCTTCATAAAGAGCAAGAGAAAAGGCACTTCCTGTCTCCACATCAAATTACAAGAACACTGACAAACTGAAAGAAAGAACTGGAATATAGATCTGTCCAGTTAATACTTTCATGGAAAATATCCAACACTAAGGGCTTTTTGCTCTGGGGATGAGAATAAACAATGATGTTACAGATAAGATTTACAAAAATCACAGAAGCAACAACTTGTATAAATCCTGAAAGAAAAGGCCCCTGAAAGTTACTTCAGGAAGGAGTTCCACCCTCTCCCCAAAGGAATGAATGCATTAATGCATGAAAGGCAATCCAAACACATCTGTAAATTCACTTTATGGTGAGGACTGCACCATGTTGCAACGGCAAATACAGCTGGGTGTATCTGTAGCTGACTGCATGCCTTTGTTTTAGCAATATGATAAATGCTATGTGTTCATTCCATCAACAAAAAGTAAGTGTAGTTTCAATTTAATCACTGCGAAATTAACCTTTATGTACCCCATCTTACATGAATTGAGTATTTTGGGTGGTAAAAGTAGCAAAGAATCACATTCAAAAAGCAAATATGCTTTTAAATTTTGAAAGGCTTGTTCTTAAATATGTACACAAACCTCCTATGAAGAAAATCAAATGCAATCGATTTTGAACATTTTATTGAAGTGTTGAATAGTTGATTTAATATGTCTGCTTTGTATGTCTGACAACATTTGACAGTCACCTGCTTCTTTAGCACACCAGCTAGTTTGGCAGATACAGGGCAGGGCACAAAACCTGTATCACTTTCACTGTTAAGAGGTAGTAGCATGAAGACAAATCTATCTGAATTGGGAAGTCACACATTTTTGGGGATAGAAAATATGAAACAAATTAGTCATTGTGCATATTTGAGTATTTAAATAAAGAATGCAGTAAAAAGTAGAACCTAGTGAATAATTTAAAATGGTGAGCAGTGAGGAGAAACACTGCAATTATTACATACCCTTTTGTCTGTTGCCTGAAGTTCTTCAAAAACTTTTTCTGAAGTCCAGCTTCAAAGCAAGAGAGAAAAGACAAATAATGTTACCTTCAATATTCCACACAGATTCCACACAGGATGCTCTGTTGAGTGTAGTAGTGGCATAGTTTGATTTGAAACTTACTTTGTTTCTAAATAATCTCTAGGGAGCTCTTCCATCTCCTCTGCAGTTACTACTGAGGTTCGTATTTCCTGCTCGACTAGAGTGTCCACCATGACCCTGAAATATGCCCAAACAGTATCTTCCCAGGTATCACAAACTGGAAGAAGCTACATATTAAAAAAAAAAAAAAAAAGATTAAAAATTACCAAGAGATGGAGAAACATCAGAACCCAAACAGAGCAACTGTAATTTACACTTTCAGGCACCAAAGCAGTGTAGTAATCACCTTAAACAGCAGCCTTTCCTTGATTGAAAAGCCTAGCACATATTTAATTAAGACATGTCAGTACTACAAAGAGCATGTCTACTAAAGCAGCAATGTTTGCTATTGTTCTGTTTCCTAGATCTTTAAAATTACAGAAACCAGTAACTGCAGTATTTCTGACAATACCATTGTCACATAGGAGAAAGCAAATGCACAACTACCAAACTAGGGGGCTTGACATACCTGTTTGAGGTTTCCACTCAGGGCTGCATAGATTGCTCTTTCATATCTATTAAACCGCTCCTAAAATAAACAGTAAAAACACCCAAAGTTAAAATTACAAAGCATTTAAGTTTCCTAGTCACTTTACATTTTATTAGAGATTAATCCATTTTGCAAAGTGTTCCATCTAACAGATTCCCAGTAAAGTTGGAAAAACCACAGGATACAAAAGGAGCCACAGTAAGAATAGCGAGTGACTTCCCCTTCACTAGCATTCCCTTGTAAATCAACTGAAAAATTTACATTGACCTGGAAAGAAAGCAATGTTTTCTCTTTCCCATTCAATTAAGTCAAGATGAAAGTCAGTGTCAGTGGTTTTATTTTCAACCATAAAAAGAAGCAGACATTTCCTGAAAAAGCGATGCTGATTATGCAGATTTCTCACAATACATAATATGGTATTTAAGAAGTCCTCTTAGAAGCACTAATTGCGAATCCTCTAAGCAGCAAACACAGAGTGGGTATGTTTACTTAAAATCCCATTTCAGAAAAGTTCAAATTTATTTATTAATAGAAAGAAAAGCAGCATTGTCTTACCTCTTCAGCCATGCGCCAACAACTTATTTTCCAAATGCATCTGTATGGATTGCCTTCAACAGGCTCCAGCTCTTTTCCTACATGCAAAGAATTATTAAAAAAAAAAAAAAAAAAAGAGGGGGAAAGGAAAAAGAGAGAAAGTGCTATTAAAAAGAGAGAATTTAGTAACATCTAAAAAGTGGTAAAGTCTGTTTTCTCTTCATAGCCTAATTTCAATTCCTTTGGAACTCTTCCTTAAGCATTTTGATGCTTCTTACTGGACAGCAAGGCTTTTCTGGCTATTTGGTGGATTTGCATCTATAAGTTACAGTAATTTAAAATCTTGGCTGCTATCTAGCTTTTAAAAAATAATGCTTTTGACTGTAACATATCTACAGTGTCTACAACATTTGGAAAAAAAACAAAGTTAAGGGGAAAAAAAGACTTTTTATATCTTAATGAACAGTTCTTAAAAATGTCACTGCTTCAGTGCTGCTATTTTGCATGCATCTGCATGGGCATTATACCTGTGTAACAATAGCTGAGGTAGGCAGACAGAAAAAAAAGCTAGGACAGTGGTGTGGCATGCAGATAAAAGCAACAGGGTATTAGGATTTGAAAAGAAGGAAAGCATTAAGCCTTCCACATCCAGCTATAAACAACACTTAGACCCATTCTTAAATTCCATGCTAAATTCTGCAATGTACTGAACAGAGAGAAGCAAGGTACTGTGTTATAATGTGGAAAAATGTGCTAGGAATCAAGGAGAAAGCTACTTTACCATTTTCAAATATTTTAAAAGCATCTCTTTCTTCTGCATTTACATTTGCTGAACTCTAGTCCTACACCTTTTTGGAGCTGCGTATACAGTCCAATTTGAGTCTGTAAGCAACAAAATGTGTGCATGTGGCATAAGCCAGATGTTAAGAAAATACAGACCCAAGTATTATATGGAAGTGGGGATGATTTGTACAGAACTCTGAGAGAACTATTTCCTAGTGATTATGTCTGACTTTAAGAAAGAAAGTGGCTTTAGAATGTCTAGATGGATTCAATGAACTTACCTTCAACTAAAATAATTTCATGTTAGTTTTCACATGCTCAACAGACATGGTAAAATATTCCAGATACCAAAAAAGGCTCATCAGGTGAAAAGAAAGAGCTATTTATCCTTGCTACAAACAAATACTATGAGATCTTAGTATTTCTATATCTGTCACAATTGCACTTTGGAGCAGATACCTCCATTTATGTTAGGATCATGATACAATTTCCAGCCTTCCAAAGTTGCAGCTCTCCAGGCCTGACCACATCGTTTGCATAAGCGCTGTGCCTGAAAAACAATGCAGTTTCTCAGCAACAGACTTCAAGGCAGGAACACCTCCAGCTTCTTCTTTAAAAATGGGAATATGATTAAAATAGTTAATTTGTGTAAAGATTCAACTATGCGAAAAATAAGCACAGAGGATCTTAAACTCAAAACAACTGAAAGATTTCAAAGTAAACATCATCATTTTTTCACAGAAATGTTTGGTTTTTCAGTCAGTATTTACAGAATGTAAGAAATGTTCTACAGCCTCATCTTTGTTAGCTCAGCAGCTGTTATGCATCATTCTGATAAGTTTAGTGTAAAGTGTAACCCTTTTGCTTAGATGTTTAATCATTGCCTTCATGCAGTCATCTACTTTCCCAGTTCACTTAGCCTTCCCAACCCCAACTGAAGCTGCACATTTCTACTCACATTGCCCTGCAGCAACATGCTCATGTTCCTGTACCATCAGAAAATGAATAGATGTGCATCATATTCGAACAGAATATGAGCAAGTAACTACAGTCCTCAGTTAAGGTCTTTGGCAGGAGAATCTCAAATGCCCTTTCCTCCCATTACTAAAATGTCATTATGTATACATGTCTGATAATCCACTGATGATTAGAGGCACAATTAAGAAGCTCTTTAAAGTATTCCACGTGTTTGTCTTGGCAGTATTTAGCATCAAAACACAACAGTGAAAAAAATACTGTCAAACAATCTATACACTTAAAATGATTCCTTTTATGTAACATCTATTTTACACCCAAGTTGGATCAAAATCCCGATTTGGCAGTCAGTATTGACAGCAAACGGAAAACTGAATCACTACAAACCAAATTTAAACAGACATTTTAATACACAACTTATTGCCTTTAACAGTAAGATATTTATGTTTACTTAATTAAAACTTACACTACCTCATCTGTCATTCCTGCTCTGATTAGAGTGAAGAGATACTTCAATAACCTTGAATCATCTTCTTGGTCCAAATCATCAAGTGGCAGTTTCTGTCGAATAGGAGCATCTGGATCCTGCAAGGAAAATGTCATCACTTGCCAACACAATACCTATATGTCTCTTCCAATAATGTCCTGCCCTGTTTTATCATTTGGAGTCACTTTTTCATGTTGGCACAACAATCAGTACAACCCATATAATATTGAGCATGATACTTCCGTTTTTCCCCTAATTTCTTTTATTTCTCTTCTGTCACTGCTCCTATCAGAAGGAGTCAATGTAATTAATTTACTTCACTGCCTTATTATTTGCGCTCAAATTTCTTATCTTCCAGCTCTTCTCACCTTCCAACATCCTTTGCCCTTGTGTCTATCTGTCTACCAAACTGTTTCTCCTTCTCCACCTTCTATCTGAGAAGGTTTTTCACAACAGCTGCACTTAATCCAAAGAGATTTTTTTAAGGCAAATCAATACCTCAGATCACTCTCGCAATTGAATCAATCTTCTACGACTGCTTTGCTGTCACTGAGGCAGTTCATCACCTCGTTCTAATGGACAAGGTTCTTTCTTTCCTTGACTTCTCTCCTATTAGCTTTTATTGTAGAGCTCTCAAAGTATTGCATTAGGACTTGGTTTCATTGTACTAATTACTGCATAAAGACAGCATTCCCTTATCTGCAAGGGTTCCCAAAGAGTTTTATAAGCTTTTCTGGTTAGGAATATAAGTTTGTTTCAGACATAAAACGTCATAATAAAGCCATTACTTCACCAAATAGATGACAAGTACTTGTGAGGGTGAATGGGAGTATGGAAGAGATTGCTGAAAAAAACACAAGTTCATAGTGATCCCAAAAAGAATTTTTGAGGTGTTCTGCCTCACAATTTCTGTAGCAATTTTTAGATACTACAACTATTTTTAGATAGCACAACTATCTAAGAATTGGTGGGAATCTGTGAAGATAGCATATACACTCTCTCTAGCCCATTTTGAAGCCAAGCCTTATTTTTATATAATACTTACCAACTCTGTTACCAGAGGACGAGAACTTCCCATGTATGAATTTGATTGTCGCTGCTTCAGGGCATGTAATGTGTTATCCCTGAAAGCAGTGAAATGTTTTATAGAAAAATGGCTTTTTTAGCAAGCATCTTTTAATAAGACAAATATTGAAAGATGTATTTTGTTACATGGAGTACGTTTAAAGAACAAACACTTGGTTTGGTTGATATATCAATGAACTCTGCTAGCACTGTGAAAATGGAACACTTCACAATAAGTAAAATATTAGAATTAATGCACATATATTTGGTTTCTTTCAAAATAATCCGTTATTTCAGTCATTCATGTATTCAACTATTAACTGCTCTCTGCATAAGCAAACTTTCCCATTAGCATTCACTATAAAGTCAGTCTAGGACAGAAAACTAACTGAGAATAAACGCATAATTCCAAAAGCCTGTATTCATCAGCCACCAAAAGCAGGTTTATTCTAGGCATCTAGCATGAAAGGTAGTCTTTAGTCCATTCTGCCATAAAACTCATCAGTGATAATACAGGTGACAATAACAGCTTCTGGTGAAGGGTCAATGATATAAAATAATAAGAACAAAATGATAACATAAAAACTAACGCCAGACAAAGATTAAATTAAAATGGTTTGATGTTTTTTTCCTTTCATCTTTGCCTTCCAAAAGGCACTAACTGACTTCTGAGATTTACTTCAGTGGATGGGTAAGAAGTCTCTGTTTTTACATGTATGAATTGAAAGAAGTGAATGAAGAGAACAACCTAAAATGACCACTTCTTTTCAAGAGTGATTCTGTGACTGAGTCTTCTACTTGATGGGAAAATGCATATAATCAAAGAAAGTCTGAACTCACCAATATACTGTTTTGGCATAAAACTCAATATTATCAGAGAAGTCCCCAATTTCATCCTTAGCAATGCTCTCTAGCCAATCCACCACCAGCTGGAATAAAAATTAATTGCATTTTTAAAACAAACAGGTAGCAAATAATACTTTTACTGTCTTTCTCTCATCTCTGGATCCACTTGCTATCTAAGTGGCAACCAAAATGGCCAACAGATCCAGAAGACTATTTCACTTGCATTTTAAGTATCCAATATGAAGGTGGCTGGCACTTGATCTCTCTTTCTCACTGGATACTGCAGTTTGATACATTGCTATTTAATAGCTTAAAAATCACCATCAACAGCAACAGATGCTGCAAATGGCAACAGCTCTCATCCTTTTGTCCTCTGCAAAGTAGCCTGAAAAACCTTTAGCAACTATGGAGCATCATTTTTATGCATATAATTAATACACACTTGAGTGAATATAAAAAAAAAATTATTAGAAACAACTTCAGAAAGTGCATAGAGCATTAGTGTTATGAACATTTAATCTATTTTCATTCTCATATTAAAAACTCTCCATCTTACCTGACTCTGTCGAACAAGAGAATCTTTCTGAAACAAGTTGTCTACAGTAGTTTTTTCACTAGCAGTTAAAGCCTATTTAAGAAAAAGCTGATTATTACTACAGGGAAAAGAAAGTTTCCACAAAACCAGAAATACCAAATCGAACACATACTAATTCCAAAATTTGCTACAAGTTCAGTATGCTGTCTTTCTCCTCCCCCTTTTTAAAAAACACATGGCCTTATCTATTGTTTTATTTGATCTTTTACATCCAGTTACACTAAAAACTGTAAAAATGAGACTTAGAATATAATTCACAAATATATGAAAGTTTCCACACAGTAGATACATTGACTCCTTGAGTGCTTGCATATTATCTTAAATCCCATTTGTTACTTTAAATTAAAAAAATAACGTCCCTCAAGGTCATACACACATTTAACATTAAGAAGTGTGAAAAAAAACCAAACAAACAAACAAGCAAACAACTCCAGAGCCCTGATTCTTCTAACTGATCCCCTACATTAATTTAGCTTTCATTAGACTTACAATAAAAAGAGAACAAAAGATGCATTTTCCTAAAAAACATGGTAGGAGGAAACTGGGTATTTTTGGCATAACAGTGTTTAACACTGACAACCTAGCAGTGGGAATTGTATTTTATGACTGAGAAGAAAGGTCTGCAATTATAAATTTTACAAAGGCAGAATCACTTTATTTATTGCTTTGTTTTCCTAAGCATATTCTGGCAGCAAAGGCTGGAAGCACTGTATTGACATAGACAAGATGACTACAACTGTAACAGGAATGCTAGAAGATTTGGATTTCTCTTGAGATAAATTGGAATCAGGACTGCAAAGGCTAGACAGTTTGAGACCACATATTCCTCTTTTAAGCAAAGCAAAATTATCTCTGACCTACGAGAACATCACTACTAATGCAGCTTTTAAAAATAAATAAGTTAGGGTTGTCTTGTGAAGAGCAGGAGGAGGACTCAATGATCCTTGTGCATCCCTTCCAAGTCAGGCTATTTAAGGAAACAAAACAAAGAACACTTTACAGTAATTCTACATTAACATTCTCTCTTTAGAACTGAATATTTATATTTACTCTTCACAATAGAGTAAATAATTTAATAATTATCTTGATAAAAATCAATCTCATTTTTCACTTTTGAATTTTGAGTGACCACCACTTTGAGTTTGTAAAAGTAAAATACAAGCATTTAGCCTATATTTTGCTTATTTAGCTTCTTATATAACTTTAAAAAAGCCGAAAGAGTCCATGCTTACAGGGATGTCAAATGCAGTTTCATCTTCCAGCGCAGACTGTATTCTGTCTCTAGAAATAAAAGTGCAAATAGTAAAGATTAAAACAAAAACTGAGAAAATTTAGCAAAATGCCTAAATATAAATGCTTAAAAAATTTTTACAAAAATGTTCTTGAAAAATACTAGAAGTTGCAAAGGTAATAAGAACACTCCTATTTACAACTTTCATTTTTGTAAATAAATAATGAACAGATGTATAGACCAGAACCCACATCTAGAAACACCTTATTAATAGGTACTTAATTGCTTGCCTCCCTATTTATGAACTCATAAAAAATTTTTCCAAGAAAGTTTTCTCAGTACAAAAATATAGCAGTGTGCTTTTCAAAGGAATTACCTATAAAGTGAGGACAGCAGTCTCCAAGTTACCATCTCCTGCTTGAGAAGCCACAAGACACTGGCAGTTCTGGAAAACTTCTGCTGTCCAGGAGTTGCCCGATAAACTATTTTCCCTAATATATTTACCTGAGGGAAATAATTTTATACAGAGTTAATACTGCCCATCAGTGTATTTTTTTTCCTAAGCCATTACAGCTTATTATCCTGAATGTTTCCAACAAATGGATTTAATTACCATCTCTTCAAATGATGATTTTATTTATAAAATGATGATTTAATTTACTTATATAGGAGAGAAATAAGTACATTTTAATCCACCTTATTAATAAAAACATTTATACATCTGCTAATGTTTATTGCCACTTGACACTTTCAGTGGAACACCAGCCAGATGACAATTTTAGTCTTCAGCAAGCTACACCACGGGTATTCCTGTGCCAAAGCAGTGTTTGAGGAAAGAGAGATATTACTCAATGCTAGGGTGCAGTGACTCATAAGATGGAAGATGTAAAGTATGTATGTTAAGCATTGTGACTTCATAGCAATACTGCTTTGGGAAGAGAATGTAAAATAAAGTCAATAAAGAAACAAATAACTACTTACCTGACTGTTACAAATATTTTCATACTCATCCACAAGATCAAAAATGGTAGTTGATGTATGCTTCAGAAAGGAATGCAGAAAGTCTGAGTACATGCTCATAGTAGCTATGACAGAAATAAGAAGAAACAGCCATATTAGTGAGGCATAACTCAGTAACAAAGCCACTATGGACTATGAAAACATCCTTCTCATGACAAGATACCTCATTTTTGCAAATTTAAATTAATACAATGATGATATGAACTATTGCAGAAAGTCACAAGTATTTATCAGCTAAGATAGATATACTGAACCTATGAGCTATGTCAGTTATAAAACTTTTGTTGTAAATATGCCACCAGCAGGAATTTCAACAGCAAACTCATTTGTGTAGCTCCACAAAATGCATCCAGTTTGCTTCCCACATCACTAAAGCATCACATTTGTTCCATCAGAAAGGTTCCAGAGAATGCACAAACTCACAAAACTCCAATAAATCAGAACAGCGTAATTTTCTGAACTTTTAAAACTACATTGCTTTTGACTAAGAAATACCAGTAAAACAACACAGAAAATTTTTAAGGACACATATATTTATACCCCATAAATCAGAACTGATCAATTATTAGTAAAGCTTCAAATTGTCTCACCAGCTTCTCCAGGATCATCCTCACGCAACAACACAGCGCTCATAGTGACATCTTCTGTCATGTTGGACATGTCTGCATTTAGAAACACTCCTGTCTGCTGAGGCGACAGTGCCATTGTCCAGTTGCTTTCATCCAACTAAAGCCACAACAAGAATATAAAGAAAATGAATTGTAATCTCAGCTATTACAAGCCCAGCTACATCTTTTTTCCTTGTATATGAATTGGTATATAAACAGAGAATCTTAAAAAGCGAATAGTGAAGGAAATGCCTGTAGATAAGGTACAACCATGCCTTAAAAAGTTACCAGTGCTAAGAGCTCTGTATGCAACTTGATCAACTAGGCCCTAGAAGCTGATAATTTATGAAGAAACAAATGACCTCTATCAAACTACAGAAACAACTAAAAAGGAAAATGAATTGAAATGTAGATAATAAAAACAACTTTGAGTTAATTTAAAAATAAATGGAGATAAGATACTTCAGAGTTCACTACTGGTAACTTCTCCAGTCAGTGTTTTTCCAGAGACATTTCAGTAGAAGATAATCAATGTCATCTAAAAAGTCATCAGAAGAGCTTGTTCTTTGATGTCTAAACTTTAACACTCCAGTGAAGCCTAATACTGGAGAATGATAAAATGATCAAAACCCCAAAGTTTCAACTTACTGACATAAAACAATTATTTTTAAAGAATTAGTAAACAAGCATAGTCAGGATTTGTGTAGTCACAAACTGATGTTATGGGGACTAGCTTAACACACATGGTGTATTTGGAAAGTGTTTCTAAACCTCTATTTTCCTCACTGCATGACCTCAAAGAACACCACAGTAATAAATAACACCAGCAGTAAACAGCAACAGCAGTACCAGCAAGCTTGTACGACTCACAGTTTGTCTTTGGAGGAAACAACACAGAAACATTAAACTTGTAGTTTTTTATGTTTCACAGGACAAAAGAGAAAAGGATGCTCTAACCATCTTACCATTGACAGATTGCCAAGAAGTCCAGAAGTTGGTAGAATAAGAGGAGATTTCCCTCCTGTTCCCAGGATGGCAGACATATCTGATGGCTTCATGGAGCTGCGATGTAATGCAGCACCTGAAAGAGAAAGAGGCTTTTCTGAAAAGAAAAAGCATTTAAAACTACTCTGCTCTATCCAGAAATTCCAAAAGAATTTTTTAACAGAGACTGAAGTATTTATGAAGTGCAGATAGAAGCCTGAAAGCAGGTTGTATACATGCACCAAATAGGCAACATACCTCTAGTTACTAGAGGTCATTGTAAACACACGTGAGCATAAAGAACAGTACCTCTCCACTCATTCTTTCTTGGAAATTGGTCTCCAAACTCTTAAAGCAAAAGGCAGCCTAAAGGTGTGTCAACTAGAGAAGATTGCTCAGGACCTTGTCCTTTTATTTATCTCCAAGGACAGAGATTCCATGGACTATCTGGGCAACCAGTTCTAGCATTCAACCCCACTAGAGTAAAAAAGGGGGTGGATTTTTATATTTAAACAGAATTCCTCGTATATGCTGTTGTGTCTATTGCCTCTTGACTTTTCAGGGCACCAAGAAAAACTTGATTCTTTTTTCACTCCCTCCCAGCAAATACTTACACATATTTACAAGATTCCCCAACCTCTTTCCCAGGATAAAAAATCCCAGCTCAGTCTCTCCTTATATGTCAGATATTTAACCCACTAATCAACTTTGTGGGTCTTCACTGGATTACAGCACATCCATGTCCTTCTTATGGATTGTTAATTACTAAGTAGCAAGCAAACAAGCAAGCAGTCTTACCTGGCTGGTGAAGTAATGAGTTAGGAGTTCGGGAAAGAAAATGGCTTTTGGGCGTCATGTTTCCAATAGTGTCATCCAGGGATGTAAGAACTGATTAGCAAAAGTTAAGAAACACTCTTCTAAACACACTTTTGGATCTATTCTAAATGACTGTGACTACTTGGAAAGGAAAAATATTTTTTTATAACTCAAATGTTACAAAAATTACACATCTTGTCTTTCAGAGTAAAACAGAAAGTTTCACAAAATGTTTCATTAGAACCTTAGAAGTTAAAAGGACCACCACAAAGTGAAGTTCAGAAATATGAACACAACAGATCTGGGACTCCTCACAGTGGCTCAGATCAAAGAGAGAATCCTTACCCATGAGGAACTGCTTCATGCTACATCAACCATAACAAGAAAATCTGAGTCTGAATGCATTTTTTAAACTCCTCCCTCTCTCTCAGTTCCAGGTGCTCTGTTGCTCTACTTTTCCTGTCAGGAACCAGGTTCAGTGCTCTAGGTATGATTCACTAAGAAGTTGTATAAAAGTTTCAGTAGCTTGTGTTATTAGCATTCAGAAACATTTTGATTCTTAGGCACAGTATAATCAGGACAAATATCTCACTAGCTTTACTAGAAGAAAAAGCAAACATACTGGATTCCTTTGCCATCATAACCATGAAAATACCATTATCATAGCTGTCAAACTACATGGTATGGGAAGGTTTCTTATTGTAAAAAAAGCAGGGGAGACAATTTCTATGGAAATTTAAATCTGTCTGTGCACTACTCTTGCTGTTACAATGGATGGATACAGTTGATAAGGTACACTAGATCATCATAATACTCTGATACTACAATACCTGCAAATAAGCACAAACCCATAAAATTAAGATATAATGAAGAAAAACTTATTTTTCTTTTTCAAAAGCTCTGAAATGGAGTCAGCTATAGCTCACATAGTTCTCTGGGTGGACAACCACTTGAGTTCATACACCCAGGAAAATCAAAGCACTATTAAAAATACCCACACCTGTGTCAGCACAGCAGCTAAAAACAAAAGTTATTTACAGTGAAAGGATACTAGAAACTCTTTTCTGAGAGCCTTGTTTTCGTCCAGGTCTGACCATCTCTGGATCATGGGGGGATGACATGTCGTCAAAACCATTTCTGCAAAACATCAACGCAGACAGAAAGCAATCAAGTGAATTCATGCACTACATGATTTTTTCCCTTCGGACAAGGCAATCACTACAGACCGGAGGGTAAATGCCCATTCCCAGTTCCTGGGAGCAGAGGACCCGCTCCCTGCGGGCTGCGGAGGCAGCTCGGCCTCAGCAGGCCTGGCTGCGGCCCGGCCCCGCGCCCCTCAGCAACTCACAGCTCCCGGTCTATCCAAAGACACACTCAGGCAGAACAGCCACACTTAGAGCTCCGGGCGGCAAAAAGCCTGCGGCAGGCTCAGCAGCGCGGCAGGCCCGCCGCGTTCCGCAGCCCGCACCGTGCCCCCGCTCCCCGCCCCGGGCCCGGGAAGGGCTCGGCCGCCGCCCCTCACCGGTCCATGGCGGGGCCCGGCGCGGCCCGGCCCGGGCTCAGCCTTCCCGCCGCCGCCAGCGCCCGCCCGCGGCCCGGAAGGACACGGGCGCTTCCGCCGCCCCGCCCGGCCGCGCTGGGGCCGCCGGGGAGCGGCTCCCGGTGCGCGGGCCTTGAGTCACCGCTGAAAAAAACCCGTAGCGTAAGAGCGCCAGGTGCTATTGGCGTTATCTCGCCGCACAGACAAGGGCTGATCAGATGCGCAGTGTTTTCTATACATTCGGCTGGAGCAGCCGCCGTCCCGGCCTTTGCAATGATGAGTTTTTTTCACCGAGTTGCAAACGCGCGTCTGTTTCTTCCCCGTTTCTCCCAGTGTAACTCAGTCTGCTGGCACCAACGTTAAAGGGTAAAGTAAGCACCATGCAGGATCACTCAACGCTGCAAGGCTGGTTTAATTAATAGAATTATGAAGTGACCTCTTCCTTCCCCGAATGAATTCTGCCTACTTTTTAACTACAGAAAAACCTTGTTATTACTTTAGAAGAACAAACTTACAACTTACCTGGTTCGTTTAGTTGTGCTCTAGGACAAGGAAAACTGTCTAAACTGTTTCTTTTCATGTAGACAGGCGAGTTCTGAAAAACACTTGCAAGTAGTGGGGTATTTTTAGGGCTGCAGCGGGGTACTTCAAGCACATTAGACAGAAGGATTAACCCGACAACAGGTGCAAAAGGCGGCAGAAGTGCAAGACACGGCCTGATGTCCTCCAGCTTGCTTGAGATACTAATAAAATACACGATGCGCAAGCATAAGGTCTCACTGAGGCTGCCAGAGCCTAACTTCAGAAGGCTTCTCGAGAAGCAAAATGATGAAGACTGGGTATGCAGAAACACAAGCAAGAGAAGACCTATAGAGAGTAGATTAGTCACTCAGGAAACGTAATTTTGGATTTAAAAAACAAAACAAATCCAACAGAAAACAACCAACCACTGAAAAAACCAACAAAAAAACCTAACTAAAAAAGCTTGTCCTTCTATCTTGAAGACTATCAAGAAAGCACAAAGGCAACAACCCTCACGATAGAAAACTAAGAGCGATAAAGGCATTATTACATCCTAGTTCAGTACTATATATTGAACAGAATTTACCTCTCAACACATCCTAGTGAAATAGTGTAGCATTATTGTCTCTAGTGCAGTGGGAAATTCAGAGTAATGCACAAATCAGTATCTGGTTCAGTCGTTTGCTAACAGCTCGCACCCTTAGGCTAGCCCTGCCTTAGGGCAGAAAGCGAAACAAGTGAGAAATGTAATGACAGAGAAGATGCTTCCTTTGCGTGCCGTCTCAAGTTTATTCTAAGCAATGACAGATGAGAACGAAGCAAAGGAAATAAGTCTGAAGAGAAACTGAGAGGGCAGAAGCATACCCTTAAAAAAACCCAAACCAAACAAGCCTGTAGAAGTGTATGAAAGATTGGGGCCTTTAAGAGAATTTGTCTTAGAGTGTACAGCCTCTCTTAAATGCAGACTGGGGGAGCACCTTAGAGGCTCCAGTAAAGGAGGCAAGGCAGGGGGAACTGGGTAAAAACCTGGAGGTGTGTTTAATTACTTTTTGAAATGGCATCCCATTTCATATTTATCTATCAAGACAGAAATAGGGGGGAAAAAATGAAGAATTAACTGAAAATCTCATGAAAGCATCTTATGCTTCCAAGAAGCAGAAAGGAATTTTTTTTCCCCAGTCAGTGATATAAAGGACTCTAAATTCAAATTTATTATTACCATTCCTGGATCTTACACTTTCGCACATTTGCATCCATAATGTCAAGGGAGGTAGCAATGCTCCTTGCTTAGAGGCAGGACACCCAAAGACGACCCTGCAGCCAGCACAACTAACACAGAAACCTGGCATATTTATTGCCAATGCCTAAGGTGCCCCTGCTCCCTACTACCTTTCTGCAAAGTGAACAGAGCTTACAGGATGTCCTAGGTTAATTTACATCTAGTATATACTGAACGTTTAAACAAGTAAACTAATCCAAAATTCCCATTACCCTTTACAAAATACATTTAAAGACAGCTCATAAATTAAATAGATTTTCTTAATGCCCTGCTAAGCTGCATACATGCCATCTGTATGTACAAAACTGTTAATTTGGAATTACTGAAAGCAAGAGCTTTTGCAATGTGTGACAGGAGCACAACTGTACTCAGTACAAAGAAAACTGGAAAGGAACTACGCTATACCTCGCCTTTTTGTAAGAGAAGAAAAAACTTCATGTTTTAGCCCATCTTTTCCTAGCTGAAACACATTCCTGGAAGTGTGTAAATTTAATTTTTTTTATTTAAATGCATGGAAACTTTTAAAAAACCTATCTCAAGAATTTAAGTAAAGTGTTCATGTGATTGCTTAGTATTTAAATACATGTTGACTCTCACAATGTTTGCTCAGGTTCTTACCAAAACAAATTGATTCTCATGCTCTTTCTATTGAGGCATCTCAGCTGAAACCATTGTTTTTATTAAACAGGAAAAAGAAAGAGACAAATTTGTAACTCATTTTATTTGTGTCTGAAAATCATGACAGTACTGCCACGGGTCTTTGTTGCTGTTGGGTGCATTACAAGCAGTAAACCCAGCTGATGAGAGCTGGGATTTCACATGAAGAGATTTTTTTGTACTTAGTATAGGGGTGAAGCTACTCAGTCCTCCTTACTAGATTTGGAAGGTTAAAATGCCACATGGTATGAAAAGGTAAAGTATACTGACAAAAGAAGGAACTGTGACGCCCACTAGGATTTCACTCAGTATTCAAGGTTGCAGAAATGCCCCATGCCTCCAAGTTCATGGTAAACAGAAGACATTACAAAAATTAATTAGAAATTACAATGATGCTCAAATGAAGTTCACCTCAGTCACAACTTCAAAGAAAACAAATCCTGGTGGTAGTAAACTTTCTTAAAACAATGAAGCTGCAGCGCTTGTTGTTTGGCAGAACTAGGATCTCTTGAGACTGAAGTGAGTACAGTGGAACTGCAAAGACATTCTTTTATCCATTAACAAATCTCTCCCTAAAGACAACTCTTTGAAAACACAAAGTCACTCTCTGCTTGATGACTCAGACTTCTGAAAATAAATGGCTTTGGAGGTTATTTAAAACAAACAAACAAACAACCCCCAAAAATCCCAAACACAGAAAACACAGCAAAATCCACATTTAGATGTTGTTTAAAGCCCAGATATTGAAACACTGCAAACAAAAATCAAGACTATGAAACAACTTTGCTTGTCTTTCAGTTCGAGACTCAGAATGTAGTTTTCCATAAATACAAGTGTCATTCCAGAGTTTACTCTATAAAATGGAAAAGGTAGATGAGGTTTTAGAAATCGTCAAGTTGTTCATAAACCTGTGAGAGAAAAGCATAACATGCTATAGATTCAGAAATAAAAGCCTAATTTAATAACTGGTACTCTAATGCTACCTTAGAGGACAACTTACAGTTGCATTTGTTATATATTTAATCAACTTTTTATTTCTTTATTCTCCTCCCCACACACAGGCAAAATAAAAGCAATAAATTGAAATATAGCCTAATGCTGTTGGGACAGCAGTTTAAAATTTAGCAAAAAGCTTTTTGTCTACGCTTGGCTGCATCATCAGATTACAATTTTAAAAGTGCTACATAGCTGTACACAGACTATTTTTGACCAGTCACATCTAGTATAACTTTCTACTGTTGGTATACCTAAACTGAAGTCTATCTAGAACTAGTACAGTATTGTGGCCAAACTTCTTCCCAACTAAGCTATTTTCAAAAGTGGCCAAGTTTAGAAAACTTTGGAAAAAAATTCATGATGCTTGATTCATCCAGTTTGTTGACAGCATTTTAAAAGAAGAAAAATTCTCAACTTCACTGTTCACCCTGTAAGAAAACTGCAGTTCTACTAACATTTTAATCCCAGTTTCAAACTCCTGCCACCCTTCATTTCTAGTATCACAGAATCAGTATGCCTTATGAAAGAACTGTAATATTTAACTCCACAATACTTTTCCAGAATTTAAGTCCCTTGTTCAGGACAGCAGTAGTAGTTTGAGCTTACACAGTTTATCTGGACATCTGAAAACATCTTGCCATGTCTCAAAATAGTCTTCTAAGTTAGGCAAGTAACATTCATTTCACAGAATAATTTGAGAATGATAAAGGGTACTAGGATAAGGTAAGATACAAGATAAATTTATATTGCAAGGAAAGAGTCTTAATAGGAAGAGTGCAATTCCATTAAATAATACTTCTGTATTTCAGGACATAAATACTACTTTTTCCATAGAAGGCTCAGACTTTAAATACTGACATATATCAGTTTCAGATTAGAGGAAATTAAGCAGTATGCACTGTAGGCATAAGCTAACTATACAAGCAGTAACACTTGTATTAACACCAAATTTGCAAAAATGCCTGCATTAGTTCTCAAAATGTGAGTTATGCATGCTTTCATCCAAAGCTGTAAGAGAAGTGTTCCATTTCTGTACAAGTACTTCAAACGTGTCCTTTGTAAGCATTGGTACATAATGGCATTGTCTTGAAGATACATACAAGTTTGTTCAAAAATCTCAGCAGACAGGATTCTTTTCTAGAATTGGTAACTGCTTACATAGTTCCAATTCCCATGGGCAACTGGGTGTTCACTTCCACAGTGGGAACAGCTTTTTATACCACAATTATTTAGACATGAAGAGAATTCTTATGTGGTTTTTTACACTTCATTATTTCATTTGTAACAGTTTGTCGAGTATCTTCCCTTTAAAAATCAGGACACTGCTCCCTTCAAGCTTGCCTAAATTTTCAAGAATATTGGGGTTCAGGTGTTACCTGGGTTACAATGTGCTGGCTTTACACATCTCACATAAGTTCTAAATATGGGGGAGGGGGAAAGATATTTCCCATCTTTAGCACAATCTGATGCTAAAGCCTAGAGATGCTCGAATATTTTACTTCCTTAACAGGGTTTATTCCAACTGAATACCTCTAATGCTGAGGGACAGCACCACCAAGAATGCTTCATTACAGAGCTTTTCAGGACAAAGCCTGATCTTCCTTGTCAATAGTATTCTTTGGCTGGACACCAAGACCAGACCAAGGCCCTTTCCATGATGTTTTAAAAGACTTTTCTCTCACTCCCACCCAATGCCATCTCTACAGCTGCCTGGAAAAGAAACACATTAAAAAGACCAATAAAAGGACAGCCAGGCCATATAAGTGTTGAAAGACCTGAAAAAGCAGAGGTTGGAAATGAAGGGAAGAAAAATTCTGATTAGCTCACCAAAGAAGGTAGGTACCTAGTGAAAAAAGAACTAGGGCATCTAGTGCTCCAATCTCCTCTACTCTGGGGACCAAGCATGATGGGAGATCATCACATCTTACAGTTTTTAATGATAAATGAAAAAGAATTTCAATCTTAAATCTGGCTCTGCACAGTAGAAGTGTATTGCTTCCATTAAACAATGGTGATGACTGATGAAGCTACCAGCAGGAAGGATCAGCTGGACTCCTTAATTCATTTTGGGCAACATAAACCATCTCAAAGCTTACCAGTATTAGCTAACCTAATCTGATTGAATTTTCAGGAATGAATTTGAACAAGCTCTCTGATAATTCTGTGCCAGAGAAACAGGAGGTACCAAGTATTTGGGTCTGACATTAATTTTCAGTAGCACAGCCAAGATCAGGAAATGATCTACAGTCCATGCATTCCACTTCTCAGTCCAACACTATTAATAGGTATTTTAAGTCTGCAAAATTCTACAGTCAATACTGCAAGAATGCTCTTCTGCAGATTTCCTTAAAACCAAACAAATAAAGTTTGGTTCATTCAAAAATTATGCAGAAAAATCATTCTGTCTCCCAAGATAATTTTTTTTGCTAGACTAAGTAAATTTTAACAATTAATTCTCCCTGGAAAAAAAGGAAAATAGCAAGGAACATATTTTCAAGTTTCCAAAACAGCCACTGAGAGTGTAACCTTTGAAGACAGGTATTTTTCTGTTACTTTTCCTTTTGCTAAAGCTTGGAATATTCCAAGTCCAGAAATGGAATTTCATTCAGTCAGAAATTCATTCACACTAACACATGGGATACTATTAGAAGAAATATCTATGGCATGTATTTGTCAGAAGACAAAGACATAGGGGTTCCTCTTCATCCTAAGATGTACGAATCTGCACTGTGCAAGAGATTTAAAAATCAATATTTACTAGCACTACTAAAACACAAAACATTCAAGTAGTATAACTGTAATGCAAGCCCTTGCATGGCAATCCAAATTTATTGAACTACTGATGCTAAGTCATACAAAATTGCACCACTTTAATTAAGGCTTTTAGTTTACATTTGGCCACCTCAAAGCAGTTGTAACATTAGGTTGGTCAATTTAAATACTGTGGCTCCCTGTTGGATATACACACAATCTTTACACCCAAACGTTAATGCATACAAAGCAACAAGGCATTGTTAAATAAATCAGCAAAAGTTAATTACTGCAACTTAGGCCCTGTGACCAATTACACATGATTAAAATTACTTCCCACATTCACATCCACAGTACTCTTCCACCATTTAACATCTCAACCAAAACGTTACACATGTAAAACAATCACTAACAGGCAAAAGTACTAAACCTGTATATTTGGTATTGCAAATACACTTATGCATGAGCAAGCAAGGGAATTCACAGTGAGAATCTACAGCTGCAGAAGCCCGAAAATGATTTACAAAAAATTGTTAAATCATTAAAAAATTGTTTTAAAATATACACTTCTTGTTGTAGACCCCCACTGTACACACAACTATAAACATTGTTCCCTATGTAAACAAGGAAAAGGAAACATACAATAAAAGGTTGAAAAGTCTGGACATTTCCTTCCCAACAGATATTAAAGGCCATGTCTTTAGTCAGACGTTATACTGAAAGGACTCTTAAAGACTAGGTCACTGTCTCCACAGGTTTTTCCTAAAATTAAAAAACTATATAGCCGTTGTGTTAATCAAAGCGCTTTTGTACAATACGATGATGATGATGATCCTGTACTTCTTTAAAAAAGTTACAATAAGCTACAAATACCGATGAAGCAAAGTTATCTGGAGTAGTCTATATAGGAGCTCTTTGGACTTTCTTTATTATGCTAAAATAGTGGTGCTTTTAGGATTTACATTATTGTACTCTCCAATAGAAAGTGGGGATTGTTGAAGTATACAGTACACAGTTTTCATACATGTACAACATTGGTGGATGAACAATGTCTCTTATCAGTAATACTGGATGTAGGCTCTGGTTTTACCAGTTGCATACACAGAATATTTAGAAGTAAAAATCTCTCATGACACTGGAAAGTGATAGAATGTGCAAACTGATGTAGCTTTCATCCATTTCTTAAAGGGTACCACCACAGGAAAGTCCATTTAAGATGTTGGTAGGTTTAATAAAGTTGGAATGCTGGCACTGTTGAATTGGGCAACAGTTCTTCAGACCTGTAATAACAAAACAAGGGATTAGTATTAGTAACAACTATTTGTCCTTGCTCTTTAGAACAGCTACAGCAGGAACTAGCAAAGTTCTTTACAAACAGAAGACAACCTTAACACTTCTCTAATCATACACATACAAATAACAGACTATGTCAATTACTATCCTAACTGGATTAGGATACATAGAGAAATCCAGGCTGCACTGTGGAAGTAATATTTGATTGATAGGACTAGTTTTGCTTACAGCATGACAGTTCCCATGGCTTTAAAAATAAACACAATTGAAGGATCAAAGCTCCTGAATCAGAAAAATCCCATTAAGGAAATGGAGAAACCATTTCTGCCACCCTCAGCTAATGCTTTTGGAACCATCTTAGTTTTACTTTTAACTGATCTAAATTGTTCAAACTGAGAAGGTTTGAATATACCAAAAAAGAGTTACATATGGCACTACCTGATTTTTAATAAAAGCCTATGATTTCTGACAGTGAGATGCCCTACTAGGATCCTTCAGTATATTCAATAGGTCTATTGGATGACAAAATAACAGATCACAGTACTGAACTAACAGCACCACTGTACATTCAATAACTCTGAAGGAAAGGGAGGTAATAGGTAACTTTGATGATGTCAGGTCAATCAAGACAGACTTCTCCCCATACTAAGGCCTGGAGATAGAAAGAGGGAAACAACTTGCCCAGAAATAAAATTAAAAAAAAAATTCCAGAAAAAACCCAAGCCTCCTAACTAACTTCTGGAAAGGCTTGCTTAAAGAGCAGGCTGGAGCTTGCTTTATCCTTCAGCACCATTCTTTGTGGACATAGTAAGGCATATAGCAATTTAGCCAGCTGCAAACAAGTAAGAAATTGATCTAGTAACCGATAGCTTCAGGTCAAATATTTGGAGTGTTACAATGATCACTTCACCTTTCTCATCCAAATATAGTAATTACAATTTGGCCTCCAAAAATATATCCACACAGTCTCAAGAAAGGAATCACAGATGCATATGCAGAAGTTCAAAGGAGAAAGAGACACCAGCATGCAGACTATAATATTGTACTGTCTGCATTCCAGGTAACTAAGCTCTTGCAGTATATTCTATCAGGCTTTAAAAGAGAAAACTCTGTTTCCTAAAGCTTTGAAGTATCTGAGGAAACACTGTTAATTTGAGCTCTACCAACACCTTAAAGCTTTAACCACCCCCCCCCTCCACAGACTAGTGTGAACAGTCTATCTTGCACATTATTTGTAGTTCTGACTTTGAAATGGCGAAATAAAAATCATAAACAGTTCTGTGATCACGTAAATCAAAAATTTGCAATGCTATTCTGCATCAACAGCTACTGCAACTGTTTTAAGGTTTTTTTATTTGCTGCTTTGTTTGTTTTGAATAGCCATAATGCACAGAAAAGTCTAAAATGCTTACCTGGCTCAGAGCTACAGTACAGCTATGCATTAAAGTAGCTGGCATGATGACTTTTTGCGTGCTTTTCCAGGCACCGGAGTTTTTCTGTTAATTTGTCGCACAAGGTCATAAAAGATCTGAAAAGACAGAAATAAGTTGATTATGGATATTAGGAGGATATTCCCTTAAAAACCTTAAGCCTTGAATCTTCACACATAATACACTCACATACTCAAGAACCCCTGAAAATATTTAGTTCCCACAAGCTATAAAATTAAATTGTATACTTATTTAATAACTGGTTGTGTTTCTTTTCTTGCTTAAGATCATTGTCTGCCAAGGGCTCAGTTTCAATGAAGCAAACTGGAAAGGCATCTATAACCCACAGCTATTTAATCTCTGGGTCAAACTCATCTGAACTCACGTGAAAAATGCCACAGTGATCAACTACTCTATGGTATTACTTTGGAGGTTAGCAGTAAGGTCAAGAAACAGGTCACAGCTTTCTTCTAACTCAAATCACTCTTATGATATTCTTTTAAAGAAAATTCTACTAAGTTTTAACTACACATTTTTCATGGTGACTCACACACACTACATATTCAGTAATAGTCTCTTGTATTTGAATTAGATCATACTTTTCCAGATACTTTAAAAATAATTAAGTCAAAAGAACTAATTCTGCCTTCTAGACCAACAGCATGACAGCATAAAATTTCTCAGAAAAGTAACTCATGGGACTCTCACACTTTGAGTCCCCGAGAATTCTAATGAGAACATGATTTTTTTTGAAAGGCTGATTTAAAACAAATCAACATACAACATTTCAACAGCATCTGTTTCATTAATAATTGACATTGCTCCAATTACTTCTTCATCTTGAAAACTAAGGAACCCTTATGCTAAAGCCATCCTGGCACTTTCCTAAGCACTGGCTGCAAAGCAACAAAAGGGCTTATAGAATTTGCTGAAAGTTCTAGTTTATTGAATGTATGACTTTTATACAGTTATGGTGATTAATTCGAATTTTAAAAAAAGTCAATAGCTTCCAGAAATTCCCAACTAATTAAACACACATTACTTATTTTAAAAATCAGTTGTGTTAAAACCACCATACTGTTTTGATTACTTGCAAGTCTTGCACAGAGGCCCTTTCAACTTGACTGATGCTGCCAACAATGTTTTCCAGATGACCTAATGAACTGTAGGATTTATAATAAAATTCAAGCTGTTCCAGAAATGTAAATACTAACACAGCTTCTTTTTTCTAAAATTTTTGTATCCCTTTCTTTATGCTGGCATATCCCACTGGATAAAGAGGCATGCATTATGGCAAATCTCCAAAATGCATGCATTTGATTAATTATCTATCTCCAGTTAAATAAACAAGTAGATACATAGTAGAGAGGCTTTTGCATCCCTTTTACTTTACAGAGCAGCTAATTTTAACTAAACTTTTAATAGTTTTTGTACTTACCCTCTAAATAGTGTTAACACCAAATAACTTAAATAGTTTTAGTGACTTAACTCCCTCTTAAAGGTATTTTTAAAAAAAAAGTCTAGCAGTACAATCTCAATTGATAGAGAACAATTGAACATAAGAGAAACATTTATCCATTCATACAAAGATAATTTGAAAATTACACTAAAATCAATATAATTTGAGAAAAACCCCATGTCAAAGCTAAATACATCCCTTAACATAAACATCTCACAATAGCAGGGTACAGTTTTGTCCATTATGGTGAATATCATTCATGACTTTGTTAGTTTTTCCTTGACAAACAGTAAGTAAATGGTTATCAGGACAGTGTCCCATTCTTCCCCCCTGACACCTCTCCCCACCACAGGTAATATGCCTTACCTCGTTAACATTTATCTTTGATTTTGCAGAAGACTCTAAGAATGCACAGTTATTCCATTGCCTTGCTAGGTTCTGACCTTGTTCTTTTCCCACAACTCTTTCATCTTCCAAGTCACACTTATTGCCAACCAGAATCATAGGCACCTAAAGAACAATTCAATGTCAGCAAAGAAAGCATTAAAATTTTACAACGGCACAATGTAAATGCACACCTAAAAGGCATCTGATTCCTTAGAGGATCCTGATTTTCAGAATAATTAAGCTCTGGTATAACTGAAACTTAAGTTTACAGCTGTGTGATATTTCAGTCTGCCAATGAAAGTGACTGCATTTTGACTGGCTTTTGGCAGGGCAATAATGGTTTGAGGATTTAGTACACTGCCAATTGAGCAAACTTCATGGTTTTTTTTTAAGAGGAGTTAATGAGATTTCATTTTTAGACGTTTGAGGCATCAAGAAGTCTACTGAAGAATTTACCAAATGATTCTTACAAATTCCAAAATCCTGGAAACAGTGTCCTGTGCTGGGTACCATGACGACGGATGCTAAAGCTCCCTTCACCTTTCCTCTACTATCAGCATATCACACAGTTCTTATTAGCAAGCTACATCACAGAGAGAAAAGAAACATGCTACCCTACCAGCATCCTGACTACAGAAAATGATGAATTGACCTTTGTAGCAAGAAATGATGGAAAAGGTTTATGGTATTTTGACTATTTAATTTCTCCCCCAAGAAAGCAAGTAATGCCTAAGCTTTAGCATAAGAAATACTTTTTCTGTGAATGTTGATGGAAACTAAAGTTGCAATTGAAGATTATCTTTCTCCTGATAATATGGAATGCCTTTCAGGACTGAAGGGAATCTTCTAAAAATACAATGCTAAGGAAATTGTAAAACTCCAAAATGATATTAATCCACGTAAAAATAACACACAAAGTAAGATTTTAAATATCATCACATTTATATTGATTTTATTGTACAAAACTAATTTTGTGGTAAACAAGACTTTAACTTGGTAGGTCATGAGTGGGAAAGGTCCATGCCACTTTAAATATTAACCTTCTGAGATACATTTGTGATAATGGGTAATAAATTGCTTCAAGAAGAAATCTGCTGAACATAGGCAAGACCTGCAGTGTTTATGGTCATGGAAGTGCAAGGTGGTTTGTATTAAAAAGTCTTAATGCACTTCCCTGAAACTGAAATGGTTAAAATATTCTGTGTCTGCTGACAGCAGAAGCATATGCAGATAACAAGCAATGAGGAAGGTATCAAAGTTATCAAAGTTTGCATAAGCACAGTTTAAATGAAATGATCACACTTAAAAACTGTTCATTGCGTATTTTTTTTCTTCAAGAAGGTCGTTTTTCTGCCTAAAGGCTACAAGCTACAAGGTGTTTCTGTTAAAAACACACTTTTACGGCTAATTTCACATTTGAGATATTTCTTTCCTTTAATAGGGGACCAAGCATTCACTTCCTCCAATTGCTGTAAGGTTCTTTTCATCAATTATAAAATATAATGTTATAGCCTTACTTTATAGCTTTAATAACGCAAAGAGATGCATAATAGAAATTGTGTGGAAATAGGATGACCAAACTTAATTGCAAGCAGACAAAATGTAAAGGCTACATAATGTGCAAGTTTAAAGGCTACAACTTAAAATTTTATGCTTTTAAAATACCATAAAGAGAAGGGATATTGAGCAGAAAACTTCACTGATAGTAATTAAGGCAACAATAGTTGCTTTTGAAATGTTTGCTGCAGTCTAATGAATAAGGTGCATCCAGTTTCAATTAAGGTATTTTAAAGAAAGATTCTCCATATAACACATGGCAAGTTAAAGTTTCTCCAGTTTACCTTAAGAGTTGCATTTCTGTACTATGCATCTACTAGTTCATACATTTTAACTTAAAACTTGGAGACCACCTGACCACAGTGTGTTCAGTGCAACATGCTAATGAAAACTTTAAGTATTAAGAATTTTTAGAGATCTTACATCATCAGTGTCTTTGACTCGAAGAATCTGTTCTCTTAGATCCTGTAAATCATTAAATGTGGACTGAGCTGTGATGGAATATACTAATGCAAAACCTTGTCCATTTTTCATGTACAGATCTCGCATCGCTGTAAACTGTTCCTGTAATTAAAAACAAAAAGATACAGATGTTGCATCCAATTTGCATTTTACTTGCACAAACTGCTATAAACTTTAAGTCTAGTTTAGAGAAACTAGATTAATTTCACAGGAGGGAAGTACAGTAGAAGGTGCACTGTAATCTGTAGATTACATAAGCTAAACTCCTCCTGAATCTCTCCTAACACACCATCTTTTCCATATCCTGATAGTTCCTTAAAATGGATCATAAAGTAAATGCATCTCTTTTCACCCCAATTTTGTAGTCTAAGCAATTTCCTATGCTACATTCTACATTAATTTTCAAGGAGATGGACTAGAGGATGGAGACACTCAATAGACTTGTCACATTTCTGTGACTTCAGTGACAACTGATATTGCATATAAAGACTTGTTGGTGCACTCTTACCAGTACAACTGTAGAATGGCATGTGCCTCTTTCGCATTGGTGACTTGGCTATCTGGTGCCTGATCAATCACTCCCTGCCCCTTGCTGTATGTCAGATGAAAAGTGCAATTTATTTCTAGAAAACAGCCACTCTATCTTACTGTATATTTACAGAGTATTAGTCTAACAGGGAATTTAAATAAGTTATTATTGGACCAGATTACTGCCACACTTCAGAGAACACATATTAAAATCCAAGAATCTTTTAAACTCACTGGAATCAATAAAGGAAATTACTGGTTTCAGTAATTTTTGAACTTGTCAGAGAAAAACCTGACCAGTATGCAAAGGGTCAGCACAAGCCTTGTGCTTTGAGCTCCTATAAGCTGACGGAAGCAACACTATTTTTATCCCAATGTCACAGTACATATCACACACAAAAGAAAAAGGACATCAGAAGAAAGCACGTATTCTCTACAGCAACAAAAATCAAATCTCAGTGTCCAGTAGGTCCCGATTTTTTTTCTGGGCAACAAACTTAAAACAAGAGCATAATCTCTTTTTAAATGCTCTATTTCTTTCCCATTACAGAATATGAGCTCATAGGAAACTTGCAATTAGTTTTCTGCTGCAATACTCAAGTTTTTTAAAAAATACGCTGTATATCAGTATTTAGAAAAGTTTTTTACTTACCGTTCCTGCAGTATCTAAGATTTCAAGCATACACTGCTGTGCATCTACTTCAACTTGCTGTCAAGAGAGAAAGATATGGTTATAATTTTTTCCCGTTGCAACTCTCCCCTCCAAAGACATCAGAAATTGTGTGATTTTTTATAAGCAAATTCATAATGCATAAAGCAACATAATGGCTTAAGAAGACTGTATGGATATACACTTTCAAAACAGCAGGAAGAAGCTTTTCAAAGAGCCCAAGTGACATTTTCAAATGCAGTGTCAGCAGCCAAGTACCACTTTGCAAAGTGATTAGGGATTTTTGATTATTTAAAAGGAGACTGCTAAATTTGTAATGATGGTTATCAGCAACTAGCACAACTAATTTCCACTTGTTTCAGGGATCATCACAGATTGAAAGAAAAGTACAAGTGAAACGGAGAAAACTGGATTGGCAAACTGAGGCTCACTTAATAGTAATTTACATCTACAAGAGAGTAAGAAGTACACAGCAAATGATTAAACAGCCACCACTGAAAGTGTTGTCCCCAAAACAAGCCTTTAGGAACACTAATTATAAAATTGACCCAGCTTAGAAAAGTTTGCAAAAAATGGAAGGTTTAAGAAGACAGAACAATTTCTGTATTCATTTCAGAGTTCCTCTATCTAGTGAAAATACTTCAAGGAAAGGGCCCTGAGGGCATCAAAAGACATGGAAGTGCCCTCAAGCCGACTACCCACATTTAAATTTTTTTTTTTCTTTCAAGCTATTGGCAAACTTCCCTTGTTTCCATTTGCATGTGAAATTCCTAGTTAACAGATTATCTCTTCTCCATTTATGCACTGTCACTAGTTTATTTTGCAGCTTTTCTGCTGTAACTAGAATTGAGCTGGGAACAGAGAAGGGGAGTATTTCCCCTCCTCTCACACCTTCCCCATGTCTCCTATGGATTGTGATTCCTTAAAAATAATCACTATTTTAACAGGTATTGTTACTGAAGTTATTCAGCTATTTAAAGCAGCATTTATTCACTTTATGAAGAAATATTTAGGGAGTAAACCAAAGCATCAACTTTCAAGACTTCAAACTCAATTATTTAGATGAACAAGTCACATCCTCTCAATTTTAAGTATTATAAAATTACATTTAACATAAATAACATAGACTTTCAACTGCCAAACCAATATATTTTGAAGTCAAAAAGCAAGCTAGAATTGTAACTAATAGTGAGAAGGTGAAAATGACTACAAGAAGTGTTGTCCAGACTTTTGCAAGACTTCAACAATCTGGCTGATTTGAATAGAATGATACCCAGAGTTATTATTAGTTATTTCAGGAACAAACCTGAAAGGAATATTATAAATCTTTATTAGGAGCAACAACAAAAAAATGTAGTTAGCAAACGGCAAAATTTCTTAAGATGTCATTACTCTTTTAGGCTCCATGGAAGCAGTCTTTGGAAAAAATCACCCAACAAACATCACGATTCTACTATGACCTAAAGAACGTAAATATGAAACAAAAGAAACACTTAACTTTAGATCATCCTGTGAATGTTTTTTGGAGTAATTTACTGGGCCTGACCCAGCAAAATCCTGCACCAAACACTGAAATATGGTCAAAAATTCCTGCTTCACTAATACAGAAGAAGCGCCAACATAGAATTTGGTTCTGCTATTGTGTGTTTAATAAGAGTTCTAGCTTTGGCTGAAAGCCCACATACTTAAGAAGACTTGGGTTTTTCCAAAATACAGTTTATATGAGGTCAAAGAAAAGAGGTATGAAATTATTATTTTGCTCTCACTAATTCCTCCTCTGTTCAGAAGAGATTCTGATGACTGTAGGCTGCAGCAGCTCTTAATGCCCCACCTTTGTTGCAATACATATGTAGCTCAGTGCTGAAAGAGGAGGTCTTGCAGTTTGCCCATTCCCAGCTAGGGTTTGTGCATCTTACTTCCCTTGTATAGACACCAACATTTTTGTGGCCACATGATGAGCAACATGAGAGTACCAGTGAATATGAAAAGTAATTCAGCTAAAAAAGACAGATAGATTAAGAAACTGACACAGCCAAGAACTTATCTCTTGCACCAAATGGTTAACGGTAGCAGTTAGGATATAAATTATCTTAGTCTGGAATCTTAATCATGGTCTCAGGTGAAACTGAAGAGTGAGCAATATGGAGATTCAAGATGATGCAAGCAGAATCAGACCTTTCAGCCTGTCATGCTGAAGACAGGGAGAGAGAAACTAACAGGCCACTTGCTGTAAATGCTTGTTCATTTATGACAGGTTTGTGTTAACTTATTAATAAAACAACAACCCATCTAATGGAAGCATATATAGCTATCATTTAAATTGTTATGAGTACAGTATAATAGATGCCTCCAGTGTTCTAAGGGTGTGAAGTTGTTTTTAGCTCTTTTTTCTAGTAGCAAAACAGCTTAGTAGCTCCAAGTCCAAATCCACCTGCATATACTAACACACAAACAAACTAATAATAAATATTGTAGAATTGAAAAGTGGCAATGTTTTTTGCATTTTTTTTTCAATCCATGTTCCCAACTCTGACAATGAAATAACTATTTTTTACTGACTAGCCTGCAAGGTATTATGTTTAAACGTTAAAAAGCTAGTCTTGAATTATTCCTTTTAAACAAACTTTAGGAGAACATTTATATTTCAAACTTGTTATCTGATTTGATATGGCATTACAAGGCATATCTATTTTCAAGCACTAACTCAAATACTTGACCATATGTATTACAGCTTTAAGTTTCTGTAACACTAGAGAGGGTCTTTTGTATATACCTTTCTGTAGGAGTCTTCTATCGTAGGATCGTATTTTTCAACAAATATTCCTTGAACAAACTGTACAGTCTGCAACACAAAAGTTCTTGTAAGATTTTCTTGCATAGTGACATTTTGTAAACACTGTGCACAAATCACTGTTCTAGGTATATACTCTGTTATCCACAACATTTTTGAAGTAAATCAAATGACTGTCATAACTATAATTTTAAGAAACAAAGTCACGTGTGTATGCCTATTTAACTATTTAACCATTAGATGAAGCAATACTACATTTTCCTTTATCCACTGTCACATGGAAGGTAAGAATTAAAGCATGCATCAATTTAAGGTTTGCCTAACTCTTAGAATCAGTATTAGTTTCTAGTTGACCAGGATACAATACAGCTGCACAGCTTTTACACTTGTATTTAGAACTACTTCATCTTCTGCTGCTTATCTGCCAGCACAGGAATTAGACAAAAAACAGCTGCCAGACTTAACTACATTCAGTAGGCTGTTCCTGTGTACCTAGCATGAAGGACGTTTTTAGCACAAGTCAAATGGAACCTAAGACTCAATGGTCAAGTCAGAGCAGGCACATTCAAATCTAGAAACGCTGCAGTGAGATAGAGAATTCAGAAGTGAACAAAAACGTTCTTTCACAATCTAACATGATTTGTCATTTATGTTTTTCGTTATGAACTGCTGTGTAAGAGAATACTTCTTACTCAAGGGAGTAGGTAATCTCTGGAGCTTACTTTATGGTAAGGTGCACAATTAAATGGAAAGTGCAAAAATCTTAGGTGGGCTGAGAACATGACACTTTGTGATTTTTTTCAATTCTAGTCTAGGTCAGACTAGACTGTTCTGTAATCATTTAATTGAAAATAAAAGAGCTAATGCATTTTAATCATCCACCTGCAACAGCTATTTACCCACTCTCACAGAAAGGATGCAGCAAACACATTAAACTTCCCACCAACAGGCAAATCTGTATTTCTATCCACACAAAAATATTAGTGCTAAAGACACTGCTATCAAACATTAAGCAAACAGCAGCCTGAAGACCTTTCTAGAGACTGGATTTACAGAGGCAAGCTAGTTGATATCCTTTGAGAGATTCACAAAGGAGCTTGATTTCCCACTGACAGATAGCTGGTTTATCTGTCAAAGCCAGACACCCCCATAATGCTGCAGCTCTGCACCTCACTGCATGAGCCTGACCAAGCACCATCAACCAAACTCATATGAGAACAGCAGCATGTGAGAATGCACCAATGGATGCAGATGCACCCAGTAAAGGATCTACCTACTACCGTGATGCCTCACTGGGCATTACTAACACTTATATTTATTTGTGCACACTTACATAAAGAATCTCTACTTTAATAGAAAGTGTATTAGAGAAAAAAAAATACAATAAACCTAAAAAAAAAATATACTTGAACTGCCTCATACTTACCAGAGCAGACTTTCCAACACCTCCAGAACCAAGAACCACTAGCTTGTATTCACGCATGATGCAAGAGATAAATCACCCTCAATACCTAAAACACATGAAACAACAGTCTGATTAAAACTTAACCTATATGCAGGTAGTACAGTAATGACACTACAATCCAATTCACTAAGCAGGGTTTGATAAAAATTCCCTAATTAACTTCTTTAATACAGCAGATATTTTCTAACTATCAACTCTTAATGCAGCTACAGTAAAATGCTGAAAACCATCAGATGTAGTATTTGCTCTACTTCATTATTGGTTCTCCCATAAATATGGAAATAAACCCTACTATACTAAAGCTAATGGTTACTATTCATAAGAAATAATTATCCAAGAGAAGATAGCATGAATTTTATCATTCTTAACAAACACTTAAGCACTAAATAATCACAGAGACTTTTACAAGAAAATTAAAGCCTCCCCTTCCCAGCAAACAAATACTTCTTAAAAAGAACAGCAGGATCCCAGAAAGCATTTTTCAAAAAAAAAACCAAAAAAAACCAAAACCCTTTCCTAGTCTGTTTAATGTTTCACTAGATGTATTATGACTCACTTCATGAGCAAGTGAAAGCAACTAAAATAGTATTTTGAGACTATACCTCTTTCTACAAGCTAGATCTGCTTCTCTGTTCCACACTAGCTGAGGTGGCTACCAACAGCAAACTATGAGATCTGCTTGCTCATCTTTGTTGGAAACTGACCCATCAAAGCAAAACAAGGCCACAGATTTTGGGACATGTCTTTGGGCCATACTGCTCAAAAACCCACACCACCTCTTACAGTCCTGCTGGCAACTGAGTTAGCAGGATTGTTACTGCTTCCCTGAGAGGAAGATCTCAGTTCTTTTCCTGCAGCGACTCCAGCACTTACCAGATTGAGTTACCAGTTTTCACCCTCTCCACCCCACAAAGAAAGATGAAACCCTCTCCCAACTAATGAATAATCTACAGGCCAGGGAAAAGGGAAAGTGTAAGGATCCAACACTTGAAAAAGGCAAGCAGGGAGGAAAGTAAGGTAAGAAAGATCCTTCTTATCATCAGTAATTTGACAGCACCTCTGAAATCTCTGAAACACCACCTGTTAGGTGTTGACTACAAAAAGCTAAGATGATTTACACAGAAATTAAACCACCATGGTAGAGTACCGCCTTTACCATCACTGATTAAATCTACCGATTGACAGAAGACTGAGAAATCAAGAGACCAGGTCCTGTTTCTTCTTGCAAATGCATAATCTTTCAATTTATCTAAACTGTCCCTCACAAGAGAAACACAAAGGAAATAATTAACCTGATGTCTGGCAAAAGAGATGCCTCCACAGGCTTCCATTACCAATACACTTTGAGACTCCTCAGTGATTTTCACACCTAATAGGACATCTTCTCACTCCTGATTTAAAAATGCTTTCCCTCCCTACAAAATTTTTTCAAGCACAGATCACGAGAACTATTAACACCACAAGTTTTATCTATCTGGCACCACTGTAAATGCTGTAAGGTCCACAAATCTGTAAATCATCCAGTCTTTCTATAAACAGGAGCGTTTCTAACTGCCCTGGAAGACACCTCTCAAACTCATGATCAGTTAAGCCTATAACTACATTACTGTCACTTCTTTAAAACAAACACTCAATTATCCTTTTATTTTTAGAAGGGTATCACTAGAATGACATAGACATAGTGGATATAGTGGAAATCCAAGTTCAGTAATCTGGGTGAACTGCAGCAATTTCACTGTCTTTAAAAGAAAAGTTTATGAATTTTTCAGCCCTCAGGCTGAAGTTAGCAACTAAGTATGGAGATATCAATAATGAAGGCTGACAGTAATTTAAAAGTAACAGAAGTTCAGCAGCAGGTACCACATATCTGTTTTAAGTTATTTCTGACTTTTTCTTACTCAATGATCTACAATTCCAAAGAAAATTCCAAATCCTGAAATAAACTAGCTTGGTTTTAGTGAGAGACTGCCAATTTAATTTTTGGCTCCGAAACAGCAATTCAGGAATTTAATGCAAGCTGAAGTTTCTTTCAGCATCCAGATTTAGAAGTTCAACCCTAAATATCCAATCACTGTACAACATTCTGGAGCTGATTTTCCTGCTTTAGGTGGTGACACACAATTAAAGCATATATACACAGTATTACAGCTTGCTTAGGCAATCTTCTTAATCAGTGAACACCTCAGCAAAAAGCTTTTTAAGATCTTTGAAGACAAAGCCAGATTGCAGTAGAGGTTAAACATTTCTCTGACCTTGCCTCCAAACTTGGGCAATGGACAATACAAGTACTAACTTCTTTCACCATGACAATTTTTTGTCATTTGTACAGTTACTATTTAGCTCACCAAGAGCACACAGTAATGCTTTATATACGCACACATCTATATAGCACAGAGGTAGCTTGGCACCCCTGCACAGGTGTTATCATCTGGCCATTACACCTTGGAATGCAACACAAACAAATGTATTCTCTAAAATACTTCTAAGAAAACTAACCTGGACATCCCGAACATAGCAGGCAGCTGAAGCACCATCTATAGTCACTTACATCTACCACCCCAGTGCCTTTGAGCAACAGTACTGATGTCACTTCACCTTTCTCTTACTGTTTTCTAACAGAAAAGAAAACCTCAACTCCTAGCTAAAAGAGCTTTCCTAAGAAAATTTTCCTGCTTGCAGGTCTTTGCCTCCTCATCCAAGAAACCACTGGATCATGTAGGACACAAATAGTGTCTGCTACACTATTTGACATTGCTAAAGCCTAGCACACACTTTTTCACTGACCAATATGACTGATGGCTGCAAGCATGCCAAAGACTGAGCTTTGGCTCTGATCCTTCCTGAGCTTGACTTCTCAGTGATTCCCAGATAACCTGACCTGGCTCTGCTCTTGATCAAACCTACTTTTCCATATCAGATCTTGTAGAAACTGATGACATCTCAATCACACTCTTACTTTATTTTTCAGTTGACATAATGCTTGACTCTGGAACTAATAATGTATCCAGATTCATCTAGTGCCAACATAATTTCCTTTTGACTCATTAATGACAAGTGAGTGGGAGAAAAAGCAGAAGACAAAGTCTAAGAGGAGGCTTAAGCCATAACACACCATATCTGTCTGGCACTTACAGAATAAGTTATGGTCAAGTCCGACAACAGCATCTGTCTGTAGTCCCCCAATCACTTCAGGGATACAAAATGAGTATACTTAAACAGGCACAACAGAAATAAAGATACTAAGATATGTGAGCAACCGATAAGCAAGATGTCCCCAGATTTATTGGACACTACCTAACTACTCAACAATTAGATACAAGTAAGTTTAAACTTATTTCTAGTGAATACACCAAGTAACTTGTCTGAATGCCCCTCATCATTTAATGGAGTTTATTTTAAAGAGAAATTTTGCTTCAAAGGCTGTCTACCCATAAGGTGATATGCAAAAAATGAGAGCAATGCCAACTTTCCTTTGCTTTTTCATTTTTCCATTCCCCTATCTTTAGGCAGGAAAATACTGTCAACAATGGCCCCTATTCAGAAACTAAAGAGCAAGAAGATAGGAAGCATGCAAAAAATAAGACCTTTTTTTCCATTTCAGTTGGAGCAGGTACTGCCTTTCAACATCAGAATCGAGCATTTATATGCACAGATATATCTGACATAACTGAACGGTAGAGATGCCTAATGTAAGATTTAGCTAGAAAAAATGAGGGAAGCTACTTTTTAAAAAACAGCACTATCACAAACTTGATTCTAATGCTGTCTCAAGTATACAATCTCTCAAAAGTACAGAGCTCAATTCTATGTTGACTCCATTAACTGCCAGTGACGCCCTAGGAACTGCCTTGCACACTTCCTGAGATGCAACTGTCCATAAGATCACTGTGCAGCCTCACTAGTCTGTTCATATTACTTTTCGTACTTAGTGCATTAGTGCAGTGTATTAAGCTAACTGCTTAATTCTACTTCTTCATGGCATGCTTAAAATTAAAGTACTTGATAAACTAGAAGAGCACATGCACATGCTTGATATGCACGTGGACACTTTTCCCAATAAAGATTCCCTCTGAAGAATGAGCAGCATATCTTTGAATAAGCCCATTAGAACAGAAGAAAGGCTAACCAGGACAAGTCACTGAAAATGCAGCATTTCCAAAGTTTCACATCTGACAAGGACTGTGAATATGGAACTTGCTTTCTGCTTCTGTCCTTCTCAGACAAACCAAGAAAAAGTGCCTCCTGGACATTTTCTTCAATAGTTTCTTGAAGCATGTCTCTAGAAAAACACAAACCAAAGATGATGCTAAGGAAGTTGAGAAAGAAGTAACCTTACTAGAGAGGTGAATGGAAAAAACTGCACTTACTGCTTGTAAAGCTTTTCTAGAAAGCAACCACACAATGAAGAGTTCAAGGAAATTCATATACCATTGGTAATTGCGCTTGATGTGATAGCTGTGAAAGTGGGGTGGGTTTTTAATTTTTTATTTAGTTTTCTTTCAATTCCTTCAGTTTCAAACTTTGGGTTCTAACTGAACTTTGTTATCTAAGGGATGGGAAATATAATAATCCTATTTTTTCAAGTGATATGAAGCCATTTGAAGCTGTAACTGGAGCTCAGCCCCAGGCTGAAGACATGAACTAAGTAGTCACTAAATTGAAGATATCCCCAAGACTTGCTTATATGAACTAGTTGTTCAGGTATGGAATCAAATAAAATGGCCCTCCCAGAAGCCTTATTTTCAGAAGGGATCATGATTATTTAGCACTTCATAGACCATGATTCTTGATCAGACTCTGACATTTTGGTTGCACTGTATTCACTAAAATTTTCCCAATACTTTTGCCTCAGAACATTTACCTCACTGGAAAAAAGACTTTGATTTAGGGGTGCTGTTCTCAAGGTGATTCTAACAATCTCAACTATTTGCATGACGAAAAAGAAGATTCAAACACCAGATTGACAGATGAAACAAACTAATTGACTGGTTTGCCTGCTTACAATTAGCAGCAGTGGGGAAAAAATCCAATCTTTTTCTCAGAAAGGGGATACTAGCCCTGAGAAGAAACAAGATAATAATGGTCAGACACTTGGAAAAATAGCACTAGCTCAGCCACAAGACCAGCCAAGCTTAGAGGGTTATGTCTTTCCAGAGATGTTTCCCTATTCTGATATTGGAGTAGTCTTAGATGGCCAAACCACCCAGATTCCACTATGCTTTGAATCTCCTGATTTAGAACCTTCTATTCAGGCAAACAACTAATTAAGAGATGATGTGTGCTATTCTTAATATTCCCAAATACTTACATGTGAGATGTCCTAAATTCTTATCTCTCAGTTCTGAGGACGGTTCTGCCTCCCGAATAATTTCAGTGCCTAAGCAGAACTTTGACAATATACCCCAAAGTGAAAGCCTGTTCATTTTCACCAACTTTTAGAGGCTTTAGAAATTAAAGCAATTCAGATAACTCTTACTCAACAAAGTAAGTGTACCTCTTATAAAAGAGAAATTAAAATACTCCAGAGCTGACTTTGACACATGTTTAAAAAATTTATAAAAAACATTCAGAAATAAATTCTGAAAAGTTGATTGGGGTCTAATGAAGACTTTCATATTCAAGATTCCTGTAAGTACAGCTATTTCATTACTAATGCAGATATTCTGGAAGCAAATCAACTGTTCAGTAAACAAAGCTAGAAGCAATTTTTATTTCTAGTTTTTACCTGCTTTTGATAGTTTCTGATCTTGACAAACATGTATTTCATCAGTTGAACAGCTAGCTCTTCTGGGCAATAATACTGTAGTTTTTCCTTGGACAAAAATAGCTCTTCAATTATGTTAAAATATTTTAACTGATGTCAGACAATCTTCAGAGGATTTTCAAAAAGCTGTCTGGGTGGTTAAGCTTATTCAGTGACATGAAATCATACTAACCACCTGAGAAATAGTCACAGACCTGTGAACAAGCTACTGCAGCACAAACATGGCACCAAGGTTTAACCTGCTCTTTGAATACTCCACGGGGACACTTACACAGAAAAAGCTTAACTAAGTTTTCCTCCTTCCACTGAAGGGAGCTACCTTGATTAATATTGCACACAGGGACCATTTCTGCAAAGCAGCTAACAGCATCTGACCTTGTGAGACTAGTTCCACTGTCTATAAATAGTATAGCTGAATAAAATCTGATTTCTTTTTCTTAAGCCAAAGTTTAGTCCCAGCTAGATCTTAAATTTATACATAAATTTAATGATGTTGTAAGGGTAAAAACTGCCTACTTAAAGTCACTGATATCTCAAGATGGAAGTTTCCTGATGTGAGAGACTAGCAATCATGTGCAACTTGCAGTAGATTCACACAAAATATAAAAAGCATCTTCAAAGCAAGTGATGTAATGAACATTCTTATGCTACTAAGAATATGCTATGCTTCAACACTTACTGAGTTCAAGTTTCAAATTCAGGCAAAAATTCTAATGTGTCAATTCAAATTTACCTCATAAAGCCCATGCTATAGAATCTATTTAACTCCAAATGGAATTTGCAACATTTATCAGATATATTCTTATTTTTTGTGGGTGTTTGCCACGATTTTTCATTTTCCCCCTATTCCTTTCTAATATTTACCATCCCTAGGAAAGTTGTTTGTGAATGCCCTACCAGTCAGACTTACAGTTAAAATTATGACCTCAGAATTCCTGAAGAAACTGAATTGCAAATAGTTTTTATGCTTGCAAAGAAAATCCAGGCAGGCAATAAACAGAAACAACACACAGATTTTAAAAACTACTACAAGTATATTAAATTCAGAGAATGTATAATTACCATGTTATGATACCCTGCCATGCATATGCTAGATATTCAACTATAAAGCAAGTTCTGAGACCTGAGCCAGCAATTTGATGCTGTGAATTTGGCTGTATTGTCATTACAGAGAAGGATCAGTATCTAGCGCTATAATTTTTCCAAGTTAATGGATTGCCACATTATGGTATACACAACATGCTTTACCTGATATGCATCCTTCTGATTAAAAGCAGATGTAAATATTTGTTTGTCTCCATAATCATTACACTAAATTTTATCTTTCAAGCTTCAAAACAAGGTAAAACCCAGCAGGACTACAAGTAAGGCATGGAAGTTTTCTGAGTTAAGGTATTTCTTTTGTAAGTGCAGTTTGAAAGTTACTTGAAGCTTGCCAGCTGGCCTAATATCTTAATATCTCTTCTTTGGAAAAAGGCATCTTAATTTCTCTTTCAGAAGTAAGACCTAGTCTCAGATTCCATCTGGTATCTGCTTAATATCTGGCAATCCTAGCTCTACTTTGATTGTGACACTGGCTGCTGAACGAGTAAAGCCTTGTATCAGGTTTCCTTCTACAGATGTAAGCCAATGCTGGGTTTAACTGCAATTCCAGGATCACCTTTTGTCCCTCCTGGTTATTTTTCTCCATAACCTACACATCATACACACCCCTGGCAATGCCAGAGCTTGCACACCAATGTATCATTACCTGTAGTGTATTCACTATAAGAAGTTTGGGTTTTATTCAGGTTTAGATTACTAACACATCATCAAGCCACAGATACAAAGATTTCCTTCATCATTATATGATGTTTTGTTACTGGCCATTTAAACATAGCTAGTGTAGGCCCTTTATGTACAAAGTACCCATCCACAGTACAATTTACAGTAATTCTATTACCCATCAGGTTGGTAGTAGAGAGAAGTCTTACAAATTCCCATATGTCATTTTAATTAAGATTAGTTCTATCTGTTGAAAAGACACTGATTCTGTTCAAATTGAGACTACTCACCACTAGCATTCATTAACAAGAATAAAATTAGCTCTTTCATGATAACTGAACCATACCAGCAAAGTCCCAAATAATTGCAACTCATGTTAAAACTCTGTTTTGACTCTCAATCGACACCTCTCTAATAGACACACGGTATTTGAACATAAGCAACAAACCTCAATCAAATTTCACCAATGGTTCTTTTGTTACAGCTTCAGACATCTGTCCTGAGGGTAACCTGAAAAAGGCATACACTGACACCCAGTAACAACTACTAGTTTCTGCCACATGGTTTTGCTACTTGTGCAATGATGGAGTTGCAACTTTAACGGCTTCTTTTCACAATTTACTTCAAGAGCTGATGAACATGAGTCTGACATGCTTAACTGAAGAGGGTGAAACTTGGGCAAAACATTCTGTTCTGTTTCTGGCAGCAAGGCAGTAGCACTTTGTCTGTGGAGCAGCCATCCCTAGGTTCAATGTCCAACCCACAAGCAAACCTTAACTGGAAGAAGACAACTGCAGATGTTGACCTTCACCCACCTCTGCCCATATAGTGATGCACAGACAACTTGGTTGTTCCTTAGGCAAATAAGTTGCCACAAGCTTCAGAAGAGGGTATTTAAAAAAAGCCTCAAACACAAAAAACCCTCAGCCAATTAAAACTAAATCCCACAGAAAAAAATCCCACCCACTTAACCAATTCTCCATCTCCATGTGCCCCCCCCAAAAAAACCCAACAAAAAAAACCCCAACCCAAAACACAAACAAACAGCCCCCATAAAAACAAAATTCTAGCTAATGCAAGGCTGTGAGCTGCCATAGCTCTGCATCTGCTCTGTGAGCAGCTAATGCACCTTAGCTCCCCAGAACACACAATTAATGGGTCACAAATTTTCAGGAGGTAAAAGATCTGTAAGTTAGGAGCATAACCCCAAAGGTAATCAATTCACACTTGCAAGCCTGAGCTCATGTCCTCCCATTAGGACACCTACACAAAAAGCTGAATAATTTTAACCAAATGAATTTGAATCACATGCATCCCCACATCACTTTCAATTACATGGACTAGATCTTTAGTACAGAGTTACCAAATTAATGCGGGTTAAGCTTGTTTAATCAAGTCTCCACAAGATTCTATTTGAATCTTCTAAAGATCACTCTAGTTCATGTTTAGACCATAATTCTTGGTTCCTCTGCATCTTCAAAGCTTGCCATTTTCTGGAGAAACCTGTCAAACCTCAAGACTCATTTTGCTAGAAGTCAAATTTTATTTGGTTTGCATGGCAATGTTTTGTTAGCTAGGTGGCTTCTGTGAGAGGCTGCCAGAAGCTTTCCCTATGTCCAATGCCAGATGGGCTCCAGGACAGACCCACTGCAGGCCAAGGCTGAGTCCATTAGCAACAGTTGTACTTCTGGAACAACATACTTAAGAAGCAGGTTGGAGGGTGCAACTGCTGGAGCAACAACAGCAGCACAGAAAGCAGTGAGAATATGCAAGAGCAACAATTCTGCAAACCCCTAAGTGAAGTGAAGGAGGGGGAGGAGGTGCTGCAGGTGCCAGCCACAGAATCCTCTGCAGCCCATGGTGAGACAGGCTGTCCCACTGCAGCCCATGGAAGTGCACAGTGCAGCAGAGATCCACCTGGCAGCCCAGGCCAGAGTAGATAAAGGGTTGAAGGAGGCTGTAACACTATGGGAATGACATGCTGGAGCAGTTTGTTCCCAAAGGACTGCACCCCCAGAAGAGACTGCCACTGGAGAAGTTTGTGAAGGACTATCTCCCATGGGAGAGACCCCACATTGGAGCAGAGGAAGAGTGTGTGCAGTCCTCCTACTGAGGAAGGAGGAGCAGCAGAGACAACATTACTGATTGTAGTTCACATTCCCTATCTCACTATGCCTCTAAGAGAGAAGTGGTAGAAAATGCAGGTGCAAAGTTCCTAAAGCTTGGGAAGAAGGTGTTATTAAGATTTGGGTTTATTTCTCAATATACTACTCTGATATGATTTGCAATAAATTAAACTGATTTCCCCAAGTTGAGTCTATTTTATCCTCACAACTGGCAAGTGGTCTTCCCTGTCCTTTATCTTGACCCACAATCCTTGTTCTGTATTTTTTCTATCTGTAATGAGTTGACCTTGGCTGGATGCCAGAAACCTACCAAAGATTTTTCTATCACTATTCTCCATCCTGGACGAGGGAGAGGAAATATAATGAAAGGTTGATGAGTCGAGGTAAGGACCAGAAGAGATCACTCACCCAAATCCAATCAGAGTCAAAACAGGCTGAAATTAGAGATATTAACTGAATTTCTGACTAACAAAAATCAGAGCAGGATAATGAGAAGTAAAGTAAGACCTTAAAACACCTTTCCCACACCCCTCCCTCCTTCCTAAACTCTACCTCCTTCCCAGCAGCACAGGGGAATGGGGGCTATGGTCAGTTCATCACAGGTTGTTTCTCCCATTGCTCAGGGAGTTAAGTCCTTCCCCACCTCCAGTGTGGAGTTCCTCCCCCAGAAGATAGTTTACGACGAATTTCTCCAATATGAGTCCATCTCACAAACAACAGTTCTCCACAAATGGCTGCAATATGAGTCCTTTCCATAGGCAAACTGCTGCAGCAAGGATCACTCTTCCACGATGTGCAGTCTTTCAAGCACAGGCTGCTCCAGCATTGGACCCCCACAGAGCCAAAGGCCCAGGACAGTTCTCCATTGAGGGCTGCTCTCTCCATCAGATCTGCAAGTCCCTGGCATGAGCCTGCTCCAGTTGGGCCTCCCTTGGGTTCACAGTCTCCTCTCAGGAATCCACCTGCTCTGGTGTGGGTCTCCTCCACATGCTGCAGGTGATCTCTGCACCCTCATGCTCCTCCGTGGGCTGCAGGGGCACAGCAGCATCACCATGGGCTGCACCACGGGCTGCAAAGGAATCTCAGCTTGGGTGCCTGGAGCACATCCAGCCTCTCCTTCTCTACTGACCTTGGTGTCTGCAGAGTTGTTCCTCTCACATATTCTCACCCTGCTCTTCTCTGGCTGCAATTGTGACTGTGCATTAACTTCTTTTTTTCTTCTTCCTAAATCTGTTATCACAGAGGCATTACCACCATTTCTAATTAGCCAAGCTTTGACTAGTGGCATGTTCATCTTTGGAGCTACCAGAGACTGGCTCTGCCAGACATGGGAGAATCTTCTGGCAGCTTCTCACAGCAGATAAGGCCCTATAGGCTACACACTACCAAACCTCTACCGTGCAAACACAATATGCTACCCCATAGAGCTGAGTAATACAGCAGCTTTGGTGGGCACCTGATGTCCACCCAGGGTCAACCCACAACAAATCAAACACACTGATAAGGTAACAAAAGGTGTCCAAAGGTTACTGAAATATAAAATTGACTCTAGGGTTTTGGATGGGCAGACCTTTCTAAATAAAATCTGCACGTCTGTTATCTAAGAGTCATCTATTATTTAGGCTATGACAATGACAATCACAATCACCACAACATTTGAATGAGCCTCACCACTACATCCTTAGTCTTTCACTGAAGAGCTTCAGCAAATTAAATACAAGCATCTCAAAACAATCTATTTTGGGCAAAGTCCAAGCAGAAGACCCTGACTGCCCTGACTGTTCCAGTGAAGCAAGTTTATCCTTCAGGAAACTAGTCTCTCATTCCCACATTGCTTAAGGTACCTGCAGTTTACCAAATGCTTACTCTGTTTAGGTTCTTGTGATCTATGATGTCAACCTATAGACAAGTCTGTGAACAGCTTATTTTCACTTTTACCACAGCAGATTCAGCATTCACCTCAGAAGAGAGGCTTCAGCTTTCCTCTGTGAAACTTATAGCACCAAATTTCATTTGAAAAGTAGTCTAACAAAAACATTAAGTAACAAAAGAATTGCATTACCTGTAAATACAAATATTTTTAAATTGACATGTTTTTCCTTGAAAAACATTTTTGCAAACTGCATATTAAGATCTTGCCTATGGCTAGAAGCAGAACTAGTTAGCAAGACTGCACATTGTTCAAAATATTGGTTACTGCAGTTTAATTATTTTCACACTAATGTGCACTAAATGTTGCTTCTTCACTGGTTTCTTGGCTAAACAGGACTCATATTTTTAGCAAAAAAGGAGAACTTCGGGACATTTTTGTTCTTCAAGCATAAAACTGGACAACCTACCAGATCTTTCTGTTCCAGGCTCCACATGAAATATTCTTATTTTCTCACTCTCATTTTTACTTACATTGATACAGCACTCTTCTTGTGAGATTACTCTTAAGAGTTTGATGAAAAGCAATACACAGATCAAAAGGATGCCAAAAACAAGCACAATACAGTGGCCTAAAGCACTTAATTGTAAGACCTCATTTTCAACTCCTCAGTCTTCGCAGAATTTGAGCTACCACACTTAAGTTTTCTATGCAACATCTCTGGTTGAAGCTCAATTTGGCTCTGGGCAATTTCTGAAATAAAAGGTTTAGGGAGATCAAAACAAAAAACAGAGGATCATTAAAAATATAAGCAAATACAAAAACTTAAGCTCAAATATAAAGAAAAATGAAAAGGTAACAAAATAAGGACATACAATAAGTACAGGTATACATAGCTATGACTCAGAAATGCTTGCTTCCCTCTCTAGTATTCAGATTTAAAAGCAAGTAGAAAATTTACACAAAAGTAAGAACATTTGAAGACCAAGCATCCAGATAAAAAACTATTTATGAGTAGTTGCTTATTATAGTATTACAGCTTCTCTCTATTCATCTTACTCAATGCCCACAGAGATTAAGTGCCAGGGTGTCTCTTTTTTGGTGAAATCCCATCTAAGCTGCTCCTAAGTCAAAAAAGATGTATCAGAAAAATGGAAGAGTGATATTCTCCAGCATGACAGTCAGTTATTCTTGCTTCTTCAGTGCTCCTTGAGGCCACAGGACTACTACAGTCCCTTTGATTCCACCAAGTGACAATTTGACAATTTGGCATCAGTTTCTAGAAGCATGGCATATTCTGAAATAACTCATCTTGGTAGAGGTTGGCTTTTTGAATGTAAAATATTTCACAGCATGCAAAGAACGCAATTCCAAGGCATCTCGAACTGTATACCTGTGGATATAAAACTACCCTAGAAATTCATCTATGGATTGTAATTATATTTGTAAGAATTCTGAAGGTGAGTTCACACTCTCCACAAACTCATTTTTGATGCTCCTCATCATAAAACCCACGAAAACACATTGCATTTTCTGTATGCTTCTACCAATATAAACAGCAAAACAAGTAAAAAACAAAAGGACCATTTCCTGAATGACAATAAAATAGCACTCACAGAATGTCTACTGCCCATCAGATCTCCATTTTAAACAAGTCAGAAGGATCACAAAAAGACAGTATGATATATCCTTATTCATACTAACTATACAAATGTAACTTCAGAAGTGCAAGAATCAAGATTTTGAAAGCTGTATTAACTTATACTCTCCCAACCAAAAGAAAATCCTTCAGCAATATTTTATGCAAAAAGCAATCATATGAAGCCAAGTAGGTGACATTTATGGGTCAACTTGCACATCGAGCTTTCAAAATGTTACCTTGTAGGTAGCTGCACAGTGAAAGATGACAGGGGGTTACTGACCGCATCTTACAAACTCTAACAACCCCTCATAACTGCCTCACATCTACAAGATCAATAAAAGAGGTTCCTGTATGTTGTTGGGCTGCCCCCATACGTACCTGGACACAGCCACGCACACTGAATGGCATGAGTAGAAAGGGACCTAAAAGATGATGTAATTCCATCAGCCATAGACAGGGATACCACCCTCCAGATGAGGTGACTCAGGGCTCCATCTAGCCTGACTTTGAACATTTCCAGTGATCAGGCATCCACAACTCAGTATCAACAGTAAATGTCACCCATATAAATAAATCAATCTTGTCTTAAACACTGTATTGCAGAGAGTAAGATTTTTTGGTAACTTTCACCTCAACGGAGATTACTTCCAGTCTGCATTCCAGTTTACCCTTCTGAAACAGTTTGCAACTTTCCACTAGCCTTCTAGCAAATCACTTCTCGGGGAGGTATTAGCCAAGATGTTATAGAAGTTTGATTAACTGCAAACAAGGATTGTACAGCTTAACAACTTAACTATCACTGTTATCTGGGTTCTGATGCAGTCCAACTACTGTTCAGCATGCTACCTTCATCTCAAATAAAAAATATTGACCATACATGAAACCTCTTTAAAAAAACACAAAAACACACAAAAAAAAAAATCATAGTAGTTGGTCTGACTCTAAAATTACCAAAAACACTCTCACTTCTGTAGTGCTGAAGTGCCACTTCTAGTAATAGGTCCTAGTAACTATGTCCTGTACCTCCCCTCCCATGGAACTCCACATGGATACCTCACAAGTGTCTGTGGCTCATCCTTGACAGAGATGTGGTGGTACCGTTTTGGGGTTTTTTTTTGTTTTCTGCTTCCTCCTGATATACAAAGCATGCTTTTAAGAAACTTTTCTTTACTGCAGACATAAAAAAAAAGTGAAGGCACAATTGGTTAGGTTTCAGAAACAGACTGTGAGTGAGAAAAATAGGACAAAACTTCAAACACTAAAACAACTAATGCAGAGAAACAAAAAGAAACAGTTAGAGGGACTATCTGCGTTCACAAATTATTTCAGATTAACTGAAGATGAGGTTAGACTACATACATTATCTGGGCAATAGTTAAGTGAATTTAAGAAAAGACTTCTGCCATCTAATGTCACAAAAAGTTATAGAGTAAACCATACTAATGGAAATGCTGAATTACATACTTTCCTTTAATCCAGATTACCTACTGAAATTAGGTAATAATAACAGCTATAATTACAGCAAGTAAGAGTCACTTTAATGTCAACAAATCCTGATGCAGAGAATGCATTCTACTGAGTTTCCATGAAAAAAAATTAACTACAGAGCCTTGCTTTGTCTTCATGTTATGAAAATAAACTCTTCTCCTGTTCCAGGTGTTCAAGATTGTCCAAAATTTTAATGATGCAAGGTTTCTCACAGCCCTACAATTAGAGTTACATTGAAAACTATTTCATGAATGAGTAATAGTGGCACACAATATCTTTTTTGCAGAAGACCTGGTCAACTCATTCAGATTTAGGCCAGCTTCCTGTGTTGCAACAGCTGCAGGAATGATACCAAGTGATCTAAGAAAGTACAGATTTCCTGAAGAGAATTTCAAGCTGGGGAGAAACATGAGATGTTGCTTGTCTGCCATAGGATGCAAACACCAATCCACTAGAAGGGCTAGGCTGTCCTACTCCTGCCCTATGGTCTAGCCTTTCTCCCTTGCTCAGGAATGAACTAACCATGTGGACTTACTTGGCAGTCTTTTTCGTAGTTGCATAGCAAGGATTTACTTCAAATAACATCAAGTCCTTAGATTAATAACTATAGAGTGCTGCCTGGGACAGTATACAAGATATTATCAAATGCCTCTTCTTCCTGGCTCACCTCTAAAAAGTTTCTGTAATTCTGTAATACACATTCCTCTTGGCTGTTATAGTGACTTTCACTCTACTGCTTCAGTAGTAAAAATCACTATTAAAACATCGTTCTTGAAAAAGAAGCACCCTGAATAAATAGAGGGCCCCCAAAAAATTATTATTTCAAAAGTTGCCTAATAGGCAGATTTCCAACCTGGTGTTTATAGTCTTCTTCCCTCTCCTTGCTGCTAGAAGAGAGGAACGTGCAGTATGTCAGGAGCTCACAGCAGCATGCAGGAGAAGGCACACATAAAAATAAAAAATTTTCACTTTTAGCTGTCCAGTGTTTCCTTGCATATGCTAAAACTTGAGAGATGAGACTGCTACTTTTGAAGGTAACCTCATTTAACTGCTTCATAAAGAGACAGTCTGTACCAGAAGACAAGGTCTTTGACTTTCTCCAAATAGCATTTGCCCACTACAAGCAAACTGCTCTAACTTCATCAAAACATTACTTCTACTATGCCTGTCTCACCCAGTTGCCTCGTGGATGACAGGCCTTAAGGAAAAAGCCATACATGAGATGCTCTAAGGTACTAAAGATCTACTACACTCAGCTGTTAAACAACTTTGAAAACTCACTCAACTTGAAAACAGGTCTATTAATGGCATTCAAGTACAAAAGCACTTCTTTTCTCCTGCTTTATGCAAGAAGAATATCTTAACCACATCTGAGCAGGAAAACAAAGTTTGCCTTGAAATATGAAGGTGTAGTTACTGTAGATACTCCTTTAATCTCTCTGAACAAGGAGGCTGTCTAAAATATCCCTCTACCTGACCTAGATGCAACAGAACACAGCAGAAACCTGCCCCAACTCAGCAGGGATTCAGCACACTGACACCACACAGTGCACTTCGGTCTGCTTTTGGATTTGTTCTGAGGTAAAGGAGTGGCAGCACTCACAGCCACAAGCTAAACATGGATTTCTGTCACACAACTTATGCTGAGGGATCTGTTTTACTAAGAGAGCAATTTTGATTAAAACTCACAACTTGAGTCTAACCTGATGAACACTCTCAAATGTCAGCTAGGTATCTGAAAGTCATCTAAGCATTACTTAGAAAGGCCAATTCATAAAGGATCCGCCCACCCTCTCAGCATACATCCAAGGACAAGAGGACCCATTTTTATCAGCAAGATATTCTTATCTAAGAGCACCTCTCTGTACCTAACCCTGAGCAGCTAGCAGAGCTCTGTGGATGACAGGATTGGCACAGTAGCAGTAAGCATCAAGTACTCAAGTACTTCTGTGACTCTTGCACTTCCCACATCCCAGATGATAGGTGGACAACTGTTTATTTTAGTTCCCTGTCACAGTTACTGAGATCACAAGCTACAACGTAGCCTTCAGCACACTTCCTTCCTCAGCCACAGAAGCAATTTCTTTCTCCTTTTGTAGGCCCTCACCTAGATTCCCATCTGTTTGCCTCTGCTCCAGAAAGGCTCTCAATTAAAAAGACAGTCAGTTTTACTCTGAAAAAACTGGCACAGCACAAAAAGAACTGTCATGGCTCACTTCAGATTTATTTTTGATGAACTGTCCTACAGGAGAGCTTTGGAACAAAATAGCACAATTTTAATTCTGCTCAGAAAACTTATCTGGTGCACATATATAGTTACAGAAGCACAGATACAGACAGTAAAAATACTACTGGGCTTTTCCCCTCCATATAAAAGTTCTGGTTTTACTTTTCTTTTGGTCTTTCAACTCTGTTTTGCAGATTATTTCACCCCCAGGGAGACAGGTGTTTTAAGTATGATCATCTTTGCTGCAAAAAAGATCCATGGCACTTATAATGCAGTGTAATTCCAAACTGAGTTACTTGGGTACAGATAATAATATGGTTTTACACTACAGCTCTAAGTTAAACCTGAAGTAGCTCATATCACTACAAGAAGCATCCCTAAAAACACACAGGTACCAAAGAATAAAACATTACATCTAATTAGTTAAAGTTTATTTCTGCAAAGCTTTTAATGTGAAAAGTATAAGTATCCCCCACTATTCACTCAGTTTATTTTTATCTAGAATGAAGTCTACAGGATAGATTTTGATCAAGAGTAAAAAAAGATGCAATGAATAATAAAAATGAAAAGACTCTACCAAGTTTGGTTGGGTTTTTTCCCTCCCAAAAACCTGTGATTTTAATATACAGGCAAGTAATCCAAAAGGTAATAACTTAAATAATGTTCAAAGTTCTTAATACAGATAAGAGACTCTTTCCAAAGGGAAATACACTTGTTTTTGAATGGTTATTCTTAAAGGCAACATGATTGCTTCATTGCCTTTTAATTATAATTCACGGAAAGGAAGAATGTTATTTGTCTCCTTTTCTTGTAACAGTAATTTCAACATATACTTCACTGTGAAAGAGTACTGAAAAGTCTTTGTCATACACTGTCTACACACCTCATCCTGGGGTAAGATGCAGCTGTTATAAGCGGAAAATTACAGTCATACTAATCAAAACATCTAAATGCAAGAACTCGTACGCAATCTATATGATTTTCAGGCTGGGCATCTCTGACATACCCTCTCTCTCGGACCTGTTCTGCCTTACTATCGTACTCCAAAGCAGTATAGAGAAAGACTTTCCTTTTTTTGTTTCCTTTACCCTGAGCAGCATAACCCATGACTTCAAGATGGAAATGGGAGTAAAAGCACGCTATTCTTTTTCCACAGAAAACCTTGTTTTTTCATTCTCTTTTGTAATCTGGGGCCAATGCTAGAACAGTCAGATTTGGTTTTATTCTCCCCTCTGCAAACTTTGTTTTCCTTCCACCACTTCTTCACCAAGGCACGTAGAAGGGTACAAGGATCCCAGACTCATTAGACGGGTTTGGCGCAGGAAGTGTCAGTCAAATTCTTCCATTTGCTTTGACACGGGTGATGGTGGGGTGTTCAGACGAGGCGAACATCCCTACCATTTCCTTTTCATTTTGCGATAAGCAGGAAGGGAGCTCGCAGGCCACCGCGCTGTCTGCTTGTCCCGCTCCGCGGCCACCCCAGGCACAAGCCCCGGCCGGCCGCGCCCGGCCTGACCCCCCGCGCCGCCCCCCACACCGGCCGGAAAGAGCGAGCGGCTCCTCTCCCGCGGCCGGACTAGGTGGGGCTCGCCTCGGACTTCCCGCTGACAACGCGGGCGGCCGCCGGGCACCGTCCCCTTCCCCGCCCGCGGCGGGGCCGAGCCGGGCGTCACCCGCCCCTCCCCGCGCCCGCCCGGGCCCCACGTCGCGGCCCCGACCCGCGGGGTTACAACTTTCCGCTTCCGCTCCAACTTCTGCTCCGAGCACCGCCGGGCGGGGGGGCGGCGGCGAGCGGCAGGGCCGGGCCCCGGGCCCCGCCGCGACGGCTGCCCCTCAGCGCCCCGCTCCCCCCTCCGCTCGGGGTCCCACCACGCCTGAGGCCGGACGAGGCGGCGGCTCCCGGTTCCACTTCCGCCATGTTCCAGGCTGGTGCCCCTTCCCTCAGAGCGCGCCGCTCCCCGCCGTCGCCGCCGCCGCCACCACCTCCCTCCCGCCGCCGCCCCCACCCACCCCGCCCCGCCACCTGTACCGGAGACGCCGCGCCGCTCCCCGCCACAGCGGCGCGGCCCGGCCCGCGCTGCCCGCCGCTACCCACCGGACAGCGACAGCGCCTCCGCTCCCCGCCGACCAGCGCGCCGCCGCCGCCTCGCCGGCCGATCCCGCTGCGCCGCGCTCCGCTCGGCTCCGCTGGCTCCGCTCGCCGCCTGTGCCGGGGCGCGGCTCGGGGCCGTCGCCGTGACGCCGCACGGCCAGCCTCGCTCTGGCGCGGCGGGGGCGGAGGGAGGGGCGGGCGCGGGGAGGGCTGACCCCGCGCGCCGCCCCCTGCGCACGCGCGCGGCCGCCCCGCCCCGCCCGGCGCGGCGCGGCGCTGTGAGGGGCGCCGGGGTCAGGGGGGATCCTCGGGGATCCTCGCTGCTCCCCCGAGCTCTTGTGCGCTCCAGGTGCCGGCTGAGCCTCAGTCACGGCTCAGAGGCTCGCCAAAAGCGCGCTAAGGCTGCCTCGGGTTAATTAACAAGTAAAGAGCTGGAAGAGTAAATCCCAGAGCAGTATTTCTTGCGTATCTAAAAGGGTGTTTGTTGAGATCCGCTAGAGAAGGGTGTTTCAGAGATGCCGCATACTGCTGGTTTTATGTGGATCATTGTGCCTCCGGTCTGTCATTAGTCTTGCCGATACAAAGCAGGATTCCCAACGCCTGCAAAAATTGCGGTATTAGCTTTTCTATTATTTTAGTCCTAAAATATGGAAATCACTCCCCCTCCCCAGCCCGGGTGTCACTCATATTTTCCAGTTACAAAGGGTTTCGCTGAGAAAGATTAAAAATAAATGAGCAGTTGTGTTTCTAGGAAATACTTAGTAAGCAAATAGTTAACGTGGCGCTTTCAGATAAAACTTGTGCTCAGGAAGTGCACGGCACTTCCACACTTACACAAGAGTGTATAAAACTGACAGGAAGTTGCAGTGAGGCTTCTGGCGAGGAGAGTGGGTGTGCAGGAAGCAGAGGCTTTCTGCCTGTGGGACAGAGATAGAAAAGGGAGACCATCTGACTTCAAGCGAGTCTGTGGGAGATGCTAAAGCTCAGAGCAGGGTCTAAGGATGACCAGTGAAATGAGCTGACCTTGGTAGGGAAGGCTTCATCGAGAAAGCGGTGCACTTCAAAAATATTTTTCAGTGTTGCTCCCAAATCCTGAACGTCATAAAATCTCTTCCAAAGTCCAGACAAATCTCTTGGTGTTTTACAGCTTAAACCCGTGTGCAGTCATTTGATTATGAATCCCTGTAAATGATGGATAATGCAAGAGAGCTCTGGTTGTGAGAAATCAAGTCCATAGAAACCAGTCCTTTCTCAGCAAGGCATCCTATGCAGGATAAAAATCATTAATGAGATGAATAGGTGAAATGCAGCCTTCCAAGTGAAAATCAGAAGAGCACTTATTAGCTGTGTAGCATATTAGCTCACCAGACAGAAAAATACATGTGTTCTTATTTTTTTTCTGTCACTAGATATTATTATCAGAACCCAGAAATACTCAGAGGAAAAGAACAAAGATATATACCCTCAGCCCCCCACAACTTTCTTCAGTGAACAAAGTTAATCACAAATAACTTCGCAGTGTTCCAGGAACAGATACATGACATTAATATTATAGTATTTTAGAGTGTACCTTTAATTGTTCTGTGTTTTATAGGCTCTGGGGCAAATCCTCCTCTTTGCTATATCATAAGAAAAGAGGAAGGTGGCCTTTGGGAGTCTAGAGTAAATCTCTGTGAGCAGGTCCTGGTGTTTTGAGTTTCATGTAGGGGTATCTGGATCTTAGTATTTTACAAGAAGTGTGTATACACATATATAAACATATGGTTTGCTTAATACAGACATTTGGAGATTGATCACTGTAACCAGAAGAAATAGGGAATTAGGATTCATTCTAAGCAAGAGACCAAGTGTTCCCCCTCCCCAGCTCTCTCAGCCACATAGTTTGAATGCAAATTGGGCCCTTAATTTTGGATTTTCCTATGAATCATGCAGCTAATCCTCAGCACAATTCTTAAACCAGCTTTACTCATATCAGTATGACTGGCAAATAGCAATTGGTGTGCTTGTTAAGTATACTCACCTGGTACTTCACAGGGCTTGTTCTGCTCAGCTTGCTCAGAGTTTCTACGTGCCTAATCGCTGATGGTCACTGAAGCAGCTGAACAAGTGCTGAGGTTTCCCTATGATAGAGCAACTCAGGAGAGAACCAGGAATATGGGTGAAATGAGTGGGGACATGGCAGCAGTGCTGTTGTGTTGAATAGGAACAGCACAGATGCATCAGCTTGCTTTAGTGGGCCTGGCTGTGCCCAGCATTGATCTGGAATTTTTAACAGAAGGAAGGTCAAATACTCAGCCTTTTACTCAACAAAAAGCAGTAGAGACCAACATGCACATGAATCTCAACATCAAATAGATGTTTCTTCTTCACCTTTCTAAAGCACTGTAGCACTTGTCCTTTGTACTGTAATCTCTGTCTCCCAATTTGCCAGTTGTCTGCATGTACTTCAAAACCCTTTTATTTCAATGACCAGTGCTTAGCTGGAGGTAGTTCAGTCTGCTTATCACTAACACAGTAAGCCATTTGATAATGTCACGGCTCTTGTGAGGAACAGGAGAAGACAGAAGATCCCCTCTGAAAGGAAGATGAGGAAGAAAATACTGGCAGTTTCGTGGAATTAGTGGGGGACTAAGGTGGGGGTCAATAGATTATTTGGGGGAAACAAAGTAATATTTTTTAAATTATTCTTTAATAGAAGCTTGGCAGGACAGCCTTGGGTCTCCTTCATGTAATTTTCCTAACTTTGCCTGCATTGTTTTCACTGGGACTGCATGGGTGTTGGAGTGAAGAATGTGGCACTATGTGTATTGCAGTTTCATTACTGCTGAAACACAGCCATCTCTGGGACAGAATGCAGAGCTGGCTTGTGCCAGCAAACTCTAAACTTAAATGGGTATGTGGTGCCAGGGAATACAGTGCTGCCTGCATTCCAGCTAGCAATGAGCTTTTCTAGAAATTTGTCCTGAAGGGAAAAGAAGCACCATTTGGTAAATCCTAAGAGGATGCTTTGCTTTCAGAGGGGAAGCAAATTTCTCATCTTTAAGGGGAATGCACTGAAAGGACTCAATTCTTAGCTCTGCAACTCAGCTGTTCCAGCAAGAGAATGATTACTAGATCAGAATTTGCTTTGGATTATGAGAGCAATAAAGAGAAAGCTTCTTCAGCACTAAAGAAAAATAACATATTTTTGAGACATAGGTATGTGAGATTTTTTTTATTTTGTATCATTCAACATGATTTTCACTTGCTATTTCTTCATACTCAGAAGATTTAGTCACACAGAGATTTAGACACACAGACAGACCTGTCTGGATAGAACCTTGAGATGTTTCAGGGATGTGTCTTCCCTTCCAGACTCTGCAATTTCTCTGTGTCTTCGTATCTGTTGATACAGCTTCAGCCTGAGGTTTTTCACCTGATAATTATCAGTTCTACTCCTTCATCATCTTCCCTTCAGACATGGCTTCCATTATGCAGTTCTTCTTAATGTCTCTTCATTGCATCTTCTTGATGTATTGCAATTTGCTAATCAAAGTTGTTTAAACATTGGTTTAATTACAAGCTTGACTGAAACTTAATATAAAGATTTTTTCTCAACTTCTTTTTCACTTCCTGTACATTTACCTCATTGTCGAGGAAAATTCTGTCACATTGCTCCTCTTCCCCCTCTAAACTATCTTTAGTTAATGCTTTTTCTTATGTCTAAGTGATAGTCCATGAGTCCTCAATTTATCTGCCAAAATCTCTTACTGAACTAACCCTTTTCCTTATCCTTGGCCAAAATCCTATTATTTGTTCATACAATATAGTCCTCCCTTTATCTTGAGATTTATCTCCTTCCCTGTGATAACTGCTTTGAGGAGCAAAATTTACCTTTGTTTTTTTAAGCTGGGAAAGAACAGGCAATGCATGCTACTGCAATTTAAATTGTAAATGTCAGCATTTATTTACAGGGGTCTAATTTTTTAATCGATTTTCTTCTGTCTTTGAGGGACTACTTTTATATCACCACAGTTACTTCAGATAAAGCAAGGAATAGCTATTTCACAACATAGCTGTTGTGAAAGCACAGTCCTTTGAATTGCAGAGGGATTCAAGAAAATGTCCCGAGCTCTGGAATTTAACCTCTTAAAAATAAGGATTCATTTGGTAAAAGGAAAAGCCTACTTTATTTTATCCTCTGTGGAAAAGATCTTTCCAATTTCTTTGGACAACCAGCTCATCAGATAAGGAAGAAGATTGTCACAGCAACATAAGTGCTTTAAAAGTGTAAATAAGGAATAATGTATGTATTTTAAACTAGAGAAGGAATGTAATTACCTGGAGGAAAATCTGTCCAGGATATGGATGACTATTTCTTTCAAAAAAAGGCAAAATCACACGCGCATTTCCACAGTTTCAAAGCTTCAGAAGCTTTACTTCCCTGCTTTTCCAGGAGAACGCTTCTAGCAGTGCATGATGCAGAAAGGAGGTTCCTACCTTCTGAATCACCAGCTGCTCTAATACCTGGATAGTTCTTCAAAGTCTTCCATAAAAGGGCTGGGTGCAATGGCATTGTGATGACTGATCACAATGTGTCAGTATAAAGTTGTAAACTAACAGTTTCCTCATTCATAATTCCGAACTGTTCTTCACCCCATTACCAGATGTTTTAGAATAATGCATTGAGCAAAATAGAACAGCCTGATCAAAGATAGCACTGGGTCCATAGTGCTAGTGCTGTCAAGAACGGGGAAAGTGGGTACTTTTCACTCTGCTTTATGAGAACATGAAAGTACAGAATTTTTACTGGATAAAAAAAGTTTATAATTATAACTGAATGTCGGTAACAACATTTTAAGTGTTGTACCCTTCTTTTGTTTTTTGATTTTTTTTTTTCCTTTTTCATTGCTACTTGTTTTTAGCATACTCATTTATATCCAGATTCTGACTGCTGGAAATGGAAGAAAGGTTCTTGTTGATTTTAATGAGCTTTATACCAGGACCTAAATTCAGCCCTTGAGGGATGTGCAACATTTAGTAATACTTGCAATTAAAATATATATTCACTTCTGGTTCATGTCAATATTAAGACAGGAACAAATACATTTAACAATGACAGGTCTAAAAATACTCCATGTTTTTGTCCTGCTTTCCCTAGGAGCCAAATTATATCCCAATTAATACAGCAATTTACGCTGACATATAGATATGGAAGTGACTTTTCATGCTTCCTTTTTGTTTCTGTCCACTTCAGAATCAAATCTTAATTAACACAATGGGCCTAAAGCATTCATGGGAAAATAATCGTTTACATTAGTAGTTCATTAGTTTTGGTACTTAATTTGGTTAGAAAAACAAAATGTACAGCACAGAAAGGAGAATTTATTTTATAACTCTGCCAGATCATTTTCTTTTTAGCTTTCTCTCTGTATGTGGCCTTGTTCTGCCATATCTTTGCTCTGGCCATGGAAACTGTTGCTGAAGCTACAATCATGAGAGAGGTCTTAATGAGTATAGTTAAAGTCTATACCAAGGGATAAACATATTCCTTGCCTTTTAAAGCTAGCCAAAAAGCAGGTTAATTTTTTCCTTTCTTTTTCTTTAATATGAATGCATTGTGGGTTTTTAGCTGATAAAAATTTATTCATTTTACTCCTTTCTTAAAAAGTCCCTAAATTGCAAACCTCTGAAATAGTCATTTCATTAAGGTGTTTACCACTAATCCAATGGTATCTATTATAGTTAGAAAAAAATATTTTAGTGAAATTTTGTATACTCTAAATAACCAGTCTAAAAACACGAAAATGTTGCTTTTGAGTAAGTGCATGTATTCAAAGCATCTCCAGATAAGATGTTACATCCAGCACAGGCCATGGTTCACAGTCTCATCTGGAAAAGTTTGGATGTTTTTTTCCAGCTATGCAGTGGGTGCAGTGATAATCAATGGCATCAGACCTGTGCAGAGATGGAGGGATGCCCGACTTTGCCACCTCTCATCATACTCTGCAGCTTGTTTGATTCACCTTAGCCCAACTTTCAGGGTGGTTTATCAGCTAGTAGGCCTATTAATTATTTGCCCCTTTTTGTTGACACCTTTAGAAGGACTCAGGGGTTCAAATCCCTTCTTGTTCCTTAACTGTTCTGAAAGACTGAATACATGATTTGTGCAATAGATTCATTTTATGAATACTTTCATTTTACTTCTGCTGTTCTATGCAGTTCTGTTGAACTTCAAATTGAAGATTTCATAATGTCATATCCACATGAGATATCTTTGTTGTTATATTCACTTTTTATCAATAAAAACATACATTTGAAATGAAAATGCTGTCTTTTCCCTTGCTTAGAAATTCAGGAGACCCAAGAATTTTTTACTGCCTCTGCACTACACAGAATCTTCTGTTTCAACCTCAAGCAGCATAAAATTTGAGCTCCAGACAGGATTTTAACATTCAGAGAAGGCTGGTGAAGAGGAGGCCTGTGAATCACTACCAAAGATAGGGGCAGAATGGAAGCTGTTGCCCTGGTGTTGCATTTCTTTCTGTGAAAATGATACTCCTGTTGCCCTGGTGCTGAGTTTCACATGCTAAGGTGATACCCCACGGGCTATGCTAGTTGTGCAGCCTGTTTGTGTACCTTGTCTGGCATTTCCAAATTCAATTCAAATTAAAGAAGACACAGGGCCATGATTTTAATGATGTGACAAAATAAAAATTCTAATTTGTTTTAATGGTGTTACCACCTGAATTGTTAGTTTCCTTTCCTGCTTTTCCTAATTTTTGTTGTTTTCTACATTTTTCCTTTTCTATTCTTCCTTTAAAAAAATCATCAAATTATATGTGTCTCAGACCCCAGTGAGGCCACAATGAATTAAAGTAATGGTTTTCATTCTGTCTTTCTCGAACTCCTAAAATTGTGTCTATCCTTTATTCTACAGAATCCTATTATTTTATAAAATAGCATGTTTTCCTTTCCCCCTTCTCTTTATCTTTTGTCTCCCTTTTTGCTTTAACACAGTAGTTTAAAGACTTCAAGTTAGTTCTAGGGTGGAGTTGTGTGATATAATCAACTTCAAAATAGTATTTAAATTTCCTTTCCTTCACTACAATACTGAAATTTATGCTCTGTATTTTTTAATGCTTGTTCAATATAATAAAGAGAGGAGTGTAGCTTTTTTTTTTCCCTGAAAACACTCCTAGATTAGTACCTTGTTATTTAACAATTCTGGTACATAACAGTAGATTCAGAGAAAGAGCAGTGCCTTGTAGATAACAGTCATTTTATAGCCAGTTCTTGTGAATAGCTTTTTATCATTTAAGTGATTTTTTTTCTGTCTCTGACATTCAGTAATGGAGGAAAAGTCCTCAGGGGGTAATCCTTCCTTTCATAAAAGAAATTCTGAGGTGCTTCAGGCCTTCCCAAGTTTAGCCCATTTCCTACTCTCCCTGCCCTGATTCAGGCATAACATTGTATTTTAGTTCCCAGAAATATTCAGTGCATGATTTAGGCTGCTCATGAAGGCACATGGACTCCAGAAAGTGAACACAATTGCCCACAGTATTTAAGGTACAGAGAACGCTGAGTGCCAACAAGTCACAGGGCCAGTAATTCTCAGAATTTTCCACACACAGGATTCTGCTCATCTAGCCAAAGTGTGATTAGATGGCTCTCTCAGATGATGATGTAGGGAGGGCACTCAGTCATAACTCCTTGCCACATACGTGCCACCCATGATAAGAAGCTGAGTGTGTTCTTGTCCAAGTTACACTCTGGGGATATATTTTTTAATGTTCTGTAACAAGCTACCTGTGCACAACAGTCGTGAACCATCCTGTCATAGAGATGCCTGTCAGCTTGCTACAGCTTGTTCCAGGTTTGCTAGTATATGTCCAAGGCAGCTTAGTCCATAATTAGGAATCCTAGACACAGCTAATATGTCTCAGACCCATTTTCTTTCAGAGTATGTCAGTGACAAAAAGCTTGCCAGCTGAATCCATACAGAAGCTGCAATTTCTCTAAAAGACAATTAAAAACATATTATATACTCGGTGTCCTGTGGTTTGGTACCAGTATCACATAAAACAGGTTCCATGTAATAACAAGGATTTTGTAAAATGAACAGATTAACTTCAGTTCTGCCCTCCCATATAAGCAATAGCATAATATGTAAGTGAATTACAAAATTAAAAGAATATTTTTAAATACATCTCCAAAGTGAAACTGATTTGATTGTTTGCTTACCCACATACTTCATAAACATATACATGTAGGCAAAAGAACAAATGCACAATTTTGATGCATCAGTTTCCCAATAATTTGTCTGTAGTCTGATAGGTTTTCAGTGACAACATAATAATATTTGGGATAATGCATTCTACCTATATAATGTAAACATTTAGTTAGAATTGCTCTGGGAATCTTATTTTTGAATTTCCACCCTTCTTTGCAATGCAATGTTTGACCTTCATGATGTATTAACATAGAGGGTTTTTTTTAATTTGATATACCGATGAAATTGGGGCAGAGAACACAGATGACTGCCTCTGAGCCCTCAGGCTCCTGATTATCTCAGGATAACTGTGCCTTCCTGGAGTTGCTCAACTGCTGCATTAACAGTCTTTACTGTGAAGAAAGCAGTGTTAGATAAACATCATTCAGAAGGGTATCTCTAATTGTTTGAGCCTATGGAAATGATGTGCCCCAAGCATCGGCAGTAGATAGGTGTGGTTTTCACATCATCAAGAAATATCTTTGGCTAGTATCAGCTCAGTGCTGTGTCATCCTCCTGTTTTAATTGACACTGAGTGTATCACTTGCTCATTCTAATGTATTTACAAATCTTGATTAAGTCACAATAGTTAAATGTCAATATATTCCTAGCAGCTTTATAGGCTAGGGAATTACCTGCCCTTTTTTGTGTTTGAATACCTCACGCAGAGACAGTAAAAGACATTTATTTATGCCTGAGTATTGGCTAGTGCCAGCAACAGCTGCCAGCAGCTGAGGGTGGCACTAGAAAGTTGCAACACTCAACAGAGGCATCCCAGCAGGTACCATCACTGCCCAGCTGAGCAGCTTTTCAAAGCCACCATCCCTGTGCTTGCAGTCATTACAGCGAGCAAATCCAGGGAGTGAGGAACAGAAGCCATTCAGAGCCACCACACGGGTCTGAAACTGAACAATAACTCCACTGGAGCTGGGGACTTTGTGGTTGCCCTCTCTGTGTGTTGCTGACAAGGAGTGTGTTGAAGATGACCTTCTTTGCCTCTTGCACCTTCAGTGTGTTTGTTCTCTTTTACAGATCCACCATCTTGTCCTCCTGCATATGTCACAGCCAACTTCTCATAAATATCCTGCAATTCTTCTTGCTCGAGTGCACAGGCTGTGCACCCTGTGTCACTACACCTGCAGTTCACAGCTCATGTAACTCCAGCACAGAATATAGATATATATACCCTGTAGGAAGCTTGGTGAGATTAAAGTGTTGGGCTGCTTGGAACCTCCAACTGGAAGGTCTGTCCCACATAAATGAGGCCACTATTCCAGTAAATTGCATCTATTTCTGCTGTGCAAAACTAGGGAAATGTGGTTTCTTGGGACCTTGCCATCCTTCCAGATTAATTGCATCCAAATTAAATAGAAGGTGCTGATATTATACTGGCAATATCAGATGGTCCTGTTTAATTTACTGAATATACATATACAAGTTCTGTTATATCTCCTCATGAATGACAAGTTCCTAAATAGGTTGGAATCTATTTGAATACAGTAAAAATTAAAGTTATTCTAAGGGGTAAGAAAAGAAAATGTAGCTTGATTGTTGATTATGGTTTTTTGTGTAGTTTTATCCTAAATTGTCATCAAAAATACTTTATCATTAGCAATTTGGATATTGATAGAGTATCTTTACCATAGCTCCTTTTTCTTATTTCTCAAATTTTTATTCATATGTGCCTCAAACTGTGATACTCTGTGTCAAAGTACCCATCACTGCCTTGTGCATATATGTATCAAATAATATATATATCCACTAATATTTACTATTTACTTATACAACACTTTATATACATTAGCACATTGTTACATAATACATTATTGTAACAACATCATACATATACTAACACATACCTATACCGTATGCAATTATTATAGAGGGCTATGTAATAATAATAATTACAATTGTGTATAAATTGTGCATGACGAGAAAGATCATAAAAGGATCATATCAACATCCTAGCTATTGCTAGTGGTACTTCTTTACAAGGAGAAAGCTAATTAAAATAGCTGAAGTGGATTATGTGTGCCTGAAAAAGTAGTTTGGAATTGGCATAACTTACTTTAATCCAGAAAAATGTTACTAGGTACAGAAAACTTATTATTACTAATAGCTTCCCCACAAGTTGTGGAATGGAGGCAGTGAGCATTTATCAGAAGTTACTGTACTTTTTACAAAGACAGCACAGAACCACAAAAAGGCGTTAACATTTCAGCTCTAACACTGTGGTTTGTGAACACTGATGGCTTCTGAAGCCTCTCCTCTTTCCAGGGCAAACACTCACAAATCTGCTGTAAGAAGAGATAAATACTAGGCTTTAATCCTAGCCTGCTTCCACTCCTCCGGATGGCTCATTCAGTAGCACTTGGCTTTACAGGCATTTTATCCTGAAGCTTTTATCGCTGAAAGGAAGGGGGACTTGATTTCCGTTCCCACTGCCAGCTCCCCTGTTGCACACAGATCTGCTGCTGCAGTAGGCTGTAGTCGTGTTTCAGCAGCAAGCATGAAACAGGCCATAGCTACAACTAACAGAGAAAGAGGAATAATAATAATGACAACCTTGGCTGTTCTCAAGCTGAAATAGATCCATGAAGTACTGCTGGTATTTTGGTTGCAAGATGATGATACATGAACTTGTTAATACGATACAAAGTAATCCCCTATAATTATACTGATTAAAATGGGAAGGATGCAGACCAGGCACTCTTGCATCACAGATATTGTCTGTGAAGTTCTAAGGTTTGAAAATAATTTGTTCTATCTTAAAAAAGAGTTTCTATCAGTGCAAAGTTTAGCAGTTTAATGATACCTTCATTCTGTGCAACACACAGTCCTCTATTTAAACACACCAAGGGTCTGATCACATATTTACGACCAAGCTACAACTTTCAGAGCTCAGAGTGCACAAGGAATGTATAATCAGATTTTGGGAGACTCTGTTCTACAGCTCACAGCTGCCTTGAGTATCCCTTAACAACACATATTCCTAAGGCTTCCTCCCTGCTCAGATGGAGAGGAAAAGATATTAATTAAGGGTACTATGCCAGTTTGTACCAGACTGAGATCCAACCTAATAGTTATAGTCCACAATAGAAACAGGAGTCTTGATGGAGATCTCCAAGATACAGATGCTAATTACCCTGAAGATAATTACTGGGTGCAATGGTAGAAGATGATGAGTATTCTTTACTCACAGGAACCTGAGGGCCAAATGTAGAATGGTGCTGGCTCCATTCCTACGGCTGGTGAAGTATGAGAATCACAGATACTCAGCAATGCTAAGGAAAAAGCCCTGTATGAAAACTGCATATACATTAACCAGCAACCCTTTGGAGCAGATCAGGAAAGTTCAGATTTATATTGATAGTAAAAATGGGTGCAAGAAACTGGTTGTTGGATTTTAAGTAGTGAAAACTTTATCCCTTTCTCCTGCTATGTCACAGTAATCTAATAATTTTTCTGTGTTTCTTCAGTCCTTGTGTTCTACATTGTGCTCACAGGGTTTTCTCTTGAAATCAGAGATGTCAATATGCTGAAAGGATTCCTCTGAATGTTCATGTAAATTGGAACCTTATTTTATTAACTGAGCTGCTGAAAACATATCTCCTTCTCTGCCATGCTCATTTAAAGGATTCTGGCAAAAAATAAAAAATCACATCCAGAATATTTTCCACTCCCCAGGGATCACACACAGCACATCTAAAGTCTCTTTTACTGTCATTCTCCCAATCTATTTTGCACTTCTGTTGAACAGAGCTGGTAGCTAGGAGCAGTTCTTCCAGAATGCTACATGACACGTATAGGTTCTCCTGTTGTTTTGTTTATCTTGAACTTAATGCTCCAGGACATAAACAGATTTGCCATTGAGAGTAAATGCAGTACAAGGTGATATCAGTACAACTGCAGGAAAAATTAGAAATAAATCTCCATTGTAGGAGAAATGAAGCTAGAATTCATTGCCTGTGTTGGACAGTAGAACCTTATGACTTATTAAAAGATTAATTTTATTTTTAATTTTGTTTCCAACTTAAACAATTATTTCAATCACCCCTACAGGCCTTTCAGCCCCACACCCTGCACACAGCTCTGCCCTGCAGGCACAGTTTCAGGGAAAACCACAATCCCTTTATAAGCTACATATTATTGAAAGATAAGCCTACAATGTGGGCAGGGTTCTTCCTAGTTTTGCTGTGTGTGGGAAAATGCCAATGCTCTCAGCTTTTCAGTATCTCCTCCATTGCAGAGGGAAGTTAGACTTGAGTCCTTGTTTCCTCACCAGTGAGGGAGCATACCTGCTGCTTCATGCAGTATAAAGAAATACTCCCTGTGCAAGACCTTCCTTTAATTTTTTACCAGGGTATCATGGGAAGGTCAGATGAAATCTGGCCCTACAGCATTTAATCTGACTTATTTTTTTGTACAGCTTCTTTCATGTAAACAGTACAGTAAAACACTTTGCAGAACAAAGCAGTATTTGAGAGGCCTGCTAAAGATGTTGGGTTCATTAGATTCACATAAGGCCAAATTCTGTTCTTCAGGACACACCTTTCATTAGGAGTTAGATCATGCATCTGGGGAATGGAAATTATCTTTTAATGCAGTCATATCAAAGAAATTCCATTTGACAGTTTTCTCATTTCTTTCCACAATTAGAAATGCTAGCAAAAGCCCTAGAACAACTTCGTTTTTCCTTTGATTTATTCCATGTCTCAAGCTTGTTGCTTAATTTTTAAATAATTCTGTATGACCGTAGGAGAGCCCTGTTTCTGTTGGCAACTTGCAAATGGCTAATTTTCCTCTCCTGCCTTTGCTCTTCCACAGAAACCAGTTCTTCAGTTTCAAACTATTTCTTGAAAGAAGAAATGTTGCAGAACTGGAAGGAAGACATTGTTCTGGGAAGGGACCCACTTGCTCTCACTCATGTCCCAAGGTCAGTCTCTGAGTCAGCTGGACCTTCCTCACAAAGATGATGGAGATGGGAAGGCACTGTTGTGTTACACAAGGGATATGAGAAGTTGAAAAGGTGGAATATATCAGCAGGACAAAAAGAGATGAGGCAGATTTGGCACATAAAAATGTCAGTAAACATGCTAACAGCACCAGGCAATGCACCATCAGATGTGCTACAAAAGCAATTCTCTTGTTGGGAGTCATAAAAGAATGGAAGTCAGAAAGTGTCTAGGCTCACATGCACACCATGAAGAACATCTTCCAGTGAAGGCATCTTCCACTGGAGACAAAATACTGAATAGGATGTGTCATTAATTTGACTTTGTGGGACATTTCTGGTGTTTTTAATTAGGACCAAATATTTGAAATAATTATTGTTTTTCAGTGAAATGTTCATAGCACTTGGATTGTAATAACCATCAGGAATCAAATTAAATAGCCAAAAGTTGTGTTTGTCCTAGTTTTAATTGCCACAAGATGTATTTCTGTCTTGTAGGTGTTTTTTGCTCTTCATTTACAGCACATCATGTAACAACTATAGAAGCCTCAGTCTGTATTTCGGGGGGGGTAGTGGTGCATCTAAAAGCCACAGCTTGATGGAGAAGAAGGGAGAGTGAGAGAGCAGGAGAGAGATAATGTACCAGATGTGGGATCTTCCTTGTAAAATCCAAAATTTCTATTCCAATTAACAGAAAATCTATGTTTTATTCCAGGTGGAGGGTGATCTAGTCTGACACACTGAGTTTTTTCAGACTCATATTCTGTTATCAATTTGATTTACCTCACTTAATCCCTTTGGAAACTGTATCTGACCTAATTTTTTCTGCAGTGACTCTTATGGCAGGAACAAATAATAGGGGTGACCCTGTGCATTCCTGCCATATCTCTTTCTCTGTAATGTGGATCACTCTAGTTTCAATTCACATTTGTCTATGAAGAGACAAAGTCAAAGAGCAGTTCAAAGCAGCTGATACATTCTCGCAAATTCACATTTGGCAGAGCCCTAAGTGGGTAAATATTGCCAACATGTATTGATTGCTTTTTCTGCTTCAGCCAACAGACCCGAAGTTATCTGCCAAATATTTTTTTTTTGTAAAATGACACCTCATATTGCCTGATGTTGCATGAGCTGTATCAATTTACTGTGAACCTCACCTGCTCTGAGAGTGTTGGCTCTATAGGGGATTCTTCTTTTTTTGACAACAGATTTTGTGATTTCCTCTTTAATACAAATTTAGCAAAGAAACAGTCTGCTAGTAGTGAGGCTTTCAATTATGGCCATTTGCCACATTTTAGGAAGCTGTCTGTCTTTGACTTTGCTACGACACTGCAAGGTGGGACATTATAAATTACTTTTATCTCTCTTGGGCCTCTGTTACTTTTCCTGTGTGTGTGTGCACTTGTGTGTGAGAGTCTGTGCGTGTACTTGTGTGTGTAACTGATAGGATGCCCTAAAGTCTGTTCTGTTAATAGCCTTCTGTGTTGCTCCTGCCCTCACTGCTTGTGGTGGGTGATGGAGAATGCTTAGAATGCAACAAGTGTCTGCTGGCTCAGCTGCTTCTTTATCCAAGGCAAAAGCAGGCTGGCAGTGTGGAGGAAAGTGTGCTGTGCTCCAAGGAGCAGTATTCCAGGCTGCTGGTGCTGTTGAGGGAGAGGCTTTCTTGAATTCAAGACAGATGGAAAAAAAATAAAATGTTCTCCCAAAGAAGTTCCTTCTCTTTGCCAGAAACAGGTCTGCTTAATGAAAGAACTGTGGGACTGAATGCTGTTGCATGACCAGACATGAAAGCTGAGATAAGGAAATAATTTTTATACTGTTATATTGTATTTACAAAGACTATAAAATAATTACTCTTTCTACTAATGAAGTCTAATAGGTCTAATAGGTCTAATATCAATATCCTAGGTATTATTATGGCAGAGACATAACCTGTTTTAAGAAAAGCACAGGCTGTTTCAAGAAGATGTGGAAATCCATTATTGCTGCTTTTGACGTGACATTAGTGGTTATTGTGAAGACCTATATGAATAAACAGTCAATAATGCAATGTGAATGCCTCCCTTTACCAGCAACCACTGAATGAAGTAGTTTATTTCAGAATGCTTTGCCGGACTGGAAGGTATACACTGACTTCTAAATGCTTTCACTGCTGGTTCTTTTTCTGCCATGATCATTAATCAACTAAAAGTCTAATTTAGCTTACTGTTATGAGGAGAATTATGCCTCTTGTATTGAAATAGCTGCAGTTTGATGGGGAACTTCAGACTGTTCCTTCCCTCAGCAAACTCTTCCTCTGTGGCTCTGTTCAGTGACTTAGTATCTCCTGGCCCACAGACTATTACTTCCATTAGTTAGTTGTACTGAGAATTGCCCATCTGAGACATCAACTGGAGAAGGCTTGAACAACACCCCTTCACCTCACCCCACAGTTTTTCTGTTCCCCATTCCCAAAATATAGGCTTGAATTAGCAGCAGTTTAATTCTGTACTGAGATTCCTACTGATTGGATCAGGGCTCTCAAACAGAAGAAATATCATCTTCAAATTTAAAATATTTGTAGTGCTAAATTCCTAGGTTTGGTTTTTATTTTATTTTTAAATGAAGGGAAACTGAGGCAGAAGGGAACAGTAGCATGAGGGACAGAAGTTCAAAGCTTCAGTAGAGTGGTGCTCCCTTCATTTTTGTGCAGTGGGATACGGAGGTCCTCATGTGGGGTCCTTGTGATAGGATGGATAGTGCAAGCTGCTGATTGACTGTTTTGTACAGGCTTACATTTCTGCAGTTGGAGGGCTAATGGTAAGGAATTATTACCTGCTCTTGGATCTCAATTATGCAATTTTTTCCCTGGTCTTCTGTGAAGCAAGAAAATTGAAGCAGAAATGAAATTTATTAGCTGCTTTATGAATGTGGTAAATGCTGATGTCTTATTGCAAATGAGGCATTTGCTAAATAGAAATGCTTTTAAAAGAGTATAATCCTTCACTGTCCCTCCAGGACAAACAACTGGAGAGCAGTGATTGCAGAAATCATTTAGGCCATGCAAATCAAACTCCAGCAGCAGTGTTTCATGCAGTGAGAAGGGAAAGCTAGACTGTCTTATTAAGAACCCTTACAATGATAAACATTATTAAAATAACTTAGGAGAAATTACCAAGTGGGGTCGAGAAGGGCTAAAAAGGGCAAGTTGATCATGGCAATGTGTTTTTAAGTGGACTAATTCCAAAGAAGTATGTTTATCATAGTCACACATAAATGGCTGAACAGCAATCACACCAAAAAGATGCAAAAATCATAGCCCTTATAAGGTCTGAGGGTAGTTTAGTAGCTTTTTATAGACAAAGCTGATTTACATCAAGTGACATAGTGGCCTAAAATTCTCACGTAATGTTTTCACAAAAGATGACAATCGAAGCTTTCTTCTGGACTTAAATTTAAATGTCACTTGGAGGAATATCAAGTTACCCAATATTGTACAGTGTAAGCAGAATGTAATGAAAGGTACTGCAGCTAATGCTGCTGTACTAAGCTGTATTGCACAGGGGCCAGCTCTGTCATTTGGACATCCTGGAGATGAATTCCTTTACAGTGGTTCTGGCCCACCAGTGCAGCTGAATGAAGACAGTAATTGTTTTCTTTAGTGGGGCTAAGTAATCTGGGGTAGTTTTTATATGTGGTAGTACCTGGAGGAAACGTATCATCAACCACACTGTTTGGTTACAACAGGCTGTGCACGGACCCTTTGGACTTGGAGAGCCCTGAATCCTCAGTGTTACTGCACAGCAGAGCTGGGAAGTAGCTCTTTATAGGCTAATGGTTAGAACCAGATTGAACAGCAAGCTGTCTCTTGGCAAGCACAGAGGAGCATGTCTGTTTCTCCTCCTGCCTCCTTCCCAGCCACCCCTTGTTTCACTTCTCAGAATTCTTTCTATTTCCATCTTTCACAGGTTTTGGTCCTGTGGGCCCAAGGGTGGTTCTGGTGCGTGCAACTCCCTGAAGTCAGCAGCACCAGCCTGAAATCACACGTGCACACAACTGCTGAAGCTCAGCTTCAGACTTGCCAGCTCCAAACTAGGTTTTGAGGAATGCAACATTTTTGATGAGTTACAAAGCAGGAAGCTGGCTGGCTCTAAGGCTACATCAGCTGCTTTCCAGCCTTCCTCACTGAAGACACGTGGATGTAAGGGATAAGAAACATTTAGGAGGACAATAGTGACTGCTAGTACTAAGGGGAAGGGATGACCAAGGCTTTGTCCTTGGTCTGGCCATGGAGCTGTAGCAGGCAAATTGAGAGGCCAATTAGATCTCTACCCCACAGGATGATTAGGAGCACACCAGCTAATTATGAGATGTTACTGTGACAACCCATGAGGCACCAGCACACTGAAAACAAAGTACGGAAATGTAAAGCTGAAACCAGGGGAGGAAAAAAAGAAGACAAAAAACATGAAAGAAAGGAGAAAACAAGTACAATAGAAACAAGAGCAAATGAAAAGGTCAAAATACATTTTGAAAGGATAGGGAAAATAAAGTAGGTAGTGCAGGGGGGCACCAAGAGAGATACGTGATCAGAAGTGAAGCATCTGATAACCTGGTGAGCAAACAAGATGCCAGGATGTGGTATCTTCACATCAAAATCTCAGAGATGTTTTGATTGGGTTTTTAAATGTGATTTTAACCATCTCAAAGTTAGATGTTCAGCCTGAGGAGGTTTCCTAGGCTCTGTCAAGTAGTTTGCAGAGGGAAACAAGTACCAGGGGAGGTTCAGTCATTCTGCAGCCAGCGTGGACATGGTGGCTCCACAGATGTTTCCTTTGCTGTCAGTTATGGCTTTAATTAAATTGCAGCTCTTTTGTCTTCCTGCCTTCTCTCTCCTCTGCCCTGCTGTATGACTGGTGCTGGTGGAGCTGTTGTTGAGGGACACAGTGAATTATGTTGGGAAATCAAGAGAACTCTTGTTAGTTCATGTTGGTTGTTCTATCTGGTGGTCACAGAGCAGCCACACGGAGTTTCGCTGAACTGCTGGGAGAGTTGTGTGGAGCCACAAATGAGTGCCTAAAAGAAATGGTTGAGAGCTGGTTAAGGTGTCACTGCCAGTGGAAAAGCTGGCCACTTGCTGACAATGGTGACTTGCTCTCTGGAGGTGTGTCAATAGGGAGAGCTCTAATGGCTGGTCTGGCCTGGCAGCCTCACTTCTCCGTGGCCTTGCTCTGCAACTGGCACTTTAGGTCAATTACTCATTGCAATAATGGTATATCTGGACTGCTATGTGTATGGCAGCAAAGTTAGCTTTGTGACAGAGGGGGCCAGGAGAGTGTGAGGCAGCTGCTCCCAAGGAGTGTTTGGCTGCTTGTGGTGGACCACGGCATTACTCACAGGGAGGGTGCTGCACACCCTGTGATTGCTGCATGGCTCTGATCAAAATCATCACATGGCATTTGGTATTGCAGGAGTTCACTTCTTTTAGTCTTCCATGTTCCTCCCTGCTCATTTTCCTACTGGGCTAATCCCTTTGGCAGCACCAGTACAAAGACCACCAGTGTCAGCTACCTTTCATATTTAAACACTGCTCATAAATACAAATTTGCAGTAAATAATTGCAGAAAGGAAACTCTGATGCAGCAGCTGTCAGACAGAAGCGAAAATTAATGGAAACTAGTTCAGTAAAACAGCCTTCATTTAAAACAGCTAAAATGCTCTGTTGATTTAAGTGTCTGGCCATGCTAGAGTAAGTAATCTACGCTGGGCACAGACCTTCAGCAATCACTGGACCACTAATGAGAAACAATTCTCTTATTATAAAATCATTATCAGTCAATAAAATGAGCTCAAACCACAAAATAGGAGCAAAGTTCAGGGATCTGAGAATTTATAGTTTAGCCCCATCAGTGAAAATGTCAGGAAGTTAAAAGAAGCTCTATGTAAGTCTTCACACAGTGGAACTCGAGGCACACAAACAATCCCTGAGTGCCATGGCAACTCTTATGGGCTCTTCTGAAACAAACTGTTTCTAAGGTGAAAGAATGAGGCCTTAATCTTTGCTCCCAGTTCTCCATATCCACCTTCCTCTCATCAGTATGGCTCATGCAGCTGCTAATTATCTAGCAAAATGCAGGCAGGGAAGACAGAGGTCAATGCTTGGCTTGAGGGAAAAACAGAAGAGCAATGTGGTACCTAAATTATGGTTTAAAGGCATACAAAAAGAGAAAATTGTGAGCTAGCATTATGCCTACAGGTGGGCACAGTTTCCGTACTGCCTCTAGTCCTGACCTGAGCTTGTGCAGAGCTGTCTCATGAATTACCAAGAGCAGGATGAATAAAGATAATTAGTGATGGCCAATTGACACCTGACTCTTGTAGAAGTTTACTGTCAAAGTAACTGGTGATTTTTTTCAACAAAGGTTATATTAGAAGAAGAGTTCATTATATTACACCTCTCCTTTGGTTAAGATCTGCTTCTCAGGACTTGGCTTGACTGATGTTTATTCAGCACCTTCTTTCCCGTCAATTTTTCAAAGGAAAGAGGTCACTTTTAGGCAGCTTCAACAGCAGCATACTGGGACTGGTCTGATCCCAGCTTCCCAGATGGCCCTTGGTCTGCCTGGCTCTGCCTCCTGCAGATGAGGCTTTCTGGTCACCTGGAGTATGATCAGGCAGGGCTTTGTGCTAAGCAAAGACTATTTGCAGCCACAGAGTGCACCAGTCGATGATGCCATCAGCTTCAAAGGTCACCTTTGTGACCATCAGCAGAGGAGCAGGTATCAGGAAAATTCAGACTCTAAACCAGAGTCCCAAAAAGGGAATCCTTGCAAATTCTGGAGCATGTCAGCAGAAAATATGGAAAATGTTTTCAAAAAGTACAAAATCCTTATAAAGTACTAGTAAAAAGAGAGAAAATCTTTGACTCATAGAAGATAGATAGATAGATAGATAGATAGATAGATAGATAGATAGATAGATAGATAGATAGATAGATAGATAGATAGATTTGAGATACAGCAATTGACTTACTTTGGATAATAGTACTTAACTCTGCTGTACAACTGTTTTATTTGTAGATTTTAAAATGTTTTATAGAAATGAGGGAAATGTACTTTTGTTTTGCATATTAGAGATATCAAGGGGATTGAATCACAAAGAAGCTTAATGACTAACTCATGGAGAAACACTGGGTCTTTGTCTGCCTGGGCCTAGCCTGGACCTTTTTGTATGCCAAAAATTATCTTAATCTGTAGGTTTTGTTGGAATCTGATGCATATCAGAGACTACTGTAAGAAAACTTTGGGTCTCTGGTACATTGCCAAGGCTGTAGTTTCAGATGAAACATATTTAAGATGTCTCACAAATGGGCTAAACTTGTAATAGATACTTACAAACTCTGCAACTAGGCAACTAAAAAAAACTAAAAAGACGTCTCAGGTGGTTATCAAATTTGTCTTAGGAAACTCTTGTCCTGCTGTGCAACTTAAACCAAGAAGTTTTATCTAATTAAATTGTCTCATAATTCATATAGCTGCATTATCCAAGTTTTACTCAGAACCATCAATCTGCATCACAGAGCTAAAATGCTAATTTTTATAGGATTTTGCCTCTTGTTATTAAATAACTCTGTTATCTATAAAGTAAAGCAATCTGGTCTAAGTAGACATATTCTATTTCATTGCATCTGATTTCTCTATTGTTAATGAATGAAAACTAAAGGAGGTAGCATAGCTCTGGGCTTTTTCTGTTCCTCTTTATGTATTCCAGTTTGTAGATCCCAAGAGTCATTTGGATTTAGTGTTTTGAATATCCATGGTAATACACAGATCACTTGTAGTGACTGCAGTCCTTGTCAGAAAGGTTCTGCAGAGGAATCTTCACTTGCTTCCACCCACCAAGCTAACCCCTAGTTACTACTTGCTATGCTGAGTCCCAGTGACCTTCAAGAAGTTTACATGAAGCAGATGTTGTGATGCAATGCAGTGGATGAGCTCTCACAGAAAACTCAAGAAATCCAAAGCCAAATTTCTTACATATCTTTACAAACAGGCCACATCAAGACACATAAAGTAGTAGGGTATCCTTATTAAACCTATGTATCTCAACACTAAGAAATAATAACTATTTGGCTGTTGGAATGATGACATTGAAGATTGTACAGAAAAATAATATTCAAAATATTATTAAATGCTATGAACTGAAGTTGATAAAGGCCATAAATAACATAATTATTTGATGTAGTAGATCAATTTTGATGATACCTATATAGCTTTAAAAAAGAAAAAAGATCACAGTATAGTGTAAGAAACCCCTTCAAGAATATTGTAAAAAATGCAGCATAGACTCATCTGTTTCTGCAGAGGGTTGAAATACCTCCTCAGGGAACAGCAGTTCCTAGGCAGAAGTGCCAGTGTGAAATGCTCAGTGCGACTGGAGGCAGGACAAAAATCAGGCCTTTCTTTCTGGATATATCTGTGAACAGTTCAGGAATCTATATATCTTTCCAGAAAGAGATTAATGATTGCCTGTTTTCCAATCATTTCTTTGTAACAGCCAGGCAGTGTGGAACAACTCCTATGTGTTACATCCTGGAAAGTTTGCTATTTGCAAAACATTTTACCATTTTCCACTTCAGAAGCATCTAAATTTAGTAATGGTGCATAGCTCTGTCTCCCCAGGGACTTGCAGTTCAAAAGTCCATCTCTGTTTTGAATGTAAGTTTAGAGCAAACAGCACAGTTGTGGCTGAAGAACAATCTGTGTCTGTTCCTCGGCACAGAATCTTTAACCACTCAACCTGAGGGTGCAGGAGCCCAGGTGGGATACTTGGGGGTGTGACAATTGACTTGGGTGTCTTTGCAGACACATGGGATGTTCTGCTCTCCCTCTGGACAGCTGTGGCCCTGTGCCTGCTGGCAGCTCCCCCCTCTCGTTGTCTTGCTGAGCAGTCAGTCACAGAACAACAGCCTGTGGTCTAGTCGCCCACTCTTCCCCTGCAAAATCCTGCTTGCTGGGCTGTGTATGGAGTCATTCTGTCCCCTCTCCTGCTTATACCCGTGCTGTTCCCTGTCCCATTGCTCCTGAAGCCTTCATGTCCTTGGAACAGAAAGCAGACCTCGCCCTCCTTGAACTGCAAAAGCAGAATCTATTAACCACTGCAGCAAGCAGCAATACACTGGAGAGATGGACTTCTGTAAAGCAGAAGGCACTTGTATGTATTAGTGCAAAGTCAAAAGTATGAGTTTTTGACCCTTTCATTTATTTTTCTATTTCTTGACCCAGATCTTCAGAGAAACTATTTTGGAATTTATAAAGGATTTTGGATTGTTTCCACCCACTTTCTGTTCCTAGTTAGTCCCATGCTGGATCATATCATATTGAATGTCTGCCATCATACTAATTTCTCTTTCTGCTCCTTCCAGCTCCTTTTCCTCTTCCAGGTTCCTGTACAGATTCCATGGGAAAATTCTCCCTGGTCTTCCCTTCTTCCTGTCTGCCTTTAACCCAACATAATCTCATCCACCTACACAAAATCAGGTGACATTCCCTGTGGGTATCTTGGACTTCCATCTCTTTGCCAGAGTTTTCTGTCCAGATCTCATCACCTCATTCCGTAGCCATTCCCAGACAATGTCAGGTAAAACTGGGTATGCCAGCAGAGTGCAGTGCCTATTGCCAGCTGGGCTGTCCAAAGCAGCTTGGTGCTTTAGTGTTTCCTGTTTCACTCTGTATTAACATAGTACAGAATCCTAAATGCTTTAGAAAGCTTTTTTTTTTTTCTTTCAGTCTTCTCAGCAGCATTAGTAACACCAATAGAACAATTTCCCTAGGAAAAAAATTAAAGTTATGAACTCTGGATTTAAACAAGGAGCGTTTATATTAAGTAGAAAAGAGAAGGCCTTTGTTTGAACACAACAATCAGGCCTAAAGAAAATACAGATGTATGCGTGGCCAAAATTTTCAGCTTCATTTTCTGTCAATAAGCTAGTGGTAAAAGAATTTTTCTTGCTGAGCTTAAAGTTTGTGGTGTATTATTTTAGATATGCTCCATTACCTAATGGCACAAAGGATTTGTTTTTCTCAGTATACAATAGAATTCAAACTTCTGTTGTGAATTCCTTTGAACATTATGAGGAATGGCACAGGGAACTGTCTCCTTTGGAAAGACGGAATGGTGGAAAACAGGAAATGCTGATTATGAAACTCCATGGGATGGAGTCTGTCTATACTGCAGCATGAATTCAGCTCAATGCTCATCAAAAAGCAATATATCTGCACAGTCCCAATATGCAGCCAAGTTTAGATTACTTTTTGATAACTTTTCTAATTTGATAAATTTTCTAATTCAACTGTGCATGATGAAAAGCTTGCACCTGAAACCAGATTCAAGTACTTTCATTGTTAAAAGATATGCTACTGTTTGGTTTAGTTTTAGTTTGGATTTTTTTTGTTTCTGTAAAGGCAGAGGTACATTTGTCTAATATTCTGAAGGGGAATCAAATCTGTCTCCACCTCAAAGTCAAAGATCAACCTTCATTTGTCAATTCTTGAAATATTTCCTGAAATATCTTCTTCGTATGTTAAAGTCAAGAACCATAAATAACAACATAGAGGAGAAAATGCTAAGGATGTGACCTCCCTCACCACAAAATGCTGTAGATGAGTAAAATTACGTGGGTTCCAGAGTGACTAGACAACTTAATGAAAGATCAATCCATTGGGGGCTATTAAATACAAAATCACCATGTCTGGTTCAGGAGTCCTCTGAACCACAAATTGCTGTGTGCTCGGGAGATATTCTGGGAACAACAGGATGCACTTGCTTTGTTCCTAATTCTTTTCTAGGCATTTACTGTTGCTAGAGCCTGGGCTGCACTGATGTTGCTTGAATTGGTGTCCCTGTTTCTATGTCTTTGAAGTATTTCTGTGGATTATTTCACAGGAAAGGTGGGAAGAAGAGAGGAATCAAATGATAACTCAGAAAGGAAGGTGAATAGAGGTCACAAATTGCAAGAGAAGAAAGTTGTAAATATTGTCATAATTTTCAACTCTCCTTCTACAACATAGTTATGATGTGGAGACAGGCTAAGCCATTTTTGGATACACTGTGTGTAACCCTATGAATCTTAGAGGAGTGAAGAGCTTATTGCAAGTTCTGATCCTCTCCCAGTCCAAACAGTCTGCCTCAGAGCCAAAAGAAAGCAATGTGGTCAATGTCTCTTGCTCTCTTTACATTCCCTAGCGCTGCTAAATGGGTAATTTAAAAAGGCACATGTAATTCTAGTCAATCATATTTAGTTAATTAATTTAGGAATAGAGTACCTGTCCCCTGCTTTGCAACTTTCAAATAACTTTCTTTTCTTGATCATTTTTGTGGTATCCCTTGTGTGGTCATGAAAGCTGAATATTTTGGTCCTCCTGTTGTTTCCACTCTTTGTCTGCTAAACAATAATTTTTAAAATTCTATTTCATGGGTTATGAGTTCCTCACCCTGCTGTTCCCTCAATTGGCAAAAGTAAGGACAGAAACTCTAGCCTTGTTTTCACAGAGTAGCATGGACTAAGACTAAAGTTTGGGAAGCAGTTGAGTTAGTTGGCAGCTATTGACTGATACTGACATGCAGGATAAATCATATTATGATTACAGAGGCAGTTTGGGTCTGACAAGGCTCAGTAGTTTGGTTAGTGTTAGTAGTTTGATCAGTTAGACAGCTACACCATACCTGGAGAAGCTCAGCGAATTTTGTACATTCTGTACACTGAACTACTTCATCCCACCAGAATGAAGCTTGCTCTGAGCAGAGGCAACTTGGGTGTCCAAGCACCCCATGGCCCAATGTGGCTTTGTACAAAGCCAGCTTCAGTTTAGCAAGTCTGGCACTAAGTTTGAGGTACGAAGTCCAGCTGGAGCTGAGCTCACTCCTGCAGAGCCCTGAGTACTGCACTGTGCTTCTCAGCCAGCTCTGAGCACCCCTGCAATGTGGAACACGGACAAAAGGCCCCAACTGTGTGGTCCTGAAGGAATCAACATGCTCCAGAAGGGCATATTAGCACTAATGTGGCACCAGCCATCCTGGCTGACTTCACAGCAAACCATTCAAATGCCTTGGCACCAAATTGCTCTGTACCATATTGCCTGCAATTTTCATTAGCTGGGTTATTTCAGGCTTTTATTCCTGCTCTTCTCTCCTGCAGCTCTGGGTACTGGCAAGTTGGCCACAGCATGAAAGCAATGATTTTGCCATAACTGTATGTATTATCAGACCCTGTAACTTTTATGGCTATTTAATGCAGTCTTTCAATTTTTGTCCACCCTCTTTGGCTAGGCAGACTGCATTTTGGGATTCTAGCCATGGAGCACAATGAAATTACTGGTTAACTCGTCCCTGTAATAAGTTCTGTCTGTGGAATATGTGGAAGGGATGGGCTAGAGAGCTGGAAATAGGACTTCACTTCATACAGAGAACCACAACAACAAGCACAATGTTGCTGCTTAGACTGTTAAACTCTGTAGCATGCACACAAAATGAAAAACAGTTTTGATAAAGATGGCTCCCACCAAAACATGCAGTGAATTATCTGTGGGGATTTTTTCCTGAAAGGAATATCAAGGCTAAACATGTGTTTTCAGATAAAAGATGTAGTTATAAAGTAATAAATTAAAAGTAAAATCAGTGAAATGGGTAAACACTACTTTAAAAATTTGTCTTCCTTTATGTACACTCAATCAGATTTGAAAAGTGTCCAGCACTGTGTTCTTCCTTTTAGATGGTACAGTACCTTGGCAGCATTTCCTGAAGGCTTTTGTGACCTCCTACCATAATTGCTTTGAAACCTACTGCAATCTCTATAGTCTTCTTAAAAGAATATTACAAAAGTTAGAAATGCAACTATTTTTCATATATTTAAAGATGGAAGGATCACATTTTCTGATGTTTATGAGAGTAAGGTGTCTGCTTTTTAGATCCACCATAATTTTCCTCTACTGTCTTTTTTTAAAACTCTTTCTTAAAAACATAATAGGTACACCAAATTGCACAACTATATCAATATTTTAAAAGCTACCAAATCTTGCACATGCAAAAAAGGAAGCTTAACAATCTTTGCTAATCTCTAATGCAAGACACATCCATTATTTATGAAGGCAGCAGACAAAGGGGAGCTGCTCTTGAATGGAATCTGAAATGCTGCACAAGAGCAGCTCACAGAACAAGATTCCCTGTTATAAAGCTACTGACCAGCTTCTCTGGAGATTAACTCTGAAAGTTAGTCTCCAGAAAATTTGATACTAATTGTGTGTGAACTGGATTGGTGTTTGTAAAAGATGGAAAGAATGAAGATGGAATCCTGCTTTCTAAGCATCATTTTGTACCAACACTGAGTTACAGCAGGTCAGCACTTTCCCCCTCTCATCTCAGATTTTCTGCGCATCTTTTTTTTTTTTTTGGTGTGGATGTGAGGAAGGCAAATGACCCTGAGTGGTGGGACACTATGGTGAAGACCCTTACATGGCAGTTAAGGGAATGTCTGGATCCAACAGCACCTAAATTTTCTTTCCTCTGGGTGGGTATTCACTTAGGCTGATGCATCTGGTGCTAGCCTTAATGCCTATTAATGCTCACAAATGGCACAATGAGGCCAAATTGCAATTTCCTGAAAGCTGAGCTTAATAGAACTTTGAATACTATTTGTTTCTGCTGTGGCTGATGAAGATTTTCCATATCGATATTCCATATCGACTTGGAGAGGAAAGGTTTGACAAGGGTGGGATATTTTCCTCATCCATGCAAAATCCATTTTGGGGTATTCAGCTTCAGAAAAGGCAGAATTAATGGCAGATTTTCATGAGATGAACAACAAGAATGATCAATGCTCAAGAAATTATGAGGGCACAGACTCTGAGGAGAGGCAGGTTATTTTCTGTGGAGAAATGAAGAGGGGGGAGTGACATGATGTCAGCCTTCAAATGTGTTTTTTTTCAGATACATTGAGGCCTGCCAGGGAGAGGACAGGAAATTGTCTGACCTCTATGTACATGTTGGATAAGAGCAGAAGAAATGTGCTAAGTGGGATAGTGCACATGCATCACACAGTTTGGACATTAGTGAAGGTTTTTAATGGTAAGGATAATGAAGTATTAGAGTACATGTCCTAGGAAGCAGATCTCTAAGAGGAAGCTGGAGAGGCATCTGTGGGAAGTGGCATAGGTATGGTCTATCCTGCTGTAGGTAACAGGATGGATTAGAGGACCTCTTAAGCTCCCTTCCTGCCTGCTGTTTGTGGGTCTATTACTATATATAAATATTTCCCGGATATTTCAGATGGAAACATATTAAAACAACCTCTGGGACATAACTGAAACTACTCTTCTTAGCTCTTTTTTGTGCTGAATTTTCTTCCATAGTCCACACAACAGGTACAAAACACCTACAAAGCCCTGAAACATCTGAATGGGGGCCCAGTGTGAGGACAGCAAGAAGTATGATGCCACACCACTGAAAACAGTGAAACCTTTCAAAACCTTTTGAGAGGAGACTGGTGTCAGTCAACTCAAGAGCTCAGTTATGGATCTGAATTAGTTCTTCATTTCCTTTTTGCTGTATTACGTTCAGTAAAAATAATAAAAAATCAAAAAAAAACCAGGAAGAAAAGCACAAATGTAATAGAAAATGCTTTCATCTCCCTAAGGTTTCAAAATGTTCAAACTTTTTAAGAGCAGGGGAATAGTTCTCCTCAGGGAAACTGTTTTCAACATTTCCCCCTTGTCTTATTTAGTAAAAAAATTCAGTGCTTTGAATTTAAAAGGACTCACATAGAAATGATGGGTTTATGAACATGACAAGGAGAATGGTGTCCGATGTGTTTTCCCCTTAGAAGTATGTTTGGGTTTCTCCTTGTGGATTTAGACATGCTAATTCTCCATTCTTTGTTTTAACCACATACTAAAAACACTGCCTTTATAGCCTATATCAACATTAAGTGTAAGCCTGCTCCTTGTGCTCTGAGCAGAATAATTCCCTATGTCAGAGCCTTACAAGGAGTTAAACTTCAGGGGAGCAAGTTCTTAAAGGAAAACTACAAAGCACAGAGTGCTTTTGAGCCATGTAGTGAGCTAAAGGGGAAAGGTGGGATATACACTACATTCTGGGGGCACTTAAGAAGCCATGGGATAATTCTGTAAGTCTTTTTTCCCTTCCTCACCTTCTGCTCTTTTCTCCTCCTTCCCTGCTATGCTTTCTCCCCATTTTGTGTCCTCCCAGAGCTGCCCTGTTCAAGTGCTGCATGGTTGGACTGGGCTCACCTTCAAACAATTCTTGAAAGTGAGTTTCTAATGGTCTTGAGCATTTTGGCTTGAAATTTAAAACCTCTTTTGAAAAAATATGAGCATATTAGCTTTATTGCTAAACCAACTAATGTTTTCAAATACACTGGACTTTCCTTCACTGTTATTTTTGTTGTTGTTTCTAATTTGCATATCTTTGTCCTTACCTTTAGATTAGAGGACCAAAAGTGGCACAAAGACTTGGAATCATAAAACAACTGAACATGTTGTCTTGTATCCTCCCTTCTTTTTTCCTTTTGTTTTTTCACCTTAGGTTGATAGCACTACATCAACTTAGTGTCTTAGTTATTACTGCGTGAAAAATTCAAATTAAGGAAATCAGACAGTTGTAAATTGCTGGCATATGTAGTAGCAAATTAAAGAGCAGTCATCAACATAAATAAAAGCCTGAAATGAATTTGAGTTCTGAGGATCCACTGAGAAACTGAAGAAAGACATCAAAGCCAGTAGGAAAAAAAAAATTAACAGCTTAGCAAGGAAAACTGGCTTTTAAGAAAAGACATTGGATTCAGCAAAGTGGTGCATGGCCCAGAGAGGATAAAAATAATGAAGAAGAACAGCAGGGATTGCAATAAAAATGGTTGGAAATGAATACACCCTGGAAAGTAGTTTGTACAGTCTTTGCCAACAAAACTCACAGCAATTAAGCAATTATAAGTGCTCAGGAATTGTCTGAAGATGAGATGATTTGCTACTTAATATTGTTATAATATTGCTTACATGTCAGAGAGCAACTGGCCTTTTAAGCCAGTCAGATCATGAGATTCATGAAGTAGCTTCAGAGAGAATAGCAAGGAATTCCCCCAGTAGTTTTTAATAGTTGTATGACAGCCTAGAGAGTCAGAATAAAAGGAGTGTAAGGCATTAGCAATGTTATGTCAGGGATTTATTTTGTAACCCTTCCTTGTGCTTGTAGTCTCATTGCCATTATGGGTTGCACACATTAATTGTGTGTTTGAGAGACTCTCACACATCCTATGTTAAAGCAAAACCCATTTCCCAGGCTGTAGATCATTTTGTTGTATATTCTTCCATGTGGATTTGGGCTCCTCTTCAATTCTGAGAAGTTATTGTCACCCTGATGGTGAAGAATTAGATATATGTATCACCAGCAGCACCTGTAACACCCTTGCACAAGTTTCTGAGCCTAATTCTGATCCCACTCAGCCTACTTTTATGCCAGGGAACCTCAACAGAGTGACTCCTCGTTTGCTGCCATATAAGGGAGATTGGACCCAATATGACTCAACCCATCACTTGCCAGTCTATTCTAAGCAAGACTATAATAAGAGTTTCCACAAAGGAAGCTTAGTTTGCTAATATGCAAAACAGAAAAAAGAGTAGCAAAAGAGTGTCTATATAGACATTTGTTCCACTTTTTTTTTGCTTTTGAACTGGATATGTCTACACAGACTATAAATATTTGCTCAAGGCAGATATGGCATACTTATGAGCTACCTGTGTTAATTTTAATATACTTCCTGCAGTGGTAAAGATATGACAGCACAGGCTGGCAACTGGAGTACAAGTATCCTGGGCACACATAGTAGTTGCTTGTCCATGCCTCCACTTTTTGCTTCATTTGTGAACTATGTTAACACTAGTCTGGATGTTGTAAAATCACTTTGCCTGAAGAGGAATGGGACGCATAGAAACCCTCCTGAAGATAATGTTTTGGTAGGAGGGGTGCAATTGTCTCGTTCTTGGAGCCACTGGAATCCAGTTGTTTCCTAGTGGACCCCAAATCAGGACAAAGCATGAGTTTGTGCTTGAGGAAAGCGCTCCCGGTGCACGGCTAACCTCGCATTATTGCCCTGAGAAACGTTACTTTGTCACCTCAAACAAAGGCAAAAGTGTTTGTAGTACCTTATTAATGGAACAGCTTATTAACTCTGTTGGAAAGACAGGTTATAAACCAGCTTCCACAGTGGCTGCAGCTATGGGGCTGTACCCAGCAAATGCCTTAGGCATGCAGCTCTACCCACACGGGGCTGGTTTGCTCAGGTGACTGTTGATACTGCATGTGTTCCACAGCAGTAGCCCTGTCACCTCTGCAAGGTCAGGCTATTTGCCTTGAATGCTGCTTTTAACATAAAACCACTTTGAATTTTAGAGGATGCTCAGCTGCTCAAGTAAGAGGTCATTCTGAAAGCAGTTTGTTATAATAGAATATAAATCAAGTTATATGCGTGCGTATTTCACTCATCTGAGAAGATTATTGCAGCTATTGCCTTAAGGAGTCACTAGGTCACTGTTCCCTTTGCTCAAATTCCTTGTTGAAATGTACATCTTTTAGAAGGCCAGTATGAAGCCAGACTATGCATAACAGGCAACTAAAAGAGATTTGGAGTATGTGTAGAAGACCAGCAATTTACATAAATCAGAAGTTTATACTTCTCTTCCCCTATTGCTTCCCTTTTTTTTGAGCTGCTGGACCATGAGTAATGCACTGGCTTTGGTGAATAAAGAATTTTTTTTAAAAATTAAAATATGTGGGCAGTTTTTACTGGATCTTTTTGATCATCCATAGGACAAATGGCAAATGCATCATGATGATTTGTCAAAACTTGGAGAAGAACAGAACGTACTTGTAGCCTCAGGCTTCCTATCTGAGCCATAGGTCAGAAAAAGGGTAGTTTTATAGGGTTGCCTTTACAGGCCTTATTTTGTCTGTGCTTCTGTGGCTTTTTAATATGCTTTGTGGACAAGCAAAAAATTATTTCCTTCTCATTCAGCATTTGCAGTCTCTGCTATGTCTTTTGGTAAAGTTATTCTTTTGGGCCTCTTACTATAGGATCCCAGAGCCAGATTCCTGGGATGAAGGTGTAAAAGTTTGCTCCATTTGTAATTTCTCCTCCAGGACATTAAGGTTAGTTCCTAGAAAAAATATAAGACTGAAAGTTTTTCCCCATCTCCCTACACCCAGGCTGTAGGATCCTCTGTGTGTGCTGGTAGGTGCTCCTCAGAGCAGCACTGGCAATAACTATCCTCGTGTTGTTGTGATGCCTCCAACAGGATGTGATGGATGGGAGGATATGCAGAAGGGTACCCAAGTGTGAGGAATTTGTGAGGAAGCAGTGACTCTGGAGGCTGGCAGTGAGTCTTTACTTGAGGCCACCTCCCCAGGCTGATGGTGAAGCTCTTGGTGACCTTGGATGTGATATATGGCATGATTAGCCAAGTTCATTGTTTACCATGTGTAGCAAGAGGTAATTGATAGTTCACCAACAGACTGCCCTGGCTCCTGGCAGACCTTAGAGGGAAAAGGCCTTGCATTTGTCTCTGCCTATTTCTGAGCTAAAGAAAAATAAATTTGTGTCATATAACATCCTGGTATTTATATTTCAGGAGGCAGAACCTAATTTCTTAATTAACCTGAGTAAACAATTAAAATTGTCCCAAACACTTCAAGAGAAAAAGCATTAAAAATATCTTTTTAGTGTACACTACATAAAAAAAAAGCATTGCCATTTGTTGTTGCTGTTGCTGCCTTTTCTCCCTTGTTAAGTGAAAAGAACATTTTCCCTTCTTCTAAACCTATCTTGTTTTATGTTTATTACATCTTGTCACCTTGTGGCACATCCAGCTAGATTTGCTAGAATTGGATGTTGATATTAATAATTACTTGTCTGAACTAAATGAAAGTGCTAATTAAGTCAAGGCCCCTCTGGGGGTGAGGTCTGGGCTTCCAGTGCTATGAAGGTGTAGCTGGATTTTTATGAGGAAAGCTTACATTATCTCCCCCAAAACACTTCTCTCAAGTGATAATACACCATATAATCTCCCTTAGCAAATAGTAACAAGTGCTACAGAGCAGCAAGAGATTTTTGAACACTGAGGAGGAAAAATAAAATTGCCACAAACTACCCAAAGGCTATGGAGCTTAACTCAGCATGTGGCTGAACTGAAGGCAGCGCTATTTTAAATAATTGATAGTGTTGTAAATGTACAGGATGTGGTACAGTGCCTAGCACGGGGAAAGCCCTTGCCCTGAAGGGTTTGTAGGCTGATAGTGCCGGGTCAGGAGAGCCCTGGTACCTGACCAGAGGAAGGGGCACAGCCTTTGGAACACGGATGTCTGAAGGACCCTGGGGGTGCCGCCCCAGAGATGAGCCCAGCAGCTAGAAACGAGCAAGGGGTGCCAGCACCAAGTCAGATGCAGCTTGGAGGAGGCAGTCAGACAATTCAGAGCTGTGCCATTTTAAGCAGGCTGACTGAGACACTTTGGTGATTCAGCAGCAATGCTGGCGTGCCAGCAGAGCTTTGGGAGCTTGTGTGAAACGAGATCAGATCCTCTGAACCCAAGCTCTGGTGTGATCAGTGCAGATGGAGAATCTGCAGCTGAGACCTCCTCAGCTCAGATGTAGGGTGGCCAAGGCAGTGGGTGGAGGGCTCTGAAGATGACACTCCTTATCTGAAGTATTAAGATGCAGGGAGTATTACACCACAGGAGTGAGAATATCAGTTGATAGTTTCACCACATTTCCCCCGGACAATGCACGGTTTGACCTGTGTTACTTAGTCCAGAGGGAAATGGTGACACCCAGAAAGCTTTTATAAGATAATCTCAACCTTCTGGAGCTGTGCAAATGTGCCCTGCCCAGATCTTTCTTCTGCTGGCTCTCACAGTGTGAGTGTGGGACACCTACTGAGTGTATGGAAGCCTCAGGGGGCAGGGAGAGTGCTGCCAGTGAGACAGCTGGTTGCCATTACATTATTTACTCCTTACCCTGGAACATAAAAATAATAATGAAATGAATGTTACTTGAAAGAGGGAGAAAACAGCAAGCAAACAAGATTTTTTTTAGATCTGACAGGTTCAGCTCTAACACATTTGCATCTTAAACATCTGTCTATGTGTAAAGAATTTTCATGCATTTGGATGCATAGAATCAAATCCACTTCAGTGCCATACTCAACAGCTGCTATAAGCATTTTCTGATACAAATAACTCATAGTAGCTAAGTAATTTACCAATATTTTAAGAAGAGGCGTTTTTGATAAAAACACCCTTCTTCTTTTCCCCATTTAGCAGAGATTTTTTTGAGGACAGCTTTGAACACCAGTTTTTAAACAGAATTCCCCATTGCTGTCCACAGAATCCCAGTTCTGAAGACTGGGGTGGTACCACCATATGCCAGTTTCTCAAAAATGTTGTATTTAACCAAGCAACAAGAAGTCAATTTTGTGATGCAGAACAAATGTAAAGACATATGGTGAGTAGACCTGCTGAGGGAATACCAAACTTTCTGGTATACAGAACAAAAATGTCTCAGTATTTTTACTGTCTACTGCCTAGTCTGCTTCCAAGAGAGCCTGTAGAACCAAAAAGACATATGGGGCAGAATACATCTCACCCAACTTGAGTCATCTACAATACAAAGATCTAAGTCTGAAATAAACACCTTGGGCTGTCTTTACTATCAACAGACAGACAGGCACTTTGAAAGGGCTTGATGTATCTCTGCTGTGTTAAGATAAAATTATTATTTTTTAAAAGAAAATGTTTTAAGATATTTTTTTCTTCTCCTATTGGGATTGGCTGTGCAGAAATCTTAGGTCACTAATTCAGATGAAAACATCCCTAAAGTAGACATGAATGTTCAGAAGAATCCCACCTATGCATGAGATTTCTGGTCCTAGAGGATTCTGAAAGTGTCCAAAAGTGCAGATGCGTGGTATGATTTCCATAGAATATGGAAGAATCATTCTTGTGGGAAAAAACATGCCCTGATCATTGAAAATATTTGCTGAAATTTTTTGTTTTATCAATATTGTCTCTCTTAAAAAAAAACCCCAACAACCAGGAAATGGGTGAAGTGGAATCAGCTTTACAGTGTTGGGTAGAATTTGGTGCTCTGATGGCCCCTGTGTGTTTCTCTAACACTGCACTTTGCAATGTAAAGCCTCACTGTTTCAGAAATATTCATATTGCTCCTTGAACTTTGCAAGATATCCTAAAAACAAGATGAAATATATGTGGCATGAGCTGACGTTGGGAAAGTTTGGAAAATATATTTGCGAAGAATGTCTTTGCCAGTATAACATTTTGTGACATAAACTCAGTCTCTAAATTGGAAACTCTCTTTATTCTGTTAAAATAGCACAACAATTTCTCTCTTTGAGCTTCATTTCTCGGAGCACTCTCAGACAAGCACATTGTTCTTGTGATGGTGATGGAAATTTAGCATTCTTGGTGAAGAGGACTCGTCTGCAGCCAAAAATAACTAATGAGGAAGCAAGGAGGAGGCTGATAATACCTTCCCCCTGCATGGAACTAGTACAGGCACCACTGTGGCTTTAGCTGATATCTTTTGCTTTATAAAACTGCTTAGCTCTACCAGCTCCCCTCAGCCTCTCATCTTTAAGGCCCACCAACTTAGATTTTACTTTTTCCAAACAGTGAGGGAACATTAGGAGCTCTGTGCCTCCCTCCCCATGAACAGTCATGTGTTCTGCATTTCTGAAATTGTATTTCAGCGTAACAGGGAGGAAGAGGCCACAATATTGATTTGGAAAACTGCATTACATTAATGGCAGATATTCTCTTTTTGGTTTAATTATCAAAAGCAGTCATGAATACAGATCTGTTCTTGTATCTGTGGAAAACTGAAACTTCACTGAAAGCAAAATTAAAGCTCTGATTGCTTAGGCAGTCAATGGAATATCCATTTACAACTACATTTCTTGTAGCAGGAGAGAGGAATTCTATAAATAAATGAAAATACAAAATGTTACACTTTCAAATAGAGAAAGTCAGGAAGGCAAAAGCCTCTGCAGGTGGGAAAACAGAAGTGATGTGCAGAAGGCACAAAGGTAAGGCCCACACCTGCTGTCTTTGCACAGGAGTTTCTTGCTGCCCCAGCAGGATTTTGGCATGAGGACTATGGTTGAGGTGTCTGGATTGTGTGTGTTCCCTGAACTGCACTTTCTCGTAGGTAACTTTATATAAATGGATTATGCACTTTGATTTTCCACCTTCATGGGATCCCTGAGAGCATCAATGAGCTCTGAACATCAAGAGTGTCTGGTCTAATCATCTCACTTGGAATAGAGGTGTGAGAGCTGTACTGTTCAAAATCAGTAGAATAGCCCATTTACAGTAACTTTAACATCCCCTTTCCAAATTCTAGATGGAACTTCAGAGTTTTGAAGTCAGAAAACCAATCCACAGTCTATCTACACATTGCATATACTACCACATAACTAAACCAACACCAGGAAATGACAAAGCAGCTGCTCTTCAACATATGGGTAGAATGATTAGCTAGGAGGTTATTTTTAAATATAACCCCCTTTATCTGTCCTTAAAGTTCCCAGTTGTTTAGAGGAACATTTTCAGATGCTGCTGACTTTCTTCTGAAGCTGTCTGTGCACACTTCTGGACCATCCATGTGACATTCAGAAATGTATACTCCTGCCTAATTAAGTTGCCTGCTGACTGTTTCTGCCACACACAATTCTTCAACATAGCAAATTCAGCAATAAAAATATATCAAAGCAAGTAAAAATCACAGAATGAACTCTTAACTCCCAAATATGAATCATTCAGATTTAATTGGGAAAAGAACACATTTAATTTTTTCCCATAGGATCAACCACAAATAAAACACAAATATAAATATTTGTTTGAAAAATGGTGCCTTTCCTAGCATCTAAGACAAGCCCTTGCAAAATGCAGGGCAAGTTTTGATTTTAGTTTGCAGCAAAATTACTGCTGAAGTCAGAAGGAGTACTACAGGTGTTAAAAAGGGTCTTTCACTTTAGTAAACAAATGTTGTGTGCAAGGCTTCATCCCACTGAACCTGGAGTGATGAAAGAGAACTTTAAAAATAAGAGCTTCTATAAAAAATCCAGGACACCATCATCTATAAGAAAGGCCCAGATAAAGTCTCTGACAGCCTACTGGATAACACTTTTGGAAGTGAAATATGTTTTAGAGATGGAAGTAACCGTGACCCTCTCCTGCCTGCCAACAGAGGGACAGAGGTGGTGACAACACAACTGAAAGGACAATGCTTGAACAAGCTCTGAGAAGAGCCTAGCAAAAGATCTATTCTTTGACTCACAGGCAGCAGAATGGTGACTTGTTTGGAAAATCCCTAAGTATAAACATCTGTCTTTTAAAGATGTTTGGAAGTAAAGAAAGACCTAGGACCTTCTCCAAGGCTTCTTATCAAATCAGCAAAGACATCTTACTTTGGGTAATGGCTCAGTTCAAGAAGTCATAGGCAGAATCCATCAGATTATTGCTTAATATTTCAGTGAAGATCTCCTCAGACCACATGGGCCAGCAATAATGCAATGCATGCTCAGAGCTCCTGTCATCCAGGTATCAAAATTACTTTCTTAGAAACTAAATAAGCTACATCAGCAGACAAGCACTGTAATTTAAAAGATGGACATGGAAATGTGCATGTATGCTAAAAGAATTTTACAATTAAACAGCCATTTAAAGACAGAACCAGGACATAACCCAGCCTTCCTTACTCTGTCTCCTTTCAATACCATCTGGATATTTTTCTTCTTTATTCTTTGCAATAAATAATTCAACAGTTTGTCAATATTGCATGGCAGTTGTTTCCAAAATTTGTGGATAAAATACTGTGCTGGATCTCCAGGAAACAGGATATAATTCCATAGGCCTGGGAGCACTCACCTTTTTGTAAACCTTCAGTGGCATGTACTGGATTTTCAAAGGTACTGCATCTTAAGCACAACTGAGAGCCACATTAGCTTTTCATCCCCTCACCAGTCCCCTTCCTAGCATTTTTCTAGGACAGTATTGGCACAAGTGCACAGGTTTTACTACTGTCTTCAGCAGTGCTTTACCCAAAGGACTATTTGCTGCTGCCAGTTCTGTGGAGTTTTTTTTCTCTGTGTTGTCAACACTTCATAAAGGGACTGAAACATGGTAAAGGATCTTACTACCACCTACTTTTGACTCATGTGTTTTTTCCTCTGAATATTTGTAGGTCATGCATTAGAGTCAATAGGTCAAAAAAACCATGAGGTGACTAAGCCATTTTTAAATGCTACCCTTTAGAAATGTCTCCTGTAGTTGGAGCAGTGCTGGTTGACTATTAGCACTTAGACACATAATGATGAGAGTGGGCTTCCTTTTAGAGCCCTTTGTACGTGCACTTCCCAGAGAGTCCATGCAACCCTCTAATGGTGAGCTAATGGGACAGAGCCTGTGGTGCCCAGCTCCTGACCTACCACACTGCCCCTGCCTCCTGAAGGCCATGTCACCACAATCACACACCAGGACAATTTTTTTAGAAAGGGAACTGTGGTACTTTAATCTACATAATATGATTTTTAGCAGAGGACAAACAAACACACTGTTGATATAGGTGGCTTATTGCAAACACTCACATTGCATGTGATTGACCCAAATAGCACAAATACAGATCCTGACTGAAATGTACTAAACTGCATGTTTCTGGCCCATCACTACAGTTTACAATTGCTAAAAATATCCCTGCACTGCACAGATGGTAGGCATCATTTAGTCCAAAAGAGTAATGAAGCAACAAGTTTAATGATAATGTGGGATTATTTTTTGCTTGTATGTGCCAGTAGGCTCATAAGGTGACTATAACAAAGAGAATTAGGAGAAAAATGGTGCTGATAATCTTTGTGAGGATGGTAATGCTGTAGCCAGGACAGCTGTCAAATTTTGTTTTGATCCATCTGCTCCTGAACTTTAAGAGAACTTTTCTCAGGACAGCATCCTGCCAGCACATCAGCCCTGCACAGCAGCTCCTCAGAGGAAACACAGACCTTTTAGATTACCTCTGTTTCTGCAAGAGGGGTGAAAATACATACTGAATGTGGTGTCCCTAGTGTGACACGGTAAGGTTGTCTCTTCCTTGTAATTCTAGTTCCCTCCTACTTGCACTTTCAGTGATCTGGGCTATGCTTTGACCTGGACATCTGGCAAACACATGGATAATCAGACTTACAGGGTCAAATCCAGGCATCTATCTGGCCTGACTTCAGGGCTGCTTCTGGAGCTGGAAGAATGTGGAATAGTGATGACTGACACAAGTTTTCCCTTATAAAGGACAATAGAGATAATAATCAGAACAATTATGCAAAACTCACTAAAACTTTCAGGAATTTACAAGTAGGTACTGGTGAATATTCAAGTAGCAATTGGTAGGATTGCAAGAGCAATCTTCTTTTTAAAAAAAATCTTCTTTTTTAATCCAAAGCAGAGAACAAACACCAAGGGACCATGCAAAAAGTGGTTATACCAATGCAAAAAAAAAAAAGTGCAGCTGAAGCAAGAAATGGTTGTTGAATGTTAGAAAACCTACTGTGGTAGGGAAGATCTATGAAAATAAGTACCAACAAACAACGAAAGGATAAATGGGGAAATAAATTTCTCAAGTTGTAGTTAAATCTTTACAAACATCAGAAGGTACATCCAGTACCTTCCTATTGAATTGTAGGCAGAGAAGAAGCTGGTTTAGAAACATTGGAAGACTCTGTGTTTATACTGTTTTTACGGAGTCCTTTTCCTCAGCAGTTATTTGTCCATCTGTTTCCATTTCAGTTTTACAGCTATTTTTGACTCACAGCAGGTCAAAACTAAGGGGAGCTGTGTTGCTGTTATCAGACAGTGTTTGTAATGCTCTAAGGGAGTGTCTGTCAGAACCTCAGTACCTTCCCTCCGTGCCTGCCTGGGGGTCAGGGACAAGCACAGCCTATCCTCAGCCTGCCTGCCACCTCCTTCAGGGCTGAGAAGCCCATCTGTGTCTTTGGCTGTACCAAACCCATGGTAGCTTTCCTAACACATGCCTCTCATGCTGTCCCAAACACTCAGGAGAAACTCTCCCTAAACAGCTGCATAGCTGCTTCATAATGTCTCTTAGTTCTCCTTTAAAACTCTTGTTTTTTTCCATATTATCTCCATGAGTTTGCATTAAACTGACTAGACTGACAAATATTTCTTTTATCACTTCCTTAAACCTGTTCTCATCTTCTTTTCTGCCTATCTACTGCATCTTTTCCCAGCTTTAATCTGTAGGGTGTTGAGAGACAGAACTGTTTTCTCATGCTCTCCTTAAAGAAGATCTGATACAAAGGCTGTCATTCCTAACATGAACACCTCTTGTCTCTCTGGCATACTGAGGATCAGCTGTGGTAGTGGTCAATATATTAAATTAATTTTTTTCTGGATTTAGATCTCCCCATAGAAACCTGCTTATGATCAGTATCAGTTTTAGTAAGGGCTGCTGAGGTCCTGAGAGATGAGCCATGGTTTGATGTACTTGTAACACCTGGATGGTGCAGGAGGCATGTCTGTCCTGCAGAGAATCCTCCCACCACACTCATACCTAGTTTCAGGATTAATGAATGTAGTGTCAAACCTATGCCATACACCCCTGTGGGCAGGCCATTATCTAAGAAGCATCTAAGGACTAGACCCTAAAGAGCATTTAGATTCCTATTTAAGTGACCAATATACCCCAATTCCAACAGGAAGGGAGGTTTCCAAATATGAGCTGTTTCAAAAACTGGTACTGTCTTGTTACTCAGACATTTTACAGTCAGAGAGTAAATTGAAGACTTGTAAAACAGTAATTTTCCTAAAAGATCACAAAATTTTCTAGTTGCATTACAGCCCTTGTGCTAAAAGGGCACACTTCCCCTTCTTCTCAGGGGTGCATTATAAGCTATCTGTGGAGGAATCCAAAGCAGTCACTGTCATTGCCTCAGCAGTTCTTTTGCAATCTGGTTTTGCATTCAGAAATGCATTTGAGTCACAAAAATCAATTGTTACAGAAACTGTGGTGCCTTGTGGGAAGGACACAACAGTGAAACAGCACTGTGGGTGAGGGTGGTGGGAGGTTAGAAGCAGAATATGATCAGTGGGAAATGGATTCTCTGGGTCCTCACGGAGCAATGAGGAGGTTTTTGTGGATGGACCATGTTACTGCCAACACCACAGCCTCTAATCTTATTGTGCACCCTTGTTTATCAGATCCTGCATGCTAATGCAAGATAACTGCCCTTAGATCAAGCAGACACAGATGAGCAGCTTTGCTAAAAAGAAATAGGTCCAGCTGGAGCAGTTTCCTTCTAAATTATGGCAAAGTGGTGGTGAAGAGCTCCAAACATTTTTAATAAGAAAAATTGTGAATCTCTTCCCTAGCCATCCATCTATGAACACGGACATGATGCGTCTGTGAAACCAGCCAATTAAAATCTATCAGCCATATTTATTGACCTGCCTGATCAGATCTCAGATTCACTGGAGAGGCACAGTGCTCACTGCTGCAGCTGTCAGCAGCGCCTGCAGCCCAGCCCTGCTGAGCTCAAACCTGGGGGTCAGATTTCCCAGGTGAAAACAAAGACCTTCTGGATTACCAGCCCCTTGCAGAGCTGATACACCTTCTTTTTGTGTGCACAAATTCACCACTGAAACCCGACCCTTGCAGTGTTACTGCTTACTAGAACCTGAAGGGCTTGCTGTTAGGTAAATACAGCTAAGACATTTTGTATCTGAGACTGTTTGACCCCTGCTAATATTCTTTTCTGGGTTGAGTTAAACTTTGTGAGCATAATCAGCTGCTTTTTCCTCCAGGATAAAACTAAAAATAAGCCACCAGCTCATCTGGAAAGGAAGGGACCTCCACGCCCTAGTGAAGTCACAGTGGAGCTGGAGTGGGAATGCCCAAGAGTGAGCTTGAGAACACTTGGTGCAAGAGGGACAGTGCAGGAGATAATCTCTGTTGTGCATCTGTGTGCCACAAGGACTTCAGCAAGAAAAATTGCAGAAATCCTGGAAAGACAGGAAAGGCATGAAGGCCTCAGGAAAAGCCCCAGATCCTTAAGGAGAGCAGAATAATCAAGGTTTCCTGGCTGATAAGCACCGTGGATGCACATAGAGCCCTACTGTCCCTGCCTCTCCAGGGACCAGACCTGTACCCATGGGCCCCATTTTTAGCCTGTGCTTTTAGACTTCCATCTGAGCTGTGATGCTGCTGCACAGCCAAGCCTGGCCATGAACCCTCTTGACCTTCATGGACCCTGGCCCTTAGACTGGCTTGCCCTTAGACCTGCCTCTCCACCACAGAGAGGTCTGAAATCCTGGTGGAACCCAGCTGTCCCTGCTGCCCTGCTCCCTGCCAGGGTGTAGTCTTGTCCCAGTCCCCAGGGAGGTGCTGGCCCAGCAGGATGCTGGGGAAGCCCTGGCAGGACCATGGGACAGCAACTCCCCAGCCTGATTGCAGCTGTGCTCAGGGAGGCATTGGGCAGGATCTCTGTAAACAGGGACCTCTTGCATCTGCAAATGCCTGGATTTGTCAGTAATGTCTCAGACATTGCACAGAATCCTGAATTTTATGTAATTCAGAGTAGAAAAAGCAGGTGGCTGTGGTGCTACTGTGGTGCTGTATGTGCATGCTGACAAGAATGTGAGAGGCACATGTTTCAATGGGAGTCCTTATTCTTTGTCTCACAATGTTCTGGCTTTGGTCTGTCCTTGCTGAAGAAATGTAGACCCCCAGTTCTTCAGCCTAACAATAGCAGGTTAACAACTCCTGTTAAAGAAGTGGCACCTGTTACTCAGTAAGGTCTTAAACAGTGTGAAACACAGGCAGAGACCAATCTTTAAGCTCAGGGACCAGCCTAATTAGCAAACCAGCAGAAGCCATACCTCCTTCTGTTCACATTTTTTCCTTTTGAAGTTCATGGTACTTTGCAAAACATTTGTAATTTTTTGTATTACATTGGAGAAAAAGGTGGAGTTTTTCCCCCTTTTTTGGATAAATCGGCTCCTCTTTTTCCTTTTTATCTAGATAGAAGTGATCTTTAGATTTTCCTGTTCATTACAAACTCCCACAGCACTGAGGGTCTTTGCAGAGGGACTTGGTAGTGCTGATACTTATTGGTGCAAACTGTATTGGTTTCTTGATGTCTTTCCTTATTACTTTACGTTTAGTAAATGAACTTTCTAAAAATCATGTTAGGAGTGTTTTATAAAAGCTGCTTGGAGCAGCAATGAGTGGGTCAGCAGTAAGGAGAAGTGGTGGAAATGACAATGCTTGTGCCTTGCATTGCTGGGAAATTTTCAGATAAAAAATAAAATATGGCAACAGCAGTCCTTGGAATACTTGGAGCCATGGAAGTTGAGAGAAGGGGGGACAGGCAGCAGAAGGTGAAAGAGATGATCAGAGCTATTCAGTCAATTCATAAGAGAAAAGCAAAATGAGGATGTTGCCAGTTCACTGCTGGTGTCTGGAGCCTTTCATGCCCCCTGACATGGTGGGTACAAGCTGCTGGAGTCCGAGCTGCTGCTGGGACTTGAATTCTTGAAAATTCTTTAGTGTGCACTGTATTGCTTTTAGCTGGATTAAGGCATTTAGACAGAAATCAGTATGACGCATTTTGTCAGAAGTCCTCTAAATAAAAGGGTTTAAATATGTGGATACTACTGGTTTCTGCAATTTTTGTCAGGGCAAATGGCCATAATTCTAAGGGAGAATTTTGCTTACTGCCTTGGGCTGTGTTTTGAAAGGTATTTAGGTGCTGAAAGATAGTTTTAAACTTCTACTAAGACTTTCAGAAATATTGACTGCTTCATAAAATCTTACTTGGCACTCATCTGGTTTGTTTGGTACCTAAATATCTTGGAAATCTGGCAATGTGCAGGTAATAAATGGAGAAAAATAATGGGAGTTCAGATTTTAAAAATAGCAATTTTTTAATAGTATTAGGCTTGGTACACTGTTCAACTGTTAACACAAATAAGTCAGGATCTCTTACAAGGTGCATGGAACTAAAAGGGGAAAAAAAAGGACACCTAAAAAAAAAGATTATTAAGAAAATGGATCAAATGCAAAAAGTCTACTTTATAAAGACCCTATCATGCAGATTCAGATGATTTACTTTTGCCTTTTTTTCCAACCTTTTCTCTTGGGAATTATTAGACGAATGCAGAATTGTAAATTTGGTATACAGATCTTTCTATATTTGCAGAATGAGAGATCTGAAATCACATAACCAACATTCTTCAAACTGGTAAGGACAGCTACTTGTTCAAGAAAGTTAAATATATCCTGTAATAGTGAGCAAATCAAACTGAGGTGTTCTAATAATGAGTAAGAGCCTCCAATTTGGTTGGCTTTCTTTTTTTTTTTCTTTCAAGGGTAAGAAATAGCATGATTCTTGAATATGTAGATCAGTATAATTTAATTAGGTTTTATGGCCAGGAATCCTCAGAGATAACCATAAAAGTCAATTAGACTGTACTAAAATGCAACCATTTTCCTGAAGGGCTGTGAAGCAGCCCTTACTTGTTCAAGAAAAGTCTAGATATCTAAATATGATACAAAGGATAGTCACAAGAAAGGCATGGCTATTATTGTTTATAATATAACTGACTCCTCTCTTCACTATCCCAGTGAAATGCATTGCAAGGTGCATATCATACCTGGAGTTAATGCTGTCCTGGCCAGCCAGTGTTACAGTATGATCTCACAGTCTGCTTTAAATTGGATTTGAGGAAGATTTTAGCAAAGTGTAGTGCCTCAGGGCGGATTGTCTTCAGGAATCAGGAAAGGACCATGTCCCAGCTGTACTGCCCCTCCCAACTCCAGATGTTACACACACAGCTGGCTGAGCACACGGGAAGATGTGCAAATACCTAACCACACAGTCAGATGATCACATCTTAATTGGTGCCTTCTTTCCTCACCCTTGCCCCTCTGCACTGTAATCAGATCTTCTATGCTGAGTTAAAAGCAGCACTGAGGTGGCCCTCAGTGACCATCCAGCTTGGTCTGTGTCCACCCACCCTCCCACATGGCCAGTCAGTCTTTGCATGCTGGCTCTCTGCCCCTAGATGAGGGGGCTTTTGAGGGCAGGAATCACAATTTTGGGGTCTCTAATGAGCATTACAGACACATATGACTACAGTACAGAATATTCAACATTTACTTTTTCAATTTGCACTTTTTCCTCTGAACAACATGTTCTGGCCATTCCAAAGAGCATGATTCTACTTTTAATTGTCCTGACGAAGTACACACTCTCTTAAATATTAGTAAACCTATTAAGGCTTGGAATGGCTATATTATATCCTGCAGATATGGATTACCCAAAGCAGAGGTGGGGAGGGGTCAGCATCCCAAAGCTTGCCCACAGTATCTTGCCCACCAGAAGTTTGATCTTTAGAGGAGTGGCAAAGCAGCTGGGCAGCTTCCCCATTGCTGCCACACACATCTGGCCCTGAATTCCAGCTCAGCCTTATTTATTTCAATTAGCTCATTAGACGTTTCAGGCCTCCACGCTTATCTCAAAAACAAATATTTGCTGTACAGCACGTCACACCACCCAGTATTATGTTCTCTGCATAAAGAAAGTCCTTGCAAAATATACCACAAAGAGCTTGTTTTGAATCTATTGTGCGAATCTTCAGTCTGTCTTCGCCTGATTTTATAGGATTAAAGTCTCAGAATTGATGCTGCATTAGTGTGGGGTTTCTGTGGAAATTATTGCATTTCATAATTATGTGTTCAAGTTCTAAAGGAGAGAGACAAGTGTGAAGTAAACAGAACTCTTATCAAATTAGCAGCACATAAGAACAATCACTGTCTCAAAATCTCAAGTTCTTCTCTCCTTTTCTAAGGCATAAGGAAAAATATTTGAGTTAGCAACCACGGCACTGAGCTGATGTTCCCTTGCATTGACGTAGCTAATCTATCAGCAATTCCATCAGCAAACCTATTTTTCAGACCTGTTAACTGTGGTCTGAAAATCAATTCCAGACTTAATCATGGACAAAGGGGTGCATTCCATGTTCTTCATGCCAGCGATACACATATATCACTTGGAAAATATATTCCAAGGTCTCAACTATAACAAATTTAATGCTTGCAATATTTATGACAGAATAGCACCATTGTGCTAAAGAGTGTGGAAAAGTAGACAGAATAGGTGATTCAAATGCAAAATAGTTTGAGCATCTGTTTAAAATTCTTTGGCCTTCGGCCTTATCGTACAATATGAAGCACGTAAAAATTGTGCTGGAATTTGCCTCTTGTCATATCTCATTGCTTAATTATTAAACGTGTTTGGTATGGTAGAGTTGCTCTATAATAAAGTCTGTCATTACCTGGGCAAACAAAATTCCTTGTGCTATTGCCCTTGTAGGCAGCCAGTGCCTGATAAGGGCCAGGGCTGCAGCTCCAGCTGAAGCAGGGCCATGCAGCTCTCCTGTGTGAAATGGTATCACTGGCACCCACAGAGCAACCAGGCACTGCCTTTTCTACTCCTTACTGTTTTCTTCATGAAGGAGCAAATCCTGCAGCTTTCTGTCCAGCTGGACAGACCAGGGGAAGAGGACAGGACAGTGAGCCTTTGGCAATAGCAAATGCCAAATCTTTTGGAGCAAGGGGCTGGAGATAAAACTGGCAGTGATATCAGGTCAGACACCAAAATTACTGAGGTTCCTGCACTTCTCAGTACACTCAGGGAAGCAGACAGAAGCAGAGCTTAAAGAACATACTGCATGAGTAGAGAAAGGACACCCTTCCTCCCCTACCCCTGCTTGCCCAAACTCAGTTTCTCAGGAAACTGAAACAGGGTGTGAAAAAAAAAATCTTTTTGAGGCACATACATGAAGCATTTCAGAACCTGTTTATCTTTAGGCTTTCTACTTGATTTTAACCAAAGACCCCCCCAAACAAGGATTAGTGAAACAGAAAATGACAAAATTTTCATCTCTGTAAGCCCTAGGCTTAGCACCAGTGCAGCCCTTGGCAGACACAGCCTCCCTCAGTTTTACCATCACCACTAGCTTTGTGTGCCCCTATTTTTTGTTACTAAATTCGGGTTTGCTTGCCTGTTTTTCCAGATAGGGCTTGTGAGGCACCAATTTTCCACTGATGCTTGTTGGAAGGGTGCCAGCTCCTGGCCATGAGTACCAGTCACAGTCCAGCACCTCTTTGTAGGCACCCAAAAACTGAGACGAGATACATCCAAATTAATGGCTTTTCACTTCATTGGTTTTATCATTTCCTGTGCAAGTGCAAAACAGCCCCTTCATTTAAAAGGGATGAAAGAGGTGTGAGGCTCAAATACTGATGAGGGACACTCTCTATCCACCCATTGGTCCCAGCCACAAGGTGTGAACCCCTCCATGTGGATGTGCAGCCCGGCACAGGGCCAGGCAGTAACTCTAAAGCTGTACAATGATCTGCCACAAATGCATAGTGACCTCAGGTCCCTGCAGCACCTTTGCCAAGGTGCCTTTAGCCCCAGGGAGAACAAACCTGATTGAGCTCTGCTCTGGGGCAGCAAAAGGATTGACTCAGGGACATGCTGAGCCCCAGGAGCATCACCGAGTTCATTGTGAAATGCAGGGTTTTCCTAAACAGAAAACTGTACTTGGGGGCTGCCTGGGAATGTCTCTATGGTGCTTAATTTTAGTTTTGCTCCTGGGTGAGCCTGAGGAACAGGCAGGACAGCAGCCTGGGAAGGAGAGAAAGGTGGGCTGGTGCTGCAGATATTTCTGTGGATAAGATGCTGTAATTTATCTTCATCTGTGGTTTGTGTCACACAGAGCCAGCAAACTGGGGCAGCTGAGGTGCAGGCAGACCCTCTCAGCTGGGGGAGCAGTTCCCTCCAGTCAGAGCTGCTGCTGGCAGCTGGGAGTGGTGACTGTGCTGCTTGAGCAGCCCTGCCTTGCAGTGGGTCCTGCTCCTGGCTCAGCTCCCTTGGGCTTCTCCCACTCCTCACAGCCACTGTGGGTCCCCCGGGGCTGCTGTCAGCTGCAGCCAGCTCTGGGCGAGCTCCCTCCCTGCTGCCTGCAGGACAGGCATGGGCTCCTGGCCCCCTCTGCTGCAGAGGTGGCAAATTTTGGCAGAGGACAAGGCAGAAAGCTGGAGGGAGCTTTTATGTTGGGGTGTTATTGATGGGGATACATTTTTCCAAGGTAGTCAAAAAGCTTATACTGAAATTCTAGAGTTCTATCTCATCTCTAGTGCAAGCTGTGCACAGCAATGCCATAGCTTTACAACCATATAATCTAGCAGTATTTTCTAAAGAGACAGACTGAGAGTATTTAAAAAAAAATCTTAGAAGTTAATTTCTTTTGAAGCCAACTAACTTGCAAACCTAACTTTATAAAAAGAGCTGTATGCTTAACCATGGGACATCCCACCCCACAAAGCTTTTAAATGAACTGGAAATGATTTCTCTTCAATGTTTTGACCTCACAGCTCAAAGGGGGATCTGGCAGCAGCAGCATACAAAAACCCAGGAGGGAAACATTTAATTTCCCAAGATGTTTCTCCCATGGTATTCATGAAGAGGAATTGCTTCAGATATTGCAAGTTGAGTTTTTTGAATCGTGGAGCTTTGCCAAAGTAGAGGTGAAAAACAAATAAATAAGTAAGTAATTAAATACGTCTCTCTCTCCTGTATCATGCATTAATAGGAGGATAGGATGGACAAAAATAAAGGTCCTATAGAAAAAAAGCTATGTGGAAAGCCTAGCTGAGAAGATGCTTTAGTTTTACGGCAGAATCTCTTGTCCAAACACTAAAGGTCTGTGTAAGGCCTGGCTGTGTCTGCTGTGCCCTCTGTTTGCAGGGGGAGGAGAGGGTCTGACCTGCATTGCCTGGAGTGGCAGCTCACACACTGCTGCAGCCCACAGCCTGACACACTCCCCTGCCTCCTGTGCAAACACATTAGCTCTTGGGCTCATCTGTGACCCCTTGAGATAGTCTGTCCTTACCACTTATGCTTTGCCCATCCCTATCCTAGGAGGAAACCATGGGTTTCCCATTGTGAATTAAGTTAATGGAAAAATAATCTAGGGAAAATTGGCTGTTCTTTGGCTGATTACCTTTAGTTATTCTCCTAGCCATGTTGGGGTTCAGCACTAGTGAAAGAATGAACAGTAATCTAATTAATATGCTTAGTGTACTAGACTAGAATCTAAAGGCATATTCAGCTTGCCACAGCATGCACTTTCGAATGTTTTACTCGGCAGCAACATTAAAACAGCCAGACTTTCAGCCCTGCAAACTGTGGATAATGAATTTCTTTCATCCCAAACAATTTACTCCCTGGTGTATTAAAACACTTAACCAGATCAGTTGTATTTTTACCAATGCATGCTCTTACATGCAGAGCAATGGAAAAAATGAGCAGTGTGCAGTAATGATTATTTTCTTGGTAATTTTTTTTCCTTAAAATTATAGGAAAGAAGTCACATATTTCTCAGTCACAAGTGAGCACTGTGTACACAACCAACATGAATAATGATAACAAGTATATTCCCTGCTGCCCTCACTCTCTTTGGATGCTATCCAGCATTGACTGAAGTCAGGGAGAGCTCTCTGTTGAGTTCTCTGGAGCAAGATGGGATTTGCTGCCTGCAGTCAGCATTCCCCTCAAACAAGCATAGCTCTCAAAATGCAGTGCAGATGGAAAAGTCCCATGGAGATGGCAGAGCTCATCGTACTCAGGGTTAGTAGGTTCACCCTCTGGGCCCCAAAACAGGGTCGAAGTCAGGAGGAAGGGAAAAAAAGGAGTTTAAAAAATAAAAGTTTGCATGCTTTTTTCCCTGTCATTCTAGTTTCCGAGGCATTTAGCTATATTTGGTTGTATTTTTAGGCTCTGTTCCAAGAGCAGATTGAAGAACCAAAAACTTTGTGAAACGAAAGTTAGGATTTCTGCATGATCACTTCACTTCAAAAGCTTATGTTCAGAAAGAAATTCCCCGCCCTGCCACACTTGTTAAAATACAAATGTTTTGTACAAAATGCAATTTTAAGCTAGCCACATGAATCTGGTTTCAAGAATATAATTCTCTACTTTCAAAATTTGATACAACAATTGTAAGGAGCCCATTCTTTCATCATGAGTGTTCTGGGGTTGAGCTCCATGTTCTTTGCAAACATGCAAAAGGGCTTCAGTTACAATGCACACACACAATTTTTCAAAGCAACTCCCAGAAATGCAGTTAATCATTCCAGCAGAATGGAATTTAGGGACAAGCCTTCTGCCCTTAAGATAAATGAAGAGGAGCAGGGTTTGGCCCGTGGGGGTGGGATTCACCCTGGGTGATGTGGGCTTGAACCAGGCCCGGGTAGTCAGCCTTTGGCTGCAGTGGTAGCTCTTAGCAAGCAAGAGCTCACATGAACTTTCCATTTGTGCATCCATAAGGGAAGAGGTTTGGCTTTGGCTGCCAGCCTCCTCAGTCCTTCGGGCTCTCTGGGGTGGCTCCTCTTGACTCCAAAGTGTGTCAGCTGGGGCTTTTCATGCAGTTGTAAAAACAGTGTGGGTTGATGAGAGTCACTCCCCACGAGGTGACCCCTGGAAAACCTGCTCAGTCAATGGCAAGAATTTTTATCCCATTTTGGCTGGAGAGAGATTAAATCATCAGACTTTTTTCATCATCAGCATCCTTATTGTGGAAACAGAGTGGTCAATTTTTATTGTGGTTCAGCAGGGCTGTCCTCAGCACTGTGTATTTCCTGCTTGGCACCCACCTTCCTGGCTTTTAAAGTTCATTATTGGTAATCTGCTGTGAAAGAATATCGAGCCTGTATGAGTTCAGCACCCAGGTCTGTACATTCCTATTGTCAGATCTATTCACTTCTGCTGCAATAAAAGCACTGGAGAGCAGAGCATATGATAAAGTGCTCCTGAGCAGATCACTGAATCTTAATTTTGCCTTACACCCTGTTTAGCACTATTTCTTCCGAAGCTGTGCAAATATCTGTGCAGCTGTGTATTTTCAGCACATGCCACTGCAAAATAAATTATTCAGGATTGTTAGATTACTTATAAATGACACCAATCAATTAACACCACAGCCAGCAGTCTTTGGGGCTTTTGTCACAGGCCAGGATGGTACAGCTCTCGACTCCACATTTCCCAGTCTGAAGGATTATGGTAATGACAGCTTATTTTTATTGAATTTTTAATTGATGAGTAGTATCTCTGGGCTCACTGTGTTAACATTAAGTCTAGGGAGAATTAATCTCTTGAAGGAGAGCATGATACAAGCAGAGCTGCCCTTCTGCAAACAAAAAAACCTCATTTACACCTGGCACCAAGCAACCAAGTGAGTTTGCTGCTGTCAGTTGTCAGACTCTTTCACAATCCCTTGCAAGGAAGATTTGTGCCTTTTCCTTACACAGGGCTGCACAAGCCTTGAGGACACCACACACTGACATGCATTTCAGTGCTGCCCTGTAACAAGGTGAAAAAAGCAGGGTGGTTCCAGGTCATGTGAAACAAAGCCAGCAGCAGCCTCTATTGATCCCTGGGCTGAAGATGCCGCGTTTCTTTTTGCAGGCTGGAAAAGCCCCAGGTCCCTTTCTTCTGCATCACTGGCATTTCCAGTGTTTCTGCTGGTGCTACCAGCAAGGCCACTGGATAGCAAGGTCTGCAGCCCTCTGACACAGAAACAAACCCTAATGCTGGCTACAAAGCCACAGAGCCACGAAATAAAATATTTGCTTCCCTTTCTGGAACAAATAAACCTGGGATCCCTTCATCCTTCCAAAATACCAGCTCTTGGGCAGATCATGCTGGTGCATTGCTCATGGTGTGGGTAAAGGGTGACCCATGCAGAGAGCTGCACCTAAACACTGGCAAAGAATAACAGATGATTGGTGAAATCCATGTTGCTTTAAGGAGCAGTAAAGCTGCATGATGATGGATAAATACTATTATCATGCATTAAACATGTGTGGTTTAAGGACAGAGAGTAGTCCAGTACCAAGTTTTCAATACAGGTTGAGCATGTCATTGAACTGTTTGTTCTATATTAAAATCTTCCTAACCCCACAAACTAAAATTAGGCTGTTCAGAGTCCAGCTGATTTAACTTAATAAAGTCACTAAGAATAGTTAAAAATATACATTGCATGCTGACATGGATTGATTCATTAAGGGTGATGGTAGAGCCTGAATCGGAAGGTGCAGTGAAGATGATGATGAATTTTAATGTGGACAGTGGCTACTGTTCAGCAGACATGAAATTGGAAATCAATGCTAGCTATTAAATACAAATGGATGCTTTACATCTGAAGCAGTGTTCCATTCCCAGTCTTTCAGTGTGCCAGGGGGATGCTGGAATTAAAGAAGGAAGCCCAGCCGTGTAAGGGTCTGCCAGTGCTGCTGCCTGTACTTTCTGTTCAGAGCTGAGGTACATCCCACCCTCTGTGAAATGGATACAAGCAAATGCTCTCAGCTGCCCCCATGCTAGATGTGGTGGCTCTACTGGGTCTAAATCTGTCTCTCTGTCTTGGAGCTGCATGATTGCACCTGAACAGAAGCTCATACATATCTCTAGATCTCATGGTCAGAAGGAAAATCTGTGAAGGGCAATGAGTGCATAAAGGATGCAATGATGCTGAGCCTGCTGGCATCCAGAAGACTTGCTGAAGGCAAATTAGAGTGCAAACTCTGAAAGACAAGAGTAGCTGCACTGCTGCTGGAGGGTGTTGCTGGAGGAGTAGGACATCTCAGGCCACCCTATCCTGGCCAGGAAAATGCTGTTGGATGTCCCCACGGGTGCTAGCTTGGTGACAGAAGTGGGTGGTAGGTGAGTCTCTGCCTGCCAGAGAAGAAAACTCCCCTATCAGTGCAGCTCTGTGTAGCAGTGGAGACACTGCATGTCCTTGGGGGAGCAGAGAAAGCCTCAGGGAACTCTGTGTTGTGTTTTGCCTAGGACACCAATTTGCTATAATCCAGCTGTAATGCGTGTTTTAGCTAGAGACCAGGTGTTTTAGCTTCCTGTAGCCTTGCTTTCTACCATCCCTCTTTTCAACATAGACAATTCAAGTAACTTGACTCTTTTGCTTTGTTATAAAATATTAAATGGAAAGACAGACCCTAAAGTGTCTTCTCTCCCTCCAGCAAAGCAATGAAGAAATAAGCATGCCAATCTCATTTAAATATTTGCTGGCTCTGTTGATACAGGAACGTTGAGCTAAGTCCCTAATTAAATGAGAAAACAACAAACACAGCTAGTAAACTATTGCTTTTCAAACAGTGTCTAACAAAATGAGCACCATATTTTAAATGTTCACCCTCTAGATCTATCAAGCCTAATCATGATGTTTAACATGTCCTTTATGAAAACACTGTTTCTTTCTCTAGTGCTGGAGCAGAAGAAGGGAGGAAAGCTGTTCTTAGGACGTGGACAAACAAACACAGATCCTCCTGTGTAATGAGCTCTTCTTGGGTAAGTTAACACAACAAATGGATCTAATTCCCAGTGTAGGGTCTGGGTGGCATGCTCACCCAACACAGGAAAGTCAGGGAGGTAAGAACAGCATTATGGGATCTCCCAGCCCAGAGCCTGGCTTTTAGCATCAGCCAGCATTAAGTCCACAGACAAGCCCCAGTCAACACAACTGGTTCACAGAGCTCAGACACCAGCTCTAGTAAGAAGGGACAGAAATGCACCAGCTGTACTACTTTATTTTTTCCTCTGTGTCAAAACGTGTCTGACTCCTGAGAAGGACCTCCCATTATGTACTATAATTTTACCTAGCATGTTGTCTTTGACCTGTGCTGGCACAGCACATCTATCTCTCCTTGTGTATAGCTAATGTGTATAAATTTAGCTGGTAAGGTTGAAGTATTAGTGATTTGCAGCCATTTTGGATGACATTTTTATACTATGAGAGGCAGATTTCAGTTTGATGTTCATTGGAGCTGGTGATCAAAAAGCAGGGAAGGGCAGAAGTGTTGCCAAAGCATCTTCAGGAAGCATCCATTTTGTGAATATCTGAGATTTTTTTTGTTTTGTTTTAATTGATATTTGACGTTTCACCAAGCCTGAAACTTCCAGGACTTAATTGCAGTAAAATCAATGATACACCAGGAGTAATGAGGTATATCTGAATTATCCTGAAATAGATATAATTGCTGTGTAACTCACCCAGCAGGCCCCACTTTCCCCAGCCACAGCCAGCATCTTGTTGTTTTCCAAGTGAAAAGATGTCAGGAGCCAGTGGGATAGAGCATAATCTGTCAGGGTCAGCTCTTGCTGTTTTGCTTTTGAATGTCATGTAGTGAACAGCATTTGAGAAGAAGAAAAGGTGCTGGAAGAAGGTGATGGTTAGCTGGCACCCTGAGGGTGCTTCACACTCAAGTGGTGGGGAAGATGGAAGATAACTGTGGAAGTGTGATGCCAGAGTGGAGCAAGCACTGGTGCAGAGGACTTCATTCAGCTGGGAGGTCTGTGTACATATGAATGATGTTCTCATTAGAATTGAGTCTTTATTTTTACTGCAGTATAGAAAAATCCTTGCTACAGGCCAAGATGAAATGCTTCATAAATTATCAGCTGTCACCTGCTGGAGTCACAGCTCTGAGCCATGGCAGCTCATGGAGGTGAGGAACAATAAAATACCTGGCCAGGAGAGCTGTAAAAGCTACTGCAATTATGAGTCTGTTCTCCCAGGGGATGCTGTGGTACATACAGCTCTGCTCAGGAATTCTTGCAGCCACATCGCTGCTTCCTCTCTTTCTCCTGAAGAGAAACATTCCTAAGATGTGGTGTACCCAGGCTGGATGTCCTCTGGTGCCTGAGGATGCTTGACACATCGTCTGCTGGAGACCAGCAACACACCAGGTTTCAACTTCTTTTACTGCACTGCCTCTTCTACTGCAGAGGTTTCCTTACACACAGAGTAACTCTGCCTTAATTAAGGGCACTCGGCTGGGAAGGCAGGATTTGCAGCCTGAAGGTGTGATTTGGTGTGGGTCTTCCTGCTGCTGCAGCCACTGAGCTACAGAGGCAGCCTCCATGGCCCTCAGAGCTGTGTTAGATTGTCAATGAAACTTACTTTGTTTTTGAAAGACAAAAAATTTCATAATTTAAGTATTTTAAAGTATTGAAAGTATTTGATAATTTAAGTATTTTTTGAAAGCTCAGGGAGATGTAATGGGAATACATAGTCATCTTGACTTCTATAAAAATAATTCAAGATAAATTTACCTAATGAGTTCAGTGTGCATATGTCTTAATAGCCTTTCCCTGGTAGTTTTATACTGGCTCCTATCATACATCAATGCTTCTTTTAGCACATGTAAATAATACACAGGGCACAATTCAAATTCTCACAGAAAGCAACTTCACAAGCAGAAATAAGTGCAGCAGCAATTACATAGATGCATTCAGGCAATAGATCAAAAGCTGGGCCAAATTCTGCACCTTTTTCTCACAAAAATAATCCCTGCTGATTTCCTAATGTTGCTGTGATAAACTGGGCTAGATTTTATGAAAGAATTTATGTTGCAATATATTTCATATTAGGTCCCAATGACAAAGGCATTCTTAAAACCTTACATATGTCTACCTAAAGCGTGGTGAATGGGTTTCCTACACTAATAGAGAACATCATCAACTATTATAAAGACTCCCTCTCCATACATCATCTAACTGAAGTGCTACAATTGCAAGACTTTTTAAGTAGCCTAATATTTGTCAACAAAATAAAGATCTTAATCCAAGTACCCTGCATCCATCAGTGTGGCTTAGACGAGCAGTTTGGATAAAAATTTGAGGTGTAAATTTAAATATGCTATATGCCTATGCATGGTGAGCTGGGCCCACTCTTTGAACTTCATTTAGTCTGGCCACTCCTATGCTGCTCAAAGAAGCAGAGCAGTGTGTCACATGAGGCCATGTGCAATGTTCACTTCTTGCAGTGGCTATCCTAATCCACAAGGGTCACTGGGCACCATCACACAACAGCCTCCACGCCACAACTCACTGCTACTTTAAACCTGAGCTTATACTGTGGTCATGTTTGCAAGCTGCACTTGCAAAAATGTGTGAAGAAAATAATTTTCAGGTAGACCTTCTTGAATACCAGTGTCCAAGGTGGCAAGAACAGTATAAGTCTTTGTTTTTGCCTTGAGATCTAAGTGATTAGGCTGTGATACATTTTCATTTTTTTCACTCTATTTTCTGTTTCTGTGATGATGCCCCACTTTCTTATGAGGGAATCAGGAATGAGCTTGTAGGGGTAATGTGTGAGAGACAGATATTTTCTGTCTGATCCTTTGTAACATCACGGCTTCTTCCAAAGTATTTTTATCTGGACAAAGCACTATACACAGTTTACTAGCAGAAAGGGGCTTTCAGTATGAAAGTGTGAAGCAGTAGTAGTATATGATTATCTTCTTCACCTTGGTCTTAATCTGTATCTTCAAGGATTGATCTTGTGCACATGAAGATCGTGCTGTTGACTTCTGTGGGATCAAGTACCAGAAAAACGCAGAGAGAATGATACAAGAAAGTGCTTTGTAGCCAGTCTGCATGGAAGGAATTAGAAATACCAGGTGCAAGTTCAGGGAGAAGAAAGATGCAGATGTTGCATTTTCTCCATTTAGAAACAGGCATCCAAAAATCAATATTCTTTTTACATAGTCCTGAAATACGCTGCCTAAGGTGACTTGGACACTACAGTGATGTGTGTCCTCGAAATCAGATCAATACAGACATCTGCTCCAAAGGTCTACCTTAGTCATAACAAGTACAACTACTGACTCCTCAGGACATGGGAGTCAGAAACTAAGCACAGACACGGTCTCCAAACATGTGTGTTTTTTGGGGATCACATTTCAGGTACAGTTTGCCTGCTAATTTACTCACTTAGGAATTCCAGAAGTGATCAGTCATGCTTTGGAGGTGCTCTGCAGGAAGTAGAAAAAATGCACTCAATGCAGCAAATTTTGATGATAAATATATGCTGTATTGTTTCATTCAGATGTATACACTTGTTCTTTTTCTTCTCAAAATCTAAATTAATTGTGCAGGCATATGAAATAAATATACCAAATTACCAAGGTATCTTTCCTAGTACCTCTTGTTTCTTAACATGACCTTACAAAATTATCAAATAGAAAAATGATGGGAAGCAGTGAGGCAACTGTTATAAGGGCAATGGAAAATTTCTCAGGCATTCCCAAAAATATTTCCATATTCAAAGGAATTCCTTCTATCTTGAAGTGAATATTGTTCCAGAACATTTGCCATTTTATGACACTCATTCATGTTCTTCCAATCACCAGCTTTCCTAGGAAACCCATGCTTAACACATAAGGCTAGATTTGTATACCTGTAGAAGTCATGGAGACTGAACTTGTAGGAGGACACACACCCATAAAACCTTTCTGCCCTCTTGTGTTTCGGGTGAGGTGAACTAATATAGATATTCTCCTTTTCTACACCAATGGAAGAAAAATTTGCCAGAAATTCACACACTTGACACAGCAGCCAGAGAAAAATAGATGAGGAATTTCATAACTCACCCCCAATCTCAACTGGGAGCACACAGACCCCAATTATTTCTATAGTACTGCATTGACAGGGCCACATCACCAAACTCTAGGCTTCAGTAGGGAATGTCTGTTTAAAGGAGACCATGCTGTTATAAAATATGTTTTTAGATTTTGTTTTAGGCAGTTAAATAGTCTGTCCAAAAGTACCATTCTAATATGGCATGATGCCACCTAATACTTTTATATAATAATGGTATAGTTTGAATGGAGTATCTGTTACTTTAAAGTAATTTTGCTCTCAGGAACTAAGGCAAATTGCATTTGTTTTTCTAAAACGGTTACCCTTAATGAGCCTGCAAGGAATCTATTTCTGAGAGGGGCATATTTGACTGCAGCACTATTATTCCTAAGAAATTAGTCATATTGCATCACCAACACAAAACAATGAAACTAAAGAGCCAGGGCCATAATTTGCTCTCACGCATACTGTGTAACTCCACTGGGTCTGATTTTTGGGCACACCCGAGCTGAGCAGGGATGTGTCAGAAAAACCAGCTATAGCCCCAAGGCTGCTCTGCTCTCCTGAGGAGTGAGTGTCCCACTGGACTGGATGACAGATGGGATGGGAGCACCATAGGCTTGGCTCCCTCCCTGCCCTTCGCTCTTCCAAGGCACCAAGGGTACGTGGCAGCTTGGTGCTGGATGAGAGCTCCCCAGAGAGAGGGCAGTCAGGTCAGAGACTGGCTGTTTCCTACCTTCCTTTGTCCTATGGGGCTGATGCAAAGCATTCAAATACTGAATCAGACAGAATCACTCCCCTTCCTGGCATAGAACAATTGCAGAAGGCTATAGTTTCTTATGCCTGTTGAAAAGTAAGAAAGAAATCAGTATATTGTGGTAGACTTTGGAGACAGATGCTTTTCTTCCTCTGTTCAAGTACTACAGTGGTCTGTGTCCTGATTGACCTTTGCAGTATTAACATTTGTAAAACATATTTTTTAATTCAAATGGGCCGGAACAAATTTCCATTCTTGGTCCTGGATTGAGCACTTTGATTCACACTGTACTCTCAGTGAGGTTTCCAACAAAACATTTGACAGTGTGGAGCTACTTCAGACTTCCATGAAGAGAATTAAGATCAAGATCTACCCTTGACATCTGAGCCTTCCTCCAGTATACATCAAGAGTTTTGACACTAATCCATGTTTAAGACTAAAATCTCATTCTATTTTTACTATCAAAAACCCCTCTCCTTTGCTCTTTTTAGTAACTCTGCAACTTTATGCTTGTGAATATACTGGAGAGAGAAAAATTGAAACTAGTAACTAAAATAGCAGGAACACGATCTACTAGGCATCATCGTCTGAGCAGTTCTTTCCCCTTCCCCCACATGCCAGCCTGCTCTCAAGTATTAAATCACATGGTGAAGGCTGCCCTACAAGGAGCACCTGAGGAAAGCAGCTGTAGTACACTAGGGCCACTCACATCCCTATGTGTGTACTTGTAACTGTGACAGATGAGGGTGAGAAAGCTACGTGGGCAGGGAAGTAATTGGAAGTAATCACAAAACAGACTTGCATAAGTGAAATGATGCATACAAGTAGTCTTTGGAGATTAAAGATATTTGGGTTGGGAGAGGAGCTTTAATTGGAATTGACCTTGTAAAACATGCTGCCTTATGTTCAGGCCTATAATCATGGGTGGGCCATCTGATCTATTTAAAAATGCCTGGTTCACATTAACCACCCAGGTTTTAGAGACAGTTTTTAGATGCTTGGTGGTATCACAGAGAACAAATTACCGTGTTTGAATATTGATCCAGCGCACTCGCAGTTAATGGAAATGAGCACAGATGTTTGGTGTAGCACCTTAAACAGCACTACCATGCAATGTTTTGACCTAAGAAAACACTTTCCTTCAGGAATATAAAATACTAATGATCCTACTGCTTCTTCTAGGACGGCAGATTGCCAGTTGCTGATCTCTAGATAGAATTTTAGCTGTAACACATAAAAAGATCTAATAAGTCCAGCGACTGTCCTAAGAAGATTTGGTCAAAATGAGTTCCTTTGATTGTAATACAGATGCTATAGGATCAACACGAACAAACATGCCATTTTGCTCAGGAAAGCTGAGCAAAAAAGAAATGCTGTATCTTTGTGCACTCTGGGTTGGGGCATGTTAAGGGTGGGGCTGGAAAGGGGAAAGGCAGATTTTTATGAGGAAGTCAAGGGCTGCACTTTCAAGGGTCTGGATGCAACGAGTGCCTCTTTCTTTTGATCTCAAAAATAGCACACACCAATTGTCTGTGAAACAGCCCAAATTCCCACCCCTCTTTAGAAAGGAAGAGGGTGAATATTGGATGTTTTGAATTTGCAGAGTTTTTAATCTGAACTGGAAGGCTCTCTCTCTCTCTCCCCTTTTTTTTTTTTTTTAAATTTGATTTTATTTATTTGGCAGATACTGAGTTCCAGCAATTCACTCTGCAGGTACTGTTTCAAGGTCTGCTCCCTGGGCTGTGTCCTGCCCCTGTCACTTCCAATGGGAAACAGGGTGAGACCAAGCTCTGCTCCACAGACAGGGGAATAGGATGGTGAAACATCTCTGCTTGAGCTGAAAGCCTGATAGAAGCAAAGGTTCTTGTGTAAGCTCCTGCCCTGTGCAAGCTTCAAACTTCAGGGTTTCTAAGTGCCTGTGACATATCTGCTGCTAAATGGCATATAATTGACAACTGCATGTAAATTGTAATCCTTCTCGGGCAAGGGACTTGCAGTGTGAGAAGACACAAAATGCCTTAGAAGTATTTGAGAACTGATGACTGAAGCTTGTACTAATGAAAAGCCAGGTTTCAGCAAAATGAAGTTTTTTCTCAGAAAAAGTTTGCTTTCCTCTATGTAATATATAAAGGAGTATTTCCCCTCTTTCTTACCTCATTGGCCAAAATTGACAACTTACTTTGTTTTCTGCCAAAAAAAATCAAGTTTCCTGTAAGGAACTCTTTCTTTCTTACCCCTGCAGTTTCTGACTGGCTTCATGTGCATAACCTCCGTGACTGCAATGTCTGGGTGTAGCATCACACTTCCAGGAAACCAAACCAAATTCACATTTGACACAAATGACTCAGGAACTTAGAATAATATATTAAAGTATGCTGTCTGTGTAAGAAATGGGAATTGTTAAACCTATTTTTAAAGGAAAAGTCTCTGATCTTTTTTCTTCCTGCAGCCTCAGACTTCCTTAAAATCTTTTGACATGTCTCAATTTTTTTTTCAATCTTCTGTTGCTAACCTCTGTGCAGGCTTTCAAGTGGATGCTGTCCAGAAATCCTATTACAATAAATTTACTGTATTAAAAAATATCTGAGGAGGAAATAAGATATGGTCATATTATTAAGTCTGACTGTTCTCCACTGCCAGCTTTTCATCCAGCCCTTTGTTTATTGTCATCTTATCCTGCACTTAATCTCATTTAAAGCATAGGTGCTTTAGTACAAGGACCTTCTATTTTCTTTATTTTGAGTGCCTTCTGCATATATGATACCACATTTAAAGCAGATATTCTCTCTCTTTAAAGTGCTTTCTACATTTGTAGTGCCACAGGAATAAATTGTTACAAAAGCTTAATCAAGACTTGACAACCTAACCAAAATGTATTTCTGTGGGTCTTAGTCTCCTTTGTTGTAAATAGCAAGACCAGCTTTCCTGTACTTTAGGAGAGATCAATTACCATATTTATCTAGAAATGCTGCTTAAAGGAATGGATTAGATACCAGCAAATTTGAATAAGAAATCAGTAGTATACGAGAGTGCATGTCCCTAAAGAAATCTTGAGGATCACTTGTTTTAACTTGAATTATCTTGAGATCTCTAATACCTATTTGGAAAGCCATAATGTGGAGTCTTCCAGGTTGGCAGTGCTCAGAGGACACCACGAGGGCAGCTGTCCCCAGAGCTGCAGTGCAGGGTCAGTGCTGACCTGGGGGCAAAGTGCTGCCGAGATACCTCCCTTTAAACCCTGGGGGCCCCAACACAAGGTTGCACTGGGTGAGTTGTGTGGCCACAGCCGAAGGGAACGGGACCACAATGGCAGCCAGCTAACCTTATTTTTATGGTGTGGTCTTAGCCGTCCACATCACTGCAGCTCCAAGTGGAAAAAAAAAAAAGGTGTGCCTTAAATCCTTAAATACTTTAAATGCTGCAGAAATTGAGAAAAAAACCAAAACCCCAAAACTCTTACTTATTAGCAATGGATTTTCATTTTGCCTGGGGGAAGGAGGCAACACTGAGGTCCTGTTCCAAGCACGTCCTCCTGGTGCCAGCGTGGGCTGGGGCGGTGCCAGTCCTTCCACGGACCGGAGGGCAGCAGAGCGCCCAGCGCCCAGCGTTTCTGGAGATGTTTTCTGCCGCATCAGGTTCCTGCCACCTACTGGTGACAGTCCCTTCGGCAGCGGTTTCCTACCTTTTCATGAAATAAAAATATATCAGAGTATACTTTCTAAAGCACAGTGTCTTAGGTTATTAATCAGCACACTGGATGCTCCGGTAAGTTCTGTCTTTTCATCTCCAAACCACACATCAGCCCTTAGAAGACTGCAGATGATATCCTTGACTTTGGTGAAAGAAAATGCCACAGGCATGTGTTAACATCTGTAAATCTGCCTGCCCGCTCCAGCTGGCTCTGCCTGGGTCCTGAAGCCAGAGGCAATGCAGCAATAAAACAGAAGAATAGAGCAGCACTTCACTCGGGCTATTCTCACTCATTGCCATTCCTTCATCTGCCCAAGCCATCATACAGTTGTCAACAGTCCATGCATTGCCTAGAAGCCCTGGAAGGTGTATCTGAAAAAATAAATGTTTCTAAGTAGCTTTATTTAACTGATCTTGTCTTTCACTTTGATTTGTGATTATTGTCTTAACCCAGAATAGATAGATGTAACAATCAGTTGTCAGCAAACCTGCAGTATATTTTTAATCAAAATTCTTCTATTCATCCTTGTTCAGTGACATTTTCAGCCTTGCTTAAGCACAGTACTTATGAAGATTTCTCATCTTTTTGATTAGACAATTTAATTAAGGGAAAAAGAAAAAAATACAACATCTATTCACATTGCAGCATTGGAGTTGTACCAGGAATGAATCTGGAGCAGCAGATTTATTGACCAAAACACAACAGAAGAAATTGTCGACTTCAATCTTTCTGCACTGATTGAGCCACAGAACAGACTGCAGTGGAAATTTTCTAGTATTGTGCATTCATGTATGGTTTAATGGATTCAGGCCAATAGTGAAAAGAAAGTCAGCACACAAATCTTTAGAGAAACTGTCACACCATAAAATCTGCATCCTTCCCACTCAGAGACCAAAGATTCGACTTGCCCTGGTGAAGAGGTAGGAAGAAATCTGAAATCCTGAATTGCTTTACTTCCCAGAACATGAAAAAACGTGGCACCTCTGCCACTCTCTTCTGGAAACTGTTAGATTAGCTTTAAAATAATAGCGGATCATCTATGAGTTCTTCTGACAAGAAATGTTGATAAAACCTCTTGCCAATATGTAACCTTTACTCTGGAACCTCAGTAGATGGTCCTGCTGTTTGTGTGATGTGTGATCCCTGGTCTTGTTTTCAGCCATGCATCCTTCTTCCAATGAGCCTTTCTGCCACTGGGATTACCCAAAGTACCCAGGAAGAAAATTTCTGAATGTAGCAGAAATGATAGTATGCCAATAAAGGCTTTTTAGGGATTTAATCAGTGCTCCTTAAATAATCCAATTCAAAATACAATGAGAACTATGTTTGAGAGATGAGCCATGCATCCTAAGGAATGTAAGAAATGGATTAGAAAAGCAACATTTGCTGAAGATTAAATATTTTATAGACAGAAAAAATGTGATAAATATGGCTTCTTTAAGCTTTCTTAATACAATGCTTTCAGTGTTCAGTGAGCACTGGTGGTGGAGCAAAAAATACAGATGGAAATTAGGAGGAAAATCACCGGGAAGAGCTTCTGCATTAGAATTACATTTTAAAGTTGTTGTCAGGATAGATGCAGCATGTTATGACAGAAACCAATGTAATATCTTCTTTAGCAGCAAATTGTTTATTTGAGGATGGCTGGGAGGCAGCAGAGGAAAAAAAATCAAACATTAAATCTCAAACAATTTTTCTAAGTTTGAAAAGGCAACAATTTCATAGAGGCTGCCAGCATGACCTACACCTAAAGGACAGACTGAAAAATGGAGAAAACCCCCCAAAAATACCATTCTATAACCTAAGAAAAATGCATCAGCTGTGGTAATGCAGTCAAGCTGGACTGACTTCTTGGACAACTTCCTGTTGGTAGTGTTCAATTAACAAGCTAAATGATACTCAGACATCCTCCTGGCATTATTTTTACAAAGTTTAATTTCTGATAAGACCAGAGCAGACTGAAACTCTCCTGGTTTTGGTTTGAGGTTTTTTTTTTTTTTTTTTCCAACAAAAATGTAAAATATTTGGAAAATTTGATATTTTTCAATTGGAAAATTTAGATTTGCTTGTCATGAGGTGATTGAATATGAAATATTTAATGGTCAGATATTTTCCATCAGAGAAAATACTCTGTCAGAAGTTAATGCCACACTGGAGGCTTGCCTTAGACCCTTTTATCCAAATATAAGGGGGGATATAGTTTTCTACTTACCTTAGTGGACCCAGAAGTCCCACAAATGGGTGTTAATTAGTCACAAACAGCCTGTCTTTATCATGCTGCTACACTGGGCACTGTGTAATCAGAGAGATATTTACCTATTAAAAAAAAAATTAAAAATTAGGACCACTGGGATATTCTGAAAATGTTAACTCTACTTCTTTGTATATGCAAATCCAAACCCAGATGGAAATTTGCAGCATACATCAGCCAAAAGAAAGAAGTTTTTCCTACACATTTCTATTTTAAAATGGATATTTGCAAACCTACCTACTGCTAACATGGCTTCTCTCCTGCAATTTTACATACTGGTATAGATGAAGGATTGCTTTGTCTGCTGAGAGAATTTCAACTTGGCTATGATAGTAGAAGTGGTAGGACACTGCCTGAAGTAACTTTTAAAAACAGCTAAGTACCATGACATTAAAACCTTGCTGGTTTTAATTCACTGTGACATTTCTCTCTAGGTTAATGCTTTCACCATCCTTCCTCCAGAACAAGATAATTTTTTTCCTTCTCTTGAGGTCATCAGGAATGTTGGTCTTTACATCAACAGAATTTTCAGGATATGACAGTTTCAGCTTTATCTCTTCATGTAATATTCTCATTGAGGGTTAGATTCTGACAGCTCATTGCAACTGATGATGGTGACACCCAGAACATTGGCAGGCAGAGATTTTAATCACAAAACCTTTTGCTGCCATTCCAGATGAAAAAACAACAAAGTTTATTAGGATTTTGCCAAAACTGACAACTGATGGTTTTCATGAATTATATCAAACCACCACTCACATGGTCAGGCTCAAACCACTGACTAGAAAAAAAGATTTTAAGACATACTCCTTTTTAGATCTCTTGGCAGAGATGACCAGGGAATGGCCCTATATTTATATTTGGTCTGTGGAAAGGAAAGGGATACCTTCAGCAGACTGTGCCTCTGAGTTTGCTCCATTGATTTCAGTGGGAGACACCCAGGTGAAGAAAGTTTCAGCATTTTGTTCCCAGATACTGTCACAGAAAGAAAAACCCTAATGAAATTATCTTTGGAAGTGTACCATAGCAAGTAAGGTATTTTGAAATTAATCCAAAGTATCATACTTAATTGCAGATATTTTCTGAAAGCTGTTGAGTGCACAAAGATCTGGTTTATCTGAAGTTGAAAAGGCATCCAAGACTAAATTGATTGAAACTTAAATTTTGGGTACTGAGACCGAGCAGCTGTGATAAGGACCAGAGTGCTGGTTGGGTGGCATTTTCCTGTTCAAGTGGTATAGGAAACTTTAGATTTAGACACAGATTGAAAGAAAATACTAGAGACCATCTTATTTGTGCAGACTAGCTATGAAAACAGTGCCCATTTATAAAGGTCCTGAAGGCTCCCTCCCACCAGCAGGAGGTCTGGCTGCCAGGGCTTGGGAATGATGCAGAGCCAGTGCAGCCCAGGCAGAGGTCCCCAGGCAGTGCCACGGCAGCTGGGACCAGCCCTGTCCTGGAGAGCTGCTGCCACAGTCTTCACTGAGAGACAGTGCTGCTGCCTGGCCTCAGCCCTCCCCTGCTGGTTTCCTCTAGCTGGGAATGTGTGGAGTCAGGATCAACTGCACAGGTCTTGCATTCAGCAAATCTCATTAACAAGTCCCCAGAGAGCAGCAGGGACCACTGGGCTTCTCCCTGGGACCACCAGGGGTACAGCCAGACTCAGCCTTCAACTCCACACCTGTGTCCCCTGCAGCCAACACAAAGACACGCTGTCCTCAGCCAGAGATAAGTAAGGCCCTCCAGGAACACCCTCAGCTTGCTCAGTTTCCCTGGTGAACATTCTCTGGAGGAAATAATTTTTTGAAGAAACTCAAGATATCTGTGTCACAGTGACGTATCTGCTAAAAAAGGGACTTCAGGATTTTTGCCAACTGCTGTTTACACAAGACATTATTAGAATGGTGTCCCTGGGGGGCTGCAGATGGAGAAGGAGGTAGAAAACAGCTGTGGTAGTAAATATTAGATTTCTTTGTGCTCATATGTGTGTCAGACAGAAGTGAAGCTCAGACAATTAAAGAATTTCAGCTTTAGTAAGGACACGCTGAGAAGATCATTAAGATTTGATTTGTGTGGCACTGGATCACCTACCAGGCAGGAGCACACGATGCCACTTCTGGTGAACTACCCAGACTACAGAGTCTATTATTTTTATTTGCTTTATATTGTCTGGTATGGTATGGTATGAATATACTTAAACCCAATAAAAACTGGAACTCTTTTTTATCACATTCAAATCACGTGCCTGCAGCACTTTGCACCATAAGGCTGCAGTGTTTTGATGCAGTATTCAGTGCCCTAAAATATTCCTGTGTATTGCCTAACATAATTCCAACTGTAAAGCTGATCTGCAGTAACCAAAGGCTTATACAGAATGTTCAGAAGCTCTTGTTCTTGTGAACAGCCACAACCATGTGTCAGAACCAGGTACACAGTCAAACAAATTTCTTGCAATATGTAAATACAGGTAAGGAATGTGTACACCAGTTGATGTGTGTGTGCCTAGGGCAGACAAAGGCCAGGAGAACAAGATTTTCATTCTGTTCTACAGGGCTGTTGAAATAAACTTCTGTCTGTCCACCTCCTGAAGAACGCTGCCAAGAGCAGCAGGAAAGAGGATAGCTGCTCACATCCTGATTCCAAAACCTAAAGAACAATCTCATTTGGACAGCGTGGCTAATTTGCACTCCCTTAATGAGTCTTCCCTTCTAAATGGATATGAGTCAGCATCAAGGAAATGCGATTTCTTACTGATGTATGCATATAGCACCAATAGTGTGATAACAGATTATTGTTACAAATGGCATGCAGAGCAAAGTAAGAAATGAAAAATGACAAAAATAAAGTTCATTATGTCTCTTACCAAAGGTTTTCTTAATACAACATAGGGAATTCTGTCTGTCTAGCAGATGGCCCTCTACAGTGACTATCAGCTTCTTTGCCCTCCCTTTAGAGGCTGAGCTGTATTACCTTGCCAGCCCAGCTGAGCCTGCCCACCAAAGCCACGGTACTTGAGACCCATCTCATGCTTCCATTGTTACAGTGCAGCTACCAATGCATCAGATCATCCTGGGATAATATCACACGCCCTGTCTACAGGAGTTGCTCCCTGAAGGGTTGTCAGAACAGATTATTTATGCCAGCATTGCACAATTTTGCTACTGCAGTGCACAAATTTATGCACCTTTAAGAACAGAAAGGAGATTATTTCTATAGTATGAACAGTCACATTGACTGGTAATAACTGAGTGCATAGAGCTGCACACATATCACAAATTAATGTCCTGTGCTCCCTATAGAAACAGAGATCACTGTTTACACATACAAAGTGTGTGCAAGCTCCTTTGCTGAAGGATGAGCAGCTGTGGCTTCTCTGTGCTCTTCAGGCAAACACTAGATCAAAATGACACATGCTCTGCTACTTTCTTTTTTTCTTCTAATGTAAAAACTTAGGTTGGCCATGGTTGCCCTTGCATCATCTACACATATTTGAGATACTCTGTTCTGCTTCTGAACCAGAACTCTATGCTTTTTAAAATATACCTTGTGCTTTTATTTTAAAAACAACCCTCATGATTAGCAGATACCAATCCATAGTTAGAAATCTCATTATTCTCACTTTAAAGAGGGAGAAATCATGGGCTAAGGATGCTGATTTCCAAAATTGTCTGATCTAAGACATTTTAAAGATTCAAGGCCACCTTGGGTTGCCATGAAGGTTGGCAGCCCTTGGTTATGGAAAGCCCTGCTGTACTGGCTCTGGGACTTAAAGTTCTCAAAGGCAGCCATCACTTTTGACAGTATTTTGCCCTAAGAACATACAATGCACAAATAAGTAGATGGTAGGTTGAGAGTTGGATCTGTCTATCCATATTTCATGTTTATGACCTCTCTTACAGCTATAAAGAAGAACTATATAAGCTTTTTTGCTTTTCAGAATGAAATTATACCAGAGAGGCAGACTTCTTTAAGATGATAAGAGTTAATTATTGTGCCAAGATCAGGGACATGAAGCCAAGATATCTTCAAATCCAGACCCCTGCAAGCAACAAAACACTGCCCTTTAATGACTGCTGGATCAGCTCTGTCACTTGAAAAAGGGATTGAAACGAGTTCTAAAATTAAAGTATTTTTAACACTGCAGTTTTTTAGTGGGTTGTAAAATAAGCTGGGACAAGTTTTCACATGAAACATTTGTTCTTATGAGTGAAAACCATGGGACCTAGCCAGGCCAGCTGTGCAACCACTCCTCCTTTACTCCTATACCAGTGAGTGCCAGAGGCTACAGACTCTGGAGGTAGAGAACACGTTTTATTGCTCTTGTTTGATTGCCTTTAGGCTGACACATGGAGTAGAGTTGTCAGGCTTCATGGCAAGCTGCGTCTAGCCTTTTCTGGCTGGAGGGAGAGCTGCTGATACATCACACTCTGAGTTTTGGCAAGAGACACCACCAGCGTTAAACCAAAAGAAAGAGACTTCAGGTTACCAGCTCCCTAAGGGAGGGTTGCCTGTGGCATCCAAGTTTACAAGCAGTGAGAGAAACAGGTCATGGGAAGGTCCCTATTTAGTTAGATGCAATAATTAACTGTTCACAGGCTGAAGTTCAAGTAAAAGTTGCTCAAGCCTTGAAGACTCAAGAGCACAGGTGTCAAGAGACAGAAAAGCTCAAAGATTAGGTCTGGATGTGTAGCAAGATGTGGTGATGCTAATGGGAAAACAAACTGTGAAAAGAAAAAAATATGGGTCACAAATTACTAATTTGAAATTACATACGTAAAAAATCAAAAGAATTTTTGTATGTGGTTTATCAAAAGAAATTGCATCTTTTGATTAATTTGAAGAACAGCAACAAGATAATCTGGATCTGGAGTATGAATCAGCAAGGCAAATTAAAATACATGTATTTGCTTTACAGGAAATAAAGAAAGAAGATAGTCAACCTCTCAAGTGTTACAGAAATGTGAAGTGACTTGAACACAAAACTATTTAGATGTCTAATATAGCAATATAAGTTTTAAATGCTTGTTTTTTTAAACCAATAAATTATACAGACCGGTTACTGCTGAATACACACTTACATCACTCTCTGCAAGTTTATGTTCCAAAAAACTGGAAACAAGCCTTCCCTACTTTTCCAGACTGTGAGTTTGTGAATGCAGTGCAACTTTTTCTACACACAGATCCATGTTTATGTTCTCCTTATTCATTTATTCATTTATTTATTCAGCCCTCATATGGAAATACTGGTACTGGCCTAAGCATCTTAGCATTCTTACATCCTATTGCCTTGAATACCTGTATGCTCAGTATTGAGTATACATTGAACCTGAAGTGGCTGGTATACACCAGCAGTGACAAAAAACATGAGGTAAAGGCATTAGCAGCTCAATGGTTGACATATTTATTAAAGTGCTTTGCCTACATGAGCAATTCCTACCTCATAGCTATAAGAAGGAGATCTAAAATGCAACAAATCAATCAGTGCATAAAGAGGGATGTGAATTGCATTGTTTCAGGATAATTTATTGTGTTTTATCTTAAAAAATAGAGACATGATGAAATATAAAAATCTGCATATCAGGATTGTGTGGTGTCCTACTAAGCTTCTGCACTAAAGAACCAAATCCATCTCCAAATTCAGACAGCCCCAAACCATCTATAAAAGCATTGTTGTGGTTTGGTAAATGAAAACCACCCTAAAAACATACGGAAATTATGTTTGGCCTGGTTTCCATACATATCAAAGAGGAAAGATTCCTGGCAAACCTGGAATATGTATTTTGAACATTGTCTTTTTGCCAGCTGGCTTTTCACATTCTGTAGCAAGTTTGCACAGTACTTTAGAAAATGTACTGAACTAGACCTGATTGAACATTATGAAATAAATCACTGTAATAACAAACAACTTTATATGGTGGACCTAGCAGTTTCAAGTGTAATCAGCAAGTAAATGATACCAAAATTGTTGTCTTGATCTTGAAATTCATAAATAAAGATGTGTGAAACTTGAAAACACTATCAGTGCAGCACCTTTCTTCTGTTCCCCCTGCTGCTGTTCGCATGGCAGAAGAACATTTTACTTTACGTGCAAGCTTTTCCTTACAGATTGGTGCTTTCCTCTGTCTCACATCTGTTATAAATGGATTTTTGGATATGTTCAATTTTGTCTAATTAATTAGACAACAAAATCAAATTTAGCAGCAATTTATTAACAACAGCAATTGTATATAAATGAATACAATCAAAATATATTAGTTACATAGATTTAAGTAAATACATAATTTAGCAGTGAGTAATTTAGTATATTTGAGGCTTGGTTCGAATAAAGCATAAGCAAAACTGATTGGGGGATACCCCGACCGGGGGTACCGGTAGAGCCATTCCTCTCACACTGTACCAAATCAGTCAAGCTAACAATCTCACTTATATTCTGTTTACTAATGCATATTAATACAGAATCTTCTAGAAAACTCCTCCTAGTTTCTATTCCTAAAATCTATGTCACTATATTATATTGTGCGTTCTCCACCAGTGGTCGGGGGTCTCTCCTCCTTTTGGGGGTCTTGTTTCCGATGAAGGCTCTGGGTCTTCCTCAGTGTTCGCTGTTTGACCTTGCAGGTAGCATAAGCACATTATGCTTAGGATTATATAATTAAATATATGTTCCCACAACAGGCCTTAGTCCAGTGTCCAGTGCTTTGGAACATCCCAATTTGGCCCAATTCAACATCAAAAGTTTTATTTCTAGATGCTGTTCTTAGACCTATCCCCTTACTATCCTCACCCCCACCAAACATCTGGAGGATGATTCCATCTGCTTTGCTTAACCATTTCCTTTATCCTTTTTTGCTTTATAACAATTTTTTATTGATTATAAAGCAACAATTTTGCTAATATTGTTGCAATTTAATTAGCACGAATCACATATATAACACATCGACAGTAAAAAATTGATGCAGACAGGGTCCCAGCGGACCCAAACTCTGCTCGAGTGAGTGGGTCTGGCACTGACGCTGCTCCCGTGCCTGGCAGGGCGCTCTGCCGAGGCACAGGGGACAGAGCCCTGGCTCACGAAGCGTTCCCTGGCGCGGGGGCAGGAACGGGGGCAGCTCGGAGCCACGGGCAACAGGCGGCGTAAACAGAGCTGGGCTGGGGCGGCGCGTCCGTGCGCGCACTTGCGTTCTTAACACATCTCCGCTCTCTTTAACGTGGCACGGCCAAAACCAGCCAGGATGGAGATGAGCAGGGGGAAGGCAGTCAGAGAAGCGGCCCCCGAGGGAAGATCGGAGCCAGAAGGTGGGTTAGGATCTCCTGACCGGGCGGCGAGCGCGGGGGAGGCGGCGAAGGCGGACCGGCACCTGCAGCGCCGCCGCAGATGCTCCAGAAGGGTAGGAAACTTGGTTTAATCCTTTATCGAAACGTTGTTTTTGTAGTAACATAAAACTGCATGCGTGGACACGTGATTTTTTTTTTTTTTTTTTTTTTTTTGTAACCAGGCCTAGCGATGCATTAGCACTGGGTTGTGCTTCCCCAGACGCAGCGCTGGCCGCACAGCACGGACACCGGGGATCAGTGTGTTAGTGTGGGCACCACGGCGACACCAGCCCACGGCACCCTTCTGCCAGCGGGGGCGGCTCCCCCCGCGGCCCCAGGGCAGGCGGGCAGGGAAAGCAGCCCGGCCCGGCCCGGCACTCTCGGCCCGGCACTCTCCGCCCTCACGCCCGGGGCCGCGCCGCGCAGGCGCCCGGGGGCCGAGGGGAGGCGGCGGGGCCCGGCCGAGCGGTGGCCGCGGCTCCGCCATGCCCGTGCGGTTCAGGGTGAGCGCGGCGGGAGCGGGCCCGGGGGCCGAGGGGAGGCGGCGGGGCCCGGCCGAGCGGTGGGAGCGGGCCCGGCGGAACGGGCACGGCCCGCGGGCGGCAGGAACGGGGCTGCGGCCGCTCCGGGGTAGCGGGAGAGGGAAGGGCCCTGCGCCACAGCACCGGCCAGTAAACACAGAGAGAGTTGTGTCGTACGGGTGACAGCGGGTCCAGGCTGCGTTTGCTCCTGAAATCAGACATACGATGCGTGTTTTGGGTTTTCAATATTTTGTATTATTTTTTGGTGCATGAAATGCTCCCGCGTTTTCTCAGCAGTACTTTTTGTTCTCCGTCGGGGGTGGGTTTGGAAGATGAAGAGCAGCCTGCCAGCTTAGCTCATCCTCCAGCAGCGTGTTGGTGTTTGCCCCTTCGGAGATCTGTTCCTGCGGGAGCAGGGAAGCACGAGATGACTCCTCTCTGTTTGCTGTAGGGGCTGAGTGAATACAAGCGAAACTTCAAATGGAGAAGCCCAGAGTTCTGTAGCCCGTCCCAAGAGCAGAAATCCTTGTGGGCCGGACTTCGGTCGGATCAGTTTGGTAAGTGCCGCCTTGCTTGCTGCCAAGGCCCGCAGAGTTTCGCTGTGATGAGTGCATGGCCACAATGAACTGTTGGTGTTTACAGTTTGTGCACTTTGTAATTAAATTAAAACTATCGTCTTGGTCATCCTTTGGATAGAGTGTATTTTTGAACTCCGTGTTCTTTATGGCTACAGTGAAACTTTCTTTTCAATTAGTACAATTTATATAAACCTTGGAAAAAAAGTAGTTTCTGACATGCAGCATAAGCTAAGAACCAAACATGGAGCACAGGTGCAGTGTTAACCCATATAGCATGTTTGAAGGTGATGTATGGAAATAGTAAATAAAAGTAATTTTTTACAGGGAGACTATCTTGGGGCAAAGTTTGATAAAGTAAAATTCTTATGAACCTAACAGATGCAGCTAACTGAAAGAGAGGGTCAGCCACTACAGCGAAATTCTTGTGATACTGTAGTGTAGGGTTTAAGGATTGTAGACATTGTCATGACAGGGAAATGTGGGGCTAGAAAACAGGAGGAAAAGGAAATAGCAGTTGGATTGAAAGGTCCGTAGGGAGCTGAGGAGTGATGATGGCAGTGCTTTGAAAAGGAGACGTGAAAAATAGTAGTTATTGTAGTGGTGCAAGGCAGAGTAAAAAAAAAAATCTCTGCAATTCACTGCAACTGCATTGTGCAGTCTGTGTAATTAGAGTACAATGCTTTCATTCCTACAATAATAAGTGTTCTAAATTATGGCCTTGTAATTAAGAAATGACTACTGGCAGTAGGATTTTTTTTTAGTCAAGGTGTTAGACAAATTTTTTATTCTTGCTAAAGATTATGATTTAGGTATATAATTGCTTTCTTCCATTACTGCAAAATACATCTTTCTTTAACCTTGCTTTCCCTAGCATGTGGATCTGTGTATGGGTACCTCTTACTCAGGACTATAATTGTCACAGATGCTGAAATGCTTAAACATCTAAGCATGTTAACTTCATTTAAAAATAGTGACTTATGCTTATTTTCCAGTCAACATAAACTGCAAATTTTACAAGCCTTGCAATAAACTCATGACTTAGTCATACAGCAGTTTTTTCTCTTTCTCACATTGCAATGATGGTTTTGTGCTTGCTGTAGTTTTTTACGTATTTGTGTTAATTTTCACTCTGACCTCTTTTCTGGCCATTTAAACACCCACATCTTTAAACGTCAATCTTGTACCTCATAGGATTTGCAGATTGTTGCTGATAATTTACTTGTGGTTCTTCCTGTTAATGGCATAGCTGGCAATTTTAGGAATCACTTGGAACATTACAGCAAAAAGTTGACAGCTGCAGGTGCTTGGAGTGCGTTTCTGCTACTTTTCCACTGGAATGATTTTCCTATCCTGTATGTGTAGTCAGACATATGGACACTCTATGTACCTTTCACCATAGGTTGTTCTCTCTTTCTACATTGCTTGTTCATGGAATGGGAGTGTCTCACTTAGGGAAGATACTTCTTTCAGCCAGTTAGGGACTTTCACTAATTCTTCTATTGCAGTTGAGCTCTTTGAAGTGGATTACAATTTCCCTCCTATGATTTCCCTCTTCAAATGTGTTCAGTTGCTCAGTACTCCTCTTAAAATGGTGGGGTAGTTTTATTTTCTCTTGCCTGTGTAAAACCCAGCAATTCTTAAAGTAACTTGATTCTTGGCTTTGTTACAAAATATTTTTCTCTTTTGGAAATGTTTTTGTCTTTATACTGTAAAAGTTGTCAGTTATCTGAGATGGTTTTAAATTGCAAGTGGGTAGAGATCTGTCACAGTCAGAGGGAACCTGTTGAGCAAGGTGTGTTGTGCACGTGCAATGAGAGGTGCTTGTAGCATACTTTCTCCCCACAGGCTGGTTACTCTGTACCTGTGTTAACCACATTTTTTTCACTGGGTGTGTGAGTTTTGTTGTTGTTCAGCTCCCAGAATCAATTGGCGCTGTGTCCTGTGGACATTTTTGCTTTATAAGGTTTAATCCAACATGGTTCTGGGGCATCATGTTCTTGTCTGTTTAGTGGAAATGAAGGTCATTTGCAGATGGGAAGGAACACCCGTAATTCATAGTCTGTCACTGCTCCAAGCTTTCTAGTACTCAGTTGTATGATAAACTTTCAGTTTATTCTTCTTATAGAGTGATACTTTGTCGTCAGTTAATGTTTATGTTAAATCTAATACGGCTTTTTCTCAGGAATCACAAGAGAACCAAAATTCATTTCCAAGAGAAGGGTACCTTACCATAATCCACAGATTTCAAAGTCTCTTGAATGGACAGCAGATTGTGATTTGAACGACCCACTGGAAACTGAAGCTGCAGAGTTGCGTGCTGACCACAGCAACAATAATGTGAATCAGGAAAAACTTGAAACACCTGAAGGACCCAGACTCCCCCCAGAAGTTCAGTCACATGTGGTAGATTCTAGTGGTGAAATAGCTCTTGCACTTGCAGAGAACAACATGATGAAATCACCCTCAGAAGCTCCACCAAATCAAAATGAAGCATTTTCATCTCCAAAAAAGCAGTCGGAAAAAATGGGTAATGGGGTAAGGGAATATTATTTTATTTTTTAAATTGACCAGTCTAAAAATTGCTAACAGTAATTTCACACGCACATTCAGACTCTCTTGTTGAACTCTTTCCTTGATTTTGTGTTTTGATACTCTCTTGTAGCTTCTTTGTTGGGAGAACAGTGTGTTAGAGATCAGATTTTGGTGCTACTTAATTCAATAGAATTTGCTCTTCATTTGCATCTTCAGAATGTGTCATCACTGCTGATTTCAATTAAACAAGATTTAGCCAATATTATATATATATTTTTGGGGTAGTTAACTATAATGAGAAAATGTACTTTGCATTCATTTTGTTCTTGAAACCAAAATCCAAACCATTGCTTTGAAAGTGTGTGTTGATGTTTAAGTTGCAAAATATCGTAGGAAAGGGAACAATCATTGTTATTTTTTTGCTTTGTTTTTTTTTTTTTCATTGTCAGTTTCACAGAGCCCTTCAGAAGAAAACAAACATAGTTATCCCCAGAAATTCTGAATATCAAAGCCAGTTTGTCTGGAAGAGTCCTCATGAAAAGTCACCAATACTTGCAGCTGAACAGGTAACATTATAGAATCCAAAAACCAAATGAATACTTTCTTTTATGTGTTGGCAAAGTTTTTCCTTTCAAAAAGATTTCCTTTTTTTTGCTGTTTTGGTGGGGGAACAACAAACTTTAATGTTGTTACAGGTTTTTTTCTCTCTCACTATACAAAAGTGTAGCTAAATTGGATTTGTTTCCTTGTGATTCTTTATTGTAGTCAGCCTAAGTATTTGTTCTCCTCAGGCCTTGTATCTCATTCTTTCTAACGGGATCCTGTTCTTCTGTTTGCATTAATTTATCTGTGTTGCCCCAGTTTCTGATTCTCAGTCTCCATCTCTGTGCACATGCACTTCTAAGCCCTAGTGTTTTACTCTTTCATGAAAACAGCTCATATTTAAAAGTGGAGTTTTCTGATTTTAAGATACTCTTATGATGTTTTAATACATCTCATGAGGTTTTGGGCTTTGCAGGGTTGAAAATGCTTTTTCCAGTGAGACCACAGAGAGTAGCTGAGTGTGAGACTGCTTTATATTTTCAATTAACTGCTACTGAGATCAGGACCTAGGAGACTCAGTCTTTTGGTCATTCTGCAGTGTAAAACAGGCATTTCTGCATTTGTAATCTCTTTCTTCACTAGAAGCATATAGTTTATTTGGGATTACTAGAGATGATGTGCTCTTTTTATCCTCAGGTGGTGGATTTGTTCAGTAACATCTTTCAGAGGTAATAAACATTGATAACTAAGATAATTGCTATCCTACCTTTTTCTGTTGGAGTACTAAGCAGTTGGATTTGCTGCAGGATATGTTTCCCAGCAGCCCCTTATCCAATGAAGACTCACTGAAATACATGACAATAGTATAGAGAAGCCAAAGGATCTTTTGAGGAAGAGGCAGTTTCCAGAAAGTCACCTTATGGAAAAAGTCAAAGAGAATTCCATTTGATTCTCTGTGCAATCAGTTTGATAATTTAATTATTAATGCTTGTGAACATTGTGCTTTTTTCAGAAGAAAGACTCTTTTCACACATTACATAGAAGAGGAAGCAGTGATAAGTCTATAGGCACTATACATCCATGGATAAGTAGAACTTAGGAAAAATTTAATGATAAAAATGGTACATATTAACTAATTGTTATTCTTCACTGTTGATATGACTGAGAATATACCTCAATACTGACAATCCCTTTCTCTTGACGAGATTCTGTCAAAATATTGAAGGTACCCAAGTTATAAGTCAGACTTAAATTCTCATAGCAGATCTATGGAAAATGCATGCTTCTAACGTATGGCACAGTCTTGAAATTTGGAACCCCGTGAGGAGATAATACATGACTACATATTAGACAAGTTCTCTACCTTGATTTATAATACTATATTAGTTGAAAAGTAGTGGATTGTAATTTACCCAAGCTCTAAGCATCCAACTCTAAAATGCAGATCTGTTTTCTGTTACTTATGGACAGGACATGTACTGAGGACTCAGATGGAGGTTTTATGGCATGCTTTAAAAAACCATGGCATGCCTTTAAAAAACCATGATCCTACATACACCTCTGAAGGTGAACAAAAAATAAAATAAACAAAGCCTCTGATAATAGACTTCAGAAAGTGTTTGATCACAGGTTTCACTGTGTCTGATTTGGTCACTTTTAAATGTATTTAAATTTCTCTTTAATTTCTCGTAGACGTTCATTAGTCTACACATGCTGTATTTGTAGAGATAACTATCTTTCTGCTCATATGTGAGTGTATTTGTATAAGTTAACAGATTTTGAAAATTTAGCCTTAAGGTAAACAAATCACACTTTTTTTCTTTGTTTTGTTTTCTTCCTCCCACGCAGCTGATTTGGAACACAAAGAAATCCATACCTCCGGTTATACCTCCTGCCATTACTTCTGAAACTGCACATGAGAGAAATTCCAAAGGGTCTCCTCCTGTTAAGAGTCCACGAGAGACAGGTGGTTCAGAAGAGAAAGAATTCCTGGTGTGTTAAACATCCCAGAAGGAAAAGCTTTAGTAGTACTTCTGCAGTTTTGATCTATTCTATATGGGGGTGGGTTTAGGTTGAAATTTACTTAGTGTTGCTAGTCACACTGGACTCAGTAGTGGTTTTGCTGTAAAGACCAAAAAGAATTCTGTACAGCTCTGCTCTTTGGGGATTCTGTAGTGGGTCCTCTGTAGAGCATTTTTTTTCAGTTTAAAGTTAAAAGTTTCTGAGTTTTGAAGTGAGTTTTTTTGTTGCTGTTCCCAATTGACACTTTGTTTTTAGTAATTAGGATAGTTTCTGCAATCTAAATCTTTGATTTATACTCTGGTTGGTACCAGTGTTGTGTCTTGGTGTGCAGTAGAGCTAGATGGCAGGTCTGAAACTTTTTGAATGTCATGAATCAGAGATAGAGAATTTTCTCCACACAGTGGCAAGCAGTATCTCTGTATTCTTTCCATGTCACCTGACTTTGCTTCCACTGGGCATACATCTTCCTTTTTTGCCTTTCTGAGTCAGCTCCCTTAGGACCTGTTCCAAAAAGCTGTCATTCTGGTTTCTTGGAATCTTCTGGCCTGGGTTGTGCCAGCTGTGTGATGCTCCCAGTTAATCTGAGTCTCCTCACTACCCTATTCTACTGCTGATAGAACAGAAAGGGCTATTGTCAGACAAGGTGTTCATTAGGACCACTGCTGAGCAGAAGGTGTACTTAACATGCAGTGCCTTGGCTTAAACTAAGCCATTGGTACTTCTGAGGGGATTGTTGGCTTGGAGGTTTTATCATTTACAACTCAGACCTGCCCATTTCTTTAAATCCCATCTGGGGATGAGAAATTTTATGTCTGTTTTGCCTCTTTAGGTAGATATGAGGAAAGCTTGAAAAGCCTGAGGCTTTCAGGAAGCATTTTATCTGGTTTTGATTTTGGAATTTCAGGTAGTTTTTTGAGAACAGCTAATAAATTAATTAAGAAGAGTCATGAGAAGGGAATTTTTGTGGAAGTGCCTTAAAACTTCTTGTTTGTGGCAATACCTTGTTGCTGATGAATATCTTGAAAAAGTTTTGGGGGATTTTGGTGGGCTTTTAAATTTTTTCAAAACTGAAATTGAACAATATCTGTGAAGATCTCTAGCAGAATCAGAAGTCATGCATTGGATTTCTGAAAGAATGAAATAATTAGAAAAAAATACCTTTGGTGTAAAACGCAAACCAATCAATCTAAACTTTTATAAAACAAAATAAATATCTTAAAATTTGCCTTTTGGACTCAGGTTAGAATGTGCAGATATTGTATTACTTTATTGCTGTGTTTCATGTTGAATTAATTCTAGAAAGTGGTCAAAATGGATCATCTAGCTAGCAGAATGTGTCACTCCGTGTTAACTTTGGCATTTTGCTAGTTTATTTTTGTGTTAGCAGAAGAATATGATGTTTGTATTAAATACTCAAAACAACTAACACTAAAATTAACTATTTGCAAGTGCTTGATGTCAAAAGAAATATGAGGGTTTTCAGATTGTTAGCTAATGTGGTATTTTTAAAATTATCTTTGCCTTAGAGTAAGAGGGAAGAACCGTTTCAAAAACCAGCAGAAGATGCAGCAAAACAAGGGAAATCAGAACAGAAACTTCCTAAACAAAATAATAAGCAACATATCAGTCCAAAGCCCCTCACTTTACATACAAGTCGTGGGTATGTATAAAATAGGAAAACCTAGACTAGTGAGTAGGTGTACAGCAGCCCAGTATTTAGAATGATGGACTGTGGACCTTTAACCACACCCAAGCTGCAGTTGCAGGGGAAAATGCCCCTTGCAGCGCTGAGATTGAGCTTCTTGGGGGTACATCTAAACCTGGTGTTAATTTCCATCCTCTTCTCTGGGCAGTGGAAGCTTTGTAACCACTCCTGTTCAGTTGAACCTTATGATGCAGTAATAGTAGTATTAATGAGTACAACGTGAATGAAATGGAATCAGTGCAGTGCTGCTGCTAAACTTTCAACAGGTGCTTTGGAAGTCATAGTCACCTTTCAAACTGCTTTATCTACTGTGCCCTCTCCATGCCTTAAAACTGTGGTGGTTGTACTTGATGTCTGCTTATTCTGGTCTGTGAGGTCTTGTGTGCCTGAGTAACAAGAGCAAACACGAAGTAAAGGAAAGAAATCTGCTTAGAGTAGTCTGGCAAGCATGGAAATGAAGTGAAATTACATGTTATTGAGTGCTATCAAAGTATCTTTTTATTTCTGCCACATGCCTACATTGCAAGAATTGAACTCGTATTTCCATTTCATACACATCTGAGATATGTCAAGAACAATAAAAGCCAAGAAATAGGCTTTAAAATGCAGAGATTAATCCTTCTCTCCTACGTTTATGCTTAATGTATGCCTCAGCAATTGCTTTCATTCTTTATGGCAGTGTTAGGGAATTAGATTGAAGGTGGGAGAGGAGACTTACCTGTCTGAATGCTGTTGGATATTGGGAGTTGATTACAAAATGATCACCCAAAATTCTATGAAATAAATTTGGTTTATGCAAAAATGAGTGGATATAGTGTAGCTAAAACTTTTAACTATTTGGTTTTCATACTCTGCAGTAGATTATAGTCAATTTTGCAGTGATTAACGTGCAAAATTCTTGATGGTTTGCTGGGGCTCTTTTCATCTAAGAGCAATTTTCTGCCTCTTATGACTTCAGTGTAGTAGCACAAGACAAAATTTTAGTAAAAAATCACTGGACAAATAGCTGTCAAAATGTGCAAGTTCTCAATGTGCAGACAGGATTGTTATTTGAATGCAAGCTGTGTTGGAATGCATGGCCTGCTTTTGCAGCAGACTGCAAAAGGGATGGAGGCACAGCAGTGTTGTGTTTTTTGTGCTAATCCATTGGTTTTGCAACCAAAAATGAAGGATTTCTATGAGCTTTAAAGAAAAGGACATATTGAAAGAGATTTTGAATATAAAGGGGTTTTTGACCTTCATATTTTTATTTTTACAAGGTTCATGTTATTGCCTGACTTAGGCTTTTATGACCTATTTCTGGAGAAGGATTGAAAAAATAGGGCTTTTCCACCCTGTGCTGAATATATTAAAATTAAGTTGGTAATGTTCTGAAGCATGATTAAATCCAAAAATATCTTTAGATTTAAGCTGATATATCCACAGTTCAGTGCTTAAGGACTTGAAGTACTGCTTGCTGTCTACCATAGGTTACATGATGTTAATTTTTCTGTGTTTGTATGTGTGTGGCAGAGGGAAAAATGAACCCATCTTTTCAAGTACTGAGGTCTTTTGAAGATCAAAGCCACTAGGACATAGATGAATTGCACTGACCAGTGTTCTGGCAGTCAGATGTTCCTAGCTCCAGCAGCTCACCCCACCCATATGCAGAGTGCCTTTAAAGTGGAGTTCGTAGAAGGAAATGTCTCAGACACATTAAGGCCAAACCAGGCATTTTTACTTAAATGTACCTTCATCAGTGACTTAAATCAGGGTCCCACATTTTGCACTGAAGTAATTGAGGCTGATGTGTGTATTGTGTTCTGCTTGTTGACTGTCAGGGCAAAAGCTTCTGGTGGAAGTGTTGCAAGGAAAAAACAATAGGAGTAACTGCTTGAAGGACCACCAACTGTGAATGAATATTTTTCATAGCTTTCCTAGTTGTGTTGGTTTGAGTTATTTGTGCATGGTTTTTGTGCATCTCACTGACATTTAGGTATAAGCTTATTTATGCTTGTTCAGTAACTTTAAAAGTGCTCTTAAAGAGTATTCTGGATATCAAACTACTTTTTTTTTCTCTCCTCATTCTTGATTTCTTAGGAGGATGAACACCGAATATAGGTCAAAGTTTTTGTCTCCAGCCCAGTACTTGTACAAAGACGGAGTTTGGTCTCGTATTAAGAGTAAAGCTCACAGCCAGGTGAGTATTCTTAGAAAATCTGAAGCCTGAGTGTGCTTTGTATTTTGATTTTCAAATGCAAAAACTTTGAATTGTGGTATTTATAAGATACAGCTTTGAGGTTGTAATACTAATGACTCAAGATCCCAAAGGTGAGTATACAAAGACAATTAATTCTGACAAGTCAGTATAATACATAGGGGGAAAAAAAAGAGATGATGAGACTTAAGAAAAAAATTAATGTGACCTCCAAAGTTTTGTTTCCTGTACAGTCAGGATCATTCAGAGCAGAGTCTTTTGTGGCAGATAATGTTATTCTTGATGTTCAGCCCAGTTATAACAAGCAGAAGTGTTCAAAATACAGAGCTGAATGCTAGGAGAGTCCAAGGGAATAAAAACAAAAAAGGACAACATATGTATTGGCTTGATGGTCAGACTCAGTTCATTGGCTTACCATGCATGAATCCATTCAAAGTAGTCAACTGAATTCTGTCATACACAACATAAAATTGAGAGTTTTTCTTGCAAGTTTCAGTCAGTGTATTTTCTTGTACTTTATTCAGAAACTGCAATCCATATTATACTATATGAAGTCATTTCACAGAACTGTGAAAATGCTGAGTAGCTTCAAGACCACAACGTTTCTTAGCCTTATTAGGTGTGATTCCTGCATTAGTCAAGGAAATCAAAACCATTAATAGTGTGCTGAGAAGCTGCTAGAGCTAGCTCTGCAACACTCTGATTTCACTGAATTGACATAGTCTTCTCCCAGCTGATAGAGGGAGTCTTTGTGAGACACTGTGCTGCTACCTGTGTGAGAGATACTTGGAAATGTGAGTTTCATCAGTTTGGTCCACAGTGGTGTGGAAGGTAGAACGGGAGGAAATGGTTCTAGGGTGCTGGGCTTTGAGAATATATGTTCTCTTTGAAAATAAGGTTCTCTGAGAATTGCAGGAGTAGTCTGGTAGCTTTCAGTTCTGTGTTTTCTTGCTTGATTTAATCTAGCAAGTAATTTTTCTGTTAGCAAAAAGAAATAATTATAGAATACATACAAAACATGCAAAGAGAAATAGGTCTCAATATTTAAAGTATATTAAAGTATGAGATAGAGTTTGTGTATGCATGCATGACATAATCCATTCTGTGTAAATGGCCTCAAGAGGATGTTAGAGGACTGAGAAAGAAGCAATATTTAAATTTTTATATACATTGATATATGCATTATATTTACTGTAACCGAGGTTTCAAAATGTTATGAACTGCTGCATGCAGCCTAAGTGGTATACTGAATGTTTTTGTAGAATATTATGACATTTTTCTGACACATAATACTTTAATTTATTGATGCATCATGAAACATTCAAACCAATAAGGAGCAATGCTCAGCTTCAAGAGCAATTGACTGGTAGGTAACTAAAGATTGGGCCTGGGGATACAGTGTGTTTGTGGCACAGTCAGCTGGGAGGATTCACTGCAGTACAGTTGAGGGAAAGAATGAGGAGACTGCAAGTGGAGGATAGATATTCAACTTTATATGTGGCATTTAATTAGAAATTTAATATGAAAAATCAAAGATTTCCCTCAAGATATGTTTCGAGTGCATCAGACTTCTCCACAGTGATTTTCTTGCTGAAAAGGGAATTGCAGGAAACTAGAAATAAGTTACTTGGCACGTGGGTGACTTTCTGTCCAAAGCAAGCTTTCTGAAGTTCTGAGTCCAAACAGGCAAATGCCATAATGGAATCCTGGTGTGACCTTAACTATAGTGATTACTTGTAGGCTGCTTCTCTGCAATTTATAATGAAGAGTGTTTTTCAGTAGTTGAACAAAAAAAAGACTTTTCCAATTGTGCTTTTGAAAAATTAATGTGGGCAATTCATAATCACAGTAGGACTCTCTAGGGGCTGTGTCCTGCTGCGTTAGTGCTGCCTGCTGAGTTGCTGAAGGAGATGGTTGTTCTTTGTACTTCTTCACAATTCAATGGAGACCTAGTATTCTTCCTCCTCCTGTGGTACCCTGTTGCTCTGGATTTGCATTCCTTCTGTTCTGGATATCATAATTAATTTTTTATTCTTCTAATTAAAGTGAGTAATCCAGTAAATCACTTGCACATCAAACCTTTAAATTCTCCTCTGAAAATGACAAGCATATATTTTTAATGGGCTATTCTTTATAAGTTTAGTGGGTCAAATTGTGGGATGTTAGCTGGATATCCATCTGCTGCATCCAGTTACTTTTAGTGGGATTACCTGAGTTTAGCCCACTAACTCTGTTCTTTACAGTAGGAATGGTGTGAAATCTGTCATGAAAGAAGGATAAAAAAAGAAAAGCTATGAAAATGTGGTAGATGAAATGTCAGTATTACTTTACTGCTCTTCGACAAAATACTTATTTCCTGTGGACGATTTTTTAGTAAGTCAGAATTCACATGATATCACAAAATTATTTTTAATAATTTAAACATAAACTTCTTAGTTTTGCTTTTTCTCCCTGCACTCTAATTGTGTTTGGGTGAAGGACACAAGACAGCAAGTGCTTAAATGGTCTTAACTGTAAAAATGATGGTGCATAATGTTTGAAGATGGGGGTTATCACTTTTATTGTTTTGGAGTAAAACTGACACCTGAACATTTTGTATCTCATTCTTGCAGTTACTGATAGCCTAGAAGGAATAATTTTGATCCTATGTCTTGCATACAACAGCACCCAGAGTTCTTGTATTAATCTTCACTTTTCACTAATATTTACTTAGCTAGGCACAGTTGCAGTGTTTGCAGCATACAAACTCAGTATTACGCATGCACATAGATCTTTTGATTTGAATTTATCATAAATGACTGTAGAATGTATTTATAGAATTTATAGAATGTATTTTGAGTGCTGGTGTATAGAAATCTGAATTAATTTCCTCAAGCTTGGCAAAAGACTGTTGGAATGCCAGTGCTGACTGTACTTGTTTGAGAGCTTTTTATTGAAGCTCAGGGAGGCAGCATAGAGCTATGTTGACAGGCTTTTAGTCTTTAATTTCTTACTTAGACTGAAGTAAAGTTACAAAGGTAGTAATAACAATATCACTCTTGAGTGTTGAGAGGAAAAATAAGAAACTTAAAAATAACTCTGTATTCTTCTCTTTAGGCATCTCAAAACACCTTAAATTCCATGTGGTATATGGAGGTTGGTTGCATCCAAGTTCCTCTTTCAGTGTTTGGAGCACTGTGTCTGAGCGCTGAAAAATTAGAATCCAGCACTAAACTTACTCATAGTTGCTGCATAAATTTTTTGTGTTCATGGAATGAATAATTGATGATTCTGCTTTGGCTTCATGGCTCAAACATGCTTACTGAATATATTATTTTTGCTTTCCTCTTCTTACATTTACTGTGGCATGCAATGTTTGTGCTGTGGCTGGCCCTGTATTATGAGTAATTTGCATTTCTCTTCTAGCTGCCAGTAGCTAATGCAAATATTTATAGTAGCCTTATAGTGCAGTTTGAACAATTATGAAACTTATGAAACCTTGATGTACATGTAGGTGAGAGAGCTTCGAGAAAGAGCGAAGGCTTACAGGCAAAGAGTAGAGGGAACACACTTCTCCAGATACCATTTCAATCAGATCCTGTCTGATAATAACAGTCTTTGGGATGTATCCTCAACTTCCAGTTCAGAAGAAGGAATCAGCAACAACATCAAAGCACTAGATCTTGCTGGGTAAGGTCATCATTCCTGCCTGTTATTCTGCAGCTTTGAAACTGAGCAAAGAGCTGAATATAGGCTTGTATGGAAATAGTTGGTTTTTGAGCACTTCTCATAATCTAATTTGCTGTTGAAATTGAAAATACAGCCCTATTTTATATTGCATTTTTGGAAATGATAATATAGAAAGAGTCTTCATAAAATCTAGTTTGAAAATGGTATGTGCTTAAGCATCAGATGAAACTGCAGTGGCAATTTAACCCTTCGTCATATCAGCTGTGCTACTTTCTAATGTCTGAGCTGTTCTTCTTGCAAAGAGCTGAATTGGATGAATGTGTTCTATATAGACACATATATATTGTGCAAATCAGTGATACAAAATGCTGTGTTCAAAAATGACTGTGTTCTTTCTTACCTAGTGTTTCTGAAAAAGAGGCTGCACCAAGCCCTGAAGTGCTACAGCAACCTGACTCCAGAGAACAACCACATCAGGACAGCACACAAAAAGACATGTCAGATGCTTTAACTGTTCCAGTCAAAAGACGTTTAGTTTGGGATCAACAAGAAGGTACTGAAGAAAGAAAAAATCAACAATTAACAGAAGAGAAAGAGGAAGAAAAGCCAGATGAGCAGGCTGCAGTCATGGCCCAGCAATTAGAAGTGAACAATAAGGATGCTAAAGAAGATAAGAAAACTGAAGGGTAAAACTGAACTTTTTTTAATACATATATGTGTACGCATGTGTGTATGTGTTTCCTCTAACAGGTCAGAAATTTATAGTTTAAATAGTTTTTGTATTTAAGAGAGTATAAATTGGTGTGGTAGTACTTCTGTTTTGGATAGTCTGATGAGGAATGAGAAGGTTTAAGACACTGAGCTGGTTTACGGAACTGGACCTATCATTAAAAATACCGCCTAACTTGCAAGACAGGAGTTTGTTGACTCATTAATGATTCTGATGTTTTTCTCCAAAACTATGAAATACACAGTATGGGCCTCTTATTACATTGGATAGACTCTTCATTACACAGCAGCCAAGTTTAGTGAAAATTAAAACTCATGATTTGCTTCAAGCTGACAGCATAGAATTTGGTAGGATAGGATACATGCTAATATTGTACTTAGGCATCTATTTTTTTTAAAAGATTTCATGGACAAAGATAAAGGACATAGGAGAAGAAAATAACTGATAATCATTAATCATTGGTGATTATATTTGTAAACATGGGTGAGAAAAACATGGAAGGGTATGTGCAAATAATGGGAGATCAGCTCAGTATGTGCATAGTAGTGTATTTGACATTTGAGAGATCCAAATTGTATCTAGTTCTAGAAGTCCCTGGCTTTCTACTGTGCATACCTTTTTTGTAGAACAGTATTTTAGTTTGATAGACATTTAATTCTGAATGGCTTTGACCCTTGTAACCATGTCAGCTACCTATTTTATATCCCTCATTGCATTTTATCTTTGGTGTTGCAGCACTAATCAAAGGTAAGAAATTGTAATCATCTCCATTTGGGATAATAACGTGTATTCAAACCAGGCCAAAAACTTGAGATGTTAGACTCCAACAGATACTAAGTGCAGGCTTTCAAAGCCATCATCTTGAAACCTTTCTAAGTTTCTGTTTAATTCTAGAAATAGTCTAATTCATAGATGTCTCTGATTGACATTGTCAGGTTTCTGTCATCCTGCAGTGAGGTTCTGTGTGTTCTGGGATGAGTGCTGGACTCAGCCATGCAGAGCAGCTTAATGTTACATCTTCTTGAGAGCTAGAAATGAGGAATTCTTTGCCTAAATGTGTTTGTCATGTACTGATAGAATCAGGTTTCTCCACATTGTGGTTATACTGCCACCTCCTTTTGAAATGCAGCTGGATGCAGAAATGGTAGTGCTGATGTAGTTTATATATACATATATAATGTATGATGTTTACATTTATATCAGGATGTATATTTAATAACCTAGGGGCTATAGTGGTTACATAAATTTGGGATCTTTGGCTTCAGTTCCACCACATTGACTGAAGAATGTCAAGCCCACACTCTCACCTCTAAGGCAGCAACTATATTCAGAGTTTTTCTGGGTTCAAAGTTTTCCAGCCCTCCTGTTGAGCCCCTGTATTGTGCAGCAGTATGCTCAGGGTTTTTCAGGACTGAGGGAGCCTGGATTTATAGCTTGAGACTGTTTAAAATACAGATATTGAGGCTTAAGGGCTGGAATCCAGGACTTCCCTTAACAAGCAAATGTTTTAGCTGCAGGCTGTTTGGTGTTAAGGCCTTAACTGTCTTGCCTTAGGCTTCATTGTAGGAATGGATTGGAAGCAATTGGATTGCTTGAGTGCAAGACTCCTGAGTCCTTCCTTAGCTAATCCTTTAATCATTGCTCAATTTTTTTCAGTGAGAATGCCTTAATATTGAACACTTCTGCAGCTGTATCAGATTCTTCTGAATCCTCGAGGAGAGGCAGCAGGACCCCAAGGACTCATCATGATCGCACTACCGGAGCTGTTGGTAAAAAGACTTCTAAATGCGAAGCAGTGTTTCAAGAACTAAAGAAAAAAAAAGTAATTGAATTAGTTTGTTAGGTTATTTAATGTAATAAGGCATTTTTAATCTTTTCCAATACAATAGGAGGTACTGTTCTAGTATCTGCTCCTAAAGTCAAGTCTTCATCTTCACCTCAGAGAAAGCGAAACTTATCAACAAACCCTACAAAAAAAAGGTCCTCCCAGGTGAGATAGAAAACAGGCTTACTATTATGGATTTCAGGGATGTGCTTTTTAAGTAGTAATGAATAATTTATTTAAGAAATATTTTTCTTGAGTTCTAATTTGCTGTCTTAAACAGTATCTGTAACTAAAAAAGGCACGTCTGTATACATAATTTTGTTGGGGTGTCAGACAAAGGAGTTGAGACTACTGGAGTGAGAGTAGATGTGCTTCACTTTGGCTTCTTTGACTAAATGCATGGGATCCATTTACAGAAGAATGAAAAGGTTGCCAGTAGGATTTCCCCTTAATGTTATTGTAGCCATTGACATTGGGCACAACTCCAGGTTGCTCTCGATCACTCTCTCCAAGAGGGAGAGGTTGGGTGCTTATGTAAAAGATTATTGCTTTTACTTTGCAGCTTGAGTAGTTACTAAAAGAAAAATAGAAATGTTGTAATCCTCAGAATTTTAATAGTTTTTTGTCAATTTGTGCTTGTGCTGTGTTCTGCAAAGAGAGCTACCATTTCACTGCATACATCCTCTAGTAAGTTCTGTAATAGAAGCAGACACAATTGCACGAGAAGTTGCTTATGTTGTTGTAAAATCTAAAAAAGCACAGTTTTAGAAAATAAGCTCTTGGTTTGACCTGATTAGATTAGTTTCAGTCCATGTTAAACATTCTTTATTAGGAACAGATTTTCTTCACACTCACAGGCTTGGAATACTTTTTCTTTTAGTACTTGCATGAGAAGTATAATAGTGTAAAGTCAACATTTGCTGCATATTTGAGGATCTATACTTGGAGGCTGTATATGAGATGTGTCTTGTGCTTTTTTTGATCCTTCTTTTTTTTTTCTATTATGTTGTAGCCTGATGGGAAAATGGAAGCCACTTCACTCTTTAACTCTGCACCTGCTGGGCTGGGATCTGTGGATCCTCTGCCACTTAGGCAGGATCTGTTACCTTCTAATAGGGTTACTGGTGAACAAGTTCCTCTAGCTTCAGCCCATCAAGAGGAGTCAAAGTCAGCAAAAAGGTGCTCTGTGCCTTGCTGGAGTCCCTCTCATCGTATTCAGGGGACTCTTAAGGATCCAGAATTCCAGCATAATGGTGGGTTTTGCTTATTAAATCTGTGTTAGAGTGATGCAGGATGTAAATGACTATTGTGCAGTGCTTAGGCCAAGAGGTGCTGAGCTTGCTGCCTTACAGTATCTGTAAAGAATGTGCTCTTTATAAACAAAAGCTTTTTAACTTGGTTATATTGTTAGTTAGTCTTGCTGAGGAAATGTGCACAATATCCACCTTCGTTTCAGATTCTGCTAATACCACTTTATTACAGTGATCAGTTTGTTGTCTGATTTTGCTTTATTAATTTCAATAAATACTACTCATGAGAATAATTTGGTTTAGCATGAACAGCTCTAAATTTTAATATTTAAGCTGCAGCTGGATGGTGTGACACTTTTCCAGCTGCAATTGCTAACTGCAGTGTGTAATTTGGATCTTTATGATTTTGAAAGAGTTGTGGATTTATGAGAGGTAAGCTCCTTAAAATTATTTCTGCAGGATAAGAAAAGCTGGAGAGCTTTCTCTAGAAGGTTTATTGGATATTGAGAAAAACCTTTTCTTGGCTGAGGAGGGATTTGTACTGAAGCATTTAAAAAGTTTTTAACAATGTTTAAGGGTACTGGGGATGTAAATTTGATAAAGAAGAGACTCCTTGTCCCCTTAGTCTCCATTTCAGAAAGACTTTCCATAGCTGCTTAAGGTCCTGTAGTTCTTGGTCCTTTGATTACAGAGATTAGCTAAAAAGTAGTATTTCCATTCTAGAAGAGAATGAGTAGTTGTCAGGTTAAGTGGGAAGGTGAAATGCAGAGAATTTCCTCAGAAATAGTAGAATGGGTACTGGTTTCTAGTTCTGCACCTTGAGTGCAGTTCATTAAGTGACTTGTAGCATGTACCAAAGAACTCTGTCTTGAGAAGAATACCTCATTTTAGGGTAAAGGAGTCTGGTAGAATTTTTATATGTGCTATTTATAAGACTCCTGTTTTGGAAATAATGTTACAACATTTTAAAATGTTCTAAAATGAAATATTATCTTAGTTTCCTCTTAAATGATTCAAAACTGTGCCTTTTGACTTCTTGTTGTAGGGAATCTTGGCAATCCAAAAGTGAGAACTTTCCAATTGCCTCTTCGGGAAAGAAACTGTAATGATGAAGGTATTTCTTGTCCCAAAGTATTATTGTATATTGTGTATGTGACCTAAATAAATTTTAACTTTAACATATGAGATATTTCTGAATGCTGTAAATAAAACTAGTTTATATGTTTGTCTGAATAACTACAGTGTATTTTTATCAGAATAATTTGAACATGTTCAACCTGGTAATATGAAGTCTGAATATGAAGGTATAGGGTAACCATTAAATGTGGCTGAAAATTAACAGACTATCGTGGCTCTTGATGTGGTTACTATAGCTTGCTTAGTTCCATACCTGAAATTGTTTCCTGCCCACACATTTTTAATGTTGATAGCAACTAAAGGAAACTGCAACACAGCCCAAATTGCAGCTGGAGTAACTTTGGTTGCAACTTTAAAGGTACCACAAATTGTAAGATAAAGGTTTTGCATGGGAGACTTTAGCCCCAGATGTGCAACATAAAATGATCCTGTGACTTTAGTTTTCCCACCTGTCCTTTGCTCAGTGTGTTAAGGGTGCTTATGGCATGCTGCTGTTCTGATTGCTGTTTTGGCCTTTTTAAAAAATTGTTTGTTTTGAAGTTAATCTACAAGAGCAGCCATTGCACAGCTGCATTTTCTTGGCCTTTTTGTGGGCAGACACAAATAAACTCTTTCAGTAGTATGAGTCAACCAAAGGCAGTGTATCTGCAATACACTTTTTCTTAGTGTGGTGTCTGAGGTTGAGCCTCAGTTGGTGTGGTGCTGTGCTAGTTGCAATCACCTGTGTTTGGTTCAGAGTATGGGCAGAGCAGGTTTATATCTGATTGCAGTTTATTTATAGTTATACCCCAGAACAACCAAAAGCTTGGTTTCTGTACCCCTTGGTGCTTCTTTGCTCCTGGGGTTTTAACCAAGGTTTAGGCTGATTCTCTGTTTTACTCATTACAGTTGGCTGAAAAATATGTAAGTGGTGCAGATGGCTCAGCCAAGCTTATGTGCAACTGCATAAAACATGCAAAATCCTGTAGTACTCTGCAGCTTGCTGCACACAGATTAAATGCTGTAGCTGCTGTTTCTTTTTTATTTTTCCCTGTGATTGGAATGATAGTGTATGAGCTTCCAGAAACAGGTGAAATGTGCCAGCTGACAGATATTTTGTATGCCCATATTTGTTCATATTTGTTCAGGTACAAACCTGGGAGTTATTCCAATTACATGTCAGTTTGCAGAAGTGCAGTTCACAGTTTCCTCACACATGGTAATGTAGTTATTATACATAGTGTGTGGTCCTGTTACATGCTATTAGGATCACTGTATTTTAAGAATTTAGAAAGTCTGCTGGAAAGTTAATTCAAACACTGACAGAATACTGGCGCTGTTTGGATTGAGTTGAGGAATTTTTTTCTTGGATTTGTTTTTTGTTGGTGAGGGGTCTGGAAGCTAGTGATACCGTTCTTTCTAATCCATTGTAGGAGAATGGATGTAATTAAGGTCATTTTTCATAGACAGCATCTTTACAGACCTGTAGCAACATTTTAATAATGCTGTTAAAGAATTATAATGTGCTTTATCAGGCAAGCAATATCAAGACTGATTAGTTTTAGGAGCTTTACTGTGTGTGAAATGGACAATGTATTCAAAGGAGGACTCTTCAAAAGTATATTTCTAAAGCCTGCTTCTTGTCTTTTTGGTAAACTTCTGTTTTCTTCGGAAGACATGTTCCTTTTAGCAGCTTTTGGCACACTAGCTGGGTTTGGCACGGAAGGACTCTTTTTGGCCACATGGGTTCTGATATTTTAGTCATTTTATTCTAAAGTTGTCTGCTTTACTTGAAGCAGTGGGTTGTTTTCAAGAATATGTCATTACCAAAGTCTAGTCTATATAGATTTCAGTGGCAGAGGAACAATTCCTGAGGTCTGATGCAGGACAGTAAAGATCAAGATGACTTGGAAAACTGGGCAGTTCCCAGGTGAACACAGGGGTCTCATTCTGGAGTTTCTCAAGAGATGGGCACCTAACTCTCTTACCTTACATAGTAGAGGCTTCCTTGAGAGGTTCTTCTCCAGCATGTCAGTTGCCAAGTAATTGAATTGAAGCATATTGTGGTACTGTTTTAGCAGTGAAAAGAGGGCATAAAAATATTCAAAAAATGTCAGCTGTGTTTCAATATGTATGTTTAATCTTCCTATTTTCTTTTTCCCTTCTTGCTTTCCCCACAGACGACAGGTTGTCTCAGATTTCTGCTCGCTCGGCAGCATCTAGTTCTCTTGCGTCTCAGATACTGGAACGAGCTCAGAAGAGGAAGGATTTCTGGGGCAAGGCATAGTTTCTCCTTCCTGTTGTATAGAAACTAGTCTGTAAAATGATGTATTTTGTATAGCTTGTAATGTACATTTTAAGAAGTTGTGTTTATAGGTTTCATACAGCTCAAGTTTTAGGACTTGCCATCCCAATAGAAAATACTGATGATGTTGAAAATTAATGTTCTTTATATCTGAGAGTTAGGTCTTAATTCACGATGTTACAACAGTCTTGTGAGGCTTTACTTTTTTTTTACAGTGACACCTTTTGAACCTGAGATAATTATTTTTTTATGGAACCTGTGTGTGACTTTTCAAGGTATTCTGCTGCAGTCATGCAGTATGACCTGGAACAGTATTCAGGGGCAATACCATCGTTCACCAAATACCTCTGTTGCTTTATTTTATCAAGTTATCTTAAGGGCATCTGTGGTATATGTGTTTATGTTACTGTATGAATTGTCAGCATAACACAGCACTGTAATAAAGAGTTGCTTTTACTATTTACTGCTTTTAACCTTTTACCGAAAAAATTCTTATTTCTTAATGACACTGACATAGAGTGTCATTAACTGTAAAACAAACAAGGTTTAAGAAAAGCGAAGCATTATGGTTTGTTCATTGTCCACAGGTTTTTGGCCAGGATGACTGTCAGAGTTCAGAGTGTATAATACTGCAGTTTGTCAGTTATACTGATATGAATGCTTGTCTTGTAGACTAAGACCCATGTTTAGTGCTAATTCCAGCTTCTCTAGAAAAAGCAAATTCAGCCACCTTAGCCAGTGGTGTTCCTATGTTCCACTTCAAGCTCGGGTATTTAAGACTAGTGATCTCTTTAAGTAAACTTAAAAGAATGGTTTTTCTTCTTGACTTTGATATTTTAATTACCTCTTATCTTAGTTTCCTGTTTCAGGGAGACTGATAGCATTATGAGTGTCACAGTGAAAAGTGTTTGTGATTTATACTGACAGCTCATTTTGTCTTTACAAGTGATGCAGACAAGTTAAAATGAAGTAGAAGAAATAGGTGTGTGTGGCTTCAGGTTTTAATACTACTTAATTTTGAAAATTTTATACAAGAACAATTTGAAATTTGTACACACTTGATTGCATTTTGATTTTGTATGTAATTATGTATGCATATTGCTGAAAATAAAAATGGTGGTTTGCTTTGTTTCTATTTAAGTTATGCTGGATAATTTGGCAGAGCCTATTACATTGGCACTTCCCTGTTTAGTTCTCTGTTTCACCTGTTCAGCTGGAATATCTGTAGACTTAAGAAAGACAAGATACCTCAGAGCTGATCTTCAGAAAGAGTAATTTATTGAAGCTAGGTATGTTGACACTAGAAATCATAACTGACTACAGATATTTTAAGTGGTGACTCAAAGCAGATGGGTGCCACACAGGCTGGAAAGGCTGTGATGCCCAAAGGGTCAGTCCCCAACAAAAAAACCAGTGAATTAGTGCTGTCCAGTACTGATGATGTTTGAAAAGGGTGTTCCTTTCTTCCAGAAATTGTATGTTACAGTAGCTTCCTACCAGTGGAATTGTTTGAAACAACTTTTATTTTATCTCAAGGGCTTCTGGGATTATTCTGTGGTGTGCACTTAACGTGAAAGTTGTAATTAGTCATAAAATTTCTACTGAAAGGGAAAATATGCAACAGCATTTATGAAAATTCCAATTTTTCCTCTAAAATGATAGTTTTATAGTGGAACACTTGATGGCTAAAAGAGGAAGTATTTTAGTTCAGGATGGTATGTTACTGATGTGGGTGCATAAATTTTGCTGTGTCTATCTACATTATTCATATCAGAATGTTCTTGTTTTCCTGGCCAAGAGTGCTCATCATCCATTATTTCTCTGTGATACCTGTTAATTGACTTTCATTAACTGTGTTCTCTTTCTTTGTTTTTCTATATTTGCCCGGGTTTCCTGGCTATCTGTCAAGCTGTGCGGGTCTGATTTTAAGGCCTGTAAGTCATAAATATTATAACACCATATGTGTCAGTTTTGCTTATAGTGTTGTCTGTACTGGTGCAGGTGAATCTGGTACATCTAGCTGTGAATTTGTTAGATGTGTGCAGTATAGTACATGTATATTGATTTCTTCCAGGGAGAGAGTAGGTATGGGAAAAGGAGGGAGGCATTTTGTATAGGGGTACACACCAATTTAGGTACTAGAATGAAATGAAAGTTCATGGTTTCTCACACATCACTGGACATTATTTCCCATCTGAACAACTTTCAGTATTTGACTGAAATGTTGTAATTGAATTACTTTTGGACAGAAGTTTTTAAAGGGAAGTGTAGACAAAATACCTGGTTTTGAGTTACCCTAGTGCAAAGCTTCTGAAGTGTGTTCTGTAGTCTTCAAGGCAGATGTAAAATTCTTTATGCCTGTTCTCTGCTATTGTTTATCTTGTTCAAGAGGGATTTCAGACCAGCCTTCAAACATATTTCCTGTTGTGTTTTCAAGCAAGCTGAATGTGGAAAAAATACTCAGTGCACCCTTTATTAATATTTACAAGTGTGTGCCGTGCACTGAATGCGTATTGTTTTCTGTCAAGGAAACTTTAGAAGCCTTGAAAGTGGAGAGACCAAGTAGATAAATAGGGAGGAAGGCAGTTGCCAATAGGAGGTGTATCTCAGGAATAAACAACCTTGTGAGCTTGTCAACTTAAGGTCAAGATTTACAAAACCAACACATGATTAACTGACCCAGTCAGTAAATGTTGAATGTCTTCAGCTGCTGTTCCCAACTTGCTACCATCTGGTCAAGGGAGTGAGGGAAGATCTCATTGCAGTCTGCATCTTCCTTGTGAGGGGAAGAGGAGGGCAGACATCTCTTCAATGTGGTTCCCACTGGCAGCACCCGAGGGAATGGCTTAAGGGTGTGTCAAGGAAGGTTTAAGTTGGATGTTAGAAAAAGGTTCTTCACCTGGAGGGTGGTTGGGCACAGGAACGGGCTCCCCAGAGAAGTAGTCAAAGCACTAAACCTGACAGAGTTCAAAAAGCGTTTGAACAGTGCTCTCAGGCACATGGAGTGACTCTTGGGGATGGTCCTGTGCAGGGCCAGGAGTTGGACTTGATGATCCTTGGGGGTCCCTTCCAGCTCAGCTTACTCTGTGATTCTCTATCTGGTTTTGCATATATGGTCTGAATTAAGTCACAAAGCCACTCAGAATGTAGTCTTCTAGTGATACTTTAATCACTATGAGTATGTTGTTATAGGGATTTTTCAGCCTTTTTTGATTCATAGATCCACATCTACTGAATTGCTGATGGATTCCTTTGTGGTGAGTAACAACCTCATGAAAACGGTTTGGCTTCACCAATGTCTTGCAAATAGCTGGAGTTCCCTCTGCACCCATGGACCACAGCCAAAAACCCAGTGTGTGTTGCAGTAAGGAGAAAGGAAATGAAATTATTTGCCAGTCATCAGCTTTCTCCTTCACTCAAAAATTCTTGGAGCCCAGGTAATACATTCTCCTTATCTGACTTTTGGTGTCATCGCTTTCTGGCTGATAACAGAAAGAGTAAAAAGGGATTTATTTCCAAATCCATCATACTCAATGAGCAAATCTGTAGTACTTGAAGATGGGGTAGAAAGCACTGCTTCTTTGAGCAATTTAGTGTGTGCTTATTTGCATGTTGCTGTGTTGATTCACTCCATCTTCCTGTTCTGCAAAGCTGAGCTGACACCTAACGTTCTGGTGTCACAGCAATTCTTAACCATCTGGTGAAATGTGTTAGCAAAGAGCCCCATCACTGATGCAAGTGGAAGTTTTGCTTTGACCTTGTTGGCCAATTTTTACTGTTGCCTGAAGAAAAATTGTTTCATTACCTAGATGCACACAATTGCGTGATAAAGAAAATCGGCCAAACGGTAATTTTAATTGTAAGCGGCCTAAAATTAATGTCCTGATTCTAGCAGTTATTCAGACCTTTGCAGACTGGAGCTGGAGAAGAGAGAGTAACATGGTGGAGATGTAGTTAACTTTTAGGTACGCAGTCATTTCTTTGATTTGTGTGCTGGAACCCAGTGGGAATGTGTTAATCACAATAGCAGTGATCACACCAAAAGGGAAACCTGAAGAGCAGATGGTCAGTTACAAGAGAGCTCCAGTTTAATGTAATTTCAAGTTTCAGTTTCCTTTTCAATTCAATTTTTCTATTGTGTCAAAGAAGGACATCTGGAGTTCCATGTAGAAATGTGAAAGGACTTCCTAAATATACTAGTATTTCCTACAGTACATTTGTGTGGGTTGTAAGCTGACCTTGTGTGGCTTCTCTGTTGTAGGCTGTGTCCTAGAGAAGCCTGTGGAGTGCCTGAGGAAGCCTGAACTTGGCATGTCAAACATGCTGTGCCTGGGAAACTGAAGGATGGTGCTTGGTGGTCCTGTGTGGTGTCATGTTAGGGTGGAGCACTGAGAGCTGCATGAGCTTGGTGTGCAGACTGACTGTCCTTTGGGAAGGCAAGCGAGGTCTGGTTTTTGTACAGCTTTCACAGCTTCTGTTGGATTGCTTGTGGCATTCATGGGGCTCTGTTAAAATTGTAAGAGCCAGAGCACTCATTTGCACAGAGGTTGCTCTTTGCAGGGAGATTTGGGTTGTACAGCCGGAGCAGCAGATCCTGCTGTGTAGATGGTTCTTCAGTGGAGGGGGTAAAGGACAACTCAAGCTTCCTACCCCCCACTTTCTTCAGGGGTCTTGATAATATTTTCTAGTAAAGCATGTCAACTTTGCAAGTGTGACTGACTTAATTTTATGCCAGGTAACCTTATGCCAAGGTAACTAAGGTAAACCTGTGAAGGTTTTTCAGAGTTTTTCCTTTTAACTGTGCTTAAGTCTGATACACACATATACTCTCCGTGTCTGTGTATGTATGTATATGTGTGCGTGTGCTGAAACAGTTATTTTTTTCCATAGTAGCTAGTATGGGGCTCTGCTTTGAAATTGTGCTGAAGATAATGTTGATAACATTATATGATACAATCATTATATGATTCCTTTATTGCTGGGCACAGGGTCAAGACCTATCCTGCTCCTCACCCTACTCCATTAACATGTAAGCTGGGGATGTGCAAGAAGTTGTGAGGGGACACAGCCAAGACAGTTGACAGCAACTGACCTTGGGGATATCCCACACCACATGGTGTCATGCTCAGCATATGAAGCTGGGGAAGAGGAAGGAAGTGGGACATTCTGAGTGATGGTGTTTTTTTTCCCAAGTAACCATTATGCATCATGGAGCCCTGCTTTCCTGGGGCTGAACACCTGCCCGCCCATGGGAATTGGTGAATGAAATCATCATTTTGCCTTGCTTGTGTGTGGATTTTGCTTTACCTATTAAACTGTCTTTATCTCAACCCATAGGGTTTTCTTACTTTTACTCTTCTGATTCTCTTCCCCATCCCATTCCAGCGGGAAGTGGATGAGTGTCTGAGTGGGGCTTAGTTCTGGCTGCGGTCTCAAAATTGTGTGTGCATATGTATATATAAACAAGTATAAATTTTTTAAAAATCAGGGTGTCCTTGTGTAATACTGTCATGTGCTGGGATATCTCCAAAGCACCTAATTTAGGATGTGAATTAGAATAGGAATGGCTGGTAGGATCCAGAAAGCAAGTACTTTTGGATTTCTCACTTTCTAAGCCCTTTTCTGGTTACTGGATTGTTGTGACACACAAATTTAACCTGCAGATGCACCCTATTCTGGAGAACTGGGTGCCAGGTCTTGCTGCAAGGTTGGCTGTGTGCACTGGGGAAACCTGCTGAGGCTCAGTGCTCCCCCAGCTATAGTGGGCCTGTGAGTTCCCAGAATGATGCTCTTGTGAGGAATGTTTATTTGTGTTTCCAGTGGGAAGCTGGCTGCAGCCTGTTGTGTATTTTAGCTTGCACGACACATGGCTAAAAACAGATAACCCAGGAAAACAGCATCATAATTCCTTTGCTATTGCTGTTTTTTCTGGCCCCATAAATCTCACATTCTTGACAATATTTCTATTCCAAGAGGAAACTCATTGACTCACAGAACTCTCTTGGGAGATTGGCAATAGCATAACCCCAGTCTGGGGAAGGGCTGACACAGGGGCTGTTGGCTTCCTAGGGATGGACACAATTTAGAAAGCTGCTGTCAGAGACATGAGAACTGTCACCTTCTCTAATGTTACAGTGAATAGCTGAGCTGCTAGGGGCTCGTTCTCAGGAGATGCTGAGCTCAGAGTCTCAGTGGAGGTGCTGGTATATGAGCAGTGTCTGGGCACAAGTACTTCTTAAACGACGTTGCTTCCCTTAAAAACAGCTTCATATAATTACTCTGTTACATGATAAAACTGCTAGTAACTTGGTCAGCTAAGGTGTTGGGGCTATTTCTTAACCTGAATGACTGTTTATTACTGGATTTTGAATTATAAGCCAGTTTGCAAAATTCTGTTCCCATTTAGAGTGGTTTTCTTTGAGCTACGCTATGTCATTAATTCCACTTCATCATGTTACTGAGTCACGGCTGTGCAACCACACCACACATTAACAGGAAGCCTAGAAGTTTCAGTTCACCTGACCTGACTGTTCCCAAGACATAGTTGGATACATGTAGGTCACTATATGAAGTGACAGAGCCTTATAATATGTATGTGACTTTACATCCTGAATTAAAAGGGTTGCCATCTGGAAGGGTTAATAGTGGTGCCTTTGGTGCTGTGAGGTGATGTGCACTGACATGGTCTCAGTTCTCTTTTTTTTTCCTCTGTGTGAACTGTGTTGACTGCTATTGATAAGTCTTATTACTTCTGTTTATGTTTTACTGATGTTGGCAAGAATTTTTTGAAGAAGCAAGACTACTGGACTAACATCCATTGCAACTACATTGACACAGTTTTTTTGTCTTTGCTTTTGTATTAATTGGTTAATCCTTCTGAGACTGCAGTAGAAGTTACTACCTCAGTGATCCTGGTAATAACAAGATATTAACACATTAAGAACATTGGAAGCAGCAATATAGTGTTGTCTCAACGTATCTCTGGGTTGCTTTCTCTTGTATCTCAACTATATTAATGTTTCTGAGAATAAAGTTATTTAAAACAGATTTGAGTTTTTTGGTTTGGTTTTGGTTTTTTTTTTTTTCTTTGGTTGGTTTGGTTTGGTTTGGTTTTTTGTGTGTGTATGGCTGTGATTGTTGTTTTGTTGGTTTTGGTGGGGGTTTTTTTGGTTTTTGTTTTTTTTTGTCCCCAGAATACAACTTAAAATTGAGGCCGTGAGTTCCTTTCCTCTTGGATGTCTTAGGATATGAAATACCAGCTTTATGATATAGTGTCTTATGGTTAGGAGATCTAAAAATGATGTAACAAAACCAAATGAAGATCAGAGACAAAGATCTTTGATGAAGTATCAGATATAAAAACCTAAGTGTTACTGTCAGAGGAAATGTGTTACTCTGTGTTACAAAACTGTTACAGCCAGGAAAGGTAGGAGGTGGCACATGATCCGCAGAAACCCCAAGTCAGCAGTGCCTGTATGAGTGCTGTCAAAATATTAAAAAAAAACAAACGTGAAGCCAACATATAACGGTCAAGTGTCCCACATGTCCTCTCCCAGTCTCTTTACTGGTACCACTTCCTCTGTAGAAATTGAATCCCTTCTGCCATTTCTAAAGATTGTGCCCAGAAGACACTTGTCTCTGTACTAGGATTTTCCATAAGGAGTGGCTGGATTACAGAAAAGCTTATTTCAGGTTGTGTAGAGAAGAATTAATTTCCATTACTGAGGTTTTCATTGCTGGCCAGAGAGCTGATTAAAATAAGGCTTTACTGGAGCTTTAGCTAAAACAATTCCATAGTCTGCTTTAATCTTTGGAAGTTTGAAAGTCTGGACAAAAGCAGAGAACTGAGATAAAAGAGACCTGACAGCTGACTGCTTACAAAAGAGGGGGAACAAAATGAGGGGATGAGTGTGGCCTGAATGTTCACCTGAGTGTTCAGTTTTACGTGCTACATGGCCTTTGGCCCATTTATACAAATGGTTAAGGGGGAGAATCTCCCTGCCAAATAAAAGACCCAAGAGCACAATACACAGGCTCACTTTTTTACATGGCAACTCTGGACAGAATTTCTAGCCCAGTGGCCAGTCCTGACATTTCCAATAATGCAGGATAATCCTGGCTCATTGAAGATGTACTAAAGCCCAAGAAAATTCCTGCCTGCTAGTATGGTGCTGCTGATACACAGGAGCTGAACATCAAAATATGGCATTGATTGCTCACCTGTGACCTCATTCAAAGTCAGAAGGAAATGTCTGTGGCTTTAGAAGCAGATGTGATGCAGAGTTCCAGTCCTCCTCAAAAAATCCTCTGTCTTCAAAATGGGTCAAGAAGTCATTGTCGAGAATATTTACCACTATGGTTTCTTAATGAATTAGGGAAATTCCATGTAATTAGACTTCAAAAGTTTGTAGGTGAGTAAAGTGATAGACAGACACTTAATTCTTGGGGCAATACCAGGGAGAAAAAGTGATCTGTGAACAATTTCAAAATAATTTCTTTAATTAATTTTACTTGAAAAAATGTGGAGAGTAATTTATAGAAGATTAAAGGTCTTTGTTAGTTTTTAACTAAAATGAAAGCAGAGGATATATATTTTCTTGTAAGAATTTTGTATTTTAAACAGTGTTCCTAGCCTTAAACATTAAAAATATCATTAAACCTATTAAAAAAAAAAACATGAAATAAGAAAGGGAAATTACTTCCCCATCATTTTTCAGATGTGTTTAGTCCAGTTTACTCTTTCTCCACAAAGCACGACCCTGCAGTGATGGTTTCATCCAGAGTACCACATTTTAAATGAAAGGCAGCTTTCCTTCCACTGATCTCTCCTGCTGTGCAGTTCAGGGTTAGCCCATTTGGGAAGGGGAATTTAACCAAGCAATTTCCCTGAGGTTCACCCTCAGTGCTGGATCAAGACCTTGTTTTTCAAAAGTCTATTGTATTTACTCCTCAAACAAGAATCAAATTAAATCCTTCCTCAAATATAGCAGAAAATACAGAGCTGAAGTCTCTCTCTGGACTGGAACAAGAGCCAGCACTAGTGCAGGTTTTTAGCCCCATCTTTCCATGGGATTTATTGCTGGATGTGTATCTCCCATCCAGGGTGTGGTAGCCAGTGGAAAGAGGTGGTAACTTTGTTCCATGCAATCTCATAACAGGAATACAAGACCCTGGGAATGGGAGGTGTATCTCCACTCCCAAAGAAATTCTATTGGTGCGTTACAAGGAATCACTGCAGCCATGACTGTGGCTACACCATAGCATGCTCAGTCCTGGGAAGAGGCCAGGAATGAACATGGGAACTGTAAAGTCTGCTCGTGTTAGTGTCTAGTAACATCTTGGCTGTTTGCTTTTGGGCTGGACCATACTCAGCTAGAGGGGTGAAAGATAGTTGTAAGTCACAGCTGCAAATAAAAGGGTAAATAATGCAAAAGCTTTAGGAATGTCATAAAAACAGAATTTATAAAACATGAGTTAATTAGCTTGAAATTTGCATTTCAGCAACTCAGTGCCTGGAAAATAGCAAGGGAAACTAAACAAGTGAAACAGCCTCAGAAGGAGGACATGATACCACAAAAAGTAGCATGGCTGAGAATACAGATGGCTAACAATACAGATGGGAGGCTAACTTAAGGTTTTCTATGAAAATAGGTACATCCTAGTGCAGTGTATGGTTTCAAATAAAAAAGCAGGAAGACAGAAGACATCCTGTAATTACTGCATAGGAAGGGGCAAAGAAAGATTCAGCATCTAATTCCTCATTAATCTGCCTAATTTTGTTTAAATATCCATCAGGACAAGGGATGAGGTCTGCTCCTCACAGTGGCTTGAACTGATGGGTGTGGCACAGCACCTCCTTAAGTCATGCACCCTTTCCATGGGATTCGGAGCCACAAAAAGAGGTCAGGCAAGCTGAATCTGTGTCTGATGAGTGAGTTACCAAAGGGATGGAGAAGTAACATCTGCCAGAAGGATAGGAGAACAGGGGATCTGACAGCTCCTGTTCTCAGTATGA